>CM053615.1:37376242-37426440 GCA_028646535.1 Procyon lotor | reverse complement strand
CACCCAGGGGCCCCGGCAAGGTTTGTTTTCTTAAAGCTCCTCAGGTAGTTCAAACACGCAGGTGGCATCGCACACCCTCACCCCAGGGCCTAGACCACGAACTTCCACAGTCTGGGCTAGCTGAGCATCACAGGCTGAAGAATGCTCCCCAGAGAGGTCCTGTCTGTGTCCTAATTCCCAGAACCTGCGCATGTTACCTTACCTGAGTAAGCCAAAGGTCTGGAGAGAGGAAGATCACCCTGGATTATCTGGGTCGGCCCTAAAGCTTGAAAGCATCCTTATAAGACGGTCATGTGAGGAAGAAGGCGACGTGACTTCTAGACGCCAGAAAAGTAAGGAAACAGACTCTCTTGGATCCTCCAAGAGAAGCTGCCCTAACACCCAGGTCTGAGTCCAGCAGGGCTCCTTCTGTACTTCTACCCTCTAGAACTGTGACAGGATACCTGGGCACACTTTTAAGCCACCTGGTCTACGGTGACTGTTACAGCAGCCACAGGAAGCTCGTACACCAAGAATCACCTGACAAGCTTGTCAAAAATGCGGATGCCTGGGATGCCTGGATGGCTCAGTCGGTTAAATGTCTGCCTTGGGCTCAGGTCAGGATCCCGAGATCCTGGGATCGAGTCCTGCTTCGGGCTCCTTGCTCAGCGGGGAGCCTGTTTCTCCCTCTGCCTGCCACTTCCCCTGCTTGTGTTCTCTCTCTCTGGTAAATAAATAAATAAACAAACAAATAAATAATCTTAAAAAGTAAATAAAAATGCAGATACCTCGCCCTTTCAAAGCTCTCTGGGTCAGCAGTTGTCCCACTTTCCGGACATCTGAATATACTGAGGCTCTTCAAAACCCAGACTGCAGGCCTCCCCGGTCCTCTATTCAGCAGGACTGGGATGGAGCCTGAGAATGTGCATTTCTAACAAATCCCCAGGTGCGTGCGGCTGCATCACACTTGTTGACCCACTCCTGCCTTAGATGCTTCTGAGGCACAGACTAGACCACCACAATCACAGTCCCAGTGAAGGAGGAGGGTCCACTGCACACAAAAATTTCTATCTCCCAGTTTGCTCCTCTGTACCGAAAAGGTAAGATTCTTCCTTACTCTGTGGAATGACGAGAATCAAGTCAAATAATGCATTAGTGTCTGTCACTGTTTCTGTCTATCCTCCCACCTATGGCAGAAACAAAATAAGGATAAAGATCGGGACGCCTGGGTGGCTCAGTGGGTTAAAGCCTCTGCCTTCGGCTCAGGTCATGATCTCGGGGTCCTGGGATCGAGCCCCGAGTCGGGCTCTCTGCTCGGTGGGGAGCCTGCTTCTCCCTCTCCCTCTGCCTGCCTCCCTGCCTACTTGTGATCTCTCTGTCAAATAGATAAATAAAAATTTAAAAAATAAAGGAATAAAAATAAATATATAAATAAATAAAGATCCCTCCCAGGCAATGAGAGAAGGCCCCTTCTCTCCTGCTCTTTCTCTGCTGCTCAGGACACAAACCAGGCTGCTCTCACATCTCCTCACCAGGCACCTCTGTCTCAGGGATCTGGCCCAGGTCCCTCATCCGAGCACACACAGTTCTCCTGGGAGTGTCTGGGAGCCCACGGGGACAGTTCTGGCTGCCATGATGATGGGGGGTGGGGGGGTAGGGCGCTACTGGCACTTTGTGGGAGGGGTCCCAGGTGCGCCAGGTCCTGGGATGCTCAGGACGGTCCTACAAAAGGAGTAACGGTCCTACCCCAAACGCCACCATGGCCCTAAGCATAAAAATGAAGGCTCGCTCTGGCTTCCAACTGGGACCTATAGGTCGGCTGTCCCCTGGTTTCTGAGGGTCACTCAAGGACTTCCAGTCTGAAGGCCTTTGCCAGCCACTCTCAGGCGCCAAAAGGAGAGCTTAAAAGGCCTATTCATCCCAGTTTAGACTCCATGACTTGTCTGTCTCTCTTAACACCGTTTTGTTGATAGCCCGCTACCCACTTCTGATGGGACCATATGCCCTCCTTGTTGTAGGAACCATGATTAATAAGGCTTATGTTTAATCCCCCAGAGCAAAGGCTGGGCAGCTGTCTGGGGGAGCCGCAGCCCACCGAAAGAGCCCTTCAGAATGTTCTGTCGGGGAGCCAAAGACCTGTTCGGCCCTCTGCGTGGTCACGGAGACCACCTGCCCATGGCTGATGGCAGAAGATGCTGTCTCCCCGAGGTCCTCCCAGACAACAGCTGTCACTAACACCGCGGGAGAGCATCCAGGGGGCAGGGGGTGGGGGGGCGGGGAGGCTACCTGATCTCTCTACTCTCACAATAAAACAGGGCCCAGAGACCACATGTCCGATTTCAGAACCACCTCACAGCATCTTGTTGGTGGAAGGCCAGGCTCCGCATGGGGCCCAATTCTATCACTATCTAGGCCCAGCTGTGTCGTTCCAGACACCTCCGTCGACCTCTCTGTGCCTCGGCTTGATGTTCACAAAAAGGGGTTTGTGCAGCTATGCGGTCTTCAGAATGTTCCAGAATGTTCCAGGGCACAAGGAAACTGATCTCCAGTCTATGATCTGGGGACAGGGTACATTTTTTTTTTTTTTTAAATTTTATTTATTTATTTGAGAGAGAGAGAGATCACAAGTAGGTAGAGAGAGAGGGGCAAGCAGGCTCCCTGCCGAACAGAGAGCCCGATTCGGGGCTTGACCCCAGGACCCTGAGACCATGACCTGAGCCGAAGGCAGAGGCTTTAACCGACCGAGCCACTTATGAGTTGCTCAGGCACCTTCAGAGTATGATTTTTATGAGCCTGGTTTTGCTCTGCACACTGGCACCTGCTGTCCCCTTTATCAGATGTCCCCTATTGGATGTCGGGGATTTGGTGGTGCTGTCTCGGACACTGAGGGCCAAGCTGTCACCTTTCTAAGCTCAAAGAGCAATCAGCAGGCAGGCCTAGCACTGTGTGTCCCTCTTAATTTTACATTCAGCAGCTCGCCAAGACCAAAAATATACGTATTCAATATTTACAGCAGGGCCCTAATCAGCGCTTATTCTGCAGTTAAATGCACTGCACTAATTTGCCTGGGACGCCGCGTGGTTGGAGAATGCCAAACAAGAATGAAGTGAGATCGTGTTCAACATCATCCTTCTCTGTGAGGCAGGCAAACGGTGAAAGACTCTTAACTCTAGGGAACATAGGGAGGGTCCCTGGAGGGGAGGCAGGTGGGGGATGGGGTAACTGGGTGCCCGGCACTAAGGAGGGCACGGGATGTAATAAGTGCTGGGTGTTGTGTGCAAGCGATGAATCACTGAATTCTCCCTCTGAAACTAATACAGTATATGTTCATTAAATTGAATTTAAGTTAAAAAAATTTTTTAAAATCATCCCTCCCTGCTTTTCATGTCACTTTCAGCTACTCCTGCAAGGGAAAGGTGATCACTTCCCCTTTCCATTGAAAGGGGCGGCCTAATAAGACCTAAGATAATAATGGCTGGAGAAGAGACACCAAAATTAATTTCCGCTCCCCTTCCCCCTTATAAGCACTGACATTTAGTAAGTTTCAGCCATGTAACAGACAGATAATTGTAACCAACCCAGCAAACCCTGCAGGAAAATCTCCACTTAGAGATGGACACCTAAGGCACTGGCTCACCTACCCTGCACTGGAGCCTCATAAAAGCTTTCTGCCTTGCTCTCGGTTACTGAAAAGGGAGAGACGTTCTACCAGTGTTTGCTAAATCCAAGATTCTTTTCAAAATGGAAAAACGAATTTCATGTCTCTAAGTAAGAATGCAACATTCTCCACCCTACCCCTTCTCCTTGTAAGTGTCTCATTAAGAGCCACAAGAGCCGGATAAACCAATCATTCCGGCTGAATACACACGGCAGAGATCTGCCTTCTCCCAGAAGAACTGAACACAAAGGCGGGAATCAGGAGCCACGGATCTATCCCAGACCTTCCTATCCCATAGACCAAGAATTTCGAAAGTCAAAAACAAATTAACTGAGTTCTTAGCCAATCAACAACCTAGAAGAGCTCTTGAGTTTCAGCATCAGTTTTTCCATTGCACTGTAATTCTACACACTCTCTCTCCCAAGACACCAAACAGGACGTAAGTGTTTAAAAGTCCCGGGGAAGCTCGCCCCACCCTTCAGAACTCGTGCCCTCCTCGGGCGAAAGCTCCCATCGAACAATGATCCCTTGTACGGAGACCTGTGAGGTCTGAGGGCACAAGGAAACTGATCTCTAACTTTCAAGGTTTCAACAATGCAGTTTAAACCGAGGCCTCCAAACAGGGAGCGGCCCTGTGCTCCATTTAGGTGAGGTCCAAAAGTCTCAGAGTTCCCCAAGCGTTGCGCTGCAGGGAAAACTTCAGGCCAGAAAAGCCCTACGTTTGGAAGAATAAGAAAAAAGCCGGAAGCTTGCAAAAAAGCAAGCACCCAGTTCACGTGGGCTCAGGGAGCCGAGTCGGAGCGGAAGACTGAGTCTGGCAGGCACGAGGAGTTGGTCTCAGCAGCTGCAGGCGCACACCCCGCCGCACCCACGCTGGCCCCTAGAAAGGAGTGGTGGGGGGAAGGCTGGGGGGCGGGCGCAGGCTCCGCCCACTGCTCTTCTCCCTAGGGGCTTACCCATTACCCGCGCGGCATGGGTTAGGTTTAGCCCAAGGCGGTGGTGGGCAGTGGAGGCGAGATTGCAAGCGTTCCCTGTCCCCCAGCCCCTCTGCCCCGGGCGAGCGACCCCGAGGCCGGGCCGCAAACCCTGCCGGCCGTGGCGGGGGCGCACAGGCCGGGCGCGTGGCCCTGGGGCGCGAGCGCACAGAGCGCCGCGGACTGCAGCCGCCGGGACGGCTCCTCTCACCTTCACTGCCGTGGGGGTGGCACCTGAGGCCATCTCTGCGCGGGGTGGCGGCTGCGGTGGCGGATTCGCGGGGCCCGGGAGCCGAGCCAGTTGGAGCGGCAGCGAGGGACTAAGCAGTGCTGAGTCCAGCGGGCGGCCCTGGCTCCTCCTCTTCCTCCCCGGGACAGCTGGATTGGCTGCTAGCGTGGGATCGCCCCCGCCACCCCCTTCCTCAATTCGAGGTTCCCGCGTCCCGCCCCTTTTGCAGACCTTTCCGGTTCTCCGTGGTTTCTTTCTCCACCTCGGTTCTAAGTAACGGGTTCAGGACTAGGATAATAACGGAGACCGTTGGTTAGCCTTGGTGTTGGCCCACACTCTGTGCTTTGTACTTGAACCAGATCCGTTAACTTTTACAAGATCCCTTCGAGGAAGAGCGCCACCCCGTGCCCTGCCTCCTAGTAGCTGCATTCTCAGCCTCCCGGGTAAAATGAGGCGGGTCCGCGTTCCAGAAATTCTCGCGGGAGGGAGACTCCTCCTCCGGAGGGAACGAGCTGTGTGCTTCCTTCGTTCCAGCTGCCTACACCCCGCGGTTGCGCCTTGCCCTTACCGCCACCGCCAGGGGTTTGCTCCAGTCCCTAATTCCTGGGGAAACGGAGCAGGGATTAGGGTACCCCAGACTCGGGGATGACAAAAAGGGAAAAACAGTAATCTGCTACTGGATAACCTTTCTGATGCGCAAACTATAGCTTATTCATCTTAAATTTGTGAGGAAGCTTTTAGAGGGGTGAGACACTGCCAACCCCCCGTTTTGGTTTGACGCGGCCAAGGCCATCTTTAACCTCTCCCACCCCGGGCCGATGTCCAGTACACCTAGATTCAAAATCCAGACACATGGGTACATCGTTCAACACTGGTCATCCCCACTCCCCCAACGCATAGCACCAGCTCTCCACTTGGATGATCCCTTCTCAAAGTTCCCATCCCTTCCCTGCTAGGATAATCCAGTTTAACCTCCCTTGACGGATTAAGGTCTCCAAAACGAAATGCTGGGTGGTAGTCCTGTTCTGAGACACAAAAATACTGCACGTTCCCCGGGGGTGGAGGGATGGCTGTGGGAGAGTATAGCGCCCTCTCTCCCCACAGCAGCAAAACAGACACAAGACACAAGTACAATTTCATTTAAAATATCACTGTGGGTGCCGCCCACACAACCTGTTTACTGATATAGTAAAGATTTTCACTCTCTTGTTATTTTTTGCTCTAGGTCTCACTTTTCTTACAGTGTAAAGTTTTTTTTTCTATTTCTCTTAAGTTATAAAATGAAATGGCTAAGGAATAGAAAGTAGATTGGGGTGTTCTTTTGAAAGGGCAGAAGGCTGAAAGTCCTTCAAATGTTTTTTTTTTTTTTTAGAAGCCTGTCTGTTGATTGCTCTACTGGGGAGCAGGAAGCCCACTGATCAGAAGGTAGCTTTTGGGGGGGGGAGACCCTGATACCCTTGGGTTTATGGCTACTTGGTAATTAGGAGACTTTGACCAATTTCTGTGCTTTCATGCGACCAGCAAGTCCAGTTTCTACTCAGTATTGTGTCTTTGCCAAAAGTTCGACCCTGTAAACGGGTTAGATCCTGGAAAAAATAAGAAGGTCCTCAGAGAAGGAGGTGGAAACTTGGAAGGGGTTAAACTGGACTTCTGGACTTTTAAAAAAAAAATATTTTATTTATTTATTTGACAGAGAGATCACAAGTAGGCAGAGAGGCAGGCAGAGAGAGAGGGGAAAGCAGGCTCCCCACTGAGCAGAGAGCCCAATGTGGGGCTCGATCCCAGGACCCTGAGATCATGACCTGAGCTGAAGGCAGAGGTTTTAACCCACTGAGCCACCCAGGCACCCCTGGACTTCTGGACTTTTCTACTATAACTTGCTGGTCTGGTCTCAGTCATTTGCTCTTGAACATGTGATGTCTGTGAAAGGAAAATTGTCCCAAATCTGATTTGTTTTTTTGAGGGACATAATTCACAAGCCATTAATAGGAGGAAATTAGTAATTCTAGACAAAATTTAAGCAATTTTTCTAATCTCTTGTAAGAAACCAGGCAACCCCCCACACCGGCTGGTTGTCAGATGCTATTTGGTGTGTATGTGTGTGTGTGTGACATGTAGTTCAAGGCAAATTCACCCACCTCCCAAGGGGACTCCTGCAGTTTTCATCATTATGCATTATGAGAAAAAAAGCATACAAATACTTAGGAGCACAGGGCTGGAAAACTATAGGTGATTTGAACTTGTGACAGCCGTTAGGTTATTGTTTTTGTTTTTTTAAAGTCTTATTTATTTATTTATCTCTCAACTATTATTGAGAGAGTGAGAGAGAGCACGAGAGTGGGGTGTGGGGCAGATAGAGAAGCAGACTCCCCACTGAGCAGGGAGCCCGACGTGGGGCTGGATCCCAGGACTCTGGGATCATGACCTGAGCTGAAGGCAGGTGCTTAACCGACTGAGCCACCCAGGTGCCCCTACAAGGTTCTTTTAATGAAAATCCGTTTTAGAAGAATGTGTCAAAATAAGTTTTCAGAAAGTTAAAAACATAATAAATAAATACAGAGTCAGCCTGTGTCAGAGATGTACTTAGCTCATTAGTTAAGGAAGCAGCAGAGTGGCCAAGCTAATTCAAAGGAGACTATAAGAAGCCGAAACAACAGAAAAGAGAATGTTAGAATAAGATGGCAAAGTTAGATACATTTATGTTTTACAAAAAAATGAAAGGGTAGCCTTTAGGGTTGCCTTGTCTACTGATAGCATTTGCAGCTTTGCAAAAAAAAAAAAAAAAAGTAATCAATCGTAACAAACAGTATCTACCGTCAGAGTCTGAACACTATTCGATAAGAAAAATAAAACAAAGGTATAGCCCTTAAGTTAGGGGTCTGCAAACCTTGCCTATTCAGAGGTAAAAATCAAGGAGCCTCTGAAGGTTGAAAACGTAAACAATGTCTAATGGAAGGAATGTGGCTATATTCAATATAGCTTTATGGACACTAAAATTTGAATTTTATATGTTTACATATGACAAAATATTATTCCTCTTTAGATTTTTTCCCCCAACCACTTATGATTGTAAAAATCATTCTTAGTTTGAATCTATGCAAAAACAAGTAGAGAGTTGGTCTGGCTAAGGGTGACGGCCCTTGTTTGCCACTCACCCCGGAAGCAGATGACCCTTGGACAGACTAGTTGGATGAGGCCTTAATGTGTCTTTGAAAAGATAGCCAGTAATCTTCTTGGCTTATTTCCAAGTTTTAGGTAATTTCTTCTTAACAGGCCCTAGAATCAATGGAAGACAAAATCTGTAGTTGTTTGTGGTGGCTCTTTTTGATCGGTATGGGGAATTCTCAACGGGACAATAGGTACCTCAAGAGTCTGTCTACGGAAGTAACATCTTGCTCTACCCTAATGTTCTTGCCCCCCAAATTCCCTGTGTTCACCTGTACCCTTGTTTTTCTAAGATAATCCTAAAGGAGTACCTAGGCCACCTTACAACAATTCTGATTATGACACTGGACAGATATTTCGATAGTTTCTTCCTTTTCTAGGTAATCCCTCACGCACACCTCCCCATCCTCCAGCTCCTAGCCATCAACGTGCTGAGACAGTGTGGCCCATAGATGTCCATACAACGTCTTGAGCAATGGTTTTTCACTGTCCTGCGGTCCCTTGGTAGGAGGAGGACTTGCAATAATTTGTGTCTTTAAATATGACTATAGGACATGCTATTTTTTAAGACTTCAGAGCATCCCAGGATCATCAAATATCCCAGAGGAAATTTCACACAAATTCGTGAAGTGTATCATCTCAGTCAACCGTATCAGCTTTCCCAGGAAATAGTCACGTCTCTTGTTCCTTCCCGGCGTGTCAGTGCTGGGTGGGGACTCCTCAGGGGAATGGTCTGTTGAATTGTGATGGCTGAAGGAACTCACATAATTCCTCACCACCTTTTAGAACTTTGGACCAAAATAACAATTCTAAATAACCTGCGAGTGTCCCCGCAGAGCCCGAATTTCTTGGGACCTCGGTCTTGTTACAGTATTCCTGTATCACAGGTACTATGGGTAGGGACGTTTAGGCCATTCAGGCTGGCACTGGAAGCTAGGAAAAGCTGCTCTGGATGTGGCAGAACATTGTTGACAAAATCTCTTCGGAGGACAACAAGGAAATTAATAGTAGTAATAATACATTTTAACAATTGTTGCCCCTTCAGATTTCCAGCTAGGCAAGCCCATGATGCAGACACAAAGACTCCCAGAGATGACTGAATTGGTAGATTCAAGTTCAGAAACCTTAATGACGTCAGTGTATACAGTGTGGCCATTGAAAAAAAAAAATTAATCCCAAATAGACACGACAAACCTTAATAAAATTGTGTTCAGAGAAATTTTTCCATGAGCAGTATTCAAAATAATTAACTTGTCTTTCCCCTGCCATGAGGAATAGTGGCTGGTGTTTATTAGGATAAGAAGTAAAAGATATGCACATATGTACCAAGCCAGCCTTCAGGTAATGTTTTGTAAAAAAAAAAAAAAAAAATTGGTATGTAAATGAAATATTTATCTATAATTCAAGTTCTTTAATACTCCTGATTGTGGGAAATAACTGGATGAATTAAATTACTTTTTATTAGTTTTTTAAAAATACAGTGATGAGGGCGCCTGGGTGGCTAAGTGGGTTAAAGCCTCTGCCTTCAGCTCAGGTCATGATCTCAGGGTCTTGGGATTGAGCCCCACGTCGGGCTCTCTGCTCCATGGGAAGCCTACTTCCCCCTCTCCCCCTGCCTGCCTCTCTGCCTACTTGTGATCTCTTTCTCTCTGTCAAATAAATAAATAAAATCTTAAAAAAAAAATAAACTCATCGTAAGTTGAAAATATAAAAAAAGAAAAAAATAATAAAAATACAGTGATGTATTTTCTTTCTGACACCATATAGTGTAGGCCATAATACAATTTAATGTAAACATTTTAGTACTAGAGACTGGGATTTATTTTGTCACAGAAATCTTAATTAGGGGCGCCTGGGTGGCTCAGTTGTTAAGCGTCTGCCTTCGGCTCAGGTCATGATCCCAGGGTCCTGGGATCGAGCCCCACATCGGGCTCTCTGTTCAGCGGGGAGCCTGCTTCTCCCGCTCCCATTCCCTCTGCTTGTGTTCCCTCTCTCACTGTGTTTCTCACTGTCAAATAAATAAAAATCTTTAAAAAAAAAAAAAATCTTAATTAATTTGACCTTTCTAAGTTCATTATACTTACTTTATACGTCAGTAATTATTACTTAGACTAAAATTAAAAAAAAAGGAAGAAAAATGCTTCATGCTCCTGTTGCTAGAGTAAAGAAGCATAGGATTGTGTCACGAGAGAAGGAAATGGTATTTAAATCTAATATTTATAATGCATTTATTGCAGGACACTTTGTAGAAAGAATTAGAAGTTAACTTCCTTAAAAAATATCTGTAACATATTTTAGGTGGCAAGCCCTAATAATGACTTTTAATGAAAGCAGAGTGTCCAACAATAAATATAACTTGGCATCTGTATTTCTGGTTGAAGGAAGAACCACATGCTTTGAAATGAGATAAGCAAGGTCAATTCCAATGGTCTATACCTGACTTGGTGTGCTGGGGACAGCTGGCGATTCCCCACTATTGAACTGTCTCGTTGCAATCCAGTCGAGTACTACTCATCCAGTTTTCTCTATCTCTTCCTTCTATTCCAAGCCCAGAAATGGCTAGAAATAGCTTCCATTCCAACTCATCTTACCTCTTCTTCAGTGTTCACTTCAAATTGGATCTATCCTTTTGTTTCTGGACCCTACGGAAGATGACTCAAGTTGCATATAATATGGATTTATGAAGGAAAAATTGTGTCTAGTTTTCCACCGTCCCTAGAATAGTGCTCATCAAGAACATACTCTGGTTAACAGAATGACTGTCTATCCTGGAATCTCAGAATCCTAGGAACCTCACATCCTGTGAGGCAGATATTATTATTTCTGTAACAGGATAAGCAGACTACAACCTGACACACTTGGTAAGGGAGAGGATGTTTGATCTTGTTCTAAAGAGACATGGGCCTTTCTGTGCTCTGTATAGAAAAGGAGCAGGAAGTTGTAAATGCTCAGATGTATTTGAATATTACAGTTGCAGTATAATCTGTTCTATTCAGTGTGTCACAATTGGAACCATGACAAGTATTATGCAGGGAATGTTTGTGTCTTTCCAAAATTTGTATGTTGAAATCATGACCACCACCACCCCTTCCCCCCCCTTCCCCCCGGCCACCCCCAGAGCTGATGGTATTAGGAGGTGAGGTCTTTGGGAGGTGATTAGGTCATGATGGAGGAGCCCTCATGATTGGGACTCATGCTTTTATTTATTTAAAAAAAATTTTTTTTTAATTTTTAAAAGATTTATTTATTTATTTATTTATTTATTTATTTGACAGAAAGAGAGACATCACAAGCAGGCAGAGAGAGAGGGGGAAGCAGGCTCCCTGCCAAGCAGAGAGCCCGATGTGGGGCTTGATCCCAAGACCTTGAGATCATGACCTGAGCTGAAGGCAAAGGTTTTAACCAACCCACTGAGCCACCCAGGTACATACACAGTATGATTTTTATGAGTTTGGTTTTGCTCTGCACATTGGCACTACTTCTGCCTACTTGTGATCTCTCTCTTTTCTGTCAAATAAATAAATAAAATCTTAAAAAAAAAAATCTGCTCTTCATTTAATCCTCATACGCTGTTCTAATCTCCATTTCACAGATGAGATTAAGAGACATTGGCTTAAAATCAACAAGACAGTAAACAACAAATTTTGGAGAGGATGTGGAGAAAGGGGAACCCTCTTACACTGTTGGTGGGAATGCAAGTTGGTGCAACCACTTTGGAAAACTGTGAAGATTCCTCAAGAAATTAAAAATAGAGCTACCCTAGGACCCTGCAATTGCACTACTGGGTATTTACCCCAAAGAAGCAGATGCAGTACAAAGAAGGGCCACAAGTACCCCAATGTTCATAGCAGCAATGGCCACAATCGCCAAACTGTGGAAAGAGCCCAGATGCCCTTCAACAGATGAATGGATAAAGAAGATATGGTCCATATATACATATGCCTGCCTCTCTGCCTACTTGTGACCGCTGAATATTACTCAGCCATCAGAAAGGTTGAATACCCAACTTTTGTATCAACATGGACGGGACATGGAAGAGATTATGCAGAGTGAAATAAGTCAAGCGGAGAGAGTCAGTTATCTTATGGTCTCACTTACATGTGGAGCATAAGGAAAAACATGGAGGGCATTGTGAGAAGGAAGGGAGGGGTGAATGGGGGGAAATTGGAGGGGGAAATGAACCATGAGAGACTGTGGACTCATAGAAACAAACTGAGGGTTTTGGAGGGGAGGGGATGGGGGTACTGAGGAGGGCACGTATTGCATGGAGCACTGGGTCTAGTGCATGAACAAGTAATCTTGTAACACTGAAAAAATAAAATAAAAGTATTTGGGGAGGAAAAAAAAAGACATTGGCTTACCCTGACATTTTTTTTTTCCTGATCTGCCTCTGGCAGAAGCTTCCTTGATTGTTGGAAGCCTTCAGATCTTCCCTGCCCCATCAAGAAGTCAATCAAATCTATTATTCCTGCTAAATTGTAAATGCCCAATAAAATGTTGGGGGGTGCTGAGGATTATGCGAATTAAAGCAAACTAAGATAATAAAACTCTGGATGGGATGTGATGTTTGAGAGCACAAGGATGGGAGTTAGTATTATTGTCACATGAAGTATTTGCAAATTTTTAAAAAAGATTTTATTTATTTGACAGAAGGAGAGAGGTCACAAGTAGGCAGAGAGGCAGGGAGAGAGAGAGGGGGAAGCAGGCTCCCCACTGAGCAGACAGCCCGACGCAGGGCTTGATCCCAGGACCCTGAGATCATGACCTGAGCCAAAGGCAGAGGCTTTAACCCACTGAGCCACCCAGGCACCCCGTCTTCTCAAATTTTTATAACCGGGTAACTGGGATTCAGTCCTAAATCTGCCTCGTTAATAGCAAAATCTGAACTCTTGATTCCTAGGTTATGTTTTCCACTGTGCGCTGGTTTTTAGCTAAATTCTGAAGATAGAAGGATGCGTGACTTATACAATCTCAACCCTTAAGAAACTCCAGTCTGGCTAGAGGCACCAGAGATTATGAGATGGTGTTACGGTACGGTGAAGTTTGAGACTATCTACTCTGTCCTTTGAAAGCACAAAGCAGGGCTCTTTACCTCCTTTTCCTGGAGAACATGATATTTGAGCTGGGTCTTAAGGGATGAGCCAAGAAATTATGGAAGTGATGGGTGTGTGTGAGGGTGGGTATGAAAGGAACCAAAGTTGCTAGAGAGAGTGGTTCAGGTAATTAACTACCATGTGGCCCATTAAGATCTGGAATGAAAATGATTGATTAGATTTGATTGTTTGATTATTAGGAAGTTGTCAGTGACCTTTATCCTTAGCATGGACAAAAATTTGTGGTTTCAGATCAAAGACAAAAGAAAAAAAAAAAGGAAGGAAAAGCCAAAGCCAATGAGATGGGATTAAACTAACTTCACAGAGTTGTGGCTGGTTGGAAACATTAAAAGCAATCTGTGTTGGTGGTGGTAGGAAACTTGGCCTACCCAAATCAGGCAATAAAAGGGAGTAAGAAAGAATTAAGTAAGAACTTGAGAGATATAAATTGCAAAATCACTATGAAGCGTATAAACTTGAAGGCCCTGATAGATGCAGCCATTATAAAAAGACCTCCCAAGTCTACCTGTAGCACTGATAGAACCATTTAGAAAGCAGGTGACACTCAGGTCCTAGGACCTGGTCTGAACTCTGACCTATGTGGTCAGAGCTCCATGTGGTCATGAATACATGATCTAGCACATTCTGCTCACCCAAACAGTAAACTATTCCCTATACTTGGATAAATAAGAGGTGACCTGGTGTGCTTGGGACAATCCTAGTTTATCTCTGATATAAATCAATTAACACACTTTAATTCTTGCTATTATTACCACTTTCCCTCTCCAAAGTGTCCCAGCTTAGAAAATAAACTTTATAATATCCCTAAGTAAGGACCTTGCAATCCCAGGGAAGGTTTTGGATGACATATAGAAATGAAATGAAGTTAACATAGTTTTAATATCTTCATGTTAAATTTAGGGTAAATCTCTAGGTTTCTTTTAAACTTTTTAAAGTGTATCAAATGCAAAGAATTTCACAGATTAGCCTTGTAATTCTAATTTAATGTACAATTGATTTTAAGTTAAAAGACAAAGATAATTTCACTATAAATTTTTATGCAGTATTGGATTATATAAGATATTTTGTGTAGCCATTTAATCAATCAATATTTTCTTTAATTGGATGTTCATGTTATTTCTATTTTATATAAATATATATATTTTAAAACAATTAGGATGAATTTTTTTTTTATTTGACAGAGAGAAAGATCACAGGTAGGCAGAGAGGCAGGCAGGGAGAGGGGGAAGCAGGCTCTCCGCTGAGCAGAGAGCAAGATGCGGGGCTCAATCCCAGGACCCTGGGATCATGACCGGAGCAGAAGGCAGAGGCTTTAATCCACTGAGCCATCCAGGTGCCCCTAAATATTTTTTTTAAATATAATTTTTTTTCCCTAAGGATAAGTTTCTAGAAGTGGGGATGGGGAATCAAAAGGAGTGAGCATTTCACAAGCACTTCATAGAGTCAAATTATCTTAGAAAGCTACTGGCACCTTGCACTGCTGGAAAGAAAATGAAATTCTTTCCTACACGCTCACCAATAATAAGCATTATATTTATAAATATAAAATCCATTTTGTGTTTAATTTGTATTTGTTTAATTCCTGGTAAGTTTGAGTCATTAATATTTTCTATATCAGCGTTTTGACTCGATCCACATTCTGAACTTAAAACACATTAAACAGATAGATACATGTATAAATACTTTCCTTCTAATCCCCAATTTTACATCCTAATTCTAAGGAAATAGCTATCCTTTCTAACTTGAACTAGCAAGAAAACTCACTATCTGGAAGGACATTTATTGAAATAATATCTACCATGTGAATTAAGTTAATTACATGTCAATTACATTTTTACAATTTAATCTCCTAAAAAAATCTATAAGGTAGAAATGATTGTTCCCATTTTATAAAGAAGAAAATTCAGGATTAAGGAATGTCAGGTCGTTTTCCATTTTCCACAAGGATGAGACATTGGGACATGATGAGATGTACATATATTTATATATGATGATATATCTGTGCATACGTGTATATGTATGATGTACATACATATATGCATATGATGCATATACCTATATATGTATATATACATAATAGATATCTGATGATGGATTTCCACTTTGAATGGTCAAATTCCTTAGTGTGTCTTCTTAAAATGGTGAAACTTGACTTCATACCTACTCAAAAACCCTGAATGGTCTCTGATGTTTCTTAATTTTCCTATAAAGTGACTTACTTCAGACTGTTTGAATTTGCAGTGCAGGGCTAGGGCAGCTGGATAAGGAGGACTTGGGGAGGAGAGTGATGATCAGAGGAAAGGAGTGCCAAGTGAATCCTTGAGTCTTGGTGTCACTGGTTCCAAGCAAAAGAAAGTTTTTGTAGGTTCCAGATGCTCAGATTTAAGCAATAAGCTAGTGACTGAATCACTTGAGCACTTTACTTTAAATGTGGTAATTTACAATTCAAATAAAAAGACTCCACATTTTTTAGGAAATGTTGACAGAGTGCTTTCCATAAATATTTGGTTTTCTCTCATGACCCTTGGTTCGCTTTTGTGTTGGCACCAGCCTGGGGCTGTTGCATTCAGTTGGTTGAGAGCCTTGATTTTTCAGTGCTGACCATACTATTTTTTTTTAAGATTTTATTTATTTATATGAGAGAGAGAGACAGAGAGAGCACAAGCAGGGGGAAGGGCAGAGAAGGAAGGAGAGAGAAAATCTCAAGCAGACCCCTGAGCTGAGTGCAGAGCCTGACACAGGGCTCGATGCCAGGACCCTGAGATCATAACCTGAACCAAAGTCAGAGGCTTAACTGACTGAGCCCCAAGGCACTTCATGACTATACTATTTTTGATGACACTTATCAGATAACCAAATTTCCCAAGAAATAATCTCAAGTAGGATAGGCCATGATCAACTTGCTTCCTTGGACAAACTTACATAATGCCATTATGAGCCTTTGTGATTGATGGTTATAAATTAGAGAGAGCTCCATGGTCCTTGCAACTGTTCATAGTGCAAAAGTAATGATTTCTCTGATAGGATCAATAGACAAAGTTGGGAAATATCTGGATGTAAAAGCAGCTGCTGCTCTTGAAATCTTTGCATTTCCTTTCTGGCCTGATAACAGTAAGCTGTGGATAGCCCCCCCCCCCCGCCAACCAAAAATTGATTTACCACATTTCTGAGTAATACAGGTAATTCTATAAGTATGTAAATAATTTCATTTAAAAATATTTGAGTCCTTGGAAATGCTTTGCTTATAGGTGTTATAAATTTGTCCTGTCAGGAATGCGAAATGCTTCAACATGAAATAAAATAGGTAAAATATTTGAAAAATGCTTAAGCTATTTAATTGGGGGTGCTTGGGTGGTTCAGTGGGTTAAGCCTCTGCCTTTGGCTCAGGTCATGATCTCAAGGTCCTGGGATCAAGCCCCACGTCAGGCTCTCTTCTCAGCTGGGAGCCTGCTCCCCCCCTCTCTCTGCCTGCCTCTCTGCCTAGTTGTGATCTCTCTCTGTCAAATAAATAAATCTTTAAAAATAAATAAAATAAAATTTTTAATTGACTATAATTATAAAAGAGAACTAAGGAAAATTATTCTGTTCATTATGGAAATATTAACCAATAATAGTTAATACAATCATCAGTGAAAAACCAAAGATGATATTTCTCATTGTACCCAATATAGAAATAGAATAACAATTTGTAAATCGAACATAAATGTTTAAGAAATACTTAAGACTTGTTTTTGATTTTGTGGCCCTAATAAATTGAATATTAATTTTAAAACCAAATAAACACTCCTTTATATACACCAAGCTCTAGGCTCCATCTGACTCCAGAATATTAAGCATAAAAACAAAACCCTCACATTGATTATTCCACCAAGAGCAGAAACGGACCAGATTGAAGAGCATACGTAAAGGTCTAGAAGCGAGGAAAAGAGACAACAGATACCTCCTTCGTGAAGTTTGGATGAAAAAGGAGAGACACTGAGACATAAGAGGATAAGAAGTCAATGTTGGTTTTCTTCCCCTCTCCTTTCATGATGAGAGAGTTTTGAATATGCTTGTAAGCAGAGGGAAGAAGTTCACCCAGAAGGAAAAAATGGAAGACACGAATGAGAGGGATGCCTAACGAGGCAGGGTCCCAGAGTCTCCCAGAGGGATGGCATCAGACGTACTGATGGGGAGCACGGTCTTGTATCAGAGGAAGGAGATATGGGTCTGGAAAAAGAACGTAAGACTGGGGGCTCTAGATAAATTTAAGAGAAGGTGTTGTGAACCTACAGGACATCCCTCCTGATGGTCTAATATTCTCAACAAAGTAAGAGATAGGGTTGCAAAATGGCTTTGAAGACAGATGGCATACTTTTGGCATGGTTGAGAGACCATGTTAGGTCCCCCCATGTTAGGGACCACAAATCTGAAATGGTACCAGTCTACAGGGGTGTATAATTTCCCCTGGTAGGCCCCTATTGTCTGACTCCATAGGGTCTCAAGGAATGGAGGGTATTGGGGATGAGTTTGTTTTATCAACCATGGGAGTCCAGCCTTACAGGGAGCAGAGGCCAAGGAGGAGCTCGGTGATGGTGAAGGAACTGGAGGGTTCAAAGAAGTCTCAGGTTCTTTGAGGCGGTAGAATGAAGGGGTGTGCAAGATGGAAGGAGGGTGGGTCCTGAAGGGACATACTGAAACTCAAGGTTTTAGAAGAATTGTAACCCCAGGGCATGGCAAGATCCAAAAAGTGAACAACTGCATCAAGTCATCAGATAGGACAGAAAGTGTTTTTTGTGTGCATTGTCTGAGATCATTCTGCATCTCCTGGGACTGTGACAGAGCTTGAAGAAAGGGGAACGCAGTGAGCCAGGATCCAGTTGCTGGAGAGGCTAGCAAGAGAGAGCCACAAGGCTGGTCAGAGACCTCACAATAATATTAGGTTTACAGACATCAGGAAGCAAGCCAATCTGGAGTTGGCAGTGAGGCACCAGCAGTCCCATGATCTGTGGGGAATTCTAGAACATTCAGCCTCCCCTGGAGAGAGTCCTGAAGGAAAATGGTTGACTAGGTTTCGACAAAGGCAAGGAAGTGGAAAGGGCCATCCAGAAGGAGGGTGAGGCTGTAGAGGAGCTTATTAATAATTAAATGATCTTAAAAAAAAATTAAACGATCATTTCACAGAGTGCAGTGGAAAACGTATAAAGTGCGGAGGGAAAATGGAAGACAGGAGTTCTTAATCAGACTGGTCAGGCTCAGGAAGAATCAGGACAAACCTCCCAGAAGAAGTGATGAAAGACAGCCCCTAGTTAGCTAGGTAAAGTGGAGAGGGAAGAGGTAAGGGGGAAGTAGGTGCCAAGTTTCAGGTCCATGGATATTTCCCAGAGACATGGCACCTCTGTGGTATCACCATAGATTCTAAGTGGCCTAACTGAAGAGTAGGTAATGGAGTCTCGGACATCACTGATGTAGCATCTGATCAAACTGAAAATCTCTCTCTCTTTTTTAAACATTTTTATTTACTTGACAGAGATCACAAGTAGGCAGAGAGGCAGGCAGAAAGACAGGGTAAGCAGGATCCCTGCTGAACAGAAAGCCTGATGTGGGGCTTGATCCCAGGACCCTGAGGTCATGACCTGAGCTGAAGGCAGAGGCTTAACCCACTGAGCCACCCAGGTGCCCCTGAAAATATCCAAATGGAGCACAGGTGAGTAAAAGGAAGCATGGTGTTACTGAGAATTACATAGACCTTCCCACAGATTTTGTACCAGATGAAATATTTTATTCTAGACCATCTGCCGGTAACAGCCAGAATTAAATGAAAACTTTAGACCCAAATCTTGCTCCAAAAGGAATACACTCCTGTTAAATCATCCAGCTTTTTATTGAAAAGTTTTATGGTTATAATGGACTTAAAGTAAAAAGGAAGCAACTGGCCGTTCCTAGGTGGGGGCGGCCGTGACTGGATCACACCTTGCCCGCTTTGCCTGCACCCTCCCTTCTCCCTCTCCCTCTCCTGCCCCCTTCCCTTCCCTTTCCCTCTCTTCCTCAGACTATTATTAAGCGAGGCGTCACAGATTTGATACAACTGAATTTATGGACTAGATCTAGGGACACTTTAAAACAGATCCTCAGGGGCCCCTGGGTGGCTCAGTGGGTTAAAGCCTTTGCCTTCAGCTCAGGTCAGGATCCCAGGGTCCTGGGATCGAGCCCCGCATCGGGCTCTCCACTCAGCGGGGAGTCCGCTTCCCCCTCTCTCTCCGCCTGCCTCTCTGCCTACTTGTGACCTCTCTCTCTGTCAAAAAAACAAACAAAAAACAAACAGATCCTCATGTTGTTTGCCTTGAAATGGTTTGTGTCCCTAGTCATCTTGCACACAGCATAGAGCATAGGTGCAGAGTACGGCTTATAGTCAGTCATTGAACGAATAACCGAGTGAACGACTATATGAATAAATAAGTAGAAGAACAAACACATTAATTATGCTTTTGGTTTAGCAAGACTGAAAGCTCAGAAATGCTGGCACTTGAACAGCAGAGGGCAGCAAAACTTACTTTTTATTTCTTAACACTGCAACAGTCAATAATGTTTAACGTTTGTCGTATTGACTTTCTATGAGAAAGACCCCATACACACGTACACACAGAGGTGCTATAATTTAAAGGCAATTCTAAAGTGACAAGTGGACTCTACTTGGGTTGTTTCTAACAATGCATGTGCTTTTCCATAGTCCTTTCTTCAAGGACCTCGAACTGTTCAAACTGCCTTTTATACCAATGGCCAGCAGATGGCAGTACTTTTCATGGTCAGGATTACAGAACAAGATTTTGAAGAAAAAATAAAGCATTTAGAGGGCACGAAATCTTTATTTTTTTAGATTGATTTTATGTACGTATGTATGTATGTATGTATGTACGTATGTATGTATGTACGTATGTATGTATGTATGTAGTTATTGGACAGAGCAGGGGGAGTAGCAGGGGGACTGGAGAAAGAATCTCAAGCGGACTCTGCTGAGCACAGAGGGGGCAGGAATTCTTTATTTTATAAACTATATAAGTAAAATCAGTATGAAGTAGAGGATGGAATCTTCTAGGTCTCAAATGTCTTGATGAGAGAAAGGTGGAATTTTAACCATAGGTACATTGTTCATTTGGAAGCAAGGCGATAACGAAAACGTTTTAAAATGTCAAGTTTGAGTCTTACGAAAGGCGAGCTGTAATTGATGGCAATCATTCGGATTTCACTGTGTACTTTTAGAATGTTCCTTTATCAGATTTTTCACTGATCAGTTCACAGATGTTAGCCAAGGGAAAGACACTTGCACACCTACACAATGCTTTCAGATTACTGATTAATAGCCCTAAATGACTTCCTGCGTTGTCCCTTGGCTACATTATTTAAATGTCAATAAGAGTACTCAGAGGCTTTTACATTTTATCGGGTCTTCACCTTTTTTAAACACTTAACTACTTGAGGGGCCTGTGGGTGGCTCAGTCGTCCAGCAAACTACATTTGGCTCAGGTCGCGATCTTAGGGTCCTGGGATCGAGCCCCACCCACATCGGGCTCCCTGTTCCGCGGGAAGACTGCTTCTCCCTCTCCCACTCCCCTGCTTGTATTCCCTCTTTCGCTCTGTTTCTCTCTGTCAAATAAATAAATAGATAGATAGATAGATAGATAGATAAACAGATAAATAAATAAATAAATAGCTTTCTTAAAAAATTAAAAAACAAAAAACAAACAAAAAAAACCATTTAACTACTTCAGTTGGCTTTTAATAATCAGGTTGAAAGTAGGAACTCCGGCTGTAGTTGGAGTACTTGAACTGCTAGTGCAATCACAGACCAGCTGGCTTGGAGAGGGACAGCGTTTGCCAGGACTGCACATAGGCCAGGAGACTTCCATCTGGGTGAAGGAGCAGGAGCTGGTCTAGCGCTTGGCTGCTTTTTAGATCTTCCATTCCTTAGCCGTGCAGATAAACAATAACTGCTTGCATGGGAATAGAAAGCATTTCCATTGCATTTCTGCATGTAATGAAAAGGGCCCCTGTCTTCGGAGCTTTGATTTCCCACATGAAGCCCAAGTTGGATTTTACTACAATAACAAAGGGCACTAGAAAAAACAGAAGAGCATATTTGCTTAAATTGCTGTTTGCACCGAAAGAAACTCCCTAATGGGGTTATCACTGGGTCAGGCTGCACTCTGTTTTTCACCAGGGCTGAGTGGAGGGAAAATAGATCCAGAAAGTGAGGCGGGTTTAGATTCTTTAAACACCACTATTTTAATAAAGTTTGGTCTTTTTGGCAAAACAGGCTCTGAGCTCTTCTGTTTGATTAGCAACTGAAACATACATGGAAAGGGATTAGCAATCCTGAAGAATGGTCAACTACCAGGAAATGACCCTTAGATTTCAATTTGTTTCCAAAGAATAACTCTGCTCCCTGCCAGGGGAAATATGGTCTGGAAGTGTGGCCTCTGACCCTATGCTATTTTGGTGTTAAATATTGTCACGCTCTGCTTCAATTTCCTCATCTGCAGAATGAGGAGGATAATAGCCGATTGGGGTGAGAGTTCAAGTTAACACTTGTAAAGCCCTGGGAAATGCAGTAAGAACTATGTGTGTTAAAGGTGATAATGATCAGGGGCGCCTGGGTGGCTCAGTGGGTTAAAGCCTCTGCCTTCGGCTCGGGTCATGATCTCAGGGTCCTGGGATCGAGCCCCATATCGGGGTCTCTGCTCAGCAGGGAGCCTGCTTCCTCCTCTATCTCTGCCTGCCTCTTTGCCTACTTGTGATCTTTCTCTCTGTCAAATAAATAAATAAAATCTTTAAAAAAAAAAGAAAAAAAAAAAAGGTGATAATGATCTACCAGGCACTGGTTGAGGTGCTGAGAAAACAGATGGATAAGACTGGAAAACCGACCATCACGCCGGGAAACAGGCTGGTCTGGGCGTCGGGGGCTGGAGAGAGAAAGCCCACTGGGTCACTTGAGCTATGCTCATCTCGAAACCAAGTTGCAGCTTCTGAGTGATATCTAATACTCACTGAGCAATTGTAGGAAGCCTGCTATGTGGCAAGTTCTGGAAAATTCTACTCTGCTTTTAGGGAGTCTCTTGCTATCGTAAATACTTGGAGGAAGGGGACCCTTGAATGAATAAGACACCAGTTTTGGCCCTCAAGGAGCTTACAACCTGGTGGAGGAAATCAATCTGCAAATAAATAACTGTAGTTCCGAGCTAGCCAAGGGGCAGAGTTGGCGGCTCCCTGCCCAGAAGAAGCACCCATGGATTCTGATCTGAGAGGAGGCTCAAACAATCAGGTTTTTGGAAAGAAGGAAATGAGAGTATACTTTCTCCCAAAACTTTCTGTGAGAACGCCCTAAGAATAATTCCTAAAAGAGAGATACTAATAGGATCTTGCAGCCGGACGAGACCAATGAAAGATGAATACATTCTAACCTTCCACTTTATGTAGAAATTAAATCCTAGCAAAACTCCCGTAGCTTGAAGGAAGTAAATTTTCATTCCCATGCCAGGTAGCAGATGCCCATTCATTTCATTTCAAGATCACTTTAAGGAAAACTAAACACACTGACTGAAGAAAATGTACTTTAAGTTGTTAAAATTGAGAGCTCTGAAATCCTTCTTTTCTCTACGTTTGTTCAAATTAAGTTACAAATCTTACACCAAATCATACTTTATTTACCATACATCTCTCACCTCCATGAATCTTTATGTCCTTTCTAAACATTTATTTTTTAAAAAATAAATTTAAGACACTATTTTTTAAAAAAGATTTTTATTTATTTATTTGACAGAGAGGAGAGAGATCACAAGTAGGCCAAGAGGCAGGCAGAGAGAGAGGGCCAAAGGCAGAGGCTTTAACCCAATGAGCCATCCAGGTGCCCCAACACTGTTTTTTTTTTTAAGGGAAGTCTCAACCAGCATCAAATAATATATGTCATGTATATTATGTATCCATTTCCCCTTCAATATAGCAGTGCCTCTTTAAATACATATATGTAAAAGTTTCCCCCTCAGTATAGCATTAAAGATAGTTTAATGTAATTAAGTGTTTTGCCCTTAATAGGAAAAAAAAATCCCATTAGGAGAATCTTAAAATGCTTCATAAAAATGCCCTGGAGTAGATTTCAACCATTGTTCTCTTCCTCATCTGGCCACTAAGAGAAAACAAGACCGAGAGTTGAAATGATTTATGCGAAGTTGAGAAACATCAGCAAAGCTTGGAATCTAGCTGTCGACACCATTCCGTCCCAGAAGCCATGCTGTCTAACTGCTGGTCACTCATTCAAAAGCCATTTCTAGAGTCTCGCCTCTAAATGGATTTGCTTGGTAGTTAGTAAAACAAGGAGGATAAATCAGTGATTTCCTCCAACTTACTGAACAACTTGCTGGACATCTTGTACACTATCCAGGTCAGCCAGATGAGAATCTCAGGGAAAAAAAAAAAATCAGCCAAGTCCAAATAGTTGTGAGCACTCCCAGAGAATAACCAATTTCTGAGGCGCCTGGGTGGCTCAGTCATTAAGCGTCTGCCTTCGGCTCAGGCCATGATCCCAGGGTCCTGGGATCAAGCCCCGGAAGCCTGTTTCTCCCTCTCTCACTCCTCCTGCTTGTGTTCCCTCTCTCACTGTTTCTCTCTGTGTCAAATAAATAAATAAAATCTTAAATAAAATAAAAGAAAAGAACCCAAAGGTAATGTTATGGGGCTTATTTTAGCTGAAAATTAATCTTTATGTCTTCATTTTTTCCCTTCTTTTTCTGTCTCAGATTTCTGTTGTCATTGCTTAGGACTTGTAGAAAAAAATCCCTGAAATATTTAAACCTGATTATATTAAAAGTAAAAAAAAAAAAATATATCGATTTGTAGGAATGAGCTAGAGAAAAGGACTAGTTTGGAGGGATGAATCCATATTTTGGATCTGCTAAAAATTCACCACATCCTGCAAGAGAAATCAGTGGATTTTGTCACTAAAAAGGAATCTAAACTGTACTTAAGCAGGATGGCACCCAGCTTTATCTTTGGTTATTGAATGAAAGAAAGAAGAGAATGCTATGGAAAGCCTGGGTGGCTCAGTGGGTTAAGCTTCTGCCTTTAGCTCAGGTCATGATACCAGGGTCCTGGGATGGAGCCCTGCATCAGGCTTCCTGCTTGGAGGGGGAGCCTGCTTCTCCATCTCCCTCTACCCCTCCCCTCTGCTTGTGCCCTCTCTCACTCTCTCTCGAATAAATAAAACCTTTAAAAAAAGAGAGAGAACGCTATGACATCCAGCAAAAATGTTCAAAGCAGAATTTCCTGCAGGATTTTATGATAAGTGAAAAAAAAAAAATACCCAATTGTTGTAAGACCTTTTTTCTAGCCGGTTTCCCTGCATTTATCCACACGGGAAACATGATTTCCTATGAATTAATTGCTCTTCTTTCTCCAGCATGGGTGCATTCACCTGTAATAGAGTTGAGCGTTCTCCAGGTAAATGAGAATACAAGAATAATATCGTCTTTACCCTGGCATGGATGGTGGAGCTGATTTTTCCAGAGAGCAGAGAGAGCAGCTCTATTAACACTCCCTGAATCAAGCTGTAATGGAGTCTTGTCTATTTTATCACATCTTCACGAGCGTGTGGATTACTAATAATCCAGTTTGGCTCATTTGACAGGCTTAAGCTAATATTTTGATGGGTTTTTTTTGTTAATTTTCTTTACACTCTATATCTCCTTCTGTGTGAAGTCATTGCTTGTATCCTCTGAATACTTATTAGGATTTTTTTTCT
Source organism: Procyon lotor (assembly GCA_028646535.1). Lineage (NCBI taxonomy): Eukaryota > Metazoa > Chordata > Mammalia > Carnivora > Procyonidae > Procyon > Procyon lotor. The sequence continues at coordinate 37,401,551 of CM053615.1, read as the reverse complement.
GATACACTTGAATATGGATATTAATCATTCTTCATATTGGATGAAAGTCTTTTTTCCTTTCAGCTATTGTTTTGTGACCTACATCTTTGTGATTTTGTAAATTTTTGTATATTTGAATATTTTCCTTTGAATCTCTTCTGTTGCATCTGGATGGCATCAAGACAGAAATTATCTTGTATTTTTTTTTAAAGATTTTATTTATTCAATTGAGAGAGACAGAGCAAGAGAAAGAATAAAGCGGAGGGGAGAGCCAGAGAGAGAGGAAGAAGCAGACTCCCTGCTGAGCAGAGAGCCCGATGGATTGATCCCAGGACCCTGAGATCCTGACCTGAGTCAAAGTCAGATGCTTAAATGACTGAACCTCCCAGGCCCCCCAGAATGACCTTGTTCTTCATTTTTCTTCTTTTTTATCCTCACACGTAGATTCTTAACTTTGGGGTTTATTTTGATATAGAACATAAGAAATATTTTTAGAAAAACAACATTCTAGCTAACTACCACATTAAACAGCTGTTATTTGTGTTTTTGAGATAAGGTATTATAAATAAGGGAGAACTACAGCAGGATTCTATAAGAGGCTGAGAACAGATAGCTGATTCTTTGAGTAGAGAGCCTCTTTGCTTTCGCTTTGTGTTAGATTTTCCTGATTCCAAACAACAAACTCCAAACAAAGGGAGAAATCTGTGTCCCAAATAGAGCAAAGAGTTTAGAACTGAAGACCATGTTGAGGTCTCACTGTCTCCTTGGCTTGGCTGATCTAACTTATCTTTTCTTTTCATGAAATTAATCTTAAATGCAGACACTGTTCAAGCTCCTGAATTGAGGGATGCTTAATGTACTTAGTGCAAGCTAGAAATATTGATTTCTTAATGTATTACTTAAACACATATATTATGGCACTGATTCCTGGCAGAAACCATTTTAATTTAATTCTTTTAATGAGTAAAAAATAAAAGTGCTGTTTGCGGTTAGAAATGTAAGTGTACTTAGCAATAGGTCCAGCCTGGTAAGGTTACGGTCCAGAAATTCTAGCAAAATACTGTGTCTCACTTGGTTATTTCACTCTAGACACAGAAAGACTTTGGCTTTTTAAGCGTTTCATTTCAGTACATCAAACATTTATTAAGTACCTCCTCTGTGCCAGGGACTATGCTAGGGTGCTGGGGATAAAAAGATAAATAAGAAAAAGATTTTGCTGGGGCAATTGAAAGCCTACTTGTAGACAGGCACACAAAGAGATAATTGCAATGTAGTTCAATTCCTGTGATTCAAAGCATTTAACTGTTTTCCAAGATTTTAAGGGAGGCCCATCCTTTACTCTTTTCTTTTTTTTTTTTAAGATTTTATTTATTTGACAGAGAGAAACTCAGAGAGGAAACACAAGCAGAGGGAATGGAAGAGGGAGAAGCAGGCTTCCTGCCAAGCAGGGAGCCCGATGTGGGGCTCCATCCCAGGACCCTGGGATCATGACCCGAGCCGAAGGCAGATGCTTAATGACTGAGCCACCCAGGCGCCCCCATCCTTTACTCTTTGTAGGACTATTCTCCTACCCTCTTTGATACTGTCCCCAGTCTGACAGAAAATGGCTTTAGGGACACACAGGCTCCCCTCCCACTACCTTATCCTCCCCGTTCCTCCATCTGCTTCATTATCGCCCACTACCTAAGCACCCTATCCCCGGAAGGAAGCTGTACTTAGATTTCATTTCCCCCTTTCCCTAAGAGGCCATGGGACTAATGATCGTGTCTCACACCCTCACTGGCCTTAGTCACCACAAGTGCAAGCCTCTCAGATCAACATAGCGTCTCTCATCCATACATTTCTGGACGGTCCTTTATCTGAGCCACTCTCCCGTTCCTCCCAAACTGCTGTCCTTTCCAGTGTGGCCTTTGGAGCTCAGAGCTTGAATAGTAACATCTCTCTTCCCTTCAAACCCTTCTCTGAATCCTCTTTCCACACTCTTCTTTGAATACCTTCACCCTCTTGCTCCTGGCCATGTTTTGCTTCTGCACCCCATATGTCCAGGTCCTGGGGGTCGGAATGAGAAATCGGTATTCTCCTTGTTTCTCACCCCTGCTTCTCCTTCAGGCATCCCGGCTCTCTCATGGTGGTATCAGACTGCTTTCATTTCCTACCCACCCAGTCATTCTGCTTCACGCCTGGCAGATTTTAGCAACCGGCTCACTGAATTTCCAACCATGACTGCCCCTGACATCATGTTTGATGACTTCAGCGTCTGTGTTGGTGGTTGGTCCGCAAATTTACTTGCATATTTGAATCACCTGAGGATGTTTCTAAGATTTTTCCATTTTTCATTTATTTGAGAGAGAGAGCATGAGAGGAAAGAAGGTCAGAGGGGAAGCAGACTCCCTGAGGAGCTGGGAGCCCAACACGGGACTCGATCCTGGAACTCCAGGATCATGACCTGAGCTGAAGGCAGCCGCCCAACCAACTGAGCCATCCAGGCGCCCTACCTGAGGATGTTTTTAAAGATTACCTTTGCTCAGGCTCTCCCCAAGCCCAGAAATACTGATTGATTTGGTCAAGATAGGATGCAAGCATTAGGTTTATTTGTTTGTTTCTTTGTTTGTTTGTTTTCAGCTCGCAGGTTGATCTGAATGTGCAGACAGGATTCAAAACCCTTTACTTAGGAGCTCAATTCCAGTACCTTAACCTCACTCCAACACCTCCTCTTCACCCACCTCCCGCCCACACTCACCTGCTCCCGCAGTTACACCTTAGATCTTGTTAGTACATCAGCAACCTCCAAAATCTGGTTTTGCATCACCCCACTTTGTGATCTACACAGCATCTCTTCCTCACCCCAAAATGACACCATTCCAGTAATTCAGGGATCCACTGCATGACCTCTTCCCTGCCCAATTCTCCCCTCCTGGCTTACTTCCTTAACCCAGCTTAGATGCCACAGAGTGTCACCACGACGCCCTAGGATGCATCCTCAACTCTTTTGTCTGTCTCCGTCTCCCTTGTACTTCCCTGATGAAACCCAGACCCTGGCGATACTCAGCTCTGTCTTCCCCACCTCTGCATTCCAGCAGCCCAATGGATGGGATGGGAGAAAGAGACATTTGCTCTGCATCCATTGCCACAAAATCCACCAGCCTCCTTGTGTCACACCCTCATGTCCTGTTTTCCCTTCGGTCCAAGGATGAGCTCCTTCTGCTCTTCCCAAGGACTGTCTCTCCACTCTGAGCCCATCCCCGGCACTTTTACTTCTCTGCCTCACGGGATCATCCTTATTGGTACAGATAGATCTCCCATCTCAAAAACACAGTAGCAAACCTTTCCTAGACCTATTCTCACACTCTGGTTCCCTTCCGGGGCTCCTCTTTGTACAAAACTCAACAGACTTTCCTGTAGTTCCTGTCACACTCTCTCACCTCACAGCTCTAACTCACTTCAGTAAGGATTGGTCCTCACTGCTTTCCTGAAATTGCTCTGCGAAAGTCACCAGCAGCCTCCATATTGCCAAAAACAGTGGTGAGTTTCCTTCTTCTTCTCCTTCCCATCCCTCCTACCTTTCTTCTTCTTCTCCTTCTTCAACACAGTGATTCAACTTCTCTATAGTTATGCTGTGCTCATAAGTGCAGCTACCTTCCGTCACCACACGATGCTATTACAACACCATTGACTCTATTCCTTATGCTGTGCCTTTTAATCCCATGAAATATATCATCCCATAACTGGAAGCCTATATCTCCCACTCCCCTTCACCCATTTGGCAGCCCCTAACCCCTCTCCTTTGGCAAGCATCAGCAGTCTCATTTTTAATCTTTGTGTTATGCAACTTCCCAGCATATCTGGCACACACATCATCCCCTCAGAAACACTCTCCTGTCAGCCCTCCCTGAACATGATACTCTCCGGGCCATCCTCCCATCTAACTTTTTTTTTTGCTTCCCAGCCTCCAGAGCTGTCCGTGTTGGAGTGGTCCAGCTGCAAGCTCTTTCTTGGTCCTGCCCTCCTCACAGGCTATAATCACTCCCTAGCTGAGCTCATTCAGGAACCTGGCTCTAAGTAGCATCTTCTTGCTGGTAAGAATCCCTCTCTTTCCTTCTCACTAAGATTCAGGCTTGAATATCTCACTACCTACTGGATACTTGCACTTATATGCTAAAAAGCACAACATGCTAAAGCCAAAACTATTAAATTTTTCTTCTCCAATCTGCTCTTTACATAGATTTTCTTTTTCAGTAAATGACATCACCATTGCGTGAGGCACACAGTCAAATGTCTACATGTCACCCTGGGGCGCCTGGGTGCTGCAGTCGGTTGGGCTTCTGACACTTGATTTCTGCCCAGGTCATGATCTCAGGGTCTTGGGATCGAGCCCCGGCCTCTGGCTCCCTGCTCAGTGGGGAGCCTGCTTCTCTCTTTCTCCATCTGCCCCTCCCCCTGCTCGAGCTCTCCCTCTCTCTCAAATAAATGCATCTTAAAAAAAAGAAACCCAAGCCAAAACAAAACAAAAACCGATGACTACTCATGTGAGTCTGTGCCACCTAAAATCATCTTCCCTGCCTTTGAACATGACCGCAGTCACATAGTGGCACTATTGTCTGCCCAGTGAACACAGGATCTCTGCTGACCCTGGCCAGTTCAATCAGCGGTGGGACCCTGGCCAAAGAAGCAACACTCGATTGTTTGATTACTGACCAACTCATTGGCTTGGCTTAGGAATCTGATGAAAAAGGGCATGAGTACTCAGGCTGAAGCCTGCCGCTGTGTGCGACGAAGCAGCTGGGAGCAGAACATCATTACTGTCTGGTGTGTAACCTTAGGACATTTAGAACACCTTGAATTTCCAATATTAGAGGGCTGGGGAATACATAGTATAGAATGTTATACTTAAGTCGCTAAAATGACAGCAATAAAAACCTTTGAATGATGCTTACCATACACCATATATGGTCGAGCGAAAGAAGCAGAGAATGAAGTTGTTGATGCTGTGTGACTTCAATTTTGTTAATTCTACCCTGCCTCACCTCTCCTTCTTCCTCTCTGCCTCTCTCTTCCTCTGTGTGTGTACATATATATATATATATATATATCTTCATATCTATCTCTCTGTATATATCTTCTCAAGAAAAAAAAAAAAAGAAATATACCAGAATTTAACAGGCCTTTTTTCCTGGATGGTGACAAAAAAGATGATAGGAACATCCATCCCCCTTACAGGTGATTTTATTTTTTTCTTTATAGTTTTATGAAATTTTTCAAATTAAACTAATTATAGTAAAAAGCCATGTTATTAGAAACCTTTCCATAAAAGGACACTCCAAGATTTTTTTTTAAAGATTTATTTATTTGTCAGAGAGAGAGAGAGAGATCACAAGTAGGCAGAGAGGCAGGCAGAGGCAGAGGGAGAAGCAGGCTCCCCGCTGAGCAAGGAACCCGATGCGGGACTAGATCCCAGGATCCTGGGATCATGACCCAAGCCGAAGGCAGCTGCTTAACCATCTGAGCCACCCAGGCGTCCCAAGAACACTCCAAGATTTAATGCATTGTTTAAAACTATATTTATACTTCTGCATTATAATTCCAATGCAATTAAATTGCATTTTAACATGATTAAAATATTATATATAGTTATGTGCTACATATATGCGTTTATATCACCTAACAGATTAGAATATATTGCATATATTGTGTTTACACACACACACACACACACACATACACAAAGAACTTAATACATTAGTGAATTCCTTGGAAGCTTTGAACTGTTACTACTTTATTTCAAATTCTGAAGTATGATTTTATGATAATTCCTTTAAATGACTATCAAACATTTGTTTCTTTATTCTAATGGAAGTACAATAAAGATAAATAAGTCCCAGGGCAATTATATCATTTAATGATAATTAAAAAGTTGAAGTCCAATTGTTTAAAGATTGAACTGTGGAATAATGGGAGCTTCCTTTTAACATTATTATTCATTTTATAAATTCAAATATATCCCTAGTAGATTACAGTGACCTCCTCTGTAACCCCTAAATGCTGCATGCATGCAAAGTACAAAATTGAGCTAGCTCACAATAAATCTCACAGATTAGTTTATTATAATTCAAATATTAAGGCCGAGGACCAACAGTGATTTGAAATAACAGTTTAATGACAATATGAAAAAGAGTAAAAAAATGCATTTGGAGTTGAGAAATAAAATTAATGGATTTAGTTTCTTTTTAATTAGGAAGTCCTTCTGCTTGTTTAAGATTCAGGGTTAGGCATTAATTCTTTCATTTGCTTGCTTGATAAGTGTTTATAGAGGATCTCTGCCAAGTGCTAAGAATATGGTCGTGAAAAAGAGATGAACCATAGCTTCTTGAAACAGACCATACATTAGTCAACTGATTGCACAATTTATCAGGGAGTTGAAATCATGACGTATATTGGGAAGAAGTGGAGATGAACATTAAGTTGGAGGTGAAGTATAGGATCTCAGGGATCCTTTCTTCTGAAGCAACATTGAAAGCTTCTAAACCCTCTTCACCTAAAGCACCCTGCCAGGGGGTGAAATCCATTTTTCTTTGTGGCTTAGATGAAAACTGATTGTATAATTAGTCACTGACATGCTTGAAATTCTGTGCTTACATTTCCCCCAAGAGATCCCACAGGAATGACAGCAAAGCCAGATATTGGCCAACTTCCAGATGGTGTGTTCACGATCCACCGCCCTCCCCATGTCAGGGTCTCAAATTGTTATTTGTCTAGTGACAAATGGTCAAATGTCCACTGATCATTCTGAACCAACAAACACATTTCTGTGGTAGGTGCTGGATAGTAGGACAGGGAGAAGGGGGGGAAGCTAAGGGAAAGATAAGAAAATCAGTTTCCCTTTTTTAGATCCCTACTATGGGCCTGAAGGATTGCAGGTTTATATCTAATCCTCCCGAGAACCCTACAGCACAGATATTATCCTCATTTAGAGATGACAAAACAGAGATCAAGAAACACAGAAGGATTTATCAGGGACAACTAGCAAGTCCACAGTAGATCTGTGATTCAGATTCAGCTCTTTCAAACTCCAGAGCTAGGACTGCTTTAAAATACTTCAGTGCTGGGGCGCCTGGGTGGCTCAGTCGTTGAACATCTGCCTTTGGCTCAGGTCATGATCCTGGGGTCCTGAGATCGAGCCCCGCATCCGGCTCCCTGCTCGGTAGGAAGCCTGCTTCTCTGGCTACCATTCCCTCTGCTTGTGTTTCCTCTCTCACTGTGTTTCTCTCTGTCAAGTAAATAAAAATCTTTAAAAAATAAAATACTTCAGTGCTAAGAGCAGAGTATCTACGTGGGGAGGAAACAGAGTAACTGGAGAAGAAGGTGTGGGTGTATCGTAATTATCCTACAAATGCAAGAATGAAGGATGCTAGCAAACACAATTTATAACTTTATAACTGCCTAATTTGATTTATTGCCATTCCAACTGCAGTTTGCTTTTTTAACCCTCCTCTACCTCAGTCCTGCCAGGAGCTGTTTCACCAGGAGGCTCAACCCATCCTACGCAGATGGGCCGTTGGGCTAGATAGAGTTTGGAGTCTCCATTCCTCATTCTGCCATGACAGATTTATATCATTCGCTGCCTTGCCTTGCTCCCATATGAATGAAGTGCATTTTTCCTACTCTTCAACTTTGGCTTTGGACACGTAACCCGCTTCGGTGATGGAACGATGGTGACAAAAGCAGACACACCAGAAACCTACCCGAGTGGTTGTGCTTGTGGTTGCCCTCTGGTGTGCCAGGGTTCCACCTTGAGAAGAACAAGAACGTGCCTCACCTGCATAGCGGATTCCCTGCCTACCCAGCCCCACAACAAAGACACTTAGAACGGACTTGAACCTTCCCTGCAGCCAGGAGCCAAAGCCAGCCCACCCACAGCCTGAAATTAGCCTAGAGCAACCAGCCTCTAATTTGTAAAAATCCTCAAGGGTAAGTTGAGTAAATGTTTATTGCTGGAAACCACTGAGTTTAGGGATCATTTGTTATGCAGCAATCACATGCCTCTAGGTGACTAACAGAGCCCTCATGAGCACACAAAATTGTGGAGGTACAGAAGAAGAAAGATATTCTTCCTGATTTTCATTCTTTCTGAATCAACAAGACAGAAAAGCCAGAATGAAGGGCCACAAGCAGGGGACTTGCATCCACCGCCCCAGCACCTGTGAGAACAGTTCCTGCATGTTTATTTGCACGAGCAGGGGAGAGCTAGAAGGTGAGGGGTGAAGGGGAGCCCCGCCAAGGGCCAAAGCTGTTCCCCAGCCAGACTCCTAAGCTTCTTCCCCCTGGGAGCCAAGAGACTGTTGACTGTCAGAGGGAGAAACATGATGAGGAACAAAGGATTAAAGCAATTGTCTTGGCTCTCAGCTCTGCAGCCTTACAAATGAAATTAATAAATGGCTAAACGTCGTTTTTATCTTACTAGCTGCCTTCATAATAGTAACCACATCTCATTTCCCTAGAGAATGACATCCTAAGCCAACTAGGGCTTAGACTTCCTTAGATATATTGGCATAAACTTTGCCCATGAAGTAAGCTATAGATTAAAGTCACTTTAACAAAATACTAAAACTGAAGGTGCTTGAGGCAATGTTAGTCTCAGTATAGATCATTGGCTGCTGAAGGATTTACCGCAGAAATGTATTATTCAGACTTATGCAGGTGAGGATTTACAGTAATATTTAGTTAAAACAGGCATGGGGCTTATCATGAAATAGACTCATGTGATATGTCTGACATGCCTAAGGAATTTGGCACAAGCACTAAAGCTCTGCTACATGATGCCAGAGACACTACTATGAGGTGTTTTTGCTTCCAGAGACACAACTATTTGATTTATACAGAGACAAAAAAACAAAACAAAACAAAACAAAAAACCCCAAAAAACACACACTTGAACAGCGTTAAAAACATCCAGATGTTGTCCCCAGTTTTGAGCCATTTTCTGATAGATTTAAACCATTTTCTGACGGATTTCTTTACTTGGCCAATCCCATTTTATTGCCCCCCCCCCTTTTTTTTATTTAGTTCTTGGACTTCTTACATGGAAAATAATACTAGAAATAAGAGGATAATTTTGCCACTTGAGTTATATGAAGAATTTATCCCATGTCTGTGAGATAAGAATTTTCCAGAAAAAAATGCCTTTAATATGAGCAGGCCAATTTTCTAGTTTTTAAAGCCATGTGTTATATGACACTCACGCCCAGTCAACCAATGCTTCACATCCATTTTTCCAGAGGAGCGGCAGGAAGAATAATGTTATTAAAGAAAACAAAAGTTTCATTTTTTTCGTCCTCGTCATAGTCCAGTGAGACTATCTTACAACAAAGTATTTCTGTATTCAGATAATTAGTTCCCCTTGGTTGGGACTCAAAATTTCTCATCTAAAATTCAGGGGAGTAATAGTATCTCCTTGTGTTGGTTTCCTATTGGGCACTGCAACAAAGTATCACAAACCCAGTGGTTAGAAACAACACACACTTATTTTTCAGTTTTGGAGGTCAGAAGCCTGATGTGGGTCTCACCGGACTAAAATTGAGATGTTGGCAGGGCTGCATTCTTCCTGGAGATCCTAGAGGAGGATCTGTTGTTGTTGTTGTTGTTTGTTTTGTTTTGTTTTGCCTTTTCCAGCTTCCAGAAGCAACCTCTCTTTGGCTTGTGGCCCCCTTCCATTCTCAAAGCCAGCAAGAGCCAATGAAATCTTTTTCACATTATATCACTCTGGCACTGACTCCTTTTCCTTTCTGCTCCGTGTTTAAGAACTCTTGTGACTGGGGTACCTGGCTGGCTCTAGTTAGGGGAGCCCACAACTCTTTTTTTTTTTTTAAGACTTTATTTGTCAGAGACAAAAGAGAGGAAGAGGGAAGGCACAAGCAGGGGGAGTGGCAGGCAGGGGGAGTGGCAGGCAGAGGGAGAAGCAAGCTCCCCACTGAGCAGGGAGCCTGATGCAGGACTGGATCCCAGGACTTCAAATTCACTGTGTGTCCCTCTAGTAATGTTGGGTTTCTTGAATATATTCCCAGCATATTGATACTGAGCAGGACAGAATTCCAACATTTATTTTCAATATTTTTTATTTCCCTCCATCTTCTACAACATTCATTATATTTCTTTTTTCTTTCTTTTCTTTTCTTTCTTTCTTTTTTTTTTTTTTTTTTGCAATATTCATTATATTTCTGATGGGAACTCTTGGTAGGTGGCTGTTTTCCAGTATCTTTCCTCATCAACAATTTCTCTAGATATAGAACACACGTAATAACTATTTTAAAAGAATCACATATATATTGAAAATCCCCCATGCACGAGCAGATCAATACTCTGTATTCTTTTAGTAATCCTTTAAAATGAAATCTAATTATGGGATCCATTAGGATTTTGCTTGTTTCAATTATTTTTACATGAAGAATATGTTAATTCTTCCTATCTCTTAAGAGGCTAAATAATGTCATAAAGAAAATATGCTTTATTGCTGTGGAACTCAAACTATTTTGTATCAAAATTTTCCCAATCTGTACTTTCTCAAATTATGCTAAGTTAATCAATATTTACACACATATATTTTATAACGTTAAAAATGTGAACATTGGATTTCTTCCCACATATGGGAGTAGCTAGCTGGCCTGAATGAAAATCATTGTTTCACAGATAGTACAGCAGATTTAATGTAGAGCTAGGGATGACTTGAAAAAAAATAAAATTGCCTCTTAGCACTGAATGACTAAGAGATACTTATAGAACTGTTGAACAAGGCTGTGAATCAAATTACTTTTAGTCTTTGATGAAAACAGAGCTCTATGCTTAAATTCTTGGAATCGTATTTTTTAGCTCAGTAACAGCTTCATTTTTCAAGCTATTATCTTGATTCTTTCTTATTCATTTCCCATCTTCCTGCCTTCTTCTTCACTCTTCCCTTCCAATCAATCAGTTGAACTTTCTAAAATTCTCCTGACTCCATCCATTTCTTTTTATTCAGTCTGCCACTAGCCTAGTCCAAGTCACCATGACCTTTCACAGCCTCTTACCTGGTGTCCTACATCCTGACTTACCCCTAATCCAGTGGCCACATTGCTCCCAGTGATATTTTTTTCCTCCTGAAATACGAATTACTTAAGTAGTTTCTATATTCTTTAGGGGAAAAAAGTCCTAATATGGTTTGCAATTTTCTTCCTCTCACCCTTAGCCTCGTTTTGCACCTTCTGCTCTCTCCCTTTGAATTCCAGGCACTCTGAATTTCTGTGGGACCCATGTTCTCACTATGTTTACATTTGCAGAAAGGAACAAATGCTCCAGCAAAGGTTTCAAACATCTTTCTACCCCTACTCCTGTTCTTAACTCCCACCCACCCTTTCAGGTATGTTTTTAGGTAGCACTTCTTCGAGAAGGTCTTTTTTTGACTCCTCCTTGATGCTACAGTACTCTGAATATCCTCTGTCATAAAAACGTATCAAACTTTGTCATAATTTCTTGGTTAGTTAGAGGTCTTGCTTCTTTATTGCCAGCTCCATAGGAACTAGGACAGTGTCTTATTGGTTCTTGTTGCTTGGTATTTAGTAAGTTTTCAATAAATATTTATACAAAAAATTGTCTTGTCTGTTTTTTGTAAAGATTTATTTATTTATTATTTGAGAAGGAGGGGGTTGGGGCAGAGGGAGAGGGAGAGAGAGAATCTCAAACCAACTCTCCACTGAGTGTGGAGCCCAATGCGGGGCTCAATCCCTTGACCCTGAGATCATGATCTGAGGTCATGACCTGAACCAAAATGAAGAGTCAGATGCTTAACTGACTGAGCCACACAGGGACCCCTGTCTTGTCTGTTCTAAAATTTCTCAAAGAACAAGACAAACTATTCATTATTCTACTAAGTTTAAAAACTTCAAGTCAGGAATTAGACCCTTAGGTTTAACTTGAACCCCATTTGTAGCAATTTCAGACTTTTCTGAATTCCTCTGTCTTCAGTGGAAAAAGAAGCTTTCTGATATCTCACTATCATTATCTGTTTTAATGATATCTAAAAGAGTTTAGAAACTTGGGGAATGTTTGTTAGGTAAGTTGGATCTTGTAAGTTGGAGTAAGTAGGCTATTTTTCTCGTTGAATAGTTAATCAACATCTTTAAAAAATGTCATGGAGGGCTATGAGCTGGTTAAAAAGCCAAGTCATGGTGGACTAGTCCGAGATCTACATCAAGAGTGTGTCTTACAATGCTATATGTCAATTATAGCTTAACAAAGTTGGGGAGAAAAAGAATGTCTTAGTATTAATAAAAAAATGATCCCACCTGAAATTCAACACCAAGGGAGACTTTGAAGACAGCAGTTGAGTAAGAGCAGGGCTTATGGTTTTGGGTCTTACATTTAAGTCTTTAATTCATTTTGAGTTGATTTTTGTGTATGGTATAAGATAATGATTTTTGTGTATAGTATTTTTGTGTATGGTATAAGATATGGTATATAAAAATGTCCAATTCCTTTTTTTTCATGTGGAGATCCAGTTTTCCCAACACCATTCTTGTCACCTTTGTTGAAATTAGTTAATTATTTATGTGTGCATTCTGTACTCTGTTCTATTAGTCTATGTGTCTGTTTTTATGCCAACATGATACTGTTTGTGTTACTATATCCTTATAATTTATTCGATATCAGGACATGTGGTGCCTCCAATTTTGTTCTTCTTGTTCAAGATTGCTTTGGCTATTTGGGATCTTCTGTGGTTCCATATGAGTGTTGGGATTGTTTTTCTATTTCTGTGAAAAATGTATTGGAGTTTTCCTTGGGATTTCACTGATTCTGTAGATCATTTTGGGAAGAAGTCACATTTCAACCATGTTAAACATTTATCTGTCTTCAATTATTTCATCAGTACTTTATAGTTTCCAGTATATACACATTTATTTCTTTGGCTACATTTACTCCTGATATTTTATTCCTTCTGTTGCTATTGTAGATGGGATTGTTTCCTTAATGTCTCTTTTATTTTATTTTTTTTAATTTATTATTTTTTTGTTAATGTCTTTTTTTTTTAAAGATTTTATTTATTTGACAGCGAGAAACACAGCGAGAGAGGGAACACAAGCAGAGGGAATGGTAGCGGGAGAAGCAGGCTTCCTGCCGAGCAGGGAGCTCAATGCGGGCTCGATCCCAGGACCCTGGGATCACAACGCGAGCTGAAGGCAGACGCTTAACAACTGAGCCCCCCTGGCACCCCTGTTAACATCTCTTTTAGATAGATTGATGTTAGTGATTAGAAATGCAACTGATTTTTGTATGTTGATTTTGTGCGTGCAACTTTACTGAATTCATTTATTAGTTTTGACAGTTTTTTTTTCTAGTAGAGTCTGTAGTATTTTCAATATGTAAGATTATGTTATGTGCAAATAGAGACAATTTTACTTTTTCCTTTCCAATTTGGATGGTTTTAAATTTCTTTTTTCTTTTTTTTTTTTTTTTTGCTTAGTTGTTCTAAGACTTCCAGTACTATACTGAATAGAAGGGATGGCAGTGGGCAGCCTTGTCTTGTTCCTGATCTTAGAGAAAATGCTTTCAACTTTTCAGCATTGACTATGATGTGATCTGTAGGTTTGTCATACATGGCCTTTATTATGTTTGGATACATTCCCTCTATACCCAGTTTGGTGAGAGATTCTGTCCTAAAAGGATGTTGTTTTTGTCAAATGCTTTTGTTGTTGTTGTTGTTGCATCTATTGAGATGATCATATGATTTTTATCTTTTATTCTGTTAATGTGGTGTATCATATTTATTGATTTGTATATGTCAAATCATTCCTTTTAGAAAAAGATTTATTTATTTATTTTAGAGGGGTGGGTAAGGGGAGAGAGGGAGAGAGAGAGAATCCTAGGCAGACTTTATGCTGAGTGTGGAGCTGGACATGGGCACGATCCCACAATCCAGAGATCATGACCTGAGCCAAAACCAAGAGTTGGTCACTTAACCAACTGAGCCACCCAGATGCCCCAATTTTTTTAAGTAGGTTTCATGCCCAGCATATAAACCAAGGCAGGGTTTAAATTCACTGAGATCAAGACCTGAGCTGAAATTCAGAGTCAGACACTTAGTGAGTCACCCAGGCACCCCTATTTTGAATCATTTTAGATATCTGGGGAAATGATCCAACTTCATCATGGTAACTGATCCTTTTAATACGCTGTTGAGTTCAGTTTCAGTTTAAGGATTTTTGCATTTATGTCCATCAGGGGTATTAGCATGCAATTTTCATTTCTTGAAGTATCCTTGCTTGCCGTGGTATCAGGATAATGCGGGCTTCATTAAAGGAGTTGAGAAGTGTTCCCTCTTCAGTATTTTGGAAGAGTTTGAGAAAGATTGGTATTAATTTTTCTTTAAATGATTGGTAGAATTCACTAGAGAAGCTCTCCGGTCTTGGACTTTTGTTGTTGGGAGGTTTTTGATCACTGAATCCATCACTTACTAACAATTGGTCTGTTCAGATTTTTTATATTTATTTCTTCATAATTCAGTCTTGGTAGGTGTTTCTAGGAATTTACCCGTTTCTTCTAGGTTGTCCATTTTGTTGATGCATAATTAACTTAAGTTCTTATGATCTTTTGTGTTCTGTGATATTGGCTGTAACATTTCTGCTTTCATTTCTATTCTTTGAAGATCTTAGTTATTTATTTTGAGAGAGAGAGAGGTAGAGAGGGAAAGTGAGAGAGAGACCACAAATGGGGGGAGGTAGACAGAGAGGGAGAAATAGACTTCCCACTGAGCAGGGGACACAATGCGGGGCTTGAATCCAGGACCCTGGGATCATGACCTGAGCTGAAGGCAGGCACTTAACCGACTGAGCCACTCAGGCGCCCCTCATTTCTAATTTTGAGTCTTCCTTTTTTAGTTTTTAGTCCAGTTTTGTTTATCTTTTCAAAAAAAAAAAAAACAGCTCTCAGTTTTATTTATATTTTCTATTGTTTTCTAGACTTTTAAAAATTTATTTCTGGGGCACCTGTATGGGTTAGTGAGTTAAACCCTCTGCCTTCGGCTCAGGACATGATCTCAGGGTCTTGGGATCCAGCCCCGTATAGTGCTCTCTCTCAGCAGGGAGCCTGCTTCCCCCTTTCTCTGCCTGCCTCTCTGCCTACTTGTGATCTCTCTCCCTCTCTGTCAAATAAATAAATAAAATCTTAAAAATTTTTTAAAAAATTTAAAATTTATTTATGTGTTGATGTTTATTACATCATCTTTCCACTAACTTTAGCTTAGTTTGTTCTTCTTATTCCAGTTTTTTGAGGCATAAAATTAACTTGTTTATTTGAAATCTTTCTTTTCCCTTAAAGTAGGCATTTATTGCTACAAAACTCCCTCTTAGAACTTTTTTGCTATATTACACAAGTTTTGCTACATAGCATTTCCATTTCAGTTTCTCTCAAGATGTTTTTTAATTTCCCTTTTGATTTCTTCTTGACCCATTGGTTGTTCAAGAATGTGAAGTTCCATCTCCAGATATTTGTTAATTTTCCAGTTTTTTTCCTTTTATTAATTTCTAGTTTCAGACATCGTGGTTGGAAAAGATACTTGAAATGATTTCAATCTTCTTCGAATTGTAAAGACTTATGCTGTTGTCCAATATATAATTCATCCTGGAAAAGTGTGTGCTTCAGAAGAATGTGTACTCTATTGTCATTGGATGGAATGTGCTGTAGATTTTTGTTAGGCTCATTTGGTCTAAAGCATAGGTTAAGTCCAGTGTTTCCTTATTGATTTTCTGTCTAGATGATCTATCCATTGTTGATAGTGAAGTTTTGAAGTTCCTTTCCTTGTATATTTGCTTCGTATATTTATGTGCTTTAAGGTTGGGTGCATAATATTTACAAAGTTATTTCCCCTTGAAGAATTGGCTCTTTTATCATTATATAATGACCTTCTTTGTCTTTTATTGTGGTTTTCAGCTTAAAATCTATCTGACATAAATACAGTTGCCTTTGCTCTCCTTTGTTCTCCATTTATATGGGGTATTTTTTCCCATCCCTTGATTAGAGAATTTTGATTCAAGAATTTTGTCCATTACATTTAAAGTAATTATTGATAAGTGAAGCCTTACTCCTCTTCTCCAGTCATTTTATGTTTTGATGTCACAATTTGCATCTTTTTATTGTGTATCCATTCACAAATTATTATAGTTATCTTTGCTACTTTTTCCTTTAAACTTTTTTCTAGAGTTATATGTGATTTAAACACCACCATTACAATATTAGTGTATTTTGAATTTGACTATATTAAATAATTGCCTTTGTCAATGAGTTTTATACTTTCATATGATTTTATGGTACCTTAGAACCCTTTCTGTTTGAAGGGCTTTTTTTTTTTTAACTAATTAAAACTGCCTATGGTGTCCCAGAAACTATTCCCTTGCTCAGTCATTTACTCACTCATTCACTCACTACTTCCTCGAGCAAACATTTATTGAGCAGCTACTGTGTATGAGGAATGGTACTGAGGGGAAGCAGCACAATGACTATAAAGATGAATAGTACTATGTAGTACAGAGAAAGAGGCATAAACCAATATTCACAGCACATTGCAACAAGAGGAATAATTGGAGTGGTGATTGGCTATAGAACCGGAAGTGGAAAACTAGAATTTCTGATGGGTGGGAGTAGGGCAGGGGAACTGTGGATATTTCAAATTACACTTGTATCCTGGAAGTTTCAGCCCCACAGGAGAGATACATTGTCTCCTACCCTCAACCCTGTCACTTCTTTCTCAGAAAGAAGCCCACTGAGCCACCATAACTAATAGGATCATGCTAGATCCCTGGTGTGCTGAAGCACAAAGAAGTTTGAGGGCCATTGAATTAAGAGGATATGCAAACTGCTAGGGGACACTGAGGGGATCCTGGAGGACTTCATTAAGAAGGTAGTATTTTTGGTGCGTTTTGAAGAAGAAGTTTGTCAGTTCAAAGGAAGATATGCTGGGCAAAGGATACAATGGATAAAGGCCAGAAACAGAAGACAGATTTTTTTTTTCCTATTTAGGAAACATCAAGGAAAGGATTTGTATAACGGCAGCATAGATGTGGGGTGTGTGTGTGTGTGTGTGTGTGTGTATGTGTGTGTGTAAATGAGCTGGTTATAGTTGGAACTATATTTTGATGAGTGGGGTGTACTCCACTGGAAAGTTTTCACCCTGGTTTTTTTTGTTTGTTTGTTTTTGTTTTAGAGAATGAACATTGACTCCATAGTCAACACCTTCTCTATGGTCAAATTTAGATTTCAGGAAGAGCCTAGATTATAATTACATTTCTCTGGCCTCTCTTCTGCCCCTAACTCTTCTTTTCTAGACAACTGCATTTGCAGATTTGATATGAACCAGTGGCTGAAAAAAAATTCCTTCTGTCAACTAGTTTATCTTATTACTGACATGAATAATCAGATTCAATTGGATTAAACAAGCTGTAACACACTGTCAAAACCCATTAGCGATATAAGAGCTTCCAGCCATAAAGAACTCTTTCTGTATATCTTAGAGTTTTCTTCATGAAAGGAAAAACTTCAACTAAAGGAAACAATGTGTTTCATTTACAAGCTCGGAGTGTCCCAGGGTCTTCTCTAGGTTTGATTGGCTCTCTGGTTTGATTTTTTTTTTTCTTTTCTTTTTTTCTGGAAATGAGGAGCAGGGTTATCTTCTTAACAATCTCGTGTGTGTGTGTGTGTGTGTGTGTGTGTGTGTGTGTGTGTGTGTGATGTTTCCCTGACAGGATTAAAAACCTGGATAAGTCAAACTTCAAATGTTATCCAGATTTTCAAAAGGGAGAAAAATGAAGGTCTATACCCAAAACCAAGGGGAAGGAACCTGATATCCCCTCTTGCCTTTTGAGATAGTATTTTACCCAATTCTGCAACTGTGGTTGTATTTTTCCTGAGTCAATGGCACCATACATCTCCTAAATTCACATACCTACCAATTTCCTGTAGATACACAGGTAGAGAGAGGTTAGCTATTGTAAATGACAAGATGGCAACAACTCATGGGACTGTCAGAGGTGGAAACTTAACTGTGTTGCAAATGGACCCACATGAAACAATCTTAGTGCCCTATTTTTAACTTTTTGAGGAACCTCCACACTGTTTCCCAGAATGACTGCACCAACTTGCATTCCCACCAACAGTGGAAGAGGGTTCCCCTTTCTTCACAACCTCTCCAACATTTGTTTCTTGTCTTGTCAGTTTTTGCCATTCTAACTGGTGTAAGGTGGTATCTCAGTGTGGTTTTGATTTGAATATCCCTGATGGCAAATGATGATGAACATTTTTTCATGTGTCTGTTAGTCATTTGAATGTCTTCTTTGGAGAAGTGTCTGTTCATGTCTTCTGCCCATTTTTTGATTTGGTTATTTGTTTTTTGGGTGTCGAGTTTGAGAATTTCCTTATAGATCTTGGATACCAGCCCTTTATCAGTAGTATCATGTGCAAATATCTTCTCCCATTCCATGGATTGTCTCTTTGTTTTATTGACTGTTTCCTTTGCTGTGCAGAAGCTTTTTATCTTGATGAAGTCCCAAACGTTCATTTTTGCTTTTGTTTCCCTTGCTTTTGGAGACATGTTTTGAAAGAAATTGCTGTGGCTGCTGTTGAAAAAGTTACTTCCTATGTTGTCCCCTAGGATTTTGATGGATTCCTATTTCATATTGAGGTCTTTTATTTACCCCAAAGATATGGATATAGTGAAAGAAGGATCATATGCACCCCAATGTTCAAAACAGCAGTGTCCACAATAGCCAACTGTGGAAGGAACCGAGATGCCCTTCAATAGACGAATGAATAAAGAAGATGTGGTCCATATACACAATGGAATATTACCCATCAGAAAGGATGAATATCCAACATTTGCATTAACATGGAAGGGACTGGAAGAGATTATGCTAAGTGAAATAAGTCAAGCAAAGAGAGACAATTATCATATGGTTTCACTTATTTGTGGAACATAAGGAACAGCATGGAGGACATTAGGAGAGGGAAGGGAAAAATGAAGGGGAGTATTCAGAGGGGTAACGAGCCATTAGAGATTATGGACTCTGGGAATCAAACTGAGGGTTTTAGAGGGGAGATAGGTAGGGGGATATGTGAGCCCAGTGATGGGTATTAAGGAGGGCATGTATTGCATGGAGCACTGGGTGTTATATGCAAACAATGAATCATGGAACACTACATCAAAACTAATGATGTACTGTATGGTGACTAACATAACATAATAAAAAATTATAAAATAAACAAAAACAAAAAACAATCTTAATTCCACTTTCTGACGATCATTACCCCTTAAAGAAAATACGGTTGCAGGCAAAAGCAATATCTGATGCCTTTCTATGTAATAATTGCATTAAAATGCCTAGAGAATAGAGATTACTCATGTCTGCCTTTACAGGCATTTGTAATATATGTATGGTCCCTGCTGAAAGGACCAAATCAAACCAGATACACAAGTTGAAATATAAACACACACCACTATTTTCCCTTTTCTTCTGGAATCATCTCAGTCTTGTGATGATCTTGGGTCGAAGTATACAAAATGAAAGCAGAAAGAAAAAATGGAGGCATTTTAATGCCTCTTGTCGATTCATTGTCACCAAGTCCTTGAGGGCAATATTATAAATAAAACTTTTGTGCATCAGGCACACTTACCCCTCAGTGCTTCAGACAGATTTTATCTTTTCTGAAGTTTAGGTAGGAGGAGTGGAGCTCCGGTCTTAACTGAATCCTCTTATATCGGAGATTTAGCTAAATCCTTCAAGCTTAATCTTGACTTTTGTTTAGAAAATAAATGGTTGATCTCCAAGGGCAAGCTCTGGGAGTGCAGTTTGCAAGGCGTGGTGCCAAGGACCCCTATACACTACTCACACATTTCTTGTAAGAACACGCCTTGAAGAAGCATAGGGGAATTAGGTTGCTCGTAGGCCTCCTTATTCCAACATGTGGCATGGGAGCAGACTCACACAGGAACCAACCTTGCTAAGAGGGCTCTGCTTATCTTCCCTGTCCTATTGGGCACCAGAATGTAATTGCAATGGTCAGCTGGGATTCCTTTGACCTGGTTTCCCATCTTCAGTACCTAGAAAGGTCTTTTATCTCTACATTTTTTGGAAAAAAAAAAGGGGGGGGTGGTAGTTAAAAGAATTAAAACTACACTTTGGAAACTATAGTTTACAATTCTTTAACTTAAGTATAATTACTTATTATAAATTATGAGTAGAATATGTAGATGTCTGCCAAAATTTCAAATCCTTTCTTTCCAAAACTAAGCCAAGTATGGGTTGACTAATTGTCTTTGATTTGAACTCACCCTGATTTCTTTTCTTTTGTTATCCAGATCCTGGTTATTCTCATCGGTATGACCTTTGTGGTCCCCAGCTGACCTTCACTAAGATGATCATTTCTTTATATATCAGCATTTAATAGTAATAGCAGAAAATTCTGGATCATTGAATTGTTTCATTTATGGTCTTTATCGAGTGTATAGATATTTCCCCACACCTCTGGCCTCTGGGTATCCCTCTGGAATGATTTTTCTTTCTATTTGCCTGGATCTACTACTTTCTGTCATTCTTGGGCACTGTCCAATTATTCTTTCATTCAGTCTGTTCCCTACACATTGTCCTTAATAATAGATCTGGAAGGACTTATAATATTTGTACCTTTCAGAAAGAAGAATAACTTTCAAAATGAGTTTGAGTTAAACTGGAAAATTAACATGCCCTATTTTGTTTAAACTTCACAACAGCCCCTAAGGTGGGTACAATTGTTATTCCATTTCACACATAAAGTTATTGAGGCTAAGTGAATTTGTGTGATTTGAAAGGTTAAATCTAACAGGCAGAAGAGTGGATTTAGAACCAAGGTGATTTGATTTCAGAGTTGATTACTCTGCTGGGATGCTTCCATCAGGGTAAACACAGTTTATCCTTGACCTGCACTAAGCCAACTTAGGTTGATCCATGGTAAGAGTATTACCAGGTAAACCAAGTCAAAGTCATCACAGTATCTAGTGTCAGTTTTGCTAAAGGATATATTGTATGTATCAAACTTTAGTCTCTGCTTAGGGTTGATATGGAAGGATCCTATTAATCAACATTATTTGCCTATTAAACCTGTCCTCTGCATTTATAGAAACTGAAGTTGATTATGCAGCAAGTCCCAGAAAGTTGTGCCTACTCTGAGATGCCTAGAGACTTCCCAGGTGTTCAGATGAGAAATGATAGACTGGTCTTAACTTTCCACTGAAATGTTTCACCAGAACAGTCTTTGGGTCTGAGCCTTTCCTCTTTGGGATGTGACAGAGGAAAGAGTCCACAGAATGTCTGCCTACTTGCCATTCCTCCAAACACCACTTTCATGTCCCTGGGCCCTTCCTTCAACTGTTCCTTCCCCCCAGAATTCCTTTAATTTCCTGCCCTAGCTGACTCAATCCTTTTATTCTTAATATCTGGGTTCAAAACTCACTTTTTCTGTGAAAACTCTCCAACCCCTTTCCTCTGCACAACCACTGACCATATTCTTTGAGAAAATAAATGACTTCTGTGTTCTCGATTCTAGAATCTTCCATCGTGTATATGGTTTATGCACAGCCTATGCATATATGCATATGCCCAAGTACATGCACATCCTAGACTGTTTGTTCTTTGATGGCAAGGGCCATCTATTTTATTTATTCTTGAACTTGTTTTTCCTAGCATGTGTCTGGCTCATATAAGTACCCAGTGTATAGATTGATATTTAAGAATTTGAGAATATTCAAAGGCATAAGAAGGGCATTAGTTATCTAACCAGATTCTACAAGGCTAAAATTTCCAGTAGATGTGTCAGAAACAATTCACTCATCCACAGTGAATAACCTTGTCTGGAATAGTGGAAGGCAGGGACCACATTCATCTTATTTTGCGGTAGCACGTCCGGCATGTAGCATGATGTCTGGCACATAGTAGGTGCTCTGTTCACAATACAGTTGCCGAACCAACATTGTGAGACCATTATTCTTACAAGCCTGCTTCAGAGACACAATGTACACTCCTACTGTATATTATTACTATGAATGAGCAATGAGTGTTATATGCAACTAATGAGTCATTGAGCACTACATCAAAAACTAATGATGTACTATATGTTGGCTAAGTGAACATAATTTTTTAAAAAATTTATTTATTTATTTGTCAGAGAGAGAGAGAGAGAGAGAGAGAGAGAACACAAGCAGTCAGAGAGGCAGGCAGAGCAGAGGGTGAAGCAGGCTCCCTGCTGAGCAAGGAGCCCGATGTGGGACTCGATCCCAGGACCCTGGGATCATGACCTGAGGCGAAGGCAGCTGCTTGACCAACTGAGCCACCCAGGTGTCCTGGCTAATTGAACATAATTAAAAAAAAAAGAAAATGCCCTTATTTTAAAAACTGTAGTAGTCCCGTGCCAAAAATAGTTGGGGTGGGGGTGGGGGTGGGGAGAAACCCTTAGTCAAAACAGGCAGTTGGTGACCTGCTCTATCAGTACTCTCAAAGAAGTCTTCTTTCAGGAGCTCCATGACATAATTTAGCAACAATCCAGACTCCTGTGACTTTCCCACAGTTTATTGGCTCACATTATAACTAATGGTTAAGCAGGGTTCTGGTAAATCACATCTTTTTTTTTTTTTTAATCACATCTTTATGTGAGATTGAAGAACAGTCCGATGAGCTAATGGGCCAGGTGTACCGCACCTCACTCCAATGCCTCTCCTATTTTTGGCAGAGCTTCAACCTCTGCCTTTAAGTCTAACATGATCTGGCCAGCCTTTCCACACGTGGGGGGACCTTTACCGCTTCTGAACACAAACACAGCCCTTCACACGCACACCCACCCACCCACCTGCTCAACCACATGTCTTTTCCCAGCCTGAGCTTCATAAAGGACTTGATGCTTCATTTACAGTGACACTTTCATTGTCCCCTGAGGGTCCTCTTATATTCTTCAGTAACGCAGTGCCATGCAGTTGTTGAACAAATAGACCGTGAGTCAGCCAGCGAGAGCCGATGATGATAGTGTGTTTAAAGTAAGAACAAGGGGAGGGCCAGAAGGAAAATAATAGAGGTGGAAATATGCCAGAAAGCTGCTCAAGAAAATAGAAGTTTCTGAGACTATGTCCATTTAGAACAGGTTTTAGCCCTAATAAAACATAAGATTTTTCCTTTCATAAAGAAATTTGCTACATGAATGTTTATAGTTCGGGGTATTCATAATAACCAAAAGGTGGGAAATGACCCAAATGTCCACCACGTGATAAAGAGATAAATGAAATGTTTAAATTGGTATTTTCATACCACAATAATTCCACATATATTCATGTAATAGAATATCATTTGACCATAAAAAAGGAATGTATTACTGATACATGCTTCAGTGATAAATCGTAAAAACACGCTAAGTGAAAAAAGCCAGTCACAAAACAGCACACCTGTGATTCTATTGATATGAAATGTCCAGAATAGGTAAGTCTTTATTTTTTTTATTTTTTCTTCCCCAAACATGTTTATTTTATTTTTTCAGTGTTATGAGATTTATTGTTCATGCACAGAATAGGTAAGTCTTTAGAGTGTAGATTACTTCCAGGGGGACCAGGTGATAGGGTGTTGATAGCTAAAGGATATAGGGTTTCTTTTTGAGGTAATGAAAATGTTTTAAAATTGCTGCGGTGATGGTTAATGATTTAGTGTATTTGGGAATAAAATAAAATCCCCTGAATTAGATACTTTATTTATTTATTTGAATTAGACACTTTAAATGGATGAATTGTATGGTGCATTATTTTGCTAAGGCTATTGTAGCAAAATACCACAGATTGGGTAGATTTGACAACAGAAATGTATTTTCTTATAGTTCTGAAGTCTAGAACTCCGAGATCAAGGTGTTAATAGAATTATAAAAAAAGATCTGTTCCGGGCATCTCTCTTTGACTCATGGATGACTGTCTTTTCCCTGTGACCCTACATATTCTTCTCTCTGTATGTGTCTGTGTCTACATTTCCCCTTCTTATATGGACACTAGTCATTGGATTAGGGCCCACCCTAATGACCTCGTTTTAACTTCATTACCTTGATAAAGACCTTATCTCCAAATATGGTCATGTTCTTTTTTTTTTTTTTTTAAGATTTTATTTATTTGACAGAGAGAGAGCAGAAGCAGGGGGAACAGCAAGCAGAGGGAGAGGGAGAAGCAGGCTTCCTGCTTGCTGAGCAGAGAGCCTGATGCTGGCTTGATTCCAGGCCTTTGGGATCCCCTGAGATGATGACCTGAGCCGAAGGCAGACACTTAACCCATTGAGCCACCCAGGCACCCCAATTCAAGGCATGTCCATACATTTGCTGTGGTCCTCACCATCCCCTATGGTCTGACACATGGCATGCCTCATTCATTTACTAACCACCTGAGCATTTTGGGGCTTGAGGCCTCAGGAAAAAACACATCAACAGGTCTCAGCATCTTGTAGCACATCTAACATATATAGCATTATTGTAAAAAAAAAAAATAGGTTTCTTAAATTTCTGATTAAAAGTCCTAATGCAGAAGGACACTTACATGACAGTCTGGATTTAGACTTACTGTATAGACTATGTTTTGCTGGACAGCAGTTATAAAGATAGGCAAAATCCAAATTTAACAAATTCCAATACCAAGGGAGTGTTGGGTAGGTTGAGGTCTCAGACATAAGCAAATAATTTTCACTTGAAATATGAAATTTAGGTCCTTAAAATACATACTTTGAAGACATTTTCTTCTTAGCTTAGTAAATCATGTACACAGGCAAGTAGTCTAAGACTCTGTTGTGGTATAGTTACATATATGTAGATATACCACATGTTCCATCATTTCCTCCTATTTCATATGATGAAGACTTACCTACCGGGGTCACTTTACACAAGTGTTTTTCAAAGCTAAAAGGGCATCATCCATAAGGCTTGTTAAAAAAGACTTCTGAACTCCATCTCTAGGGTTTCTAATCCAATAAGCTTGGAGTGAGGTTCTAGAATCTGTATTTTTAAGAAGTTTCCAGAGGATGCTACTGGTCCAGGAACCACACTTTGAAAATCACTGGCCTCAAAGAATGTGAGCCTAGGGGTGCCTGGGTGGCTCAGTGGTTAAAGCCTCTGCCTTCAGCTCAGGTCATGATTTCAGGGTCCTGGGATAGAGCCCCGCATCGGGCTCTGTGCTCAGCAGGGAGCCTGCTTCCTGCCCCCCCCACCCCGCCTACTTGGGATCTATCTCTCTCTGTTAAATAAATAAAAATAAAATCTTAAAAAAAAAAAAAAAAAA
>CM053615.1:37358736-37375742 GCA_028646535.1 Procyon lotor | reverse complement strand
ATCTCACTGTGGTTTTGATTTGTATTTCTCTGATGCCGAGTGATGTGGAGCACTTTTTCATGTGTCTATTGGCCATTTGGATGTCCTCTTTGCAGAAATGTCTGTTCATATCTTCTGCCCATTTCTTGATTGGATTATTTGGGGAGAATGGAGTTTTAAAGGAAATATTTTCTTGAGTATTATAAAATCTTAGGCTTATTTTCATTATGACGTTGTATTTTGAGATAGTCAGATTCAAAGGCTTGAACAGATAATTAGTATTCAGTAGACTTTCATGTTTGGAATCATGAACTAGCAAACAAAATATAGACAGATGATGTTTGTGAAATGTACGGTGCCCTGCATGGGTCATAAAGATGAGGGGAAAAAGTGGGAAATATGGAATAATGGGCATTCATTTTTTCTTAGAAGCTAGGCCTTATTTTGTGATAGAGTAAAATATCTTTTTATCAACCTGAGCTAATCTCAAAATTGGATTTCTTCAAAAATGTGGACCATGTCCCTTGAGGTTTTATTTTGATACTTACTGAAAATGCTGACAGTAATCATTGTTTCTGTCAAATCCATACTTTTCACATAAGTGCTTTGTACATGTTAATTAATTTGAGACTTATCACTACCCTATCAGATATTATTATCCATTACAGAAATTGAGGCCTAGTGTTTTAATCACTTGCCTGCGGTCACAATTTCACAGTCTGATTTGCTCTAGGACCTTGTTCTTCCCTGTATTCAAAACTTCCTCCACATGATTTAAAGGACTGCACCAGACATTCATAGCAAGAAACTGATCAAGGGCGTGAGCACAATAAAACAAAATGGTGATTCTTGAAGCTCCCAGAGGTTTTACTCCCTTGAAAATCAAACTGAATATTGGAATTGTTTTTGGAAAGTGTCATTGAACGGTCGGAAAAAAAATGGAATACAATTTATATATTTTGTTACATTTATTACCAATGTTTTTAAGCCAATTTTTCGTTACCTTGCTCAGATTTTGAGAGCAAAAAAGTGCTGCGAAATATGGAGAAGAAAGAAAAATACATTCTGAAAGAAAAGATCTTATGACTCAAATATTACAACAGGATGAACTTACTTTGGTAGTAAATCTTGAGAATATTCTACTGTATTATTTCATTTTCTGGGAATATTCTACTGTATTATTGAGAATATTTTACTGTATTATTCCATTTTCTCCTCGTGCACCTAAAGTTTGCCTTTTTCTCTTTCATGGCTCCTGATTGTAGATTAGGTAAAAGCCCACATGATTTTCTTAAGGCTCAGAAAACTCAGTAGCAGTCTCCCTGCAGGACTCAACCACAGACTGGTGGAAGGTGAGGTCAGCTCCCAATTAACGAGACAGGAATAGTATTTACTGTCATGAAACTTAAATGTGTGCAGACCATATCCTGTCCTTTTACATGACACACCCCAGTAGTTAATTCATGGTGCATTTACGAAAGACATAGGAAAATAGCCACCTATTTTACTTTTGCATGTGGGCATAGATGCATAGATCTGTCTTCTTGAAACTGGCTTGATTTCTTCTCCAGGTGATTCTACTTACTATTAGGAGTCCAGCCTTCCAATTGCTCAGTCCAAAAACACGAGGATCGAGCTTGACTCCTCTCCTTCTCTCCCACTCCACATCCTATCCATCAGCATTTGCTGTCAGCGTTAGCTGCCAAATATATTTGAAATCTGGCCATTTCTCACCACTTCCCTGGCTTTTAACTCTGGCCCAACCACTAGCATCTCTCATTTGGATCACTGCGAGGACCTCCTCACTGGATTCTCTGCCTTCACCTTACTCCCCAGCAATCAATCCCAACAAAGCAGCCAGAGGGAGCGATTCTAACAGGGTTAGAATATACAATAAACAACATATATTTTTAAAAGACTCATTAGTGTGCTCAAAATCTAACAGTTTCTTGCCACTACCCAGGCTAAAAAGCCTCAGGGGCTTGCAATAGCCTGCATGCTGGCTTGTCTTCCCCTGAGCTCAATTATCCACTCCAGCCTCACTTGCTCTCCCCCACCGCCCCCCATCTCAGTGTGGCCTCACTCTCACTTCTTCAGGTCCTTGCTTAAATGTTGACTTTCTCTGTAAAGTCTTTGACTACTTAGTTAAAATTAACACCTGATGCTTCCTGACCCCTCTTCCTAATTTATTTTTGTTACTATCCTCGTTTCATGTAATTTTAATACATTTTTATACATCTACAAATGTCTAAAATGTATTTTTTATACATTTAATGTATTTAATTTTCAGTATCTGTCTGCTTCCTCTGGAATGCAGGCTTCAGGACGGCAGGGCTTTTGTGTGTTTATGTTCATTGTTGTATCTACAGTGCTTACAACAGCGCTGGATATGTAAGAGGGTCTCAACAAAGTCTTGTGAAATTGAATGCTTTCCATACAAAGGTTACTTCCAAAGGCAATTAAGACACCTCAAGTGAATATTTATTTGGGGGTAAAGTAAGAGAGGAGAACCGTCTTCCTCCCTTCTGCTCCCCAGTAGCCAGGAATTCGCCAGGATGCATCACAGTAGGGTAAGGTCCTCTATGGTATAGCAGGGAACACTTTCTGAAGGAGCTGTACCAGTCCAACTTCTGCCCCATCTCTGCAATTCACTTGTGAGTTGGAGAGTTGGGTTTATGGCTCTAATTAGAATCATGGAAGATAGAAAGCTGAAAATTTGAAAGGACTGAGCCATATCCTTGCCTTTAGAACTCATTTTTTTTTAACTACACAAGTCAACCGGCCACTTCTACCATTGACTTCTAGGTGGTATTAAACCTTAGGTATCCAATCCAGATCTAGAGGAGCCAAGAAGGAGCGATCCCCAACAAGGCAATGGCTTGTGAGTAAAAGTAGCACTGTGATTTCCCTGTGTAGATGTCTGTGTGTCAGTTTCATGGGAAATCCTGCGGTGTGAAATCTCTACTCCCACCTTCCAAGGTCCTGAGCTGCCAGTGGTGGCCAACGACGACTAAGTGCCCCCCTTCTTGGCCTTGTAAGTTGTGCCGATCACTAAATAGACTCTTTTTTTTCTCTTAAAAGAGACATGAGCTTTTGTGCTTCATAACCCCTAACAAACATGCCAAGCAGCTTAAGAAATTCTGCTGAATCAGAAGCAATGCAAGCTGCCAATTCACACATGCCAAAAGTTTCTTAGCACCACTCAAAGTTTGCTTTGACTACCAAAGCCTATGATGGTAGGTCTGACTTTCCAGCAAGTCTGGAATGAAGGATCTGGCAGAATGTTTTGTGTTATTTTTTCCTTGACAAATTTCCCTCTACATTTTCCTGACTCTCCTGATACCCATTATGTCATGCCCCATCATGTTAGGCCAAGCAACAGCCCACAATGTGGTGGAAAACAAATTTAAGAAAATGAGGGGGTTAGGTGTCTGTGCAGAGCGTGCTTTAGAGCCTCAAGCAAATAGCTTCTGGGTATACAGTGTATATGATCAAGAGTAGTAACACTTGAGACTTTTGGAGTGGTCACTCCATAGGGCTATTAATCTAGTAGTGAAGTGAGGGCATTAAGTCAAATTGATGTGATATTGATGAAATACAGGCCAAAAGCTAGAACTATGGAGGAAACAAGCAGAGGTTAGAAAGAGTCACATGTCTGTCTATCTATCTATCTACCTGTGGAAGAGTGGCAGAACCAGTGGGAAGTCCTTAATATAAATATGTTTTTAAAGGATTTTAAAAGATTCAGCAAAGCTTTGCAAGCATGAAAATCAAAGCTGGATTTTAATATGTAATCTTTAACTTTTGCTAATTATAAATGCAATTTCATAAAGTAGAGTTCTTGAAACAAAGGTAGTAATAATCCCAGTGTTTGGAAATTGTTCCTTGTTCAGTCTTTTGTCCCGTCAACCGTCCCTGTCCCCCCTTCTCCACCCCTGAGTAACCCAACCCAGTAACCCACCCCCGAGTAACCAGCTGAGTAACTCAAGCTGCATTATCCGCCTTCTCTATGCTGCTCTGTGCCTACACGTCCTTGCTAAGCCTCTGGCCAACAAGGTACTTAGTACCAAGAGTAGCCTCAAGAAACAGACCTTCTGGAGAGAATTCTGAAACAAGATGTGTTCACATATTTTATGAACCCATGAATGACCTCCTTGCTAGGTAGAAATTGAACCGTGGTAATGGGTGGCATCTAGTGATGATGTGATTCCTCAAATTATCACTGATAATGATGTGAGCTGGGTGAGCTGGTGGAAAGCAAAATTTTGAGTGATCAAATAGGGTTTACATCTGATAGCTATGCAACAACGATGATTACAAAGGTTAGAGCTTGTGTTAACTATATCTGATTGTGTTAGAGAGCTTTTAAAAAAAAAGGAAGATGATAAGCTTAGAGCCTTGAACTTCCAACTCAAAGCAAAAGTGAAAAACCAGAAAACTTTTTTAATGGTAGCAATACGGCTATGTGTGAGCTCAGCAATATGGAATTCCCATCACCGATGTTGTTTTGACTATGGCCATTGCTGGAGCACAGAGGCCAACAATGAAACCCTGATATATCATTATTTCTAGGGAAAATAGCTAGCCACCTGGAAAGGGCAGAGGTATGTCCTTATGGAGTAGGAATGTGTTCTAGAATTCATATTTGCTTTCCATGCTTGCAAAGCTTTGCTGAAACCACCATTCCTATCTGGAGCAGGGCTTTTCTTTTTGTGTTATTGTTAGAATTTTTAAAAATTCCAGTATAATTAACATATACTGTTATATTTATGTCAGGTGTACAGTATAGTGATTGAATAATTCTAGACATTCCTCAGTGCTCATCATGACAAGTCCACTCCTTAATCCCCTTCACCTGTTTCACCCATCTCCCCCCTCCCCCAACCTGCCTTCTGGTAACCATCAGTTTGTCCTCTATAGTTAAGAGTCTGTTTCTTGATTTGTCTCTTTTTCTTTTCTTTGTCCATTTGTTTTGTTTCCTAAATCCTACATATAAGTGAAATCATATGGTATTTGTCTTTTCTTAACTGACTTATTTTGCTTAGCATATCTCTAGATCCATCCATGTGTTTGCAAATGGCAAGATTTTATTTTTTGTGGCTGAGTAACATTCCATCGTATAGATATACCACATCTTTACGCATTTATCGAGGGACACTTGAGCTGCTTCCATATTTTGGCTGTTGTAAATAATGTTGCAATAAACATAGGGGTGCATGTATCTTTCCTAATTCATGTTTTTGTACCCTTGGGGAAATACTCAGTAGTAGAATTACTGAATCAAATGGCAATTCTACTTTTAATTTTTTGAGAAAACTCCATACTCTTTTCCACAGTGGCTGCACCAGTTTGCATTCCCATCAATAGTGCATGATGATTTCTTTTATGGAGCAGGGGTTTTCAAAAGTTTTTTTGGTAGAGTCTCTCTCCCACTAAGGAATAATCTCTTACATTCCTTTACAGTCTAAAGTAGAAAGCTTTAATCTGTATTTGAGCTCTACACTTTATAAGAATTGGAGTGCAAGCATCATACTATAAAAAGGATCTTGGTATCTCTTTAATTGGATTCAGATCATTAAATACGAGAGAGGAGCTCTTGGGCAGCTTACTCGGTAAGTGTCCAACTCTTGGTTTTGGCTTAGGTCATGATCTCAGGGTCCTGGGATCAGGCTCCACTTTGGGCTCTGCAGTTTGGTGTGGACTCTGTTTGAGACTTTCTCGCTTTCTCCCTCTGCCCTTCCCCCTGCTATATCTCTCTCTTTTTCTCTCTCTCAAATAAATAAATAAATAAATCTGTATAAAAAAATAAAAAAACAAGAGAGAGAACAACTCAAGGCTAAAATATTTGGAACCATTGTTGAGTAAGAACCAATCAGAAAATAAGACAAGTAAATACAAAATCATACAAATGAAGATAGAGAATCGTTAAAAAAAAAATCATTTCTTTCATTTTACCAGGTAAGATGCTAAAACATTCATCTGCTCTGTTTAGTTCTGGAGACCGAGCAGATTCTTTAAGTATACCAGACAACACAAACAATTCTCTGAAGGTCTTGGGCTAAATGGGGAAAGAAGATAAAGATGGGATTAAATTGGGCAAGAGAAGGGGGAGACCTCTTGGTAGGCCTGCGATGTGCCAGAAACCATCTGGATTTCAAGGCTTATTTCATCTTTTATGTGCTCCGGGCATGGTGCTTGGAATCTTTCAATGCCAATTATACCAGACACTATTAGTGCGGCCCAGGTGCCTCCCTCCCAATCCCTCTCATCAACGCTGTGCTCTTGTCCCCCAGCCCCTGTATTTTGTGCTGCTAAAGGCTCTATTGTCTGTCAAAGAAGTGCCTGAGTATATTCCCATCCTCTAATGAGTGACTGATATGAAGCTACACAAGCCTGGCTCCTGGCTTCTCTGCCCCTAAAGTCAGGACAAACTCTGCTGTGTGATTTATGTTCCAGAGCCCCCCACAGGATCACCCTGAGGTGGGGACTTCATCTGAAATCACACCCCTGATTGGCTTCTTCCTCTTCCCTTCCTCTTGTCCCTGCCCACTTCTCCCAACCCCTGGAAGCTCTTCAGTAACAAATCACCTGCACTTGAATCCTCCTCAGGTTCTGTTTCTTGGGGGTGTGAACCAGGACAACTAATAGAAATATTTGAGAGCTAAAAACAAATCGACACCAAAACAAGAGAACTACCGGATAGAAGTAAATAAATATGTATTCATGTATAAAGTATAAACAAACACATACATAAAACTGCCAAATGAGGGGGCGCCTGGGTGGCTCAGTAGGTTAAGCCTCTGCCTTCGGCTCAGGTCATGATCTCAGGGTCCTGGGATGGAGCCCCACATCGGACTTTCTGCTCAGCGGGGAGCCTGCTTCCCCCTCTCTCTCTGCCTGCCTCTCTGCCTGCTTGTGATCTCTTTCTCTCTGTCAAATAAATAAAGAATATTGTTTTTAAAAAAAACAAAAAAACTGCCAAATGGGACAAATTCCCATAAAATTTGACAATCTACCAATGAGTCCATGGCAATTGAATTTAGTAGACACAATTACACGTAATGTAGTTAATCTATAATGTGAATATATTTTAATATATTAACTGTGTTCTTTTAATTTGTCATCTTCAAGGCAAGAGGGCCATGGCCTTCTGATTTTAGAATCTGGTGAGGAAGAGCAATGCTGCTTAGCTACATCACTTATAGCATGAATTCTGCTCAGGAAGCAGGGGCCCATCTGGGAGGGGAAGACCACAAATTTTACTTGAAGAAAAGTCCCTTTCCTCTTAAATGAGGTAAATCTAGGATAATTTGCAGTTGTCTGAAGTCTACTGAATAGGAAAAAAAAAAAGCCTTATAATTCTAGAACAAGGCTGAGTGGAGATGCAAAAACCTCTCAAGTAGTGCATACACTGACAGTCAGACTCAAGTATAAAGTTTAACCCATCAATTTGGGTAGATAACCCATGTCAGATCCTTCCCATTGATTGGAGTTGAGACCAAGTTTGGCAGGTACATTGAAGGCAATTGGAACGTTGAAGGGGTGGTGGTCAAGAGTGTGACACAAGGGTACACCCAGGGAGGCTCTGGGACATAAGACAAACTCAGGACAATTATGTTCGAGCACAATTTAACCTTTCTTCAGTTGAGCGGTGACAGAGGCACCATATTTTAGAAACCAACTTCCAGGAGATTCAACATTATCTCCAAAGTAGTTCAGTATGATGAAAAATCATTGCAGCTCTCTTCCATTTCCTAATTTAGGTCCCATTTTGTTAGCGTAATGGTGTTAGGTTACTTTTTAGAGATCCTTTCGGCAAGATGCTCAGCCAGAAACTTAATTAAATATTAATAGTAATAATACTCACCCACTTAGTGCCAGATTCACTTCAGGCATCCCAACTTGTGTGAGCTTTCTCTAGGGAACAGTACTCAATTTGTGGTTATTCAAATGTGGTCTACAAACTCTTTTCATTGGTCTTTGGTCTGGAAAAGACTAAGCGAGACCCAATATTTGCTGCAGGTATTACAATGTGTACATGAATGCTGATGGTTTGCTAGAGATTTTCTTTTCTTGCAAAGACCAGAAACACATGGGACACATTGTACTATTGCTGATGTAAGCTTTTTTAATATTATGAAAAACATTCTTTTCAGTTTTTCTTGAAATAGAGCCATTCTCCACCCAATCTTTACATCAACCACTTCAGGATAATGTTTCTTTTGATGTGTCTTCTTATCCTGTAGATCTCCTTATCCTGTAGATGCTTTGGGGCTTCTCACTCCATGAAACAATGGGTTTCAGTGCTTTGGGGGAAAGGTGTCAAAACATAGTCTCCAACAGAACACAGGGACTCTATGCAACTTTGTCAAATTAAGTTTTAGTTTGCTTCTGCAACTTGAAAATAAGCTCAAGAGGTAGGCTTTGTCAAGAAAAAAAAATATCATAAATTTCTTTAGCATATCCAAGCTAAGTCTGGTAGACCTACCTCATTTTTCTCCCACAGCACAGAGGGGATGCCCCTTCCATCTGGGATCCCAGACATGAAGCTTGCTGAATAAAAAAGTAGATATGATGAGGAGCAGGGCCTCTTAAACTATGAAGGAAGGACAATTTTTAAAAAGTTTCCAAGATATTTTGCACCTATAATTTTGTAAAGTATAATAAAAATGATTTCTGAGAAAAATCAAATAGAAAAACAAAGACATATAGAATAAAAGCCCCACATTTTTATTAGATTCAACATATAAAACATTACTCTGTCAAATTGCTATAAGCATATCCAAAAATTTACCCTCAATTTCTGTCTATTTTGTTGTGAGTCAGTAATAGCCCATGGCTTGGCATCCATTTGAATAGCACTGGTGTAGAGGGATTGGAAAGCCAGAAATTTACTTTGTGACTGCACCCCCTAGTCCTACAGATTTTAAGGAAGAAGGGAGAGAAGCAGAGTGAGAAGATAGAATACAAGGCTCTTATGTTCTTCCTATTCCTCTATCCCTCACATTGGCTTTGCAGAATTCTGTCCCACTGACATCTACTTCCATCACAGCCAAGGCCATGGCATATCTCATTGGTAGAATGTAGCATGGGAGGCAGATGAGGGACTCAAGAGGCGCCTGCATGGCCCTTGGAAATTGCCGAAGAAAGCTCAATTGTGAGTAAGGGATCTACTCTAGGTCCTTGAGGTAAGGCATCAGGTGGCTGTGTGATAGAGGCTTTGGGTTGGGTAGCCTCGGCCAAGATATAAATGGAGAACATGCCAGGGTCTCACATGGGTCTACAGTGTGACCCACAGCAAGACCAAGTCTCTTAGGGATAGGAGGATGTATAAACTGAGAGATCCACCTACAAACTTCAGCAGCAGATGCCTGCAAGCTCAGGGCTGAGACCAGTCATACCTGGTGGTTCCTAAGAGACACCAGAATGTATCTCAAAGCATCTACTCCCCAGCAAAGAAAGGAGAGGGAGTATGAATCATGTATTGTATGAATACAGTATGAATCAGTATGAATACAGTATGAATCAACAAAGTATGAATCCATACAACTAGGACATTCTTGGAGAGGGGCTGGGTAGGGGCAGACCTCTAGGCCCGAGACCTTGACCTGGAAAAGATCAAGCATTTAATGTAATAGACTATTTATTGTATCAGACTACACTTATAAGGTAACTAAAGCAGCCCTGCTTTTAAGTATTAGGGAAAACCCAATAGATTACACATAAAGTAAAGAAACTATATTTTCTCTGCACATCTGGGGTGTAAGTTTTAAAAGTGCAGTCACTACTCCTGAGGAACGTGCATATCTGTGGACAGGAAGAATGAGTCCTTGGTAAATGAACACTCTGTGTCTACCCTGATATCTGTCTTTGAAGAAATGTAGAGACAATAAGTTTACCCACAGTTGTATCGTTTCTGGGTTAGGCATGGTCAGCAGAAAGAGCTCCAATTATCTAACCTTGCTAAAATTAATTTTCTTTTTTTTTTTTAAAGATTTTATTTATTTGACAGAGAGAAACACAGCAAGAGAGGGAACACAAGCAGAGGGAATGGTAGCGGGATAAGCAGGCTTCCTGCCGAGCAGGGAGCCCGATGCGGGGCTCGATCCCAGGACCCTGGAATCATGACCTGAGCCGAAGGCAGACGCTTAACGACTGAGCCACCCAGGTGCCCCTAAAATTAATTTTCTTTAGGAATGTCTGAAAGTGACTGCAAAATGGATCATCTGCCTCCAGTCAAGTCATTTGGCCTTTCTTCATGCCATTCACCTAGAAGTTTCCTACAGATGGTGACTACACTTAATTGTGGTTGAGTATTTCATAATGTGTAGAATTGTTGAATCACTGTGTTGTGCACCTGAAACTAATAGAACATTGTATACCAACTCTACTTCAGTAATTAAAACTTTTAAAGAGAGAGTATATTGGCAAAAGGAAAGAAGGATGATTCAAATCCCCAAGGCTAGTAGGCTCTTAGATACACAGTGAAAACTTCACCTTGAGATAGATAACAAAAGTATTACTAAAGGGACCAACTTCTGGATTTAGTAGATGCAATTCCAAATGAATGGCATATCTCTCCCAACCTCCAGGGGAAGAGAAGGGGGGACTCTTTCATCTGTCACTTTATCTCAAGATTATTTTTCTAACATAATCATGGAACAAAATAGTGTAGAAAAGAAAGATTGTGTGAAAGACTTTCTAAAAAATTATTTGATATCTAGAATTTAGAGAAGTTATAATCGCTGAATAAATTATTAATGAAAAGATTGACAAGCCAAAGGGAAAAGACGTTTTCTGCTGTCTGGCTTGACTTGCATATAGCAAAATAACTATTCAAACATCAAGACAGACAATACTTAAAATACCTTCTAGCATAGTGTGCCTCAAACTTTAATAGGTACAAAAGCACCTGAATCAATAGTCCAAAGTGGAGGCCAAGACTCTGTGTTACTATAGGCTCCCCATTGATGCTCATGCTGCTGGTCCAGGAGCTAGACTTTTAAGTAGAGAAGTCTCTGAGCTTTCTGTAGTGCAGAGCTACTTCTCCTGTTTCTGAAGTAAAAAATTGACCAGTAGGATCAGAGTCCTCAACACAAAAAGTTCTTGAATGGAGGAGAGAAGACACTTCAT
Source organism: Procyon lotor (assembly GCA_028646535.1). Classification (NCBI taxonomy): domain Eukaryota; kingdom Metazoa; phylum Chordata; class Mammalia; order Carnivora; family Procyonidae; genus Procyon; species Procyon lotor. The sequence goes on along the minus strand of CM053615.1, from coordinate 37,364,630 downwards.
TTCCTTATCTGTCAATGTTGGCATGTTGCGTGGAGATCTTTCTGAAGGACGAAGTATTGAACTTTCACTCCCCCAGTATATTTTCTCTGCTCCTGCATTCCCTGTTGGCCTAGGATTGATTCTACTGATTTTCTCCATTGGTAGGAACAACCCCCTCTCCATTTCTGATCTAGGTGATCACAGGAAAGCAGTTAATTTGAGTAGGTCCAATTCTATGGTCTCACTGCCCCTTCGTGCAGGAAGTTGGCTGTCCTAAGGATCTATGCCTCATAGATCTTGGATAGGACAGTGACTCCTTTTGATTTTCCCAATGTGTATTCTAGGACTCAGGATGCCCACTAATCTATTTTAAATTGGGGTAATACTGCTTGCCATAGTGCTTGGTATTGTTTTTTGCACTTTCCAGGCATTTCAAATACATGGTGCCATGAATAGTAAAATGGTTGTTTAGTATGATTTCTTAGTTCATTCATTTATGCCTATTTTATTGAGAAGACAGTATCTGTTAAGTAGTTGAGGGTAGAAACTGGTAAGAAATGGTTCATGCTCTTGAGGATTAAATTTCAGCCAAATGTTACCAAAAAACTTTAATTTGGGGGTTTAAAAAACATGTTTATTTTTCTCACAGACATTTGAAGGTGTGCAACTGCTAGCATTGGTTCCACACCTCGAGAGATCAGAACAGAGGTCTTCACAACTCTCTTGACTTCTTCTTCCGGTTACCTAATTCTGTTGCAGCTATAGCTCTAGTCGCTGTGTTCATATTCCAGGGAGGTGGAGAGAAAAAGAGAGTAATGTGTGTTCCAAAAAAACAAAACAGAAATTGGCACTTAACTTCTGCTTCCATTTCAATAACGAGACCCTATGTCACATGACCTATCCTTAGCTTCAAGAAAGACTATCTTTTTTGTTTGTTTAGTTTGTTTCATTTTAAGCTGAGCACGTTGAAATCTCCCACAGAATCATGAATGTTAGGAAGAAGTGGAGAATGGATGTTATATAGTTATTTATTTTTTTATTTTTAAAGATTTTGTTTATTCATTTGGCAGAAAATACACAAGCAGGGGGGAGTGGCAGGCAAAGGGAGAGGGACAAGTAGGCTCCCCACTGAGCACGGAGCCCATCCTGGGGCTCAATCTCAGGACCCTGGGATCATGAGCTGAGATGAAGCAGATGCTTAAGTGACTGAGCCACCCAGGTGCCCCAAGATCGAATGTTCTTAAAGAAACTAAATCCTAATAGAAAAGATGATATAAACACACATTCCTGTTATGAAAGAGAATATCGTAGTTCAGGTTGGAGTGTCGGCAATGGTTGGTGGTGTGTGACCCCAGAAGTCGTAAAAGGGATAGAGGCACTGACGTTTGAACCTGAAAGACCTGAACATATGGAGATTGGGAAGTGAGGTGGAGAGGGTATTTGCATTTTAGTCTGAGAATAGCAAGAGCAAACATCCTCAGCAAACAAACTGTAGGTTATATATAAGAAACTGTGGTCTATTCAATTTGTCAGGAGTAAAGAATTTATGAAGTGGAGTAATCAGAGGTAATTTACACCTGTTGCTATCTCAGGAGATCTTTTCTGTGTCCCCAAGGTGTTAGGATTCCTTTGCCCTGTCTTCTTGCAGTACCTTATGCTTATCCCTGTCAGAGCCAAACAACTAAAATAATAGCTCAAAAGTCTGATGGGGCAGGGTTTTTCAGACTGCAAGGTTTTTCATACTTTGAAATCATTTTATCTGTTTTATCTATTTTTTATACTTAATAGTCATTCAGGTTTACTCATCTATTTATTCTTTCTTGGGCTCTTCATTTCTTCTTGTGTGATTAACCTTCCATCTGGGATCACTTTCCTTTTGCCTGAAGAATTCCACTAAGCATTGCTATAGTAGCAACAAAATTCAGTTTTTGCTTGTCTAAAAACATGTTCACTTTGTCTTCATTTTAGAATTATAAGATGGAGGTTATTCTGTTCATCACTTTAAAGATACCATTTCCAAAAACATAAATAAAGATGTCATATCATTTTCTTCCAGTTTCTAACATTTCTGTTGAAATTTTTGAAAAGTCAGCTGTTGATCTTTTGTTACCTCTTTGAAGGTGATGTCTTTTTCCTCTGAGTGCTTCTCAGATTTTCTCTTTCAGTAGTTTTATTATGATGTATATAAGCATCGTTTTCTAAAGTTTCATAATTTGTACCCCTGCTCAGGGTTCAAAGTATTTAAGTTTCTGGTGTCTTTCATTAGTTTAGTAAAACTTTTGGCCAGTTATTTCTTCTCCTCTAATTTACGAAGTTCAATTATACATATGTTAGATCTTTTCTCTGAGTCCCAGGTGTCTCTTATGTTCTTTTCTGTATTTTTAAAATCTTTTTATCTTGGTGGGTACCAAGTTTGGATGTTTTCTAATGAACACAATTCCAGGTCATGAATCTTGTATTCTGCTGTCTACAATATTAAACTCATTTCTTGAACTTGACTTAAATAGTGGGTTGTGTATTTTTAAGTTCCATAATTTCAATTAGATGCTTTTTGTAGTAGATTCAAGTTCTCTGGTGAAATTCCCTTTTTTTTAAACCTCTTGAAAATATTATTCATGGTTGTTTTAAAGGCTGTGTTTGATAACTACAGTATCTTGATCATTTATTGATTTATTTCTATTGCATATTTTTGCTCCTGGCTTTAAGTCATTTGATTCTTTGTAGTTTTGGATTGAGTGTTGGATAGTCCATGAAAAATTTTAAGAGATGTTAATTTACTCCAAAGAATTTTTAAGTTTCTTTTGGTAGAAAGATTCAGTACCCGCAAGGTACTCTGACTCAATTAGGGACTGAAATGATTTGAAGTTATAAATTAGGATTTCTGAAAACTGGTGGGTCCTAAGATTTTAAGGATATTAAATGAAATCTTGGAGTATTTACCAGGCTCTACCTCTTTAACAGGCTATGAACTCCATTTTCTGTCTCTTAGAAATTGTCCAGTCCAATGTACAGCTTGGGACTGGCAAATGTTTTAGGACTAAAATTCATGCAGAATGTTGGGCTCATTTTTCTTCACAATATTGTCTTTCAAGCAATAATTGTCTTCACTGTCCTGTACTCTAATTTTTTATCTCTCAGCTCAGTGAGGCAGCCAGCCACACACTTTAGAATACAACTATCTTTGGCATTGGTGCCCTGAGCTGTGAATTAGCAAATGTCCAAAAGGAAAAAGTAGCAGGAAATACAGGATCATTGCAATGCACTTTTCTTCTCTCTGTATCTTATATTTCTGGCTGCTCTGGCTGTTCTTTAGTATTTTCTAAACCATAATGAAGGTTTGATTACCAGTTAATTGTAAACATGAGTGAATGACCTATGTGTACTTCCCAGGACTAGAGAAACTGGAAATCTACTCTGTTTGCTGATATACAGCCCTATAGAACCTGGCATCTTGTGCTTGTACACTCTGAGATGTTCTGATCAGGAAAATAGTTCCTTTACCACGTGACAACATTTCTAATATATCTGGAGGTATTTCCCATACAGCCAGAAGGAAGTGAATAAGAATTCCTTTCTTTGATTGTTTTCTACCAATTTTTCATTTTTGAAAAAAAATATTGTGAAATTCGATTAAAACAAAAATGAGGATAAAAAAGCAAAATTCAATTATGATAAATAAAGAAGGAATTCTTCAATTCCTTTGAAGGTTATACTTTTTCTTTTTCCTTTTTAAACAGATTCCTATTGTTTTTGATGTCTTCACTTGATGATAAAGGGTGACAGTCCTTACTGATTTTCAAAGCCAAGAATTTACCAGAATTACTTTATGAAAATTCTGGAGACTCTGTCAATTTAGCTAGCACATTAAGTTTGCAATTTATTTTCAGAATATGTTTTGCTCTGAGCTGTTTAAACTTTTGCCCAATTTGAGGGGACCATTTTTCTGTATTAGTAGCATGTTGTTTTGATCCCAAGATTAGTATGATAGTTCCAAACATATAGGAACACAAATTTAGCTGGGCCCCATTTAAAAGTCAGTGTTTTCTTGAAAGGGTTCAATTGTTTTTATAAACCATCCCCAAATGGAGATAACAATTGTTTCATTCAGACTTGCCATTGCAAATGCCAGCTGCTAGAATTGTAGGCATTCCCACATGGGGGACTTTTACCAACTGTTAGAAAAATATTTTAAAAGGAGCACACAACAATATGGAAGTTTAAAACAAATGCATATAATGCTTATAAAGTACAGAAATTTTAGGCCATCTATAGCTCACAATTTATATTTGTTTCTGTCTGATAACTTTGGACTTCCAGTTTCTCTTTTATTATACTGAAAATATATTTAAAACCAGAAGAGCCAGGATGATACATAGTAGCAGTTAAGGATTAGAAATAATACATTTTTAGAAAAGGAGTAAAGAATGTTTTCAAATTGTGCTAGGTTATGCCAAAGGAATTCTCTACTATTATGTTCCCTACTGATATGTCACAGTAATATGACAGTAAAACATAGAAATAAATACAATTTCAATATACATTTCACATTTGGCTTATACAGAGTGTTAATTTAAGAAATATATCTTAGTAGTCTCTTCTTAGAATATCTGTTAAATATTCTTATTTCCCCTCCATTAAATCTGTTCCTGCTGAGTTCCTTACTCTGTGGGTTATCCTACCCAGCTCCTCCTTGACTTGCTTTGTCTCCCCTCCTCTAACATACCAACCACCAAATCCTGTTACTCTGCCTTGGAAACGCTCTCTGCTTCTCCTTGTCCACCCTGCTACTCCCTTAGCATGGCTGTCATTACCCTTGCTAGAATAATTGCAACTGTCTTCCACCTTGTCTTGACCGACATTTGCACCACAACCAGGCTTATGCAAAATATTCTTAAACCCTTCAGTGGTCCTTACTTCCATCTTTGTAATACCCAGGATGGGATTAGTGTCCTTACAAGAGTTACTAGAGAGTTTATTTCCTCTCTATCTCATATCTGCCACGTGAAGATACAGAAGAGTGTTTGTTCTTACCAGAACCTACCATGCTGACATCAAGATCCTGGACTTCCAGCCCCCAGAATTGTGAGAAGTTAATTCCTGTTGTTGATAACACTACCCAGTTTGTGGTATTTTGGTATAGCAGCGTGAACTAAGACAGAAATTGGTACCAAGAAGTAGGGTGCTGCTGTAATAAATTCCTAGGAATGTGGAAGTGGTTTTTGAGCTGGGCAGATGAGTAGAGGCTAGGAGGGCTTTAATGCTGGAAAAAATGTTCATTGCTGCAAGTGGACCATTAAGGCTGTTTTTGGTGAGATCTCAGGAAAAAGAAAGAAAAAGGAATGTTGTCAGCAAAGCCCCAGTCTTCTTAGAGAACGCATACATAATCATGAACAGAATGTTCATAGAAATAAAGATGGTAAAGATCATTCTGATGAGGTCTCAGATGGAAATGAGGAATTTTTTTATTGGAAAATGGAAGAAAAGAGATCCTTGTCATAAATTGGCAAAAAACTTGGCAGAATTATATTCGTGTTCTAGTGTTTTGTGGAAGTGAGAATTGTGAGTGATGAAATTGGATATTTAGCTGAAAAGATTTCCAAGCAAAGTGTTGAAGATGTGGCTCGGCTCTTTCTGACTCTGCTTATAGTAAAAGTTGAGAAGGGAGAAATTACTTGAAGAGGAAATGATTAAGCAAAAAGGAACTAGAACTTTAAGATTTGGAAAATTCTCACCCCATCCATATTGCAAAAAATGACAAACTGTGGTTTGGAATGGGGCACTAAGGAAATGACCAAGCATCACCTTGATAAGGGATAAGGTAGTGAAGCCCAGACTTAATTAGCCAACCCAGCAGGAAAATGCCAGTTTAAACTGAAGAGGAAAGAGGTGGGAAGTCATGAAGGATGGACATCAGA
>CM053615.1:37295317-37351783 GCA_028646535.1 Procyon lotor | reverse complement strand
ATTGACACACAAAAGTGCAAAGCATTTCAGACCTCCGGGTTTAATTTGCATCACTATTACATGGAATATTATGAAAAAGTTTGTATTCAAAGACCCCACTAGATCTCAGGTGAGATCTGTGAAGTGTGTATTTGACAAACCGCCTAGATGATTCTGATATAGGTAGCCACTGATTTCACTTGAAAAACTTCTATGAACGAGAATACTGCTTCTCAGACTCCAATATGATTACATATCACCTGGGTATCAAGGTAAAAGCAGATTCTGACTCTATACATCTGAGAGTGAAGTCCAAGATAATGCATATCTAACAAGGTCCCAGGAGATACCAATGCTGCTAGTATGTGCAGCACATTTTGAATAGAAAAGAACAAGAATACTGAAAAGTAACCAAGTAATGTTGTAACTATTTACTATAAGAAAGACTGATGGCAAGTCTCCTAGCTGGCCCAGTCGGTGGAGCACGCGACTCTTGATCTTGAATTTGTGAGTTTAAACCCCAAGTTGGGGCTTATTTATTTATTTATTTTTATAGATTTATTTATTTATTTGAGAGAGAGAGAGAGAACAAGGAGGGGAGGGGCAGAGGGAGAGGGAGAAGCAGACTCCCCTGCTGAGCAGAGCCTGATGCGGGACTTGATCCCAGGACCCGGAGATCATGACCTGAGCCGAAGGCAGATGCTTAACCGTCTGAGCCACCCAGGTACCCCTGGCTGTAGAGCTTATTAAAAAAAAATTGATGGCAATTTAACAGATCAATAAAAATTATTTTCTACTATGAAAATTATTTTCCTTTTACATATCCTTGTATCTGGTGAAATAAGAAGATCATGAAAGAACTGTTGACGGTACTAAGTTTTTGTTGATTTTTTTTTTAACTGGCAGTAGTATGGTGCATTCCACTAAAATTAAAAAAAAAAATCTGAGTTGTAATCTGACTCTGATACCAGCTGTGTGAAACCTCCATCAGTAATATAGAAACAACATGCAGGTAACATTTATAAAAGATTGCAGCAAAGCTCCAGTATACTTGAACTCGCACGGTTGCAAGGCATCGATACCAGCTGCTTATTATGGGTTGTATCATTTCTGGCAAGAGAGCTTTAACTTTATCTCAACTCTATGAGTGCAACTGCATAAAAGTCAAGTTACTTTAGGTTATTAAAAATATGCACATTTTTCTTGTTAGTAACGTAACCTAAATGAAGCCGAGTCTCCCTGGCCGCTTCTCTGCGTGGAATCACATTCAGAGAAACATCAGTCTGGCATTCAAAATAATTGAGGAGCAATTTGATTCTTCACTTCTCTTGAAAATGCCAAAAAAGCTACATTTACGAAGCACAGGAAATATCCTTAAAATAACTCCTTCTTCCTCATCTCTGTTACTATCAGTTTCTCCCAAACAGCCACAGATGCTCCTGTCTCCTCTCTCCTGCTGTCCTCAAAAGCTCTCAGAAACCCAGTCTGATTAACTTCTCATCTCTCCTCCCTGCTGCCTGTTCTTTATCATGGAGATTAACTTGGTTTCTTTTGCTTCTATTAATTTTTAAATTCCCTCTTTAGCTTCCTTGTACACAACAGGGCAGGGCTTCCCAGTCTATCAGTTTGCTCCTCACCTCTTCTCCCCCCTCCAAAATCTAATGACAACCTTCAAAACCTGCGTTATTTTTAATTCACTTTGAACAAAGACATGCCCTATAAAACCTTTATTTTGTGAAAAAGTGCTCAATATTTCCAGCGCGTTTTTAGCCACTCAGGAGAAAGAGTGATCTTTTTAGTTCAGAGCAGAAACTACATGTCACGCGGGCAATAGCAGATGTTGGGACTTAAATAGGAATAGCATGATGAATTTTGAAGTCATTAATTATCTTTTTAACAGGTGGGATTATTACTAATATGTTATTAATGATTTAGCTCAGTTATAAAGATGATGCGCAGTTTAACATAGGAATACATAAACCGGAAATTATCATTCAAGGATTCACATAAAATTTCAAAGGCCTTGCCAGTCTCTAAACCAATGAACCAATCTAATCGGTGATACAGACCCTCCAAATGAAAGGTATAAAAATTGTCAACAGTCATGAGGGATTAACCAGAAACCGGTGACTGGTTTCAAACTCTCGTTCATTTTAAAGACTGTATTCCAGTTTGAGGTTTTGGTATGAAAGTCATCTTGGCTACAAAACTTGTTTGGCAGACTTTTGATACAAAGACTATTTTTAAATGCTTGGGAACGTCAAGTAAATTGAGCACATTTCCAATATTTCTGGAGATCTCAATCATCTGACACTCTGACCACTCCAGCTGGATCGACTAAATGTCAGTGTTTAACAATTGTTCTTTCTGAAATAATTTCAGTGTTGGCCTCATAGGGAAGATTTTAAAGGAAATTCTATTCCGAAGCATGTTTTTATTTATCTAAGCTAGTAAAACACATTGTACACCTTTACTTAAGCACTCAGATTAGGTCCAAATTTTGGAATCATAATGTTTGGAAAGTGTGTTGGGTGCCGATGCAGTTATTGTGTCTACGTTACGAGGAGAATCTGTTGGTTACACTGGCAGTTTTGATCTGGGCTTACTCTAGATTTCCTGGATATAATTCCCCTAAGAACAGATGAATGTGTACATTCATTTGACAGACATAGCAGCTCAGTTTTCCAGGAGACAGTCACAGGGAGACAAACGGGAAACAAGAGAACTCTGGCAGACAAAGGCTGTTGATGCAGAATGGTCCCTCGGCTACTGAGAGAGCTGTGCTTTTGAGTCAGATTTTAACCCTCCCACTTCCGGTTTGCTTCTCTTGCTTCTTCTAGAACAGCAGTCATAATCCCCACCATAAGGAAAGAGATTATTATAAACTCCCTGTTGGAGCATGCACGAAGCCACTCGACAACACTCCAATAAGCGGAGGAAAGGGCAAAAATTGAGGTCCTAGGTGCCTGTAGTGGTTAATTTTGTGTCAACTTGGCTAGGCCATGGTACTCAGCTATTTAGTCGGACATTCTAGATGTTTCTGTGAAAGTATTTTTGACATGAGATTAGCATTTAAATCAGCAGACTTTGAGTAAACCGATTAACCTCCATAATGTGGGTGGGCCTCATCCAATCAGTTGAGGGCATTAATAGAAGAAGACTGACCCCCTGGAGAGAAGAGGGGATTCTGCCAGCAAGTCATCTCTGAACTCAAACTACAGCTCTTCCCTGGGTCTCCAGCCTGATGCCTGCCCTGTAGATTTTGGATTTGCCAGCCTCTATAATCACACGTACTAATTCCTTCAAGTAAATTGCCCACCTCCATGTACACACACACACACACACACACACACACACACATCCTGTTGGTCTATTTCTCCTGAGAACCCTAGTACTGAGCCTAATAGAAAAATCCAAGTTACAAAAATGGAAGACACATATAGTTAATATGTCACTGCAATATAACCAGATAGGCCAGAACAGAAGTTCTCAATCCTGGCTGCTACCCCGGGAGGTATTTAAAATATGCTGCTGTCTGGGCCCCTGGCCCAAGATTGTATTTCAACAGATCTGAGTGGGATCCAGGCTTCAGTACATTTAAAGAGCACCCAGCTCCCCCAAGTAATTCTAGTCTACAGCCACGTGCTAGAACCCTGGAGTAGAAGAATGGTCATAATGTAGGCTATTTGTAAAAAAGATAATATAAAAAAAAATACACACCATTTGTTTTTTTGTAAGGCAAACTAAATGTTCTACATAATACCATTCATTCATTTACTCATTTAAAAATAGTTATTAAGCAGACATTATGAACTAGACTCTGGGCAAAGATCTGAATGATGAAAAGTTCAATAAAACTAGGTGTCTGGCTTTTAGGGCTTAAAGTCTAGTAGTGTAGACAGATATAGTTAAACAACTACAGTTGTGAGCTGAGTTTACTTTTTAGGCAAATAGTTATTGAGCACTGACCAGGTGCTGGAGCTATATATGTGCGATTTTTTAAGAAATCCTTACAAGAACCCTCTAAAGTAAATATTGTCCCATAGTCAGTAAGTGATGGAATGGGGATCTGATCCTAGACAATCTGACTTGGGTGTCTGTGCTTTTAATCAATAACTATAATCCCAGAAACCAAGAAATCCTTAAGAAAGTTCTGCAGAGAAAGCCATTAGCATGTTCCACAAACAGCACAGAAGTAACTTTTAAAATGATTTCTTCATGCATTCCCACAATATTAGAACACTGAACAGGGGATCTTAAAATATTTGGGGCATCTCCATGCTAAGCGCCCCTCCAAAATTCAAGGAAACCTTTATTTCACTCGGCAAGAGTTAAGCTGTATGAAGACGTAGTATGAAGCTTTGTCGGTTGTACAAAATTAAAGTTGCAGAAGACTTTGAAGGTGACTTAATCTAAATGTTTCAGTTTGGTAGGCTGAGACCGTGCCCAAAGTGGTTAAGTGAGTTGATCAAGACCACCCACCGAGTTAGCAGCAGAGGTGGAAGAAGAATTCAGATCCCAGTCTTGGTTTTATTTTTTATTTTTACTTTTTTTAAAGATTTTATTTATTTATTTGACAGAGAGAGAGAGATCACAAGTAGGCAGAGAGGCAGGCACAGAGAGAAGGGGAAGCAGGCTCCCTGCCGAGCAGAGAGCCAGATGCGGGCTCGATCCCAGGACCCTGAGACTATGACCTGAGCCGAAGGCAGAGGCTTTAACCCACTGAGCCACCCAGGCGCCCCTTGGTTTTATTCTTGTAACAAAGCTCCCGTGCACATGGCTATCCGCCAGGGGCCGTTGTGTACATGGTTACCCATCTCCCGAGTCAGAGTTGATTGCATCCAGGATAGGAATCGACTCATTGGTTTAATCCATCTGATTCCTGAAAATTTGAAATTAAGAGAAACAGAAGTTTTGTTCCCTTTTGGTGGGAGAGGTGAGCTATCTAATAGCTTCATGGAATAGGCTAGAATTTTTCAGTCACATCAAGTTCAGGGTGGTTGGGGGGAGGGGTGGATAGGAGAGAGACACACGCAGGCCCTAGGACCTTTTCTCCTGTGGCTCCCACCTTCCTCCAGGGTCTCTGTCTTCATTCTGCCAGTAGATGGAGAGAGAGAGAATAAACAGAGGATTGTATAGGTGCTTCTCACCGGCCAGCCTTTGAAGTGGAAGCCAGAATTGAACTACATGCCCATATGTCACGGGGGATAGGGTCTTGATGTGTCTCCAGAAGAAAAGGAAATGGATTTCCTGAACAATCTCTGTGTCTGTCACACAGAGGAAATCAGTCAAGAGAGAACACGAAGAATGAGCTGACGGACTGAGGAAGAGAGATGAGGTAGAGAGAAACTTTTTATGGCTTTCCGGATTTTGGTATCCATCCCTTTCTGAGGCCACACAGCATCCCTGCAGCTGGGCTGATGAGACGGCCCATATTCTCCTAATTCCTGGATTCTGCGGAAGCTAGCTGACGTTGGCTTCTGGAGTTTACAACCGAGGCAGCCCTAACAAATATCCACGCTCAGGAGGATTTTAATAGCTCGGAGAAAACATATGTCTTCAAAACCTCCCACCACCATCTCCAGCAATGTACTGTGAGTTTCGTTTCCTTGTATCCATTTCCATAATGGCATTAGCAGCCTGTAGATGAGTATTTACAATTGTACTAAACCCCTTCATACAGATGCTGCAGCTGAAGTCAGCATAAAAATAAAAAAGCAAACCAAGACAGTATGAGCAAGCTGCGCCGGAAAGAGTTGATTATTATATCACACGCATTGATTTATAGGTTCGGTTTGCCTTTACCTAAATGTCTAGTTATTTAACAGCTGTTATGAATCAGCCGGATAGAGGATTAAGAAGAGGTGGGGGTAGGGGAAAGTAGGTGAAAAAATGCTTTAATCTTAGGCTACAATAGAGGAACAAGTTGAGTCAGGTCCTATCTAGTAATTTTGCTTCTCTGATGCTTCTTAAAGCGGAGCGTTGTTTGGCTGGAGGGTGAACTGCTTAGCATAACGTGAACACTAACCACCATCGGTGAGTGAGTTTGCACTGCTGTGTATGGGTGAGAAAACAAGGGATCAGTAAACCTGGGGAGAAGCTGGCTCAAGTTAAAACAGTACCGACTGGGCTTTGGCTTTAAATAGATAACTTAACTCTGGGGCGCCTGGGTGGCTCAGTCATTAGGTGTCTGCCTTTGGCTCAGGTCACGATCCCAGGGTCTTGGGATCTAGCCGGGCATCACGCTCCCTGCTCTGCAGGAGGCCTGCTTCTCCCTCTCCCACTCCCCCTGCTTGTGTTCCCTCTCCCGCTGTGTCTCTGTCAAATAAATAAATAAAATCTTTAAAAATAAATAAATAAATAGATAACTTACTCCAGACGTTTGGATGAGAACCTGAGGATTGAATAAGCTGTAACATAAGGGGACACATAGGTTACCCAACAGAAATCTAGGCAGCATTCGGTCGGGGTGGTTCCTTAGCTGTGTTCAATCTCACCATCAGACTTGGACAAGAGTCGGGACGGACTTGCCAAGCAGGGGTACCTCTTTGCAAGAATTCCTTTTACTCAGGAGTTTAGGAAGGCAGAAAGGGACATGCTGGGGATGTCTGAAGCCCTCAACTGAGATGAGACAGATGTACATTTCACTCTTTGTGTTCTGTACACCAGGGGGTACATAAGCGGTGGGGTTGCTCTCTCTCCTCCGGGGCAGTAAGGGGGATCCCTCCAGGTCCGCCCAGGGAAAGAGATGCTGTGCGAGGATCCTCTTCTGTGTCCCAACTTGCTCTCGCCTTACTCAATTTGGTCTGTGCTCAGATGTTTGTCTTGCTCGAACCTTGGCCAAAGCATTAAACGTGCTCAAAGTACAACATCTTGATTGTTTGTTTTCCAATAGGTTTTGCTTCTCTTTAAAATACTCTGAAAATTCCTAGCTCTAGTCCTTTTACTTGAACTTAGAGACAGCTCTCCTCCCTCTCTTCCCTCCCAACACGAGCGGTGGCAATAATTTTGTTCCATGTGGAAGCCAAAAAAATGGGTTTTCTGTACGGACTCATGTGCCTGCCATCTTATCACTTTATGGTAAACGGTGAGCAGGACAGGGTTCTAGAAAAGAGCACCAGCCCCACCACTACTGAAATTATCACCACTGCCTACATCCATGACACTTTCTAAGTCTCTTTACAACCACCTGATGAAGATATTTGCTAAAAATGGCCCTATATGAATTATCCCATTGAAAACACTGAACACCAAGAGCTCAGGAGGGAGTGATTGCTTGATTTGCCGGGAAGCATACAGTGGGTAGTGGGCGTCTCTTCTCCCACTGCCTCCGCATCTAGACGCAGAAGAACAAAACTTTTGGTCCCAGGGGCACCCTGGGCCCTGAGTCTTTGACCAAGTACGTTGTTGCAAGGGCAATATGAACTACATCTGCACCTCCAATTAATTTGTTCTCTAGCCCCAGGGCCTCTGTATGGGCTGTTTGAGCAAGACACAAACACTGGAGCATAGACCAAATTGGTGCAAGTCGGGACACAGAAAAGAACACAGGCTTTTGTATAGGAATGCCTCTCTCCTCCTCCTCACCTTACCTGGATTACTCTCATTCCTTAAATCTCAGCACATTTGATCCCTTTTCTGACCTCCTGACTTGGCCAAGACTGCAGTTATGTCCTTCCATAGCTCGATGTACCTGTCCTACATAGCACTAGGACTCCTGTAATTATCTGTGCTCTTCTCTTGGATTATGGTTTATCTCTTTCACTAGACTGTCAGCCCTATCAGGGCAGGGACGGTGAGTTCACTATTGGATCCCTCGTGACAGCGCTGTGCTAAGCATACAAGAGGAGCTCAGGGAGGACTTGTTAAGTGAATGCATAAATAGTTGCTTTTGGATCCATGATGCAAGGTTATAACTAAGTCATAAAATCCAGAAAGCAAATTATCATGGAGAGATGCAGTCAAGCAAACTACACCTGCTAAGATTTTTAAAACACGAATAAACAGGAGGAGGGCACCACCAAAAGATATTTCTCAGCCGGTTTCTGTTTAGTCAAAATGTTACCCCAGGTAAAGGAAGGGTGGAGGCTAGAGTGAGTCGAGAATGATTTTCCAAGGCAAGCCCTGACGGCAGGCAGTCCCGGGGAACCCAGAGGCATCCGCAGGCTGCCCTCCAGCCTCTGGCGTCTAGGAAACTCATTAAAAGACCTTTATTAGGCACACATGTGTCTCTTCTCTTCCAAAAGTATCTGTGTTTTTGCAGAGCTAGCTGGTCAAGTTGTTGTGTGTTGTTCATGCCCCTACAAAGTGATTTGGAAGTTGACTTTCTGACAGATGACCTTCAAAATCCCTCAGAAGAGTCTTCTTAACTTGGGATTTATGAAAAAAAAGTCATAGTCTATTTCATAAGATTATGTCCCAAATGTGGTTTATGTGTAAATATGCGGTTTTGGGAGATTTTTTTGAAAGAGAAATTTGGAGCTTTTAATCAGATCTCAAAGGGGTTCATAAGTTCTAAGACTTTAAAAATCATACCCAAGGGAACATACTGAAAATCCTAGCAAGATCCTTTGTAAAGCAAAGAACAGTTTATCTATCATATCTGTATCTATCATAGTTATTGTTGGTATATTATTTTGATGTAATTTTATTTTTATTGTATTTACCCATCAGTATTTATTTATTAGTATTTTATTTTGTACAGTCATTAGGATTGTTTCTATATAGCATAATGCATCAGCATATTCATGGCTCTGTGGAACTTATATGTACAGGGAAATAAAGTAAGTCAGCATTTTTTGTAGGGAAATTCTTAAAAATTTACATTTATGCTTATTAGCAACTATTCATTATTGTTATAATTATTACTGTCATAACTTAGACCAAAGCTGATTTGAAACTGAAAACTAACCACTAAAGTTTTTTTCAATAATTAATACAGAAGAGCTATTTTGATTGATTAAAAACTGAAGTAGAACAGTCAGCCTGTGTGATAATCTCATATGTAAGCTCGAACTTAAGATGATGAGGAAGTGACAATTTTAGTAAACTTCTTTGTTGTTGTTTTTGTCTGACCTGAAAAACATTGACTTACACAAATCAAAGATTTTTAGCAGTGTGCCAGGGATAAGTGAGGAATGTAACATATCTTCCCAGACCACCAATGTTTACTTCATGTTAAGTAAAAGTATTCTCATATTAAAACATATAACAATGTGTTGATGAGTAAATTTTGCATAATTTTTCACATAAACCATAACTTCAGAGCAATTTTAATCTTCCAGTGAGTCATTTCTGTTTTATCCTCCTCACTTCAGAGCACTGAAGATCCTTTGGACACAATATTGGATAGTAATGATATTCTATATAGAATATTTTTAAAAAGGAATACTTAGTCTTATGGCTTGCAATGCACAATTAATTTTCTTTATTTTTATTTTTTTTAAGATTTTATTTATTTATTTGACAGAGAGATCACAAGTAAGTAGAGAGGCAGGCAGAGAGAGAGGGGGAAGCAGGCTCCCCATTGAGCAGAGAGCCGGATATGGGGCTCGATCCAGGACCCTGAGATCGTGACCTGAGCCGAAGGCAGAGGCTTTAACCCACTGAGCCACCCAGGCGCCCACAATTAATTTTCTTTAAAAACATCATTTTATTTGTTTGTATACAGATTTCAGATGGATGCCATTTTAATGCAATTTTATAGCAATAGATATTTCTAGATTCTTCAGAGTTCTTATGTATACTGATGTCTTATTAAACACAATTAAGTGTTGATAAGAAAAATGGCGTAGGGATTTTAATTTTAATACACATTCATATACATTGATACCCATTCTTTCTTATCTCTCTTACCTAATTAGAAGAGGTAGAGAAGGTATTCCTCTTTCTCTCCAACACCTAGCCATCAGATACCTTTCTCCTTTTCCACATTAAAGAACATGGATTATGTATCATCCTAACATGTTAAAATAGAAGAAAGCTAATTAAAAATGTATGTACTCTGAATTTCCAATCACCATAAAATCAGAAAAATATTGTAAAAATAGTCAAATGAAATTTATTAAATTTTAAATAAGTTTATCTACTCTCTGAAATAATATACCTAGAAGACAATTGACAGTGGAATGCAATTTGTATTTGTTGTACCATCTACTGTGTAGTGGTGAAATGTGAGACCAGCTGAGATAGAAGGTTGAGTCTGGATTTTGCAGAATTTTGTATCATAAACAATTTATTAAAGTAAGAAGTGATCAGGGTGCCTAGGTGGCTCAGTCAAGTGTCTGACTTTTGATTTCAGCCCAGGTTATGATCTCAGGGTTGTGAGATTGAGCCCCACATTGGGCTTCAAGCAGAGCATAGAGTCTGCTTAAAATTCTCTCTCTCTCCTTCTGTCCTTCCCCTTCTAAAAAAATAAAATAAAATTTAAAAATAAGAAGTGATCACATTTGGGTTAATTTAGCATTAACTGGACTACAATCTTGTATACACCATCTAGAATACACCATATTTTATTTAAATTTAAAGTCTAGCTGGTACCAAAACACTGAGGCAAAATAGTCAATTAAAAATAATGCCCCAATTCAACATGATGGTGACCTTATGGAATGAACAAACAAGTAGAAAAAAAATTTGTAAAAAAATGATAACTTGTATCTAAAGACACTGTAGAAAGGGAGAGGAACATCAACTGCAAATATGGCAGAGACCGGAGTCCTCAATCCTGGCTGCATCTGGAATTTTTTCTCCAAGCATTAAGAAAATGAAAAGTAAAGGCAATCCTGGAAGAAAATGTTAACATTTTCTTCATGTTCAACGTAAGGTCTTTTATCAAGTCAACATAAAGTCTTCAAGTCAACATAAAGGTCTTTTATCCAGAATATTAAAAAATCTTGCAATAAATAAATAATAAAGAGATAAAGACCCAGTCTTAAAAGAATGTACAAAAAATAAGATATTGCACGAGTAGATGCATGAATAGTTAATAAGCACACGAAAAGATAAATTTAAATGAAAATCATGATGATACCATTTTATCCCAACTAAATGGCAGAAACTAAAGAGCAATGATGATAGTTAATAAAGGAAATTACAGCAACTGGATCCCTTATGCATTGCTGGTGAGACTATCACATGACACAACTATTTGGAAAAGTGTTCAGCAGTTCCTTAGGATGCTAAACCTTCATGTAGTCTACGATCTAGCAATTCTGCTCCTGGACATACATTCAAGAGAACATGTGCTCACAAAAAGACACATACAAGAGAGTTTACAGCAATTTATGCATTATAGCCTGAAACTGGAAACAAAAGTTCCCGTGATTGGAGAATGGGTATACAAATAGTGTTGTGTTCATACAATGGAATACTACTTAATGAAAAAGAATGAGTGTGAATGCAACAGTACAGGTGAATCTAAACTACCAAAATGAAAGAAGCAGACACAAGAGAGTATATACTGCATGATGCCATTTATAAGAATTTCAAGGATAGGCAAAAACAATCTATGTTGAAAAAAAAGACCAGAGCCATGATCACTTACGGAGGAAGAGGTTTCACTGGAAGGGAAGTCCTAAAGCTTTCTGTGTTGATAAAGTATTTTCTATCTTGGATGGCATGGTATTTGTGAGGATATATATGTGTGTACCCCAAAATCATTGATTTATATTGATCTGCACATTTCATTCTGTGTAAATTTACTTCAATTAAATAAATCCAGTGGGTAGCTTGACATAGATTATTGAAGAGAGTGCATAAAGTCATCTTTTTTCCAATGGGCAGCTCATCATCATCAACAACGAAACCAGCAACAACAAAAATACTGATGCTCAGTCTTTATCTTGAATCAGTTAAATCAGAATTCCTGGAAGGGGGACCCAGGCATTGAAATCTCTCCTGATGATTCTAACATGCAGCCAGGATTGAGAACCACTGGTATAAACCTAATGTATTTGAGAACAACTCAGAAAGGCCAATAGTTAGACAAAGTAGTAGAAAATACACGTAATTTAATAAGTTAATACAATAGCTGTTATGGACTGAATGTTTGTGTCCCCCCAAAAATTCATATGTTGAAGCTTTAGCCTCCAGCATGACTGTATCTCCAATGGAGGGACTAAAGACTAAATAAGGTCAGAAGAGTGAAGCCCTCATCTGACAGGGTTGTGTCCTAAGAGGAAGAGACTGCAGAGTGCTCTGGCTACCATGTGAGGACACAGGGAGAAAGTGACCTTCTGCAAGCCAGGAACGAACTCTCACCAGAAACTGAATTACCAGCACCTGGCATCTAGATGTTGGACTTCTCAGCCTCCAGAATTGTGAAACCATAAATTTCTGTTGTTTAAACCGCCCAGTCTGTGGTATTATTTTTTTGGCAGCCCGAGCAGACGCCGTGCTTGGAAATGAAGATTTAAATTGCCAAATCAGCAAACAAAATCTTGCTAACTATATTTGATTTCATTTATCACGTTAGAATACTCACATTTCTACTCACTAAATAAGGGAATTTGATTTTTGCATTGTAACCTACGTTCTGATTCAACAACTTACTCTAATTTCTAAGTAGTTGATGACTCAGAGGAGTTAAACTGGGTAATAAAGCACATTTTAAATGTGCTCATGTGCAGCCAGCATCTAAAATTCAGCTGCATTCACAGGTGTTCTACTGAACTCAAACGGCCTTTTCTGAATTCAATTGAAAGATATTCAGCATTACAAGACAACAGTGATTCAATAGTTAAATATAATTTTGATGGTAACCACACAAACCAAAGAGGTTTCCTCCTTGAAAGAAAATTAATTTTTATGGAAGTGGAAAGCTTGGTTTCACTTTCTTTTTAATGTGGAATAAATTACAATCTATCAAAACCTCATCCTTATTTTCCCTCAGTAAATAAGATATTAATTAATATTGGGCTTTGTAGTATAGCTAGTTTCTTTCCTTTAATAGTTTTTCAAGGCCAGTAGAATCTTGCAATTCTTAGGACTATGAGTCAATATAAATTAATGATATAGCCATAATCATTGGTAGGTACATTTCAATGGAAAAATTGGGGTTTTGTATTATTGGCTCAGATGAAAAAAGTTTGTAATATTATCAACTTCCAACTCAGGAAATCTCTCTAACAAGTCATCAATGTCAAAACTGATTTGAGGAGGGTGCCTGGGTGGCTCAGTCAGTTAAGCATCTGCCTTTGGCCCAGGTCATGATCTCAGGGTCCTGGGATCGAGTCCTGCATCAGGCTCCCTGCTCAGCAGGGAGTGTGTTTCTCCCTCTGCCTCTCTCTTCTACTTGTGCTTTCTCTCTCAATTTAATAAGTAAGATCTTTAAAAAAGAGTTGAGTTGAGGAAAACAATAATAGTATTTAAAAATTAGTATAATTTGATATTCTTTGCAGAAGGGCCTCAAAGTTTTAAGGAACGTAAAGAGCATTTAAAATATTGCATTTTGACAGAATAGAAACCTTAAAGTTGCTTTTCATCTGAAAGTTTAAAACTGTTCGGAATTTTATCTTTACTACACTAATTTGTTAATGTAGTCTCTATCTTTTATTTACTTATTTATAAAAGATTGTATTTTTAAGTAATCCCTGTCTCCAACATGGGGCTCAAACTCAGAGCCCCAAGATCAAGAGTTGCATGTTCCACCAACGGAGGTAGCCAGGTGCCCCTAATCTCTAGCTTTTAATGAGGAGATACTCTCCTCAGTGTGTTAGAAAAACTTAAGGACGATGTACACAGGCTAGTGGGTGTGTAATGTGAGAAAATAAAACATAGACACAAATTTCCAGAGTATTATTTTATGATTTAGGCACAGACAGAATTATGGGAGTATAAAGAAAGAAGGAATTCCTTCCAGATGGGAGACTCAGGGATTTCTTAAGTGGAAAAGAGAGAATTCAAGCATAGCATTTTGACTTGAATATAATTTAGACATGTCATTTCATTGAGAGCAATTGAGGTTGCTCATCAATGAGCTTTCCCTACAAGCACCTTCACATACCAGCTCTTCTGGGTCTGGTCATCCTCTGCATGGACAGCCTATATCTGAAATACCTTAAAATCTAATATTCTGTCTTCCAATCATCATCTCCAGTTCATCCAGTGAACTGCTGCCTTCATTGTCATCACTGCTCTGCTGTCATCAGTACCTCCACGTGCTAAAGGGAATGACTTTGGAGCAGAAAGACCCAAAGTCAAGTGTGAGCTCTTGCACCGATAGCTGGAAGCCTGGCAAAGTTACTTATATATTCTGACCCTTAGCCTCCTCGATTTAAAAGTGGTATCATTGATAGTTCCCCTATCATAAGACAGTTGAGACTATTAAAGTAGATAACATATAAGAAGGTCATGCTGCAGTACCTGGGTTAAATAACAACATTAGCTCTCATGTGTTAACGTTTTTATTACTATTTATCCCAGTAGCAACGCGAAAGATTACCACATTTGTTTTTTCAGCCCATTCCTCTTTTCTTGGCCAGACCATCTTTTCCACTGCCGACCCAATGTGTTCACCTTGCATTCCAACAATGGCTAGTATTCATTCAGTCAATCAACAGTAGGTATTGAGTATGGCTATGCACCATAAATTAAGGAGTAGACAGTCTAGGGAAGGTGCAGATATATAAACAGGCAATATAATATCATATGATACATGCTATAACAGGGTGATGTCATGGAAGGGGGATAATTAACTGGTCTTGCAAATGCGGGTCAGGGTTTCTAACCCCATTCTGGCCCCTAGCACCACGCCTGGCACATATGAGGTGTTTAATAAACATTGGTTGCACTGAGAGGCATCAAAGCTGGAATTTAAGGATGAACACATATTACCAAGTGAAGGGATTCAGAGATGCAGGAATTGTGTTCTAAGATTGAGAAATAGACAAGGTGTTTGAAGTCCTGAAGGAAGCTGGAGTTCATGTGTGAGCAGATGGGATGCGCGTCATTCCTTGCCACCCCAAGCATAAAACTCCGGTGTGGTATGTGTGGAAGTTCAAAGCAAGTACAAGATCAGTGTGTCATATTTATGACTAATTTTCTTTTCAGACCAGAATTTTCTTCGAGTGCAAAAAAAAAAAGGTGTTCAAACACAAAAAGCCAGGGAACTCTATTACATACTTCCACACTCACATTAGCTCCCTGGACTAGCCGACCTGTATGTAGCATGCTAACATAGAAGGAAAGGGAAGGATAGGGAAACCCATGGTTGCTTTTTTCTTTAAGTCCTTTGTTATTCACCTCTAAGTTGAAGAGCGAGAGAGAGAGAGTGTTGGTAGAATACAAGCGTTTCAAGAAGTAAAACAAAACAGCTGAGTTAGTTTTGGGCAACATTCTCACTGTTCTGGTAAGAACGAAAGACGTAGGTGTGCGGACGAGTTAAACGTTATTGTGTTTGCGCTTTAAGGAGGTATTGCTCGATGGGAAGATGAATGGCAAATTTCACGCTAATAATTGAAACTGAAATTTTCTTTGATTAGAACACCCAGTAAATAGCAAATAAAAGCAGCATAACACGTTGAGAGAGAGAGAGACACTGCGGGGTGAGGGTGGGGGAAGGAAAAAGCTTTTTAAGTACCTTTAGTGGCACTTTTCCCTTCCTTTTGGACGAGGGACTCTGCACTTCCCTTTTGCACTTGGCCCTGCAAATTACGTTGTTAACCCTGCCCTCAGCTAATAAATGGCCAAGGCACTATCTGATCCTAGGTTTTTTGCGTCCAAATGACGCACTGTACCACACTTCCTCCTGTGATACTCACTGAAGTGTTAAGTCTAGGAAGTCTTTGTGTCATTCACCATTTCCAATGCCATGGGTTCTCCTGGCTTTGAGGGAGGAAACCACTGACATTCCCTGTTCATGACCATGGCATTCACTGCCAGCTTATTGCTTCATTGTTTCAGAGCTCCCTGCAGGACCTTGATTGCTACTAAACCACAGGTCAGCTTCTTCTGCCCAAATCCTGCTTGCGTCACTCTCTCACTGATATTACTCCCAAGGAAACCTACAATAAATGGCCAGCTCAGAAAGGGCTGTCTCTGAGTCTCTTCCTCATGAAGGCCAATCTAAACATCCACATACTAGACACCGAATTTGAACAAACATGCCTTGCATTTTTCAAGCCAGCATCTTAAGGCGTGTGAATTCACTATGCATTTAGTTCCCTGCCTTACTTTTATTGCAGTCATAGCTGCATTACCTTTACTTCTCTGCATGCCAATGAGATTCTATTTTCTGATGTTTTACTCTGCGGAGACCATCCCTGTATGCTTGCCGTCAGAGCCCTCACTAAGCCAGAGAGACCACAATTCCTAAGCAAGCCCCAAACTCCCGTTAGACCTCCTCTAGAATGAAGTTCATCTTCCTCACTCAAGGGGAGAAGTTTCAAAGCCAGGGCTTTGGGTTGGATCAGTTATCCTCCTGCATGATTTTAAGAATTTGCCAAATGATCATGTCTTTTTTTCACCTGTTTCGGGGTCAGATTTACTTTGAGGTGTTTCACTTGAACTTTCTAAACTGTCATTTAAATGACTATCCTTGAGCGCAGACTTATTAAGCTCAGGTTAGCTACAAAAATCATTCTTACTCATGTTCTTTTAATTAAAAACAACAACAACAACTGAATACCTAAATGTCCTAGGCACAAGTTGGTACGGCCCCAGAACACGTTTGCTGTATGCAATGGCATTTCTCATGAGTAAGCGTATGTTCTGTAACTCATTTTGGAAGCATTTGACTGACTCAACTGTAACTTTTGGCCAGCAAGATAAGGAAGATAAAAATATAATAGCTTCTGAGTCCAGCCCATTGGTAGAAATATTTTTATAATGAAGAGATAACTGTCCAATTGGGGCCATTTGATCATTTTTAAGGCTTACAGATTTCCAAGTCAATTCCTGGGTATCGGTAATCAGCAGAGGACAAGTTCAACTCACATATTAAGAGCCAGCATCCTGTTAGCTATACTGGAATAAAAAGAAAAAAGAAGAAGGACAAGCCTTGAAATTTAAAAAAATTAATAATTAAAAAATAAAAAAATAAAGAGTTGGCATCCTTTATTTTGATTTGGTAATAGATGTCACCCTTTCTCCTTCTCTCGTCTCCTTGCTCACTAACTCACACCTGGGTGCACAGCTAAACTCTATTCCTTAATGTTGTCTGTCAAAAAAGCTGAACTCTGGGTACAAAAGCAAACAAACAAAACAAAACAAGCTCACCTCCTGTCAAAAGGCAGCTCAGAATGCCCAAAGTGAAACCAGAACGACTGATCAGAACATGCTGAGCCACGGCCCCCTGTCTTCCTGAGAGCGCAGTTGGCGGACACCTGGACGTTGGTTGTTGGGTGAGATCGTCATTCTGGTCACACATGAAAACAGGTGGCTTGCGGGGCGCCTGGGTGGCTCAGTCGTTAAGCGTCTGCCTTCGGCCCAGGTCAGATCCCAGGGTCCTGGGATCGAGCCCCGCATCCGGCTCTCTGCTCGGCAGGAAGCCTGCTTCTCCCGCTACCACTCCCTCTGCTTGTGTTCCCTCTCTCGCTGTGTTTCTCGCTGTCAAATAAATAAAATCTTAAAAAAAAAAAAAAAAAAAGAAAACAGGTGGCTTGCGATCATTGATAGAGTACCACGGAGCCTCAGCCAGGACAGGAGTCCCTAGGCCTGGAGTCAGTCCATGTTCACTTGGCTAGGAAGAGACCAAGGCAGCTCCAAGGGGATTCCATCTTTAGTAAGTCAACTACCAAGGGTACCCTCCAATCACACGAGTAAAACAAAAACCCCTTCAGGCCTAATGGAACAGGCCAAGTGTGAGAAAAGGGAAGAGAGGTTGATATGGGCACCACAGAGCTCTGGGACTGCATTGGGGGGCAGCTACTGCTCAGTGCTCATGTCAGAATGTGGCCATTAATAAATATCTGGTGTTGCCACACCTTATATTTTTCCAAAAGTTATTAGAAATCAAATGTTTATATAAGATATCCTACCCAGTAGGCAGACCAACACAACACATCTGCTAAGTCCTCACCATCGCCACCAGCTCTCTGACTTCCTTCTCATAGCTTCCCTCTCTCTCCCTCACCCCCACCAGTTCTCACTCGTTCCTTTGGCTGTTCAGTGTGCAATGCACTCTCCAGTCCCAAGGACTTTGCATGAGCACTTCGCTTACCTGGAAGGCCCTCTCCGTAAACAGCCCCAGAGCTCACACAGTCACCTCCTTCATATCTTATTTATTTATTTATTTACTTATTTTTGAAGATTTATTTATATTAGAGAGAGAGACAGCATGAGCGGGAGAGGCAGAGGAGAGAGAATCTCAAGCAGACTCCACGCTCAGTGCAGAGCCCCGCATGGGGCTCCATCTTAGGTCCTGAGATCGTGACTTGAGCTGAAACCAAGAGTAGGGTCCTCAACTGACTATATCAACCAGGTGCCCTCAAGTCTTATCTTAAATGCTACCTTCTCAGTGAGACCTTCCTATTTGGACTCACACTGTCTTGCCTGACACTCTCTATTTCTGTTTACTGTTTGATTTTACTAAAAAGGCATTATCATCATCTAACAAATATACATTTTATTTGACTTTTTTTTTCCTATTTCTTCCTACAGTGGAATGTAAACTTCTTGAAGGCAGCGATTTTGGGTTATTTTGCTCATGGCTATATCCCCAGGGCCTAGAACAGAGTCAGAATTTGATAAATGTCTTTTGAATGAATTAATGAGTAGATGGATGAATCTGCAGGCCAACTTTGGTCTTTGGCCCGGGCTTCCAATTTATGGCTCCTGATTTATACTGAAAATCTCATGGCACAATGCAAAGGAAGGAGACATGATGAAGTTTGGGCAGTGAACATCTAAACTCTTACTTTCTAAGGAAGCCAAGTAATCAAATGACATCATCCACAATCTCACAGAGCATTTCTGCCAGTTACAGTACCCTTCACATGCAAAAGTAAAGCGTATCTGACAATGCCAAATGGATTAATCCCCGATATCTTATTCACTTCACTTTGAAGACATGCTTATCCAATAATGGCAAGGTTTAGTGTTTAACCTATTCAAAATAGGTCCCCTTACTCACACATCTAAAATTAAGCATAGTTCCTTCGCTGTTTAGAAAATGAAAATGAAAATAACATAAATATAAAAGAGAGAGGAGGGAACAAAGACGAAGCCTGATCTTTGGGAAGGAAGGAAGTTAGCTCACAGAAATGATACTGTCTTATTTTGCTTATATGTCTTATTGTCTTATTCTAGCCTATATGATTCAAAATTTGGATGCTATTCCTTATGTTCCACATATGATGTACTATATGCTGGCTAATTGAACATAATAATCATTTAAAAATATGGATGCTTTTGTTAAGAACTCAGCTTATTTCTATCTTTCCCCACTTTTACCTTCTGCTCAAAAAAAGTTCCAACAAAGCCAAGTAAATTTAAAAGTAAAATTCAGGTTGTGTGTTTTGTTTATATTCTGTGATCTAAGAACAGAACGTTTCAATCAAAGCATTACCAATATCCATAATTGGGATGAAAGGCATAGGGAGATGAATATACATTTAATCAATATTATACCAGAGATGCCCTGGACCTTGAAATATTAAGTAGGCTCCACGCCCACTGTGGAGCCCAACATGGGACTTGAACTCACAACCCTGAGATCAAGACCTGAGCTGAGATCAAGAGCAGGATCCTTAACCAACTGAGCTACCCAGGTGCTTCAGGACCTTGAAATATTTTTAATAAGGGCAAATAAATAAAATATACCTCATGACTGGGCAATAAATTTTTTTTTTAGTTCATTGCTACAAGAATTAGTACACAATGAAAACACAAAGAATTCAAAGAGGTTGAGCTCTCAGGTGGAAGTTCAAGGTTATCTCTGGTTATCTAAGCTGCCTGCAGGCCCACCCGGGTGACTTGCAGGAGGGCCCTTAGAAGTCACTGGCAAAACCTCGGCTCTGCTATCTGCCAAAGACTCTGGGCCTCTTGCTAACACCAGAGCAGTAATGGTGCCTTCTCTTCCACCTTCCACATCTCATGCAAGCATCTTGCAATGGAGGACCTTAAACCAAAGCATGGGTCTAGAAAATTTAGTCTTCAGGCTTCTGGGCTCTGTTTCCAAGGAGACACAGATCTATTCAGTCGGGGGCCAGATGGATCCAACATGACCCAGGATTTGAATCTTCTGTTTTTATTCAAGAACCAGGCATTCCTGGAACCATCAATGGGTTGAACAATCTTTTCTTTATGGTATTTTCATTCTCTAAGTAAGACAATCACATAAATGTGTAAGAGTCCTCTTTTTACTAAGATTACTTGATTCCTTTAAAAAGTTAATTCTTGCCAAGGGCCTTGCCCTATGTGGACACTTCTCAATCGGTATTCTTCCAGTCAGAATGGGGACCAGTGGGGAAAGGTTTTGGAAATAAGGAAAGAACTAGTTTATTTACATTAGGCAAACTGAAATTGTACCAGACTCAGACCAACTTCTTCTTAGTAAAATTTATATTACAATATAGACCAACAATTTCCTGTCCCGTAACTCTGAAGCCTTCCTGTCCTGTGACTCAGTTTCCTACACTAAGGGGCTGTTGCCACAATAGTCAGGGGAAGGAAATGCTTGCTCACCTTTGCTGCGTTTGGAATAACCACTCCACATCAAAGAGGTGACTCATTCCGTCCACTTGCCAACCCTGAACTTGCTTCCTACCTCCCACCACCCTTGCTAGCTGTGCTGTTCTTGGCTGGAGAGACCTTCCATCAGCAAGTCCAGGTTTGTGGAGTCTGGCACACTCACCTCCCTCAATGACGAGGCTTCCTGAGGTGGGTTGTTCGGCAGGTTGGGACATGAAGGTGACCACCAATTTGCCTGACCTATGGTTCAAGGTGTATGATTCAAAGCCAAGAAGCTAGGCTTTGAAAACTTCAGCCTTCTCCAACAGCACAAAGGGAAATGGAATCATTTTATCTCCCTACTCCTGTTAACAGTATGCTGATAACCTGAAAATGTATAGGTACCTATTTTCATTGGTTTTAGAGAAACACGTTGCTGCTGGAAATTCTAGAAGCCAACAGGCTCATTTTGGTGAGTTAAATTTTCCGCTTAAGCTTTTTGCAAGGGTTAAATAAGACAATGAGAGCAACGTTGTAAACACAGAGACCAGGACACATCAGCATTCAATATTTTCTTATTCTCAGAAACTGCCTCCTCGCTTGGAAAAGGGGAGGAACAAAACATGCCATACTCTTGCAAAAGGATGTTATGGACCAAATGAAGTAATACATGGAGAAAGTGCTTCTCTAGTGTGATTTATTTGTGTTATCTAACTCCCTCTTGACAATGAGCCCATCCTTTTTCCCCCATCGTCTGAATATGGGCTTACTGCTGTTATCTTTGGGCATAGTCCTTGGCAATTTGCACACAAGTTAGACAGACCAGAATGCTTATAACACACGATCACTTCCATTAGTGAGTATGGTGACCTGCACGTGTTCAAGGACCCTTAGCTTCACATATTTTGCTATCAAACGTTCACATGGCCAGCTTTCTCTCATGGTATTTAGGGGAACTGAGATTTACGTGGTGGGCTCAATCATTGTTGGGATGGTCCCGGGACTGACATTTATTAAAAGCAGACCCTTGTAGGATTGGCTTGGCGGTAGAATGACCTGTCTGCATTAGAGCAGAGCTCCTCTGGCCCCACCTCTTCTTTCAGAAGAGTTAGCCTTTTCTGGCCTGCCCTGTGAAATAAAATGCTCTGGGGGATTTGGAGAGGAGCTGGTGTGAATGGGTTTATATATTACCCAGATTGCCTCCTCATTACTCATAGCCAGTTGGGGAATTTCCAACCTTTTCTACTTGATCCTAGCTACCTAAGGGATTTGAGCTGACATCTACTATCAAAGCCCATCTGGAAAGAGAATATATGAGTATTAGATTTCATTCAGCAAACACGGAGGGGAACCATTAGTAACAAGGGTGTGGTGTGAAGTAGAAGAAAGTTCTGGCTTCAGAAAAAGACTGATTTAAATTCAAATCGCAGACCAGCCACTGCTGTCTATATGCCCCTGACTGTGTTAACTTCAGAGCATCACTTACTGATCTATAAAGTAGAATGTAATTATCTTTTTAAAAATTTTTATTTGAATGCAATTTGATTAACAGAGACAAAATTTAGTGATTCATCAGTTGCATATAACACCCAGTGCTCATTACATCACGTGCCCTCCTTAATGGGCACCCAGTTCCTCCAACCCCCCACCCCAGTTTCTCACCCAGTTCCTCACCCAGTTCCTCCAACCCCCACCCCTTCCCCTTCAGTGACCCTCAGTTTCTTTTCTATGATTAGGAGTCTCTTATGGTTTGCCTCCCTCTGTGTTTTTCTCTTATTCTATTTTCCCTTCCATTTCCCTGTGTTCATCTGTTTTGTTTCTTAAATTCCACCTGTGAGTGAAGTCATATAGTGTTTTGTCTTTCTCTGACTGACTTATTTCACTTAGCATAATCCCCTCTAGTTCCATCCACATCGTTGCAAATAGCAAGATTTTGTGGGGGTTTTTTAATGGCTGCGTAATATTCCATTGTATATATACACCACATCTTTATCCACTCATCTCCTGATGGACATCTGGGTTCTTTCCATAGTTTGGCTATTGTGGACATTGCTGCTACAAACATTGGATTGCATGTGTCCTTAATATCTCTATTTTTGTATCCTTTGGGTAAATATCTTGTAGTGCAATTGCTGGGTTGAAAGGTAGCTCTATTTTTAACTTTTTGAAGAAACTCCAGATCATTTTCCAGAGTGGCTGTACCAGTTCACATTCCAACAGTGTAAGACCAATAGTATAAGTGGTTAAACAGTATTTCTTTACAATATTGTGAGGAATAATAAAGACTTTTGCATATAAGACTCCCTAGTAGTAGTAAGTGTTGTATAAACAGCAGCTATTTATTAGTATTGTTTTCTTAATAGTCTGACTTCTCTGGTGAAAGGAAATGTTCAGAGACATTGATCAGTCCTCCTTTAGATGTCCCTGTCATGCAAGGTTGTTGTATTAAATAGGAAAATGGGTGGGAATGTGCCTTGTAAAGCCACATAAATAAAGTTACTATGATTATTTAGAGAAAAGTCATTTGAGATCCAAGAAACACTGAAGGCCATACCAAATAGAGCGACCTCTCTTTCTTTGTTAGAATATAGGATGAGAAGACAAGAAAAGAGTTGAGATTCATGACTGAGATTCATCTTTTACATACTTCTTAGATTGGTCCGTTTCTAACATATGTAACTGTAACATTTCTGTAAGAAATTTTGTTCAGTGGTATTTATGTTTACTCACGTGTGAGTGTGAGTGTGTGTGTATGTGTGTGCACATGAAAGATTTTTATCTGGCTGAACAATTTTCTTTTTATTGATCCTTTCAAAAGGATTAGGACATAGGAGAGTAGAAGAACAAAAGTAGATGTTACTCTTAGTATCTTACTAAAAGTTTTTGAGGGAAATTGACCATAACAACAGGGGGGAAATGAAACTAAAAATATCTTTTTTAAAAAAAATTCTATTTATTTATTTGTCAGAGAGACAGAGAGAACACAAGCACAGGGAGAGGCAAACAGAGGGGGAAGCAGGCTCCCTACTGAGCAAGGAGCCTGATTTGGGACTAGATCCCAGGACCCTGGGATCATGACTGGAGCTGAAGGCAGACACTTAACCAACTGAGCCACCAAGGCATCCTAAAGCTAAAAACATCTTAACATAACTAGCTGGATGTATTTTCACATTACACCCAAGATCTACAAGCCTTAGAAAATTGCTCACATTAACATCAAGTAATTCAGTCTATTCTTTATCTCAGAGTAATGGTTAAACTTGATAAAAAATTGGATTTATTTACTAACCTGGAAAAACCCACATTTATTTGGAGGGTATTTATTCTCAGTAAGCTCTCTTAATTAAAATTCCCTCACTGGAATTGGCAACATAGGCGATGTGACAAGAAAGTGAATAGATTACCTGGATAATTTGGTCAGTAAAGATAGCCGATGTAGGTATATAACTCAGTCCTCAAATTTATGTGGGAAGTGTTATTTTTCTGCCTTGTCTGGGTAATTACATCAAATTTCCACATTACTTGGCTGTGTAGACATGAAGAATTTTAGCAAATACGTAGAGGGTTGAGAAAGCCTGACTTGCATAATCAGTGTTCTGTGTTTAAAACATCTTTCTATGAATGCTTAACTGGATAATCTGCCCGAACTTGCCTTTTGGAATTTCTTAATGTGGGTCAATATTTGCCATCCATGACTATGGCACTTGATGAGTCTGCCTAGAAATATATATCCTCCTTAGAGCTCTTCCTCTCTCCCTCCTTCTCCTCCTTTCTTATTTATTCCCTTCCTTTTTTTTCTTTTTCTTCTCCCAATTCTTTTTCACAAAGTCACATAATGCTGGAATTTAGGGGAGCCACAGCCACTGTAATTATTCTATAATTCTCAGAATTTGTTAATTCCCATATCACATTCATGAGTTTTTCATGTCTAGCTATTTAATATTTTTAAAAAATAGATTTTGAAAAGCCTTTAAATACTCACTTTTTCAGATACACTTTAAAAAATTTTTTTAATTAAAAACAATTTTTAAAAAAGATTTTATTTATTTATTTAACAGAGAGAGAGAATGAGGAGTGGGGAGGGACAGAGGGAGAGAGAGAGAGAGAAAGAGAGAGAGAGAAGCAGTCTCTCCACTGAACAGGAAGGCCCAAAACGGGGCTCAATACTGGAACCTGGAGGTTATGACCTGAGCCAAAGGCAGACGGTTAACTGACTGAGCCACCCAGACATCCCAAATACACTTTTAAAACCTGTACTCAAGAGATTTAGTGGGGTACCTGGGTGGCTCAGTGGGTTAAAGCCTCTGCCTTAGGCTCAGGTCATGATCTCAGGGTCCTGGGATGGAGCCCCACATCATGCGCTCTGCTCAGCGGGGAGCCTGCTTCCCCCCCTCTCTGCCTGCCTCTCAGCCTGCTTGTGATCTCTCTCTCTGTCAAATAAATAAATAAAATCTTAAACAAAAAAAGAATAGATTTAGTATGATTATTTTTTCCTGATAAAAAAGAAAAGAAATGTATAATAAATAGAGACATTTTGTACATGTACTACCTAAAATGGTATCATTTAGCTTTGGGAAACGCTGTTCTAGTCTGGCTTTCAAATGAGAGAATTAAAGTGTTGTTTTCTAGAGGCACAGAGCCAATTAGGAGTGGAGCTAAGAGTTGAAACCATGCTTTTGGACTCTTTAATACAGACCTCTCCTACTACATTACACTGACCTGCTGTGTTGGTTACTTTAAAGCAGGGCTGTAAGAATCACCAACTAACGTGGTATAGAAAAGCCATCAGTAGCAACACCATGAAAATAGCCCATCTTCTTATTTATTTATCTTTTTTTTTTTAATTTATTTGGCACAGAGAGAGATCACAAGCAGGCAGAGAGGCAGGCAGAGGGTGGGGGGAAGCAGGCTCCCCACTGAGCAGAGAGCACGATTCAGGGCTCAATCCCAGGACCCTGAGATCATGACCTGAGCCGAAGGCAGAGGCTTTAACCCACTGAGCCACCCAGGTGCCCCTATTTATCTTTTAATAACTCTTAGATCATGAATGGACCACTGATGCTTTGAGACAGTATTCCTTGGGATGCCTGCCTGGCTCAGTCGGTTAAGCATCTGCCTTCCGCTCAGGTCATGATCCCAGGGTCCTGAGATTGAACCCCGCATCAGGCTCTTTGCTTGGTGGGGAGTCTGCCTCTCCCTCTGACTGCCTCTCTCCCTGCTTGTGACAAATAAATAAATAAAATCTTAAAAAAAAAAAAAGACAGTAGTCCTCAAACAAGAGTGCTCATTTAGGGCTTTATTAGGAATTCAAGGATGTGAGTTGCTAAAGATCTTTTCAGAGCCACCCTTTCCTGTGACTTCTTCCCTAAAAAAAGGGTCCATGGTTAAGGCATCCCTATTCATAATTGCCCCTTTGCCACCTTCCAGAAGAAAGTCACACTTTTCATTCATTGCATTACCCTGGAGTGAAAGCATTTCAGACTGACACCAAACACACAGACACTTGAAAATCAGGTAGTGTGCTGGTATAGGGGTAGAATTTCATGTTTGGGTGATAAATCACAGGTAGTCTCAAATTCTTTGCTTTCCTTAAAAAGGAAGGAGGGTTAAACAAATTTTCAGCTGATAGATCTTTAAAAATGATTTTGCATGGTAGACCAAGATATAAATTTTTTTTTAATTTTATTTTTTTAAAGATTTTATCCATTTATTTGACAGAGAGAGAGAGAGAGAGAGATCACAAGCAGGCAGAGAGGCAGGCAGAGGGAGAGGAGGAAGCAGGCTCCTGGCTAAGCAGAGAGCCCGATGCGGGGCTCAATCCCAGGACCCTGAGATCATGACCTGAGCCGAAGGCAGAGGCTTTAACCCACTGAGCCACCCAGGTGCCCACCAAGATATAAATTTTGACTTAGAAGTTGTTTAAAGATCCAAGAATGAAGGCTCATAGCAATAATAAAAGTCCTTCCACCCTCATCTACAAATAACATATTTTTTTAGCATTACCTTCAATTAAATTTACAAATAGGAATAGAATTAGGGGCCCATGGGTGGTCCAGTCATTAAGCGTCTGACTTTGGCTCAGGTCAGGATCCCAGGGTTCTGTAATCAAGCCCCAGATAGGCTCCCTGCTTGGTGGTAAGCTTTCTTTTCCCTTTCCTACTCCCTCTGCCTGTGTTCCCTCTCTCACTGTGTCGCTCTCTGTCAAATAAATAAATAAAATTAAAAAAAAAATAGAATTAATACTAAACCCCTAACTCATTCTAGTAGTAAGTAAATCCATATACAGATCTATGGGGAAAACAACTCGACTTGACGCATCTTATTAAAAGATACATGTCCAAAATGAGGTATTTTTTAAGCATTGTTTTTTATTATTGTCACTTTAATATCTATTTATCAATTTTTTAATATAATTATATTAAATATAATCCAATAATAAAAATCTATTTTCTTTGCCTGTTTACTAGTAGGAATTGTAATGTCACTCAGAAGAAATTTTTTTTTTAACATTTAAAGCCTATTAGGAAATTAAAAGCATAAATTTAGCTTGTATTTTTGCTGGAGATTATAATAGGGTCTTTAATAGTAGACTTTTACAAATAAAGTTATAGGATTAGAATAAAACTCAGTGAGAAAGGGAAACAAAAAGAGAAGTTCAGTAAATAAACGGAAGAGTCAACATTTCTAATCGTTAAATAAGAACTATGTATGATTGCTATTTTTTTAAATGGGTGATGATAGGGGATTGAGTCACTTTGGTATTTATTTATATTGCACGGGATGCATTTTAAAATTATGTAACAATTTTATTTTAAAAGATTACTGTTTAAAATAAGCTGGAGATTAAACAATTTGTATTATTTACATTTTGGAGAAACTTTAAATGTCACCTTGAAGTTTTCCAAAGGGTGGTAGAGATTTTTCCAATTCCTTTATGAGTACACAAACAGGAAGTTTGAAGACCATTGCTTTCAGGGCTTGAATGGGTTTCTTGCCTGCGGAGTGCTTCCTGGACAATCTTCTGCCTCAGACTGGATTCCCAGGAATGAAAACAGCACCTGAAGTTTACCAAAGGAGCACACTTGCTCCTGCTTACTGCCAGGACTCCTGAGACGGACTTGAAGATATCCGGGACTCAGGTGAGTGCAGATGCTCTCAACCTTTGTGCCTGTCAGACTGACATCTGCAGGAAACTCCAAAAGCTGATAGAAGTTCCACTAGTTATAAAGAAATCTTCTCCTGCCCCTTATACCACCATAGAATGTCACTTCTGTATTTACCAGAGAGGATCAAGTGGCTCTTTTACACACTCTTTGAAAAATCTGAGATAGACAACAAGATTGGAATGCATCTGAAAAAAAAAAACAACAGCAAAGGGGCGCCTGGGTGGCTCAGTGGGTTAAAGCCTCTGCTTTCAGCTCAGGTCATGATCTCAGGGTCCTGGGATTGAACCCGCATCAGGCTCTCTGCTCAGCAGGGAGCCTGCTTCCCTCTTTTTCTCTGCCTGCCTCTCTGCCTGCTTGTGATCTCTCTCTGTGTCAAATAAATAAAAACTTAAAAAAAAAACCAACACCCAGGAGCATGCATGAAAATGTGTGCATATACATATAACAAATGTGCACTTTTTAAAATGTTATATAACCATGTTATTATTCAGTGATTAAAATTTTGAAGTTGAAAAAAAAATTTTGAAGTTGAATCCAGGATTGGACAACTGAAGTCATCTTTAAAAAAGGTTACTGCAGACCATAATTCCTCACTCTAGTAACATGTATATCTAGTTCTTCTGCCCCAGGAAAATACCAATTATTTATGCTCTATTCCACTAACATGATGTTTCGTGATCCCAATAGCCTGTACTTTGAGGATACACATGAAGTTTCCTATAATTTTCCTTATTCATTTTTATACTTTTTGGTTGGAAATAACAGAAAAAGATAAAGGCAAAATTTCCCCATATATTTAAAATGATTGAACTTTGAAGTAATTATAAAAGTATAGAAATCACTAAAAGTGATCTTGATCAAATTAATAATTTTCAATCGAGACCTCATAAAAACTTTTCAACACAATTTTAGTGGAGAGGCAGCTTTTGGCTTTAACTTCAGAGCATATGTGGATTTTTATTCTGTTCTATTAACTCTTGATTATATTCAAAAGGGGTTTTACCTCTCTTTCCCCAATAGCATTTGTCTTCATTTTGGTAGAAACCAAACCAAAAATAATGAAATCTAGCTCATTTATACAGTCTTTCTACAGTGGTGGGGATCTGGAAATAAATCCGATATCAATGCTAACAAACATACTGCTCTATAATATCCTCTTATCCTCAATAATCACAATTTTGAGGGCGCTTTGGTGGCTCAGTCAGTTAGGCACCTGCCTTCTGCTCAGAGCATGATCCTAGGGTGCTAGAATCGAGCCCCGCATCAGGCTCCCTGCTCAGTGGGGAGCCTGCGTCTCCCTCTCTCTCTGCAGCTCTCCCTGCTTGTGCTCGCTCCTCACTCTCTCTCTGTCAAATAAATAAATAAAATCTTAAAAAAATAATCACGTTTTGCTGTATGCCAATCATATTCCACTCCTGAATGCTGCAAAGGAGCCATGGGAACCATTATCATAAGAGAAAAATACTTCCACTTAAGAAAATCTGCTTCTGTGCTAGACTTAGAAGGGATTTATTATAAATACCCTATTGCTGGGAAAATCAGAAACCTGAAAATCTTCCAAGCAATTAGGAGAAGATATTCTTTTTTTTTTAGGAGAAGATATTATTCTTAAGTATGAATTGCTTTCTCAAACTGAAATAAGTCTTCAAGTAATGTTGATAAAGAAAATTGCCAGGCGATTTCTAGTTGTCTCACTTAACCTACTCAGATGATTTAAGAAAAATTGAATCCAACATTTGAACTGGCATCACAAAGGTAAAATATTGCAAGATTTATTCTGACCTATTTTAGGGGGGAAAAAAAGCCCAGGGTTTGTCCAAAGAATATAATAGGATGACTTGACAGAGAAGATGGATAAGAAGGATGACAGATTTTGGACTTAATCTTAGGGTGGGTGAAGTATGGTATTCAGGTCATTTCCTTAAGAGAGAGGAAATGATGAGTTACACCTTGCCTTTTTGATAAAAATCATGCAACGCTTCATGCTTCATTCAATGTTTAGTAAATTTAGCGATGATATTTACAATAACTGTGTTCCAAGTTGATTAAGGTTTAATCACAACTGACTAAGCAAATGGGCATGAGACAAAGAATAAGTCGTAATTACTACTGTCATGCATGTCCTTACAATATTCAAGGATTTAGAGACTCAAATTTATACCCTCTACAGTTAATTTGACTTTATCTTTTCTGGAAGGTTAACTAACCCAAGGCCTATAGAGAAACTGAAAGTACAGAAAATACCTACTTAACAGCATTTGTGGTGTTATCTAGTGCTCTGGTTAAGTTTTTCACACTGGTTAAGAAAACCGTATTCCCCACTATGTCGGAGAGAGCAGCTTCCCCTTCCCACCACACCCCACCGCCCACACACATGTCCAGGGCCTCAGTCCACTCAGAGTTTTGCTCTGGAGTTTTGGTCTGAGGTAAAGGCCCTCGTACCAGGTGAATGCAGAAGAAAAGGAAGAAAGCTCTGGCTGACCTGTCCCTCTCTCTCCACATCGGGCTGGAACAGAAGTGCCGGGCCCCCTTGTCTGGCCAGGCAAAATCTTCTAACTTTCTGCAGGTTTAGGCAAGCCTGGTCTTCAGCTCATGGTTTGGCAGCCTTCGGGATAGGAGAATGTAACCCATTAAGCTCTTATCCTTTGCAGTGGGATACTGTCTTTGAACACAAATAAGAATTAGTTGTTAGTCTGGGAACCTGGGTGGCTCAATCGGTTAAGCGTCTGCCATGGGCCCAAGTCCTGATCCCAGGTTCCCCTGGATGGGGCTCCCTGCTCAGTGGGGAGTCTGCTTCTCCTCCCTCTGCCCTTCCCTCCTGCTCAGGCTCTCTCTGTGTCTCACATGCTCTCTCTCTCAAATAAATAAATAAAATCTCTAAAACAAAAAAGAATTGTTTGATAGTCATTCAAATGTTTTTAAGATGTAAACCAAATCTCTATTTCAATATTCTGTTTAAATTTCATCAATAACAGGGGCGCCTGAGTGGCTCAGGGGGTTAAAGCCTCTGCCTTCGGCTCAGATCATGATCTCAGGGTCCTGGGATCGAGCCCCGCATCGGGCTCTCTGCTCAATGGGAAGCCTGCTCCCCGTGCCCCTGTCTCTCTGCCTACTTGTGATCTCTCTCTGTCAAATATAAATAAATAAATAAATAAATAAATAAATAAATAAATTTCATCAATAACTATTTACAGACTCTAGACCACTGCATGCGAGGAAAAGAAGAACACAAGATTTCCTCTTTATGTTTTGATATTTCATGTTCGATTTCCAACATCTCTGAGGAAAATGTTTTGTTGTTTCAAATATAATAAAATAAAAGTCGCTTAGATCCACAAGGTAGGAGTAAATGAAAAGTGACCCTGAGATACATCCTGGGTACAAAATGAAATATATGACAACATTTACATGTAAAGCTTGTAACCTAGAGCGTACAGATACGAGTGTTTTCTGTCAGGTCACTTGCTTAGTCCAAACTCCCAATAGAAATGGATTCACAAATAATGGCAAAAGGAGAAGGGAAAAAATATCACCCTTTATAGAACAATAACAATCATAACAATTCATAAGACTTTCATTGGTTTGGGGACACCTGGGTGGCTCAGTTGGTCAGGCCACTGCCTTCGGCTCAGGTCATGATCCCAGGGTCCTAGGATCGAGTCCCACGTCGGGCTCCTTGCTCAGCAGAGAGCCTGCTTCTCCCTCTGCCTCTGCCTGCCTCTCTGCCTGCTTGTGCTCTCTCTCTCTCTCTGACAAATAAATAAATAAAAAATCTTTAAGACTTTCATTGGTTTGGCCACAAGCTGTTTAACTTACAAAGCCAAGATTCAATTAGTAATAAAGGAGAAAAACTACTCCTTTAGAAACTGAAGTCAGAGGTCGACCAAAAGGTTTTAGGTTTTGTTTATCTTTTTTAAGATTTTTTTTTTTAAATCTGAGAGAGAGAGCACACAAGCAGGGTGAAGGGCAGTGGGAGAAGCAGACTCCACAATGAGCGGGGAGCCTGATGCAGGGCTCGATCCCAGGACTCTGGGATCCTGACCTGAGCCAAAGGCGGACACTTAACTGACTGAGCCACCCAGGCACCACCCCCACCTTTTTTAAATTTACAAATATAAAGCCCACATCCCTCTTTTCCTCCATCGCATTTTTGGAGAGTACTATACTTGTCACATTTAATTTCTCATATATTGAAAATTCTAATGATACTGTATCCCATGGTATTTAGCAAATATTCATGTAAAGATTTTCCAAAAAGGGGATTGCCTCCAAGTTCAGCTAATCTTATGTTCACCATTCTGTTGAGAAACACTTTTTAGTGTAGAAAGAATTGTCCATTTGCCTGGAAAGTTGTTTATGGTCACCCTCCTTGGAAATGATTCATTCTTTCTGCCTTTTGTGCCATCTTCCCACCCCATGATTGTGTGAGAAATATTTGGACAAGTCTAACACTTTTAATCAAAATACAAAGCACTATACTAAAAGCAGCACAGCAACATAAAGAGAAATCATTTCTCAAAGGTTTGTTATTTGTCAGAAGAGGTGTGTTGGATTTGAAACCTCATGATGAGTAAGCTTTTTACCTAGTAATTTTAATAACTGGTATGTTTATTGTTATATTGTGTAATTTTTATTTTATTTTTAAGGACTTTTTTTTTTCCCTAAGAAGTATAGAAAGAGTGAAGACCCAGTGTCCCTATTGCCTTTTTGGTCTAAATCTGAAGTCACATCTTCCTGTAACTTTCAATTTGCACATTCATTCCTCCTCTAATTAAGTTAGAAGGGAAATGATGTCATGAGGTAAGCCGCACCATGAAGTTCCATTACTCTTATTCTTTATGGCCATCAAGACCCTATGCATATAAAATATAAGTGCTGGACACAAGAGACTTCAGGAATCATCTGGTGGCACTCTTTCCCTTCACAGACGAGCAAACGGAAGCTCATGGAGCCAGGATGGTTTGGGACAAGAGCATGGGTTTTGGTCTCAAATGGAGCCAGGCTTGAATTCGGTTTTAGCAACTGTGTAAACTTGGAGAAGTTACTTAAACTTTCTGAGCCTTGGTGTTCTCTTTATGGAATGGGGATAATAATACTCAACTTCTAGGAATGGTATGGAAGATTAAATTAAAATTATGTATTTGAATACCTGATTCACAGTAAACACTTGGTATCTCTTAGTCCTCTTTCCTCTTAAGGTAGTCAAGTAAATTAGTGGCAGAAAACTTCTTCAAGATTTCAAACAAAACAGACTTCTAATTTGTGCTCTTTCTTTCTTTCTGTCTGTCTGTCTTTCTTTTTTAAAGATTTTATTTATTTATTTATTTGACAGAGAGAGAGAGAGAGAGATCACAAGTAGGCAGAGAGGCAGAGAGAGAAGAGGAAGCAGGCTCCCTGCTGAGCAGAGAGCCTGATGTGGGGCTCGATCCCAGGACCCTGAGATCATGACATGAGCCAAAGGCAGAGGCTTTAACCCATTGAGCAATCCAGGCGCCCCTAATTTGTGCTATTTCTATCACAACTTGCTAATGAGTCCCCAAGGAAGCTTCAGTTCTGGAACTGAAATCCCTCACCCCACCCCATTTGCTACTTCTGCCAGTAGATAAGACATTTTTATCCAAGGCTGTATCCACTGTGGTTTATCTTGGCAGAGACAGAAGATGCAGAAACCATTTCCCAATTACCCACTTACCAATGGCCTAAACCAAAGGTGAGCATGATTAGATCATCAGTGACAGTTTATCAATCACTAAGTGATATATTCTGGAGTTAATAGCCAAATCTTTATTATGGACCCCATTATCACAGAATTCTTTAACTCATGTCCCCTTAAGCACATGTCTGCAGAAGAATCCCCTCACCCCACTTTTCAGATTTCAGCTAATCCCCATTTCCCTTCTCTACCAACTAAATTAGAGGCTACTTTACTTACTTTTTAAAAATCATTATTCATTTATAGATAATCTCTTCCTGTCCACTATTCTAATAGTTCTGATTATTTGTTTTTTGTTTTTTGACTCTATTATTGGATTTATTTTAAGGATCATGGAGGCTACAAATACAAAATCTGCAGAGTGGGTCAGTGGACTGGAGATCCAGGAGGGAGTTGATGTCTAATGGTTCTTATTATAGGCCTTTTGGAACTAGTTTTGTTGGAATAAAAATCTCTCAATCTTTGAATGTTTCCTTGGTTCCCTTCCAGGGTCTCTGGGTATAGTAACACATTTTATCTTGTTACTTTAGACCAGAAATCAGAAAACCATGAGCCTGCAGGCTGAATCCACTCCTTTGCTTATCTGTATATGACTGATGAGAATGGTCTTAATATTCTTAAATAGTTGAAATTTTTTATCAGGCAGGAGGACCTTTATTTGGAGCCCACAGATTGCAGGAGACATTAATCTGAATCTCATGAAATCCACTACTTCTCATTCAATGGGGTAGATATTATCCAAAGGTCACCTCTAATACCTTTGCCTGGGGTTCCACCTATTCATATTCTGCAACAAAATAAAATTCACAATGGCTAACTTTAAGTCTAATTATCTAATGGATAAAAAAGGAAATCCTACCTAATTTTAGTTATTGAAATCAAAAAATACTCCCCCTCTTAAATAAATAAAAGTTATACATAATAGGAAAAAATATATATATAAATGGAAAATAAGCAGTAAAGGTGCACCTGGGTGGCTCAATTAGTTAAGTGATTGACTCTTGAATTTGGTTGGGGTCATGATCTCAGGATCATAAGATTGAGCACCCACCCCCACCCCTGCAATCAGGCTCTGTGCTGGGTGTGGAACCTGCTTAGGATTTTGTCTCTCTCTGTCCCCTCTCCCTCTATCCCCATTTTTTCTCCCTAAGAAAGAAAGAAAGAAAGAAAGATAGAAAGAAAGAAAGAAAGATAGAAAGAAAGAAAAGAAAAAGTAAGGAAAAGGAGAATGCAAATGTGATAACCATAAAAGTTAACATAATAGCTGTGATTACCTTTAATATTAGACCCTGATATACCTTGGTAGTTAGGACAAAAAGAGAATCATTTAGAAGTGGCACTATAAACCAGACTTCATTTGAGAGATATTAAATAAGCTAACATTATAAAGTTTACAAAAAGAGAAAACATAGGAGAATATCTTTGTTACTCAAAGAATAACTTTGTTATTCTTATTTAATAAGAATTAAATAGATTTCTGGGGAGGAGCAAGATGGCGGAGAAGTCGGAGACCTAAATTTTGTCAGGTCCCAGGAATTCAGCTAGATAGTTATCAAACCATTCTGAACACCTGCAAACTCATAAGGAGATTGAAGAGAAGAGCAGCAATTCTAGGGACAGAAAAGCAGCAACTTTCTGGAAGGTAGGACATGCGGAGAAGTGAATCTGAGGCAATATGGGGGGAGGGGCTGGCTCCCAGCAAGCGGTAGAGCTGCAGAGCACAAAATCAGAACTCTTAGAAGTCTGCTCCACTGAGGGACATTGCTCCAGAGGCTTAGGTGGGGTGTGTGTGTGTGTGTGTGGAGGGTGGAGCCCTCGCTCAGACAGTGTGATCTCAGGACCCGCAAGGTCACAGAAAGACTGGAGGTGGGGGTCAGGGGGGAGGTGCCTGAGTGTGACAGAGCTCTCAGGTATCTGAGCGGTGAGTTTGCCCGCAGAGACTGAGCAGAGGAGTGGTCTCTCAGCTCTGGTTTACCTTAAACTGTGATCCAAGGCACAGTTGAGTCACTGCTCTCTGAGCAGGGACCCCGCAAGGGGCAGATGCAGGGAGACCCCTTCCTTCCTCTTCTGGAAGGAGTGGCACGGGAGTGGGCTGCAGGAATCTGCTGAATTTGAAGACTCCAAATGGGGCCGTGTGCCAGGGACAGAAACAGTAGGTCACAGGCCAGGTGAGCTCGGAGTGTGGCCTGGAGACCAGGGAGATGGGAGGGATTGAATGCTTTTCTCTGAGGGCGCATTGAGGAGCGGGGTCCCGAGCTCTCGGCTCCTACCAGCCAGAGATTGGAAGGCCGCCATTTTCATTCTCCTTCTCCAAAGCTGTACGGAAAGCCTGCAGGAAACAAAAGCTTCCAAAAGCAAAACCGAGTAGATAACTTAGCTTGGTCCCTGGCAAGGGCGGTGTAATTCCAATCGGGCACAGACATTTGAGAATCACTGCAACAGGCTGCCCTCCCAGAAGATTAGCAAGAACATCCAGCCAACACCAAGTTCACCAATCAATGAGAACTGTAGAACTCCAGACCTAGGGTAATATAGCATATAGAATTCATGCTTTTTTCCCCCATGATTCTTTAGTCTTTCAAAGTTAAATTTTTAAAATTTTATTTTTTCTTATTCTATTTTTTAAATTTTTCTTCTTTCTTATTTTAATCTTTTTAACTATTTTACCTTATCAATACCTTTGTAAAAATCTTTTTAAATTTTCATTGTTATAGTCATATTCTATCCCTTCATTCTATTTAACCTTATTTTTATATACATATAAGTTTTTCTTTCTTTAAAATTCTGGGATACAGTTTCTTCAATCAGATCAAAATATATCCTAAATCTAGTGTATGGTTTTGTTCTAGTCTCCAGCCT
This sequence comes from Procyon lotor, assembly GCA_028646535.1. NCBI lineage: Eukaryota > Metazoa > Chordata > Mammalia > Carnivora > Procyonidae > Procyon > Procyon lotor. Next base: position 37,315,459 of record CM053615.1, on the reverse strand, counting down.
GATCACATTCTCTTCTTTTTTTTCCTTATTTCAACCAACTTCTTATCTTATCAATTCCTTTTTTAGAATCTTTTAAAATTTTCATCTTTACAGTCATACGCCATCCCTTCATTGTGTTTACCTTTATTTTTGTATATATATATTTTTTTCAGCAATTTCTTCTAACAGACCAAAATACAACCAAAATTAGGTGTGTGGCTCTGTTCTATTCACCAGTCTCCTCATGTATATATACATATACGTGTGTGTGTGTGTGTGTGTGTGTGTGTGTGTGTGTGTGTGTGTGTATTTCCCCCCTGGGGTTTTTGCTACCCTTTTAGTATTTTGCATTTTGTTCTCTCATTCATCTATTCTTACTGGATAAAATGACAAGGTATGATAAATCCGGAGCACTAAATGAGAAAAATATGCAGCCAAGAATACTATATCCAGCTAGGCTGTTATTGAAAATAGGAGAGATAAAAAGCTTCCAAAACAAAAAAAAAAAACACTAAAATATTTTGCAAACACCAAACCAGCCCTGCAGGAAATATTGAAAGGGGTCCTCTAAGCAAAGAGAAAGCAATACAATTGCTTGTAATACAATACAATACAATACAATACAATACAATACAATACAGGCACTAACATCATATCTTTCAATAGTTACCTGAATGTAAATGGGCTAAATGCCCCAATCAAAAGACACAGGGTATCAGAATGGATAAAAAACAAGATCCATTGATATGCTGTCTGCAAGAAACTCATTTTAGACCCAAAGACACCTCCAGATTTAAAGTGAGGGGGTGGAAAACAATTTACTATGCTAATGGACATTAAAAGAAAGCTGGGGTGGCAATCCTTATATCAGATAATTTGGATTTTAAGCCAAAGACTCTAAAAAGAGATGAGAAAGGAGACTATATCATTCTTAAAAGGTCTATCCAATAAGAAGATCTAACAATTTTAAGTATCTATGCCCCTAACATGGGAACAGCCAACTATATAAACCTGTTAATAGCAAAATAAAAGAAACATATTGACAATAATACAATAATAGTAGGGAATTTTAACACCCCCCTCACCGAAGTGGACAGATCATCTAAGCAAAAGATCAACAAGGAAAAAAGGCTTTAAATGACACATTGGACCAGATGGATGTCACAGATATATTCAGAACATTCTATCTCAAAGAAACAGAATACACATTCTTCTCAAGCGCACATGGAACATTCTCCAGATTAGATCACATCCTGGATCACAATTCAGGTTTCAACCAGTACCAAAAGACTGGGATTATTCCCTGCATGTTTTCAGACAACAATGCTTTGAAACTAGAACTCAACCACAAGAGGAAAGTTGGAAAGAACTCAAACACATGGAGATTAAAGAGCATCCTACTAAAGAATGAATGGGTCAACCAGGAAAATAAAGATGAATTTAAAAAATTCATGGAAACAAATGAAAATGAAAACACAATTGTTCAAAATATTTGGGATGCTGCAAAGTCGGTTCTGAGAGGAAAGTATATAGCAATACAAGCCTTTCTCAAGAAACAAGAAAGGTTTCAAATATACAACCTAACCCTACACCTAAATCAGCTGGAGGAATAACAGCAAATAAAGCCTAAACCCAGCAGGAGAAGAGAAATGATAGAGATTAGAGCAGAAATCAATGAAATAGAAACCAAAAGAACAGTAGAACAGATCAATGAAACTAGGAGCTGGTTCTTTAAAGAATTAATAAGATTGATAAACCCCTGGCCAGACTTATCAAAAAGAAGAGAAAGGACCCAAATTAATAAAATCATGAATGAAAGAGGAAAAATCACAACCAACACCAAAGAAATACAAACAATTATCAGAATATATTATGAACAACTATACACCAGCAAATTTGACAATGTGGAAGAAATGGATACATTTGTAGAGACATATAAACTACCAAAACTGAATCAGGAAGAAATAGAAAACCTGAACCGACCCATAAGCAGTAAGGAGATTGAAGCAGTCATCAAAAATTTCCCAACAAACAAAAGCCCAGGGCCAGATGGCTTCTCAGGGGGATTCTATCAAACATTTAAGGAGAAATAATATCCATTTTCCTGAAACTGTTCCAAAAAATAGAAATGGAAGGAAAACTTCCAAACTCATTTTTTAAGGCCAGCATTACCTTGATCCTAAAATGAGACAAAGACCCCACCAAAAAGGAGAATTACAGACTAATATCCCTGATGAACATAGATGCAAAAATTCTCACCAAAATACTAGCCAATAGGATCAACAGTACATTAAAAGGATGATTCACCATGACCAAGTGGGATTTATCCTGGGCTTCAAGGATACACTACATTAATGTAGTTACCCTTTTATGTAGATTGCACTATTAATGTAGATACACCACATTAATAAAAGAAAGAACAAGAACCATATGATACTCTCAATAGATGCTGAAAAAGCATTTAACGAAGTACAGCATCTTTTCCTGATCAAAACTCTTCACAGTGTAGGGATAGAGGGCACATAACTCAACATCATAAAAGCCATCCATGAGAAACCCACAGCAAATATCATTCTCATTGGGGAAAAACTGAGAGCTTTTCCCCTAAGGTCAGGAACACGGCAAGGATGTCCACTCTCACCACTGCTATTCAACATAGTATTAGAAGTCCTAGCCTCAACAATCGGGCAACAAAAAAAATAAAAGGCATCCAAATCAGCAAAGAAGAAGTCAAACTCTTCCTCTTTGCAGATGATATGATACTTTATGTGGAAAACCCAAAAAGACTCCACTCTAAAACTGCTAGAACTCATACAGGAATTCAGTCAAGTGGCAGGATATAAAATCAATGCACAGAAATTTATTGCATTTCTATACACCAACAACAAGACAGAAGAAAGAGAAATTAAAGAGTCAATCCCATTTATAATTGCATCCAAAACCATAAGATACCTAGGAATAAATCTAACCAGAGAGGCAAGGAATTTGTACTGAGAAAACTAAAATACTCATGAAAGAAATTGAGGAAGACACAAAGAAATGGAAAAACGTTCCATGCTATTGGATTGGAAGAACAAATATTGTGAAAATGTCTATGCTACCTAGAGCAATCTACACATTTAATGCAATCCCTATTAAAATACCATCAACTTTTTTCACAGAAATGGAGCAAATAATCCTAAAATTTATGTGGAAGCAGAAAAGACCCCGAATAGCCAAAGAAATGTTGAAAAAGAAAACAAAAGCTGGTACCATCACAATTACAGACTTCAAGCTCTATTACAAAGCTATAATCATCAAGACAGTATGGTACTGTCTTGATGTACCATCAATAGTGGTACAGACACATAGATCAGACACATAGATCAACGGAACAGAATAGAGAACTCAGAATGGACCCTCAACTCTATGGTCAACTAATCTTCAACAAAGCAGGAAATCCACTGGATATTCTTTCCACTGGGAAAAAAGACAGTCTCTTTAACAGATGGTGTTGGGAAAATTGGACAGCCACATGTAGAAGAATGAAATTGGGCCATTTCCTTACACCACACACAAAAATAGACTCAAAATGGGTCAAAGACCTCAATGTAAGACAGGACTCCATCAAAATCCTGGAGGAGAACACAGGCAGCAATCTCTTCGACCTTAGCCGCAGCAACTTCTTCCTAGAAACATCTGCAAAGGCAAGGGAAGCAAGGGCAAAAATGAACTGTTGGGACTTCATCAAGATCAAAAGCTTTTGCACAGCAAAGGAAAGAGCCAACAAAACCAAAAGACAACCGACAGAATGGGAGAAGATATTTGCAAATGACATATCAGATAAAGGGCTAGTATCCAAAATCTATAAAGAACTTCTTAAATTCAACACCCAAAGAACAAATAATCCAATCAAGAAATGGGCAGAAGACAGGAACAGACATTTCTGCAAAGAGGACATCCAAATGGCCAACAGACACATGAAAAAGTGCTTTGCATCACTCGGCATCAGAGAAATACAAATCAAAACCACGGTGGGATACTACCTCACACCAGTCAGAATGGCTAAAATTAACCATTCAGGAAATGACAGATGTTGGCGAGGATGTGGAGAAAGGGGAACCCTCCTACACTGTTGGTCAGAATGCAAGATGGTACAGCCACTCTGGAAAACAGTATGGAGTTCCTCAAAAAGTTGAAATAGAGCTACCCTACAACCCAGCAATCGCACTACTGGATATTTACAAATCTTAAAGATACAAATCTAGTGATCCAAAGGGGCACATGCACCCGAATGTTTATAGCAGCAATGTCCACAATAGCCAAAGTATGGAAAGAGCCCAGATGTCCATCAACAGATGAATGGATAAAGAAGAGTATATATGTATACATATATACATAAATATGTAATTTATGTATTACATAAATACATAAAGAATTTATGTAATTCACATTACATAAATAATTAATGGGTATTAAATATATCATGGAATATTATGCAGCCATCAAAACCCCCTAAATCTTGCCATTTGCAACAATGTGGATGGAACTAGAGGGTATTACGCTAAGTGAAATAAATCAATCAGAGAAAAACAATCATCATAGGATCTCTCTGATATGAGGAATTTGAGAGGCAGGGCAGGGAGTCATGGGAGGAAGTGAGGAGAAAAATGAAAAAAGATGGGATCGGGCAGGGAGACAAACCATAAGAGACCTTTTTTTTTTTTTTTTAAGATTTCATTTATTTATTTGGGAGAGAGAGCATGAGGGGGGAAAGAGTCAGAGCAGGGACCCCAATGCAGGACTTGATCCCAGGACTCCAGGATCATGACCTGAGCTGAAGGCAGTTGCTCAACCAACTGAGCCACCCAAGTGCCCTAAGAGACTCTTAATCTTAGGAAACAAACTGAGGGTAGAGGGGGAGGGATAGGGTTGCTGGGTAGAGGGGGAGGGATAGGGTGGCTGGATTATGGACATTGGGGAGGGTATGTGGTATGGTGAGTGCTGTGAATTGTGTAAGACTGATGATTCACAGACCTATACCCCTGAAACAAATAATACATTATATGCTAATAAAAAAATTAAATAGATTTCATCAAAATTATAAATTGCTCAAGATACCACTAAGAAAATGAAAAAGCACACACTTGCAGAAATTCACATTACATATATCAAGCAAAAGATCCATAATCCTACTATATAAAGAACTGTACTACTCAATAATAAAATGCCAAACAGTCTAAAATGTTTGAAGTGAATAAAAAACTTGAACAAAAGGAAGATGTATGAATGACCGTGATATACATGAGAAAGTGCCCACCATTCTTAGTCATCAGGGAATGTGAATTAAAATCACAATGAGATACACACCCATTAGAATGGCTGAAATTTTAAAAACTGATAATGTGAAATGTTGGGGAGGATTAGAAGCTTTCCTATGTGTTTCAAATGATACAAGTGCTTCGGAAAACACTGAACATACCTACCCTTTCATCTTCCAAAAGATTCGGAGAAGAATGTTCATATTAATTTTACTCAAAGGACCCAAAACTGGAATCAACAAAATATTCATCAGTAGGAGAATTGATACACAAATTATAATAGACTCATTCACTGGAAAACCTCTCATAATAAAAAGAAGTGACAGTTAAACATGCAATAGCATGATAAATCTCCAAAACATTATGCGTAGCAAAGCAGAAGACACAAAAGAGCATATACTCTGTTTTTCTATTTACATGAAGTTCTAGAAGAAGAAAACTAACGTTCGGTTAGCTAAATCAAAATAATGCTTTTTCCTGGAGGGGAGGGAGGGGTAGGAGATTAACTGGGAAGGAACATGTGGGTACTTTCTGAGGTGACAGGGGTATGGATTACATGGGTGTGTGCATTTTTGTCAAAATTCATCAAGCTGCACGCTTAAGAGTCATCATTTCGTGCTATGTAATTAGAAAAGAGGCAAAGTTTTTCCTTAGTTACTTAATTGTTGAAACAAACAAGGCTCACAACTACAGTTTGAAGGCAAATTATGGAGCCGATTTTCTACCCCTAAGGCCCCACAGGGCTCCTATACATCCCAACTGGGACATCTTTTTGTTCTCATCGTCTTGAAACACGTGATCTCAACTAATTTCTCCCTCTTTGATTACCGGTAGCCTTTCTCAGCTGGGGACCAGCAGCGCCTTGACCACCTGGGAACTTGTTACAAATGTCAATTCTCAGCCCCCAGGAATCCCTGGGCTGGGGTCCAGGATTCAGGGCTTCACCAGCCCTCCAATGATTGTGATGTGCACTACACCGTGAGAAGTGCCTCTTTCCTGCAGTTTGAGGCGGTGAATGAGGAAAGAGATCTTTCAGGCAGCAGGAGACCACCAAGAAGGCACGGCAGCCTGGAGTGCTGAGGGACACACAAGCCCTTGATTGGGAAGAACCATTTCGGACCCAACTGGGAGCCACCAAGCAAGCACAAGGATTCCGGGCACAGCGACTGCGTCCTAAGGCGGCCAGATCCTCTGTCTCAGAGAAGCAGCAGGGCCGGCCAAGAAACAAAGCCATTTCTCCCACTTCCTCTTTCTCCTCTTTCCTGACCCAGTGGCCCTGCTGACCTGCCCGCCAGATTTAATTACAGCCTGGGAGAGAGAGTCTAGTGTTTGGGATTATGTTCCCTAAGGAGAAAATAACTTATTTCGGCTGATGGGAGATCGGCGCTCAGAAGGGCAGAGGGACCGCACGGCAGGGCATTCTGGGAGAGCTTCTCGCTGGCCTCCAGGATAAGCCAAGAACAGAACAAGGGATGGCCAAACACAGGTCGTTCACTTTGCTGGGATTTACCGCATAGCCAGGAATAGCGGGAGGAGGACTGGGGCCCTGCTCATGCCCTGTGCCAGCCCACACGTGCGCTTAAAGCATTGTTGCTTACTTGTCCCACTCTGGTTAGCAACATGGTTAGTCCATGTAAAAGACGTGTGTGATATATACCAGGAAGATATAGCAAGGCGAGCTCCTTAGGATAAAAGAGAATCTTATTTGGTTTCCAAAAAGTCGTGTTTCAGGCAACCAGAACAAATCACTGTCATATAGCTCATAAACAAAGTGCATAGAGAGGTGCTTGGGTGGCTCAGTCGGTTAAACATCTGCCTTCAGCTCAGGTCATAATCCTAGAGTGTCCTGGGATCGAGCCCCGCATCGGGCTCTCTGCTCCTGCAGGAAGCCTGCCTCTCCCTCTCCGTCTGCTTGCTGCCCCCCCCCCCCACCGCTTGTTCTCTCTTTCTCTCTGACAGATAAATCAATAAAATCTTTTTTTAAAAAGTCAATAGAGAAACAAATAAGCATATTTACCTAAAATAACTGACTACTTAACCAGCATAAAAGGAAAACAATCAAGTCTCTGCTTTAAAGAGGTTTAAATTGAATACAAATTTATTTATAAGTAAGCCTTTATTATTTGAATACTTTTCAATATGCAATTCTGTGTGTTTATACACAGTTTCATGTCGTAAAAGATACTGGAGAGACACACGGAAAGATACTTGAATACCCATGTATATTGCAGCATTAGTCACAAGAGCCAACATGTGTAAGTAACCCAAATGTCCACGGATGAATGAATGGATAAGGAAAAAAAATGGCATATACGTATTATAGCCCATTATCCAGCCTTAAGAAGGAAATTTTGCCATATGCTACAACATAGACAAAACTTGAAGACATTATACGAAGTGAAATAAGACAGTTACAAAAAGACAAGTATTGTTTGATTTCACTAACCTGAGGTACTTAAAGGAGTCAAACTAGTAGAAATGGAGGGTACAATGGTGGTTGTCAGGTGCTCAATGTTAGGGGAAATGGAGCATTGTTTAATGGATACAGAAGAGTTTGGGATGCCTGAGTGGCTCAGTCAGTTAAGTGGCTGACTCTTGATTTTGGCTCAGGTCATGATCTCAGGGTCATGAGATCAAGCCCCACATCTAGCTGTACACTGAGTATGAAGCTTAGTTGAGATTCTCTCTCTCTGCCTCCCCCCCAACCCCATTCTAACTCATGCTCTCTCTCTCAAACAAAAACAAAAACAAAAAAAACAAAAAAAAACCCCAAAAAACCTGGGTGGCTCAGTCGTTAAGTGTCTGCCTTCGGCTCAGGTCATGGTCCCTGGTTTCCTGGGATCGAGCCCTGTATTGGGCTTCCTGCTCCGCGGGAAGCCTGCTTCTCCCTCTCCCACTCCCCATACTTGTGCTCCTTCTCTCACTGTGTCTCTCTCTGTCAAATAAATAAAAAATCTTTAAAAAAAATGGTTATAGAGTTTGAGCCTTGAGATAGATAATTCTAGAGATCTGTGATACAACAATATGAACATACTTAACACTATTGAACTGTACACTAAAATGGTTAAGATGGTAAACTTTATGTTATGAGCTTTTAACCACAATTAGAAAAAAAAATGTGCCCATAAAAAATTCTATCTTTCTCTTCAGTTTGGAGAAGGTTTCTGTCACAAAGAGAAGTAAAATGAAGCATGAAAAGTGACTATTATTCTCTCCTAATTTTTTAACATACTCTTCTCCATGTTTACAATAACAGAACTTAACTAAATGAAGTTAAGTTTTAAATGGAAAATTAATTAGAACCCAGAAACACAAATAGTAAAAACTCCTTGATGTTCAGTTTGGTCTTTGCAATTGCTAAGAAAGAAAATGCTCATTTCTCACAGTCCCATCCAGGTCGGAAACCAACTTGGATGAGTGACCTATTATGATAAGAAGAAGTCTCTGGTTACACCTCTTACAAAACGTCAATTTTCTTTCAACACAACAAGCATCACTTTTGACAGTCCTGCTCCGCAGGAGACAGGAGCCCTTACAAATTTGCTATCACTCAATCAGCCCCATTCTCTGTGTTAGAGGTTAGAGGTCCAAAGGTTTTAAAGTTAATGTGAACCTTTTGATGATGTCCAGAGGGGAAACCCAGGCTTACCTGGAGAGAAAAGCTATGAGAGAATTTATCGCTTTGGAATATTCTGGATAATTGGTTATTGTTCCCTATAGAAGCACAATGGAACAACTGGTATGGTGGGAAATGTCTTGGATTTGACATTAAAAGTCAAATTCCAAGATCATTCCAGATCCTCTCACTCATTTTTTGAGCCTGAATGAGGCACATAAAATGATCGCGTTTTCATTTCCTCATTCTGTAAAGTAGGTCATAGCAAGATCCAGCACCACTTTTAGATCCTACGCTTCAAAGGCTTCACCTGAAGTTGTATTCCTCCCCACACAGCTAAGAGTCAGAGGGATCAAGGGAGTCTGGGCCCTTTCACATCTTATGCATCGCTTTTCTAGACTTCTAGACCACGGTCTCCTACACAGCTCTCCAGAGTCCTCTATCCCAAATGGGTCCGGCTCTACTCTAGGGCTACAGGAACATGCTCCCTGGTTTTCCTGAAGGGGCACTGTGATGTTACTGGACACTCTAGGCCTAAGAAGTGACCAAGAGGGGTCTCTTTGCATGGGTGTGGACAGACCTTAGGCACATGGGCTGGAATGTTCACATCCCGGTTTCAAGCCCTTGTGGTATAGGACTGAGGGGGGGTTAAGAAAAGAAAGGGGACAGAACATGAACTGGGAATTTCCATTTGCGTTTTTCCCTGGGGCTTCACAAATGCAATGGACACTTTTGGTGTATCTGCCTCTTGTTGTATGGTTCATTACAAAATCAGATACTGAACAGCCTTAATTTGTCATACATCTCAATAGACTCCATTAACAGAGAGATAAAGAAGGCCATGCTTTAGAAATGACAGTCCATGGGAGAGGTCTATAATTATCTACACAATAGGTAAAATCCCCACGCTCTCCTTACCTCTAAAGCAGCTCAAATGACAGTAGACCTTAGAATCTGCCACATCATTGGAACAAATGTCAAATGAGATCATGCTGGGGGCAAGAGTTCCATAAGAAGATTCTGTATACGAATGAACCTCACTTTGTGTACACGACAAAGGGCATGTTTGTGTTCCCTATTCTGTACAGGGGTGACAACAAAGAAGTCAAAAGCCACCAACTCTGGAGTCATAAAAGCAGGGTTTGAACCTCTCTCTATCCACTATTTTTGTGACTTACAACTAATAACTTGTCTACACAATTCCTTATTTTATTAAATATACATTTTTTTTTATTTTTTAAAGATTTTTATTTATTTGACAGAGAAACACAGCGAGAGAGGGAACACAAGCAGAGGGAATGGTAGCGGGAGAAGCAGGCTTCCTGCTGAGCAGAGAGCCTGATGCGGGGCTCGATCCCAGGACCCTGGGATCTGACCTGAGCTGAAGGCAGACGCTTAACGACTGAGCCACCCAGGCGCCCCACAATTCCTTATTTTATAAGATGGAAATAAACCTCCCTTCCTCCCATATAAAATGGAATTTCTGTGGGGATTATATGAAGTAAAATTTGTACAGTGCTTAGCATAGGATTGGACATAAACACTCAATAAATGATAGCTATTTATTATTTTAAAAAACTGAGGGGGCGCCTGGGTGGCTCAGTCGTTGGGCGTCTGCCTTCGGCCCAGGTCAGATCCCAGGGGTTTGGGATCGAGCCCCGCATCGGGCTCTCTGCTCTGCAGGAAGCCTGCTTCTCCCGCTACCATTCCCTCTGCTTGTGTTCCCTCTCTCGCTGTTTCTCTCTGTCAAATAAATAAAATCTTTAAAACAAACAAACAAACAAACAAACAAACAAAAAACTGAGGAGCTCAGTTGAACTTAAATCTTATCTCTTCATATGCATAGCATATCTAATTTTTCTAACTCAACCTTGCATTTTCAAGAGTCCATGCAAAACAAACCCTTAAGCTAAAGAAACAGCTTCAAGCTTTTAAAATGCTCCTGCTTGATTAGAAACAACTTGTTTAGATAGAGATTGAGTCTTATCTTTTTTCTTTTCATAACTGGTATGTTCCCTGGCATTACACATTTCCATTGAATGAATAATGAATTCAAGAGAAAGGAAAAAAAAAAAACATTTTCAAAGATGTAGTTAATGTCTGCAACCACCGACATTCAACTGAAAACAAGGCAGTGATTGGAGGTTCTCTGATATCAAATGCAACAGGAGCTTTACCCTCACTTCCCAAATTCTATCCTTGTTAATAAACCACAGCAATCTAAATTCTTAGCTGACAATTTCTTAAGTGACCCTCCCACACTGTGAATTTCAATGAGGAAATTGGCGATAAAATCATTTCTGTGTATTGACTGGCTTTATATAGTCAACATCCATGGAGTCAGTAAGAATCCTCTATGAAATAGCATTTAACTGCATTATCGGTTGCAGATTTATTCAAATTATGACTAGATGACATTCTTATCACATTTTCTGCAACATAATATGGAAATAAAAGACATCAAGAATAACAAAAAGCAAAATCTTCTTTTTGAGGGGTTGTTATTTTTCCCTTCCCACTTCCTATGGGAACATACCCCTGAAAATATATTTAGAATGATGGAAAAATATAATCCAGTGTTCAAAATTTCTTTGTATGCATGACCTTTTAGTAAAAAACCATTTGAAGGATATATTTTGGAAATGTTAAGAGTCAGATAATATCTTATTACTTTTATACCCAGCTTGGTTTGGTATAAAACTTCTGAGTCTTGAGTCTTATTTTCCTTGAGGGAAATGTAACTGTCACTCTGTGATCTTTCAGAGTTGATGTTTACACAGAAGAAATCTGATAATAATCTGATTTTAGCTCCTGTTTTTTTTTAGAGAAAAAGAGTGCAGGAGGGTGGAGGTCGGGGGAGGGGCAGAGGCAAAGAGACTCTTCAACAGGCTCTGCACTGAGGGAGGAGCCGGACATGGCACTCAGCCTCACGACCCTGAGACCATGACCTGAGCAGAAACCAAGAGGCAGACATTTAACTGATTGCATCACCCAGGTGCCCCCTGATTGAGCCCTCTTGACAGTGAGTTGTAATAGATGGTTTTTTACTTGGTTAGATGTTTGTAGATTTTACACAGTTTGAAATTTTGTCACACTCTATGCCAGCATTGTTTTTTGGGGTGTCAGTTTTCATTGGATTAGTCCATGATGTAAACAAATGTGAAGAGACCCTGAATCAGTGCTGGAGGAAAGACCCAGTATGAGTAGAGGGGCAAGCTTGGGAGTGGGGGCAAGGACAGAGGAGGTATTCGCTGTATCTCATTTTTTTATAGAGGTTTGTAGAGAGTAGCAGTGAAGTTCCACACTATGACACGCTCTGGGATAAAAGGGAGAGCACCCCTGACAAGCAGGAAAGGGATGGGAATGGAGACCCACAGAAGAATCCCTTCACAGACGAGTTAGCAGGATGGAACGGCGGTGGATCAGTGAATGTGAGTCTTAGGCCAGTGGGCATTGATGTGTAAGGGATCAGAAGGCCTCGGTGGGGGCTTCTAGGCCTCAATAATAGCTGGAGTCTGAAGATGTACTTGATCATATGCCCTGGGAGGTTTGGGTGGATATAAGAAATATGTGGAAGGCAGGGCAGATTTATGTTAACACAAAATAGTGTAAGTTCACTAAAACTAATACCTGAAAATTTTTAGACTTAGAGCCTCAGAATAATACCAAATCCTATTGATTAGTAAGAAGGGGCTCAGACCCCAGTGGTGCAGTGTCGGCAAATGGCCAGCAAATGGGGTGAGCAGAGGCTGTTGAAGATTTTATTGGGAAGAGTGTGCACCGTGCCGATTTTAAGTGCTGCCTATATACAGTGTGTTCTGTTAGGTTCTTTATGTGCCTTTATGTTTAATCTTCACCACCCTTTTATGATGTGAGGATTATCATCCCATTTGAGAAGTAGAAAATGGGTTTTTTGGAGGTTAAACGCTTGTAAAAAATGTCATAGTCTGGTGCATGCTTATTTCTTGTCATTTATTGCTCTTGCTAAGGATATTTTCAGTGTTTGATGGTTTTGTTCCATTTCAGTGGAGTTTCTCTGGAGGAGTTTCTGAGGTCTCCTTATTTTGCCAGCTTCATAGACGTCTCCAGTGGCCTTCTTTTTTTGCAGTGTGTGTAGTGAAATCAGGCTAGCCACCTAGAATGGTGGATCTTGAACTTTAGTGTGCATAAGAAACACCTGGGGAGTATGTGAAAATTGCAGACACCACAGAGTTTCTCTGGGTTCTAGTATCTCTGGAATGGGATCCAGGGGTCCATATTTTATACTTTGTTTTTAGAGATAGAAAGTGCATAGGGTGCCTGGGTGGCTCAGTCGTTAAGCGTCTGCCTTCGGCTCAGGTCATGATCCCAGAGTCCTGGGATCAAGCCCCACATCAGGCTCCCTGCTCAGCAGGAAGCCTGCTTCTCCCCCTACCATTCCCTCTGCTTGTGTTCCCTCTCTCACTGTGTTTCTCTCTGTCAAATAAATAAAATCTTAAAAAAAAAAATGTGCACATGAGTGCCAGCCAAAGTAGGGGGCTGGTTAGAGGGAGAAGAAGAGAAAATTCTTTGCTTTTTTAAAAAAAAGATTATTTATTTATTTATTTGACAGAGAGAAAGAGATCACAAGTAGGCAGAGAGGCAGGCAGAGAGAGAGGGGGAAGCAGGCTCCCTGCTGAGCAGAGAGCCCGACGCGGGGCTGGATCCCAAGACCCTGAGACCATGGCCTGAGCCGAAGACAGAGGCTTAACCCACTGAGCTACCCACCCCAAAAAATTATTTTCTTAAAATTATCTACTTATTTATTTTAGAGAAAGAGAGCACAGAGCATGGGGGAAAGGGCAGAGAGAGTCCCCAAGCTGACTCTCTGCTGAGTGTAGAGCCAGAGGCCCCTCAGTCTCACAACCTTGAGATCATGACCTGAGCCAAAATCAAGAGTTGGAGGCTCAACGACTGAGCCACGCAGCCATCCCCACGGGTCCAAATTTTAACCAAACACCAGACATGAATTCAGATGCAAATTGTCTACAGATTATGCATTGAGACAGAGTAAAACAAAGCAGTATAAATCTGGACCAGCATTCATCTCCACATTTAGCCCATGGTCCCCGTTCCCCCACATCATTTTATTATAAAATCAAAGAAGTAGTAAGTAGAAGAAGCTGCAGGTAGGGGAGGAAGTGAAGGAAGGGTAGACAAGCTGGTGAGATGTAGGTCAAGGAAGAGCCAGGGGACAGTCTTACACAATGCAGCTTTGACTGGCAAATACTGGATTACAAGGTCAGAGCCAAAATGGTCTGGAACCTCTCCAGGCAGAACAGATAAACTCACAGGCCAACTTTAAGGAAATATCTGTGAACAAATTTAATATTTTAAAAATATTTTAGGGGCAAAGGCTAATCATTTTTAGCTTACGTAAAAGTCTGGTGGTTTATTAGGGATTTCCTTATGTTAAAATAATGAGTAATATTGGGTTCATGCCAGAAAAGAATATAGATTTACTATTAAATATGTATTTACTCTCGAAGTGTTTTATTTGATAAGAGAAGTGAGTGGTTCAGGCTCATACATTTTCCAGTAGCAATTTCTTGTTTTCAGATACAAACCCCCAATTTTTTAAGTAGGACACTTTTTACTTAATGCAGCCACCAGTACTTTGATTAATGTGAGAGATCAATTCCTGAAAACTTGCTAGAACACAGACTTCTAGAAATATGATCATATCTTGCCATTTACAGGAATTCTATAATCAATTTTTCTGTGGAAAAGAAAAAAGTAACCACCCACTAATGGGTCCATCTTGGCAAATCTGGACTTAATTATGTCTCTATATGTTAATGCAAGCTTTGGCAGCATTTAGAGTAGGGCAAAATGAACAAGAGCAAGTAGAAAATGCTTTTGAAAAAAGAATTTGAAAGCAAGGGAAAAGATCATACAGAAAATTTTATTTAAATAAACAACCCTAAAATAAGCAATCTGGACTTATTAAGCAAACTTAACTGATAAACCGATATTCACAGTAACAAGAAAACTAATGTAAGTTATAACAGCAAAGTATAAAAATCAGGGCAAGCATCAACTTTATGATATGTTTCTCATGATGGATTATACTGTTATCTGAAGACCAGGACAGTTCCACCAAAAAGAATACAGATGAGAGTGCCAGGTGTCAAATTAATGAAGGACTTTATCAAAGAAGGTGGGTTTGGGGCATCTGGCTTCTCTTTCATGGAAATTGGCAAAACATCACTAGTCCTAATCCTACAAATGTAGATGTTTAAAACAGGTTGAGGCAGCAACATTTTACAGGCCGGCATGAAAAGAAAAACAATCACAGGAATGATATAATTACAGGGTAATAAAAACATAAACACCATTATTGCATTAATTTTGTATTTGGGTTTTCTTCCATGGTTGGCTTACCAGCTTAGAAGTGCAAGGTTTTGATTACAAAGTCAGTTAGATATTTTGCCATTTATCCATCTTAATACACACACACATTGGATTTGATCATTTTGATAGGAGTTTGGTGTCATTGGCCAATGAAAGGAATAGAGGATTTAGAAGAATTTTTACCTAACCTAGAGAGAAGGAAAGAAGTAGCAGCCACTTTTGACCTCTTAGAAATTAGTATATTATCAGGAGTAACTGTTCCTTTATCTTGACCTCTGGCAGTCATCAATATGCCTTGAGAGGAAATACCCATCAGTATTTCTTCAACTTCTATTACAGTAGAAGCTTATTGAGAGACAACTGTGTTCTCTTGGCAAGAGAGAACTTAAAACCTCCAAGATTCATCAGTTTCTTTGCTTATAAAATGAAGATATAATGGCTACTTCAGACGATTGTTTTAAAGAGAAGATGTAATGTCAAGGGGCTTGATACAGTGCAAAGCTCAATAAATGATGGTTATCATTTTAATGTTGGAAGAGAAAGCCAGAGTCAGAAATCAGAAAGAGGTGCCTCATTTTGATCCTCTTATGTAGCTCCCCGTTAATGGGGTTGAGAGCCAGCTCTTCACAGGAAAGTTGGCTCGCAGATTCATGACATCAACAATAGTAACAAAATGAGCTCAATCGTTGGAACCAATTGGAAGGATGACTCCTACTGGGGAGGTATTGCGTGTGTGTGTGTGTGTGTGTGTGTGTGTGTGTGTGTGTGTTACGTGTTTAAATAGAAGGAGGCATTTTAATAAAAATTAAATCAAATTCTTAAAAGAATTCATGGATCACACTTCTTGGGACTGAGGGGCACCAGTAAATCTTGAGAGACAGCAAAGCAACAGCCACATGCTTCTGGTGTCCAAGTGTGTCCGGGGTGGGGGTTGGGCCAACCATTCAAAGCCCCTTCTCTGCAGGTATAGTCACAAGACAGTCCCAGCCTTCAGCCTCTGGCTCTGCTCTCTTACTTCCAGAAATACACTTCACTTCATCTCAGATGGGCGAGCTGGTTTGTTCTTATTGTGGTCGCTGAGACACCACAGATGAATACAGATGAACTTTACTCCTGAAAAAAATGATACATTAAAAAATTAATCACATGTTTAGATCTGTTCGGAACAGGTGGCAGATTAGAACCTCACTTCTGGGTATTCGCACTCCGTAGTAATGTATGAAAGGCTTTGAGATGTCCCGTTTCACTCAGTTTTCCCATACTATTTGCTCACTTGAATTTTTCTTGTGACTTTATTTGATATCCTGCAAAATTACTGTCCTGCCGAATAGACTTCAGGAAATACTGACTTAGACTTAACTGTCTTGCTGTCACAGAAGTTACATTGTTTCTAGTGCAAAGGTATTACTATCATCAAGAGAGCATTTTAACAAATATCTTGAATTTTTACTCATTTGAGTATTTTCCATACATTCTTACTTTACGCAATCACTTCCCTTTACATAAAGGCTCCAAGATACCTAAAGGAATGGACCAAGATGAATTTCCTTTTCTGGCTTCTGTCTGTTTTCTCCACATGGTATGGCCCATGCATTGAGTTTTAGTATCTCAAATATCCTTGAGATTAGATCTGAGGGGGAAAAAAGACAACATCTTAGAAACAAGAGAATAGAAACAGTACTGATATTTTGAAATTTATTTATTTACAAACATGAGTTTCTCTATCAGACATAAGGAAGCATGAATCCAGGGCACCTGGGTGGCTCAGTTGGTTAAGCCTCTGCTTTTGGCTCAGGTCATGGTCCTAGGGTACTGGGATCGAGCCCCACATCAGGCTCCCTGCTACGGGGGAGTCTGCTTCTCTCTCTCCGTTTGCCTGCTGCTCCCCCTGCTTGTGCTCTTTCTGTGTGTCAAATAAATAAATAAAATATTTTTAAAAAAGAAAAGAAAAGAAGCGTGAATTCACTAATTCCAACCACTAAGCATCGTACTCAGAGGTAACCTTGCGTGTGGAGAGTAAGGAACCCCCAGGTACTCACCCTTCAGATTCTGAACTGGTAAAGAATCCATAAATAGCAAGGCTGTGTGGAGATTCACAATTCCATCCTGATACAAAACCAAATTTTATAGTGAATGTGAAGAATTACTGCTTCTCAGAAACAACATGCTGAACTTCGCCACTGACATTATAGTAGCCATTTACAGTGGCCAATGGATGTGAAGCTAACTGATGAAGACATTCTGTTTCCAGCTCAGCTCCCTTCAAAATGGAATACTGTATTTATTATTACAGTATAATAATAATTACATTATTACTGGGCTAGGCAGAGGCAAATTATCTTCATTGGTGGTACAATGTAAAAGACATTCTACAGAAGTTGGTATGTGGGATAAGAACCCCCAGCCTACATACCAATTTTCATATGGTGTCAATTATCTAAAATGGTCTCAGTAGAAAACTGAAGAATACTAACGCAGGGAAAAAATACCCAAAGGCAAACCTAAAGGGTAATAAACACAAAGAGATCAAACAAACCTGACAGGAGATATTGTTTGAACTATTGGCAATTTTTCCTCTAGACCTCTGGTTTCCAACCACAATCTACTTCATCAGAGCAAAGGGCAAAGAAATTCCAGTGGAATTAACTCATAATATTTGTGAGCACAAGAAGGGCATGAAGCAAATCTCTGATATAAGCTATGCATTAGCTGAACAATATATTAATATATCTTTTAGTATGTAGCTCAGGTAGTTTCCAGGCTGGTTCATTTAAAGAATAGTGTCCGCAATCTAGGACCTCACATCCCAATCTGGTGGCTGAATGAAAAAA
Organism: Procyon lotor; assembly: GCA_028646535.1. Classification (NCBI taxonomy): domain Eukaryota; kingdom Metazoa; phylum Chordata; class Mammalia; order Carnivora; family Procyonidae; genus Procyon; species Procyon lotor. The sequence goes on along the minus strand of CM053615.1, from coordinate 37,297,361 downwards.
ACATTCAGCTGCAGAAAGACCAAATGCAAATATAGATAGGACTTTTGTACTTGTATTAAAGAACAAATGTTTTCCTTTGAGCAAAAAATTTCACTTCTCAATTTTTGCATCTGTGAGGAGAGAAAGTCATACTAGATAGTATTTAAAATTCTTCCCATCTTAATTTGCATGATGTAATAACTCTATTCGCTATTGTTTTTCTCTCTTTATTAGAAAAGTAGTTATTTCCAAACACCACTATATGGGCTAGTTGTATTGAAATCTTCTAAGGAGCCTTGTAAAAATACAGAATCTTGGGCTTTGCCCCAGAGATTCTGATTTAGTGGGTCTGGGGTGGGGTTCAAGCTTGTGCAGTTTTTCAAAGTGATACTCACCATAACATGTGGCCAGGCTTGAGAATCACTGCCCTAGACCTACCCACAGCCAGGAATAAAATCAATATTTCCCATTTGGAGCAAATCATTTAGGATGTTGCAATTGCTAATAACAGAAAAATTGTCAATTTGATTTAGACAATAAAGGAAATTTACCATCTCAGATGATTGGAAGCTTAGAAGTTGGGTAGACTCCATCTTTTGTTCTACTTTAGTCTGATTTGGCAGCTCTCTCTGCCTCTGAGATATTTTCAGCCCCAGACTTTTAGCAAGTCTTTTTGTCTCCCGTTTTTTTTTTTGGGGGGGGGGGCAAGAACTCTTTTCCCAAGGCTTCCCTGCAGCCTTGCTTTGCATTTTGTTGGCCAGAATTGGATCACATGCTTATTCATAAACTGATTATTAGCAAAGATCATGGCATTTCTAAGATCAGTGGTTCTCAATCTTGGCTGAATGTTGGAATCACTGGGAAAAGTTTAAAAATAAGAGTATCTAGATCCAAACCCCAGAGTTTCTGACTTAATTGGTCTGGGGTGTGGCCAGGGCACTTAGAATTCAAAAAGTTTCCCAGGTGATTCTAATGTATAGCCAAATTTGAAAACCACTGTCTTATATTAATCATCTGGAGATGGAACACTCCAAGTTGGGAGTCAACTACCACGACCACTAAAATCCTTTAAAATCCCTTGGACAAAAAGAGTTTCTACCTTATACCAGTGTTACAATTGCTAGAAGGCTTACAGACTTACCCAAAGTAAAACCAACTAGAAAGTGCCAGAAACATGTGTCGTTAGACTCAGTCTAATGTGCTTTCTACCATGAGACACCTACTTGTGTGTCTAGAGTCAGTGTGGAAAGGAAGAGATTTATGCAGAAAGCATTTCAATTCATCCTTGGTGACTCCAACAATATCTGCATCTAAATGATTTCAACTTGCTATAGTCGCTAAGGTAGGACCAGTAAGCCAAGTAAATAGATACAACAAAAAGGAGTCACATCCTATAATCGCAAAAGGTGGATTAAAAATCATAGAAAATGTGTATTTTTGCCATAATATACCATGATGTCATCACAATAAGAGCATGTTTTTTGATATGTGCAGAGACAAATTCTCCTTCTTTCAGAAAATCTCTTCTATAGGGTCACCTGGGTGGCTCAGTCAGTTAAGCATCTGACTCTTGATCTCAGGGTCTTGATCTCAGGGTCATGAGTTCAAGCCCTGTGTTGGGCTCCACACTGGGCGTGGAGCCTACTTAAAAAAAAAAATCTCTTATATAAAAATCTCTTGTTGGTGAAACTTGACAGGCTCTCTCTCTCTCTTTCTCTCTCTCTCCACACACACACACACACACACACTTATATAAGTATATATACATATATATACTTTATATACATATATATGTATATATATTTTATATATTATATATATACTTTATATATATATATGTATATATACTTTACATATATATATATATACTTTCCTGGGGCTCCTGGGTGGCTCAGTTGTTAAGCGTCCTCCTTTGGCTCGGGTCATGACCCCAGGGTCCTGGGATCGAGCCCAGCATTGGGCTCCCTTCTCCGCAGGAAGCCTGTTCTCCCTCTCCAGCTCCCCCTGCTTGTGTTCCCTCTCTTGCTGTCTTTCTGTCAAAAAAATAAATAAATCCTTTAAAAAA
>CM053615.1:37247633-37294817 GCA_028646535.1 Procyon lotor | reverse complement strand
GGGGGGGGGGTAGGGATAGGGTGGCTGGGGTGTGGACATTGGGGAGGGTATGTGCTATGGTAAGTGCTGTGAAAGGGTAAGCCTGACGATTCACAGACATGTACCCCAGGGCAAATAATACATTATATGTTAATTAAAAAAAAAAAGTAAAAAAAAAGAAAGATTTGAGCGCAGCAAGTTTATTAAGGGTGCTTTTGGGAAAAACAGCTGTGAGAAATGAAGGGAACAGGATTGGTTAGAAGGAGGAATCGGAAGTATAGAGACTCGCCATATACCTTCTCACCCAGCTTTCGTGTTATTAACATTTATGGTACATTTGTTACAATTAATAAACTAACACTGATATGTTATTATTATTATTATTTTTAAAGATTTTATTTATTTATTTGACACAGAGAGAGAGATCACAAGTAGGCAGAGAGGCAGGCAGAGAGAGAGGAGGAAGCAGGCTCCCTGCTGAGCAGAGAGCCCGATGCGGGGCTTGATCCCAGGACCCTGAGATCATGACCTGAGCGAAAGCAGAGGCTTTAACCCACTGAGCCACCCAGGCACCCTGATATGTTATTATTATCTAAAGTCCATAGTTGATTCACATTTCCTTAGTTTTTACCAGATGTCTTTTCTGTCTTTCCTACTTTTCTGCAAGTAATAGCCACATTACACTTCATGACCTCCTAAAATTAGTTAGGAAGTATTCTCTTTTTCCTTGTTTCCTAAAAGAATCTCCATGAAATTGGTATATTACTTATACTTTAAATATTTGGAAAAGCAAAATGTGAAGTGACTTGGACCTGAAATTCTCTCTGTGAGAAGATTTTAACTTGTATATTCAGTTTCTTTAGTAGATACTAGACTCTTCAGATTTTCTGATTCTTCTTGTGGAAGGTGTTTTGTTTTGTTTTTATTTTTTTAAATATTTTATTTATTTATTTGACAGAGAGAGAGACAGCGAGAGAGGGAACACAAGCAGGGGGAGTGGGAGAGGGAGAAGCAGGCTTCCCGCTGAGGGGGGGAGGGCTCCATCTCAGGACCCCGGGATCATGACCTGAGCCAAAGGCAGATGCTTAATGACTGATCCACCCGGGGGCCCCATGTCTTGTTTTGTTTTAATAAAGATTTTATTTATTAGAGAGAAAGAGAGAGAGTGAGCACAAGCATGGGGGAGGGGCAGAAGCAGAGGGAGAAGCAGACTCCCCTCTGAGCAGGGAGCCCCGTGCGGACTTAGGGGCTCAATCCCAGGACCCTGAGATCATGACCTGAGCAGACACTTACCTGACTGAGCCACCCAAGCACCCCAGGAGAGTTTTTTTTTTAAATTGAGGTACAGTTGACATACAATGTTATATTAGTTTCAAGTGTACAACATAGTGATTCAACGATTCTATATATTACACAATGCTCACCAGCATAGTCACCAATTGCACCACACAAAGTTATTACACTATAATTGACTATAATCCCTATGCTGTCCTTTTCATCCTTGTGATTTGTTTCATAACTGGAAGTTTGTGCCTCTTAATCTCTTTCACTTTTCTTGCCCATGCCTGTTAGAGTTTTGATAAGTTACATTTCTTAAATTGCAAGTTACTTTCCAACACCCATTTTCTGACACCATTCTGGGGTCCTTCAGTTCATTTCCATCCGACATTAACCACACAGAGTTAGCACAGTCCTCACAAGTTAGGGGCTCAGTTCGGTGAGAGTGCCCCACTTCAAGCCTTAAGTCTTGAGTGTCCTCAATTCACCTGCCTGTCTGCTTGGCTAGCTACAAATTTCAGAGCTTCCCATAATAGCCTCAGCTTTGATAGTTTGCTAGAATGACTCACAGAATTCATGAAAGCACTATAGTTACACTTACTCTTTTATTATAAAGGATACAAATGAAGAGCCACTCATAGAGCCACACGGGGCAAGATTGGTCGTGTCCCAGATGCAGGTGCTTCTGTCCTCCTGGAGTCAACATGCAGCCTTTAAGTCCATCTATATATTCAACCACCCAGGAAGCTCTGTTGAGCCTTGCTTTCGGAGTCTTTAATCAAGGTTTCATTACACAGTCATGATGGATGAAATCAGTGGCCTTGTAATTGACCTCGATCCACAGCCCTTTTCCTGTCCCTAGAGGTCAGGGCCTAGGGCTGACAGTTCTTCCAATCAGGCACTTGTTTTTTCTGAAAAAGCCAGCTCCTCCCTTGATACTATCTAAGGGCTAACTGTGAGTCACCTCACTAGTATAAACTTGGGAATAGTTGAAAATGAGTCGTGAAAAACAAAAGACACTCCTACCGGGAGATTCCAAGGGTTTTTGACTCTCTATGCCATAAATCAGGAACCAAAAAGACATCGGATACATCCTTTAGTATATTATACCAGTCGTTGGGATTTTCTAGTTATCTTTTCTTAACATTTTTCCTAGTTTATTTTCAGTGTTTAGAGAACATACTGTGAATGATTTCAATTATCTAAAATTTGTTGAGAAATACCTTTTGATTCAGAATATGATTGATTTTGATTGATACTCCATATACACGTGAAAAGAATGTTTTCTTTACAGTAGTTGGGTTTGCTCGATGCATGTCAATAAGGTCAAGTTTGTTAACAATTGTTGGTCGATTTACTGATTTTTGTGTGGAAATTTGTAGTTGCTATTGGAAAAGACATTGATTCTCACTGATTGTGGAATTATGTATTTCTCCTTCTAGTTCTCAGAATTTTTGCTCTATACATATAGTAAAGCTATATTATTGGGACATACGACTTTAGAATTCTAGCATTTCCCTGGCAGATTGACTCTTTCATCATAATGAAATGTTCTTTATTTCTAGTAGTCCTTCTTGCCTGAAAGTCTACTTTGCTTGATGTTAATATAGTGACAAGACTTTTTTCTTTTCTTTTTTTCCCTTTTAAAAATTTAAATTCAATTAATTGATATATAATGTATTATTGGTTTCAGAGGTAGAGGTCAGTGATTCATCAGTCTTATATATAATACCCAGTGCTCATTACATCACATGCTCTCCTTAAGGTCCATCACCCAGTTACCCCATCCCCCCACCTTGCTCCCCTCCAGCAACTCTCAGTTTGTTTCCCATGATTAAGACTCTCTTATGGTTTGTGTCCCTCTCTGATTTTGTTTTGTTTTATTTTTTCCTCTCTTCCCCTATGATCCTCTGTTTTGTTCCTTAAATCCCTTATATAAGTGAGATCATATGATAATTGTGTTTCTCTAATTGACTTATTTCCCTTAGCATAATAACCTCTAGTTCCATCCACATTGTTGAAAATGACAAGATTTCATTTTTTTGATGACTGAGTAGTATTCTGTTGTATGTGTATATACCACATCTTCTTTATCCATTCATCTGTTGGACATCTGGGCTCTTTCCATAGTTTGGCTATTGTGGATATTGCTGCTATAAACATTCAGGTGCACGTGCTCCTTCAGATCACTACATTTGTATCTTTAGGGTAAATACCCAGTAGTGCAATCGCTGGGTCATAGGGTAGCTCTATTTTCAACTTTTTGAGGAACTTCCTTACTGCTTTCCAGAGTGGCTACACCAACAGTATAGGAGGGTTTCCCTTTCCTCAAATCCTCACCAACATCTGTCGTTTCTTGAATGGTTAATTTTAGCCATTCTGGCTGGTGTGAGGTGGTATTTCACTGTGGTTTTGATTTGTATTTCTCTGATGCCAAGTGATGTTGAGCACTTTTTCATGTGTTTGTTGGCCATTTGGATGTCCTCTTTGCAGAAATGTCTGTTCATGTCTTCTGCCCATTTCTTGATTGGATTATTCTTTGGGTGTTGAGTTTGAGGAGTTCTTTATAGATTTTGGATACTAGCTCTTTAACAACATGTCATTTTCAAATAAGATTTTTTTTTCTTGTTGTCAGCTTTATTGAGGAAGCTGCTGCTACCATCATCATGCAGAACAATTCAGTTACCCTAAAATGTTTCCTGGTGCCCATTTTCAGTTCTCCCTCATCTCCTCAATACCAACCTCTAGCAAGAATCCATGTGTTTCTGTCACTATAGTTTTCCTCTTTTTGTTTTATCCAAGTAAAATATTATGGCACACAGTCTTAGTGTCTCCTTAAGCATGATCCATTTGAGATTCACTCATATTGTTGTGGGTGTCAGTAGCTCATTCCTTTCTATTGTGCAGTGGTATTCCACTGTACTAATACAACCCAAATTGTCCCAGATTTGGCCAGAAGCTCTTTCAAACTGGTTCTGTGTCATTTTGACATGTTCTCATCATTCGTTGATCACTTTTTCACATTCTGGCATAAGATGTTCTAGGGCTCATCTTATACCCAGCTCTAGATGTTAACCTACAACTTAACCTTCATTTTTAACAATATTTTTGCTTTAGAGAGTTTTTTTTAACCACACAAATTATATGCATTCAGAACTAAATACATTAAGAGTCAAAGATGGCCTTGAAGTCTCAGAGGAGGGTTTTTGTTTTTTTTTTTTTTCACCTCTACCCAGAGCTTAGGCCACAACATTTTCCTTTGCTATTTGCCTCTCTGTGGAGATTTTCATTTAGTTTAAGCCATGTATTCCAAGTAACCAGTAATGTACTGATAACTGTTCAGCAAATGACTATCTGGAAGAAAGGGAGAGATCCTAATTTATAGCCTAAGTGGATTTCTAGGATGTAAAAGCTCTTGCCATAGCTGATTTCAAGTCACTGATGTGAAATAAACTCGCTTGAAAAATTCCTGAAAATTTAACAAAATTTATGCATAAATTTAACAGAAAAATTTAACAATGCCAGCAAGTACAAGCCTTGCTGTGCTTGGTTTTCTGGGGGTATGACTAAGGCGATCTACTCTGCACCACCCCATGGCTTAGATCGCAGTCCTGTCATTCACACTAACTTCTTCATGTGGAAGCTCTTGGACACAGAGCTTTCTATGTGCCCTTAAGGCATGTGGCAGTTTCAACGTTCATTCCCTGTCACAAACTGGTGTGTTCTGCTTTGTTCTTAGGCTCAGATCATTCTTCTTCCATTCTCTTCCATTGATTTAAAAGTGTGTATGTGTGTGTATGTTGTGTATGTATACATTATTCTCATGCCCCACAGCACTAGATGTTTTGCACCTGAAGAATTTCAGGGTCTTTTGTCTGTCATATTGTCAGAAATGGATACCACTTATGGCTTTTTCTCATAAGTTGTTAATGCATTAAAATCCTAATCATGTGTCTTGGGCAATAATTTTAATGGACTTTATTTACCAATTGAATGCATTATAGTATCTGTTAAACATGCTTTGTTTCTTGTACATTAGCAACTGTTTGTTTTTTATTTATTTATTTTAAAGATTTTATTTATTTATTTGACAGAGAGAGATCACAAGTAGGCAGAGAGGCAGGCAGAGAGAGAGGGGGAAGCAGGCTCCCCACTAAGCAGGGAGCCTGTTGTGGGGCTCGATCCCAGGATCCTGAGATGATGACCTGAGCTGAAGGCAGAGGCTTAACCCACTGAGCCACCCAGGTGCCCAGTAACTGTTTATTCAGATAATGGAAAATATTTGCCTTTAATATCATACTCAGAATAAAAGTGTTTCAAAATATCAACTGTCATCATCCATGAATGAATTTATTATGTATGTAATAAAATCCACATATTGTCTGAAAGAATGTTTTTCAGACTTCCTCCTTGGAGCCCTGATAGTCCCATTGGTTTGTTTAAGGGACCCTGCAAGAGACAAAGAGGATTGAATGAGAGGTCTATTCCAGCTTCCAACTTGTATTAGATTTATACTATTGGACTTCAGTATAAGATTTTGTTTGAAGACCAGTTCCATGGCCACTAAAAGTTTGCAAAGCCTTTTTCATCTCATTTGCCAACTCTAGAGGCTGAGAAATATAGCTCCTAACAGAAATTAGGGCATATTATAAAGAAATTGAGTTTCTTAAGTGAGTCTGTGTTTGTTCAGGCAGCACGTGCTCACTTGCATAAACCCCATCCTACCAGAAAACATGATGTCAGAAAGAGACGATGAATATTATAGCTCATGTTAGGAAAAATATTCCTGGGTCCTTAGAATGCGTGAAACTTTTGTATGGCTCTTGCAGACAATTTGCTGCCCTATAAATCTTTTTAAAGTCGGCTGAGAAGCATTTTGAACATCTCATTTTCCGTGTTGACCTTCTTTGGAGTCTCTATCAAATGGAGAAATCATCAAAGGGATGATAACATGAAAGGAATCCCTTAGCAAGAGAGAAAGGGAGAAAAGAGAATCCACAAATAACTTCGCCTGCTCCTAGAAAGTGAAGCCCTGACTAAGCCCTTTTCAAAGGCATAGGTAGCTATTTCTCTCTGAAGTACAGAAGGTTGTTTTTTTTTTTTTTAATTTTGTGCTTGTTTTCCAAAATTTCAACATTTGATGTTTTAAATGCAGTCAAGTGCACAATTTAAAAATGGGACTTAGGGGGCACCTGGGTGGCTCAGTGGGTTAAAAGCCTCTGCCTTCGGCTCAGGTCATGATCTCAGGGTCCTGGGATTGAGCCCTGCTTTGGGGCTCTCTGCTCAGCAGGGACCCTGCTTCCCCTTCTCTCTCTGCCTGCCTCTCTGCCTACTTGTGATCTCTCTCTGTCAAATAAATAAATAAAATCTTAAAAAAAAAAATGGGACTGGGGCACCTGGGTGGCTCAGTCATTAAGTGGCTGCCTTCAACTCAGGTCATGATCCCAGTGTCCTGGGATCGAGCCCCACATTGGACTCCTTGCTTGGAGAGAAGCCTGCTTCTCCTTCTCCTACACCCCCTGCTTGTGTTCTCTCTCTCGCTGTGTCTCTGTCAAATAAATAAAATCTTTAAAAAATAAAAAATAATAATAATTAAAAAAATGGGACTTATAGGTAGTGGGTTAAATGAGAGCCTGGCCATCTTGCCTCCCTCAGGACATCTGGGGCCCACTGCAGTCTTCACATAATTGGGACATGGCTTAAAACCTCCTAAGGTTATGGGGCTCCTGGTGGCTCAGTTGGTTAAGTGACTGACTCTTGGTTTCAGGTCAGGGCATGATCTCGGGGTCGTAAGATTGAGCCTCCCTCGCCCCCCATTGGGCTCCAGGCTCTGTGTGGAGTCTGCTTGAGATTCTTTCCCCTTCCCTCTTCCTCCCCCTCTGCTCCTCCTCCCTACTCCCCCCACTCGTGTGCATATGCTTTCTCCCTCCCTCCCTCTCTCTCAAATAAATAAAATCTTTAAAACCTCATAAGGTTCTGTCGTTCTGTCACTGCTCACCCTCTCTACACTCTGTCTTACTGATACCAACCGATCCAGGATTTTACAGGGCTGTTTTTCTTTCAAATGTTTGGTACAGTTAACATGCTGCTTATATCAGAACTTAAGTTCCTTCAGTTATTTGGTTCTCTTAGCTCGACAGAGTGAGGAAAATTACACAGCAGAGGTCAAATCCACTTGGAGAAAGAGAACTAAATATATATGTATGTGAGTTTGTAATAACTAGCTTTGATGAATTTATGCTTGCTAAGAAGGAGCAGGGGATGGAAAACTACTGTCATCATCTGAAAAGTGGAAAGGGGTTTTCTTCCCCTTGGTGCTGCTATTGGTCAACGGCTAACCTCCTGGGCGCCTCTAAGCATCCAGACCAGAGACCTGGGCAGCATCATTGCCTTCGCTGTCTCCTCTTCCTCTAGCGTGTGTGTGAGTCGGGACTCTCCAGAGAAACAAAACCAATAAGAGATACAGATAAATATGAGAAAGAAGCCCTTGGTCTAGGATAACTCTGCCGGCATAACCCTTCTTCTTTGTTCAAAAGAAACAACTGGAGAAAGAGATGATTTTATTTATCAAATGAATCATTAAAAAAGTAATGAAAAAGATGATTTTATTTATCAAATGAGTCATTAAAAAAGTAAAGACATTGAAAAATAGCATCCCTTGCAAGTATGTTTCTCAATAACTCCCCAGGCTCACTTTTAGAGGTTATTCTGTGCTATTTTAAAATGCACAGGAGAATTGGAATAGAATCCACTTGACCTTAGAAGCCCAGGTTTCACCTTGGTGTTGTCTCTCATACCTTTGCATTCCCCAGACCTCCTTTTTGGATCTCTTAAATTGAAGGAAGGTTAAAGGAATTAACTAGATGTAAAACCATTAGAAGCCCTCGGAGCTTGTCTGGCACATGGTAGGTACACAATATTAAGGCTTCTCCTACCTTTCCTGTTTAAACTACTGCAATAATCCCGCAAGGTAAGTAGTATTAAGATCCCCACTTTATAGACAAATAGACCAAGGCTCAGGAAGAGTAAGTGAGTTCCCAAGAACATACAAGTGCAAATGAAAGAGGCAGTGATCAAACCCAGGTAGCCCGACCCCAAAGTCCACACTCACCAACATCACCAACGTCTACCTCCCTGGGCTCAGTAACCTTTGATATAAGAGGCAAGGGGAACTCAGCCTACTCAGAGGCTCTAAGTGGCCATTATATGGACTTTGATTAATACAAATAGATGAAATTGTTACTTGAACAATGCAACTTGTTGGCTGGGTATGCTCGTCTAAAGCATGACTTTATTGTATGGTATCTTTGTGTCTGTGTCTATATTCTTTCTTGCTGGTATAAAGGTCAGGAAACTCAACCTGAATTCTACTGCTAGTAATACCAATAAGGTCCTTCAGATTAACTCTTTCATACCATGGAATAGCAAACAGCGAGAAAATGAACAAACTCAAGCATTCACAGCAGTATGGATGAATCGCTCAAACATAGACTGAGGGGCGCCTGGGTGGCTCAGTGGTTAAAGCCTCTGCCTTCAGCTCAGGTCATGATCTCAAGGTCCTGGGATCAAGCCCTGCATCGGGCTTTCTGCTCAGCAGGGAGCCTACTTCCTCCATTCTCTCTGCCTGCCTCTCTGCCTACTTGTGATCTCTCTCTCTCTGTCAAATAAATAAACAAAATCTGAGTAACAGGAGCCAGGCACAAAATAATACACACTGTCTGGTTCTATTGATTTATAAACAAAACTAAACTACTGTGTTTAGGGATGCATGTTTTGATGGCAAACAGGGAAGAAAAGCAAGAACTTGAGCACCAGAAAATCATAGCCGTGAGTCTCTTCGGAGAAGAAAAAGGATGTTATGGTTGGGAAGGGGCATGGGGGTCTTCTAGAGTGGCAATTTTCTATTTCTTGATTTAGGTGGCCATTACGCAGCTGTTTGCTTTATAATAGATTATGAAGCTGACATTTAAGTTTTCTCTATGTGTGTGATCTTTAACAATAAAAATTTTCAGAAAGCAAAGGCAGGAAACTGTTAGAGGTAGAAAGCAATGAAGAACTGTGCAATAGTGATGACATCATTACTCTACAGTGATGAATAATTTGAAAGTCTAAATTAGGGTTTCTCAGTTGTGGTCAGGTAGGAGGACCTCCTACAGCATAAGCACCAGGGGAACTTTTAAAGATACAAGTTCTCGTCATTCCTTTGTCCTTTGATTCTCCTTCATTCATGTGGCCTTACTTGTTGAACACTTGCTCCATGTTAGGCTCTGTAGGTCTTGAGGGTACTGCAGGGAACAAAAATAACGAAATCCTCCCTTGGTGGAGCTTATAGTCCAAGGTTTTAGAAGGATCCAGAAATCTGTATTTTCACAGATTCCTATGTGATTCTTAATGTGAAAACAACTGGTCTATGTACTAAATTTTCTTTAAATCCTTCCAAGCTCATACATACAGAAAGACTCATTTGAATGAAAATAGAATGTAAAGTTTTGAACTCTCTTATACTGTTGGTGGGAATGCAAGTTGGGGCAGCCATTTTGGAAAACAGTGTGGAGATTCCTCAAGAAATTAAAAATACAGCTACCCTATGACCCTGCAATTGCACTACTGGGTATTTACCCCAAAGAAACAGATGCAGTACAAAGAAGAGTCACATGTACCTCAATGTTTATAGCAACAATGGCCACAATCACCGAACTGTGGAAGAAACCAAGATGCCCTTCAACAGATGAATGGATAAAGAAGATATGGTCCATATATACAATGGAATATTATACCTCCATCAGAAAGGATGAATACCAAACTTTTGTATCAACATGGATGGGACTGGAAGAGATTATGCGGAGTGAAATAAGTCAAGTGGAGAGAGTCAATTATCTTATGGTCTCAGTTACATGTGGAGCTTAAGGAAAAGCATGGAGGGCATTGTGAGAAGGAAGGGAAGGGTGAATGGGGGGAAATTGGAGGGGGTGATGAACCATGAGAGACTGTGGACTCTGAGCAACAAACTGAAGGTTTTGGAGGGGAGCGGGTGGGGGGTTGGGTGAGCCTGTTTGTCAGTATTGAGGAGGGCATGTATTGCATGGAGCACTGAGTGTGGTGCATGAACAATTAATCTTGTAACACTGAAAAAATAAAATAAATGTACTTGGGGGGAAAAAAGTAAATAGAATGTAAAGAAAATTAGAAAATTAAAGAAAATTAATTAGAAAATTAAAATTAATTAGAAAATTAAAGAAAAATCCTATTACAGAAACTTTGAAGCATTTTTACATGAATTGAAATTCTTCAGCCTGTATGGATCAAAAGAACATCCTGGCAATTATAATTTATTTTCTAATTGTCCTTCAAGTCTTCAGTTACCATCTCCTTCTGTCGTTAATCTTTTGAGCTTTAAAATGATTCCATCTCCACCTACTCTCATCTTGTATGTATTTTTCCCCCCTTAGCATAAATGGGACACATTAAGCCAGTGATTCTTTAAAGACATAGTAAAGAAACTTCCTTGGCTTTATTTTAATTCTTTCTCTACGACAGCTTGAGCAGCTGAAATTTCATTCAGGGGATCCAAGAGCTTCTTGAATACCGAGCAGTACTCCTAATCTCTAACAAAGGAATCTAAATGACATTAAAGCAAATAAAAAACCAATAATATCAGCAAAAGCCCACAAAGATATAAAGCACTTCATTTAAAAATCTCTCATTTCTTTTAAAGAACCAAAACAGTAAAAATGAGAGAGCTGAAGGTATTATGCTGAGCTAAGTAAGTCAGTCAGAGAAAGACAAATACCATATGATTTCACTCATATGTGGAATTTACGAAACAAAACAGATGAACATAGAGGAAGGGAGGGAAAAATAAAATAAGAGAAAAACAGAGAAGGAGGCAAACCATAAGAGACTCTTAAGTATAGGATGTAAACTGAGGGTTGCTGGAGGGGAGATGGGTGAAGGGATGGGGTAACGGAGGGGTATTAAGGAGGACATGTGATATAATGAGCACTGGGTGCTTTATGCAACTGATGGATCACAAATTCTACCTCTGAAACCAATAATACAATATATGTTAACTAAATTGAATTTAAATTAATTTTTTTTAAATGGGAGAGCTGAATGTAACCAAGCCCCAACTCCCATTAAAGAAAGAAAGGAACTGACAGAGGAAGGACATGTGATCTTGCATGGGGTCATCTTGCCAAAATAAACAAAACTTCATTCATTCACTCATTCACTCACTCACTCACTCACTCATTCATCCATTCATTCATTTAGTGTATCAGTACTCTTCTGGGCTCTCAGTTACTGCTGTAAATGAAAATCTCTGATGATGCTTATGTTCTAGTGTGTATGTGTAGAGGGGTAAGAGGTAGGCAGATAATACATAAATTCAAAAGTAGGTTATTTAGGTAATCTTAGCAACAAAAAACACGAGTGGTTGCCTGGGGGAGAGGGTTGTCATGTGGGGGTGGGGGAAGTTCCACATGAGCAAGAGGGAACTTTTTGGAGGGATGGAAACGTTCTATATCTTGATTATGGTGGTGATTACATGGGTGTGTATGTTTGCCAAAACTCAAAACTCACTCAGAGCATATAAAAATCTGATATCTGGATACCTGCGTGGCTCAGTAGGCTAAGTATCTGCCTCCAGCTCAGGTCATGATCCCAGGGTCCTGGGATCGAGTCCCACAGCAGGCTCCTTGCTCAGTGGGGAGTTTGCTTCTCTCTCTGCCTCCCACTCCCCCTGCTTGTGCTCTCTCTTTCCCTCTCAGACAAATAAATAAACAAAATCTTAAAAAAAAAAATCTGCTATCATGCTGGTGCTCGATGAATATTGGATTAATAAGTTATAAGTAACATTTTTTTAAAGTAGGCTATTTAGGGAATTAGGATGTAATAACTGCTATAGAGAAAAATAAAGCAGGCTGTGGGGTGTGGAGGATGACAGGTGGAGAGGAGGTTTGAAATTTTACAGAGGATGGTTAGAGAAGCCCTTAAGGGGAAAGTGGCATTTGAGTAAAAACTTGTAAGAAGTGAGTGAACTGTGATGACACGGTGGGGGGGTGGGGGAGGGGAGAGAAGAACATTCCAGACCAGGGGTTTTCAGATGTGCCCGTGCCACGCAGGGCTCGCAGGCAGAGTGTGTACTCGGTCACTTTTCAGAATCAGAGTTAGGAAATGGACGTACAAATCCCCTCTTATTAGAATGATTTCGAAGGTTAGATGAGATCACGGGTTTAGTCACAGACGGGAAATTTGGCACGTGGCGATTTCCATCTCAAAATGACCAGACACTTGCTTAGCATCGAACATACACCAAATTCTGAGGGCCTGACTATAAACCAGCACTGTTTAATGATAGGGAGGAATTTATAAGAGTCTGATAGAGACCACGGTAAGGGGATCATTTTAATAGGTGGCATTTTCAATAAGAAATGTAGGGTGCTAAAAGAAGCAGGTGGAGTAAAGAACACGATCCATATTTTAAGGGTGAAGAAATTGAAATATAGAGATATTAATGGATACAGCAGGGGTGGTTGGTATAAGTTGCAAACACTGGCTCTTTGGCAGCAGATGCAACGCTCGCATCAAAACACTCCAAAATAAGGAGTAAGTCACGAGGATGAAAGGTACAGCATAGGGAAGGTAGTCCATGGTACTGTAATAGCATTGTATGAATTCAGGTGGTCCATGGTCTGTAATAGCATTGTATGAATTCAGGTGGTCCATGGTCTGTAATAGCATTGTATGAATTCAGGTGGTCCATGGTCTGTAATAGCATTGTATGAGTTCAGGTAGTGAGCACAGCATAATGGATAGTTGTCCAATCACAATGCGGTACAGCTGACACTAATGGAACATTATGTATCCACTATAAGCAATTTAAAAGAAACTGGAAACACTTCGATAGCGTTCTCCCAGGTTAGCAATGTGGGTGGGTGAAGCCTAGGGCCAACCTCATTGCTCTTCCCTGCTGGTGCTGCCACTTTGCCTGTTGTTCCGATACAGTGAGGCTGTGCAGGGAAGAAACAGAGCCAATCCTCCAGCACGTGGGCCTGAGGGGGATGAACAGAGCTGTCGGGATGGGGAGGAAATGATCTCAGTTTTCATTCGTCCTTTCACACCTCTTTTCCCATCTGACCCTTGAAACAGTCTTGCTTACCCAGCAGAAATTGTTAGTTCCATTCTACATATAAAAGGAAAAAAAGCTTAAAGAATGAGCACTTTGCCCAAGGTCCTATGGCTAGGAAGTGGGAGAGACTAACAGGAAACCCAGATTTCTATCTCTAAGTCCATTATTCTTTCAGCGATCTTATTTAGTTAGGCTATTGAGGCTGCTGGGGCTAGGTTCTCCCAAAAACAAAATGGGGGGGGTAGTAGGAGAGTGAGCTATGATGTCTGTGCGTTTGCATACATGCACCTTCCCTACTCATCTTCACTTTTTTGCGTGCAAACCCCAGCATGCTTTTAAAAGCCTAAATAAGAAAATAGTGTAATATTTAATAAATAGTGTAATATTTAAGAGCAGTTTTAGATTTACAGAATTATTGCATGAGTATATACAAGAGTTCTTATATACCCCAGACTCAATTTCCCCTATTATTAGTCTCATGTTACCTTGTATGATAAATTTGTCACAATTAATGAGCTAGTATTTTTTTTTTAATTTTTAAAAGATTTTATTTAGGGGCACCTGGGTGGCTCAGTGGGTTAAAACCTCTGCCTCCAGCTCAGGTCATGATCTCAGGGTCCTGGGATCGAGCCCTGCATTGGGCTCTCTGCTCAGCAGGGAGCCTGCTTCCGCCTCTCTCTGCCTACTTGTGATCTCTCTCTGTCAAATAAATAATTAAAATCTTTAACAAAAAAAAATTTATTAATTTGAGAGAGAGGAAGCACACAAGCAGAGGGAGGAGCAGGTAGAGGGAGAAGCAGGCTCCTGGCTAAGCAGGGAGCCAGATGTGGTACTTGATCCCCGGACCCTGGGATCATGACCTGAGCCGAAGGCAGATGCTTCACTGACTGAGCCACACAGATGCCCCAATGAGCTGGTTTTGAGGCATTTTATTAGTTAAAGTCCATATTTTATCTAAATGTCTTCCTTTTTTACCTTAATATTTTTTTTTGTTCCCAGTTCCCAAGCAGGTAACTACATTGCTTTTAATAATTACATCTCCTTAGGTTACTCTTTTTTTTTTTTTTTTTTAAGATTT
Organism: Procyon lotor; assembly: GCA_028646535.1. NCBI lineage: Eukaryota > Metazoa > Chordata > Mammalia > Carnivora > Procyonidae > Procyon > Procyon lotor. The sequence goes on along the minus strand of CM053615.1, from coordinate 37,280,352 downwards.
TATTTATTTATTTGACAGAGAGAAAGAGATCACAAGTAGGCAGAGAGGCAGGCAGAGGGAGAAGGGGAAGCAGGCTCCCTGCTGAGCAGAGAGCCCAACTCGGGGCTCGATCCCAGGACCCTGAAATCATGACCTGAGCTGAAGGCAGATGCTTTAACTCACTGAGCCACCCAGGCGCCCTGAAGTTACTCTTATTTTGACAGTTTCTCGGACTGTCTGTATTTTTGATGACCTTGACAGTTTTAAAGAGTACTGGTCAAGCATTTCGTAAAACTCCCTTCAATTGTGATTTGACAGATGTTTTTCTCATGATTAGACTAGAGTTAAAGGTTTTGGAAGTGAAGATCACAGAGGTAAATTACCATCCTAACCACACCATGTCCAGGGTACATGCTATCAATATGACTTATCACTGTTGATGTTTACTTTGATCACAAACAAAACCACAAAAAGCTAGAAATACATATTTTCCTTTTTCTTTTTCCTCTCTCTTCTCTGATGTCATCGGAAATGAATAGGAAAAATGAAAATAGGATTAGAAATCATGAAAAATAAATATTTCAGAATGCTTTTTCTTAAAAAATTGCATCAGAAAATTGCAGAGAAGTACGTAATTTCTGTAGAATTATGACTAGGGAAAATAATTTCTGTTTTACCTTCTTTGTACTTCACATTTACTTTCTTGTTTCCCTCCCAGATGACACTATGTCAAACAACCAAAGGTAAATTTAAAAATTTAAAAAGTAAGAAGAAAATGACATTTTTCATGTTGAAATCTAGAGACTATTTAAGATAACTATGTGTCATTCAGTAGGATCAGAATGAGATTGATCCTCTCCTCAGAGTTAGCCGAGGGGTTTTCCACTCAACCTTGTAAATTTTGTTCAGTCAATTTGATGCACCTATTTCTCTTTTCCATTAAAAATTTACTTCTCTGGGGACACCTGGGTGCCTGAGTCAATTGAGCATCCGACTCTTGATTTTGGCTTAAGTCATGATCTCAGGATTGTGAGATCAAGTCCTGCGTTGGGCTCTGTGCTCAGCTAAGAGTCTGCTTGAGAGTCTCTCCCTCTGCCCCTCCTTCAACTCTAAAATAAATAAATAAATCTTTTTAAAAATGTACTTTTATGGAAATTCCAATTTAATATTGATTTTTTCTGTTTGTAATGAAACTTGACTGAGGCTATCTAAATAAGGGGGAAAACGGGCTGAAATTAAGCATCTTCTGTACTATTTATGTGTCATTTAATAATGGATTTGGGAATCAGAGTGCTCTCCACATATCACAAACATCTATTTACATTACCTTGTGACTTGTATTTTATTTCATATTTTTTAAAGATTTTATTTATTTGTTTGACAGAGAGAGAGAGATCAGAAGCAGGCAGAGAGGCAGGAAGAGAGAGAGGGGGAAGCAGGCTCCCTACTGAGCAGAGAACCCTATGCAGGGCTAGATCAAAGGACCCTGAGATCATGACCTGAGCCGAAGGCAGAGGCTTTAACCCACTGAGCCACTCAGGCACCCTGCTTTGTGACTTTTAAATAGTCATCACCCTAAAATAGTCACTTTGGTGGGAATCAAGACAAATATATGGACATTAATAAAAGAGCATAATTGTACCTGATTGAATTTAAGATTGTAGCAAGCATTTATGCCATCCACACTCTTCTTCACAGTGTCAAAAGCCCAAGAGTGTTTTACTTCTTTCAACACTCACGAACCTGGGGCGCCTGGGTGGCTCAGTCGTTAAGCGTCTGCCTTCGGCTCAGGTCATGATCCCAGGGTCCTGGGATCGGGCCCGGCATCAGGCTCCTTGCTTGACAGGAAGCCTGCTTCTCCCGCTCCCATCCCCTCTGCTTGTGTTCCCTCTCTCGCTGTGTTTCTCTCTGTCAAATAAATAAAATCTTTAAAACAAAAACAAACCAAAAAATAAAACCCAAAAAACAAACAAACAAAAACAAAACAAAAAAAACCACTCACGAACCTGATAAAATTTGTTCAGTCATAGTATTCTAGAATGGAAAGGAGCGTGGCTTAACACAAAGGTGCAGAAAAGCCCTACCCGCCTCTGCCCCTAATGAGTGGGTAATCTGGAGTCACTCATCTGGGAGCTATGGAATTCTGTCTATAAAATGAAGCATAGTACCAAGTGACCTTCAAGGTTTATTCCTGCTTCAACGTTCTTAGATTCTAGAGCATCACTGGTAACCTTTCGCCCCCAAATCATAAACCAACCACAAAACATCTTTCTACAAAGATTTCTATAAAGAAAACAGAAATTTCCTGTTAATCACTGAATTATTTGCTTCCTGTTGGGAAATTAATACTTCCAGGATACCTTGATTATGTTGTTACCAAAGCAATACTGAATTAAATTTGGTGTTCGTCTGTGAAGGTATTTATCTAGTCAGACTGATGTTTTTGGAAGAAATGCTTTAATTAGCATATGGCTATTCCCATTCAAAATAAAAATCGAATGAAAAAAACCCAATCACCCTATTTCTTTTTGTGAACTAGTTTGGTTGTTCTCATTAGTTGAAAATTTGAACACTCATGCAAAATTACCTGTGAGTGTACAATTTCCCTTGTAACTAATAGAAATTCATAGACTGTTCCAAGATGGGCATACTCATAGTTAGTCATTTGAGAGAATAGTGTTGTGCATACCTGTGCATCATAGAAAAACACCCACACATACAAAGGCTGCATTTTTTTTACCCAGACCTGAAATAAAAAAATAAAAGATCTAGAATGCCTTCCTACCACCTCCACCCTAACCACACCTTCCTGCCCTAAGCTTATTACCCAAATCTGGCTTTGCCCCAGTTTTTGCCTCTTTGAAACTTAAAAAAGATGTTGAGGGAAAAGGTGAAAGAAATAGTAAGATCAGGAAGAGAAATAGATGAAAAATAGATGAAGAGCAGGAAATTCTGGTGGGTGTGGCTTTGTAAAGTGAATTGCTGACATTTGGAAATGTAAGAAAGCAATTAAGGCTACAAAAATAACTAGGATGTGGCTCATTCTCTTATTTCCTCTGTATGCTCAGAAGCTAGATGAACATCAAACATTTCAGTTGAATTAGCCAAATAGGGATTGTCTTAATGACTTTGAATACATTTTTATCTCCTCAGCAACCAATGGTAGTTTGAGAAATTCAGTCAAATTCTGGCTTTGATCATTTGGCTTGGACCCCTTAAAAGACATAACTGATTGCTCATCTTTATGCCTCCCAGATTGTACTTGGTCACTTCCTTAGTGATTCTCTTGGAACTATCTTAATTCTTCCTTCCTGTCTCTTTGGACTTTGCTCTTAGAGTGTAAGTTAGCTGTGGAGTGCCTGGGTGGCTCAGTCGCTTAAGCATCTGACTCTTGATTACTCTTGATTTCAGCTCAGGTCATGATCTCAGGGTCATGAAATCTAGTCCCGCATTGGGCTCCATGCTCAACAGGGAGTCTGCTTCTCTCCCTCTCCTTCTGCCATGCCCCCCGCCCTCAAATAAATAGATAAATCTTAAAAAAAAAAATAAGAGTATAAGTTAGTTGAGACTTTTCAGCCCTTGCCTCTACTTTGAAGCCAAGCAGCCTGCTGAATCCTTTAAAGGAGCAGATAAGTTCAAAGACAGATCCCAGAAAAACTGGTAGAAAGGGAAGAAAGATGGTTTCCAGAGATAAGCACTTCTGACAGGACATAGCCAATCAGGACTCCTAGCATCCACTAAGCCTGTGTAGCTAGAGCAAAGGAAGGTGCTCAGGGGGGCAGTTGGAGGTGGAGAGATGAGCCGAGACTCTAGTTCCTCAGGTGATCAAGCTGAGTAAGAATTCAGCACGCCTAGAGCCAAGCTGGTTGCTACTGAGATATTAAGACCAAGATTTGTTGGTCTGGATGAGTCAATTTACTGTGCATCTATAAAATATATGTGAAATTTGCACCAATTGTTTGGCTTCAGTCACTTCTAAGCAGATTGACCATAGTGATTAAATTCTCAAAACTATTGCCTGTTCGTTACTGTAGCTCTTGATTCAAATTTGATTCTTCATTTTTCATTCTGAAAAGAAAAGCTTAGACAAGGAAGAACTTGTAGCTTGCAGAAGGTACATAGTCCTAGGGCATTTATAATTAATAATCAAGCCACAATTTGTGCAAGAAGAAAGGGGACCATCTATTACATTAGCATGTACAAACATTGGTTTATTAAATCTGAGCTGAGCCAAAATGTTTGTCATACAACGGCGGCATTGTCAGCATTGCAGAAGTAAAAAAATGAGAATTTTACCAGCGTCAGCATTGATTCACTCATTTCTCATGCCGTGACTAATTAATGAGGGATCTATCCCTCGTGAAGAATCGAAGTTAAAGAGAAATGGTTGCCTTTGAAAATTATCTTGGTTCAAAGTGGCTGGAAAGGAGTTTGACTGAATTTAATTACAACAAACATTTATTGAACATTTACATATGTAACACAGTGTAATGGCAACAGGTATCCAAGATAAATAATATCTTTCTTCAAGTAGTTTATGGAAGATATTGTCACATATGTTGCTAAAATGTGAGGTATTGAAATAAAGGTTAGATGGAGGCCCATCATGGTAAACCAGGAGATCCTCAGCCCCGAGCCACAAATAAACCCGCGTTTGAATCATTTCTCCACCAGCTATTGTCAATGTGATACTGGGCAAGTTACTTAATCTCTCAGAACCTCAATTTGCTTATCTGTAAATTGGGGACCATAGAATTGCTTTAGATGGTTATAAAGATTAAATTGGATAGTATACATACACAGCTATCCAGGATGCCTTGTATTCTTTCTGTTCTTTCCGGGATTAGGAAAAAATGAAACTAATTCCAGTAAGCAGAATCAGAGAAAGTATTACAGAGGACGGTGTAGAACTTTAATAGAAGATGTGATGAGATGATTTCATATGCAGAGTAGAATGAGCAGAGGCACAGTTGTAGAAGTACATACACGCGTGGGCAGTACTGAATGGTCCAATGTGACCAAACCAGAGAGCACAGGGAGAAGGTGTGAAACCCAGAGCACAGATGAGTAATTAGTGGTAAAACTAAAAACTAGGAAAAATCACTTTTACAAGGCAATGTCGAAAAGATAAAGGAACCCGAATTGACATGTTTCAGAAAGATATTTTGAGTAGCTCTATGAAGGATGACCATCCGTGAATATTGAGGAGACTACTAAATAGCTTTGTAAAAGATAAAAATGACATAAATTCAGGCCATAATGGTAAGAATAGGTGCACAGAAATGGGTATAAGAAAAGATTCTAAGGTAGAGTTTGCAAAACAAAGTAAAAGCTCCTTTCTTTGGGACCAAAACTTGGAAGATTTAGATCCGCCACATGAAAGTTGTTTCCTTTTTTCAGGATTTGAAATTGGTAATAACATTGTCCATTAAATAGGTCTAAGATCATTATATTCTTTCCTTTAAATATTTGCATATCTACACTGAAAGGAGTTTGATAATATATTTAAGCTCAATGCTCAAAGTTCTTTGGTTTTGGAAGTCAGTGATCTCAGTCTAGCATGTGTCAGATTCACCTAGAGGGCTTGTTAAAACACATTGCTGTGTGTATGCCCAGAGTTTCTGTCTAATTCAATAGCCAAGATTTCGCTGATCTAGAGACCACACTTTTAGAACCACTAGTGTATGTACATAAAGACTTGTCCCTTTGATTAAGGTCCAGTAGTTTTCCTAGGTAAGGGCTAGTTTCCTTAGTCCATTGGGAATACTGAGAAAAGTATTTCCATCTCTGTTCTGAGAAAAATAATCAAGGAATTAGCCCACCCTTTTCTTATTGCTGGAGCACTAACCTGGAAATTCCCTTTAGACATTCAGTTTGTAGGTTTGGGTTACTGAGTTTTGTGATCTGCCCCAATCATGAATAAGCCATATTAAATTCAGGCTTAGGACCACTCAGACAGTTAGAAGTTTCCACACTGAAGGAGAGAGCTAAAAGCCGTGTAGGTAATATCCAGTTCTATGTGGGTGTTGCATTTGATAGGAGATGAAATTTCATGTGAAGTTCTTTAATGGAACTCTGTCTGATGGTGCCCTGAAATTTCCATCTTGTTGCAAGAATGTCAGAGAATGGTTTTGCCACACACGTACACACATGTGACATGAGCTGTCCCTCATTTGCCAGTATTCAAAGCAACTGAACATGGTGTGTGAGGTAGAAATATGTATAGAGATGACCACCAGGTTTTAACTTGGATGACCTGTTGACAGAACCACAACAAGATAGGAACCCCAGGAGAAACAGTAGGTTTTGGCAAAAGATGAGGTCAAATGGATATTGTCACAGAAGTTTCCAAGGGGAGACTTCCCACATGCAAGATGGATTTGGTGCTCAGGTGTTTATCTGTTTAAAAATAATAGTTACACCTACGGGATTGATGAATTTGCTTAAGAGGGGATCACGGAGTAGAGAGAAGGCATAGGAGTCTTGTTCTTAATTTCCTAAGAAAAGTATATACTATTTAATTTTTTTCTGAAAATAACTTTAAGAAGGATTTGGGTAATTGGAAGTATGAAAACCTTGATTGTTAGGACAATGCCATGGGCTTTGAAGGGCCATCTCAATGCTTTGGGGCTCTTCAGTATAAGTCAATGCCGATGTTTCCCTATAAAATGCCCTTGGAGTTAATATCAGAGAAAAAAATTGGACTAGTAAACTGACCTGTATTGGACTGCTTCTTACCACATGTATTTGTAGGTCCTCTGTAAACTAATAGAATATTAAACTTAAATCACTCACTTTCTGGTCGATTGACTATTTTTCAAACATTAAAAATTATTCATAAGACCTCAAACTGTTGGATCAACTCTTTAGTGAAATCCAATCATGTTATTAGGAACAATGACTTGCATCTTTCTGTATCTGGATCTTTTCTACTTTGTCAACCTACACATAATGAAAAAAATCCTAGAATACAAAAGCTGTAGGATACCGTAAGGATGATTCAATCTAGCATTTTTTTTTTAAGATTTTATTTTTTTATTTGACAGAGAGAGATCACAAGTGGGCAGAGAGGCAGGCAGAGGGAGAGGGGGAAGCAGGCTCCCCTGCTGAGCAGAGAGCCTGATGTGGGGCTCGATCCCAGGACCCTGAGATCATGACCTGAGCCGAAGGCAGAGGCTTTAACCACTGAGCCACCCAGGTACCCCTCAATCTGGCATTTTACAGGTTAGGAAAGTAGACCCCCCCAAGTGGTTAATTAACTTGTTAAAGATGATCTCTAAAAATAAAAAGAGAAATAAAGGAAAAGAAATAAAGATGGTCCAAGCAAATAAAGGCAGAATCGAGAAAAGCATCTAGGCCTCCTGACTCCAACTCTGGGGCTCCTCCTATCTCCCCAAAGCACCCACTTTCCCGCCCCAGAAGCATCGCACTACACATATGGATTAGTCTTTAAGCAGGCATACTTTCTTCCCTATTTCTCTTTAAACCTTAAAAAAGAACCCAAAACAACCCCAATCCCAAAACAATATAAATGAAACATCCTCGGGAGCCATCTACATAAATAAATGGCATTGGGGGGGACTTACCCCAGTATTCTAAGTTGAAATGGAAAGAACCCATTAAAACTGTGACAGAAGAAAAATTGCTTTACAGGCAGCACTTCCATCTCCACCTTAAAAAAACTTAGGCTGTTTCTGAACATGATGCCAATTTATACACTGAAGCCAACAAAGGATTATTTTGCCAATAAGGATACCAGACTGCTCTGACTCTACCATTTGGGCTTCATGTAGATGCAAATTTAGACTACACACACACGCACACACACACGTATATATACCTATATACATACACCCATTTTTTCCCCCTCTTCCCTCTAGAATGAGTTCCTTAAGAAGGCAAGGCAAGACAATAGACACAATAAACCATTGTGTTTCTAACACATCCTGAAATACCTCACAGGAGGAAAGAGAAATTAGTAGGAGGTTTAAAAAAAAAAACACACACAACTTAATTAAATGTCCCATTCAGTTGAAGAGCGCCAAGTGAGTCACCTTTGAAGGAAGGCCCTCTGGCTTCATGGATGGGGGTTGGCCTCCGGTCCTAAGCTTGGACTGTGCTGATAAAAATCGCTTCTGTGAGCCATTCGATGGCCCTGCTGGATTTTTCACAGCGCAGCTCTGCCTTTCTGTAGAGCCACGATCCCAAAGGGTCACCAGGAGCTGGGTGGGAGCAATGGAGTTTAGGTTAGACTACTGGAGGTCAGACAGCCCTTCTCCCCTGTCACTGTCCAACACATCCAGTTTAATTTAATTATAATTTGTCATAACGGGTTCAAAAGGCATTTCCTCCAACAGCTGTATCCCAGCCTCTCTCTCATTTTTAAGGAATAAACTGACACACGAATAATGTAGGTGCTACCGCAAATTCCTATAAAATGATATTCAAATATCCAAAGATATTCCCATTCCAGGGTTTTTGATATGTAAACAAATCTAAGTCTTTTTTTTTAAAGAAAAATTTTTTACAGATTCTTAGGTCTATTTTTTGAATCCAAGGATGACATATTCAAGGACATTTTATCTGGCGCTCCACGCATAGATAGCAAAACTGACTTTGTTGTCTGCATAAAACTTAAATGCTGTGTTCCCAAGTCTGATTCTTCAGGAACGCCCTTTCCCCAAGAGTCGGTCCATCGTACACCTGTGGATCTTGCTCTTTTGAGCTCCTTAGACCAGCCAGTTTCTTCAGACATGGGGTCTTCCAGATTCACAAGCGTGGAAGGAAGAGAATTCTAAGGACTGGTTTTATACTACATTTCCAGAGCAGGTGAGAAAATATAAACATGAGTCATCTCGACATCCCTACTTGTTCAAGGAAGCATCAGCATCAATGTCAATTTGAGTGAAATAGAGAAAAGGCAGGATCATCCCACAGCCTGAATCTACTTTTCAAAGCGCTGACTCATTACCAGTGAGTTGCACCCTCTCAAGTCCTGCTGGCTGGTGCCCATCCTGCCTACTCAACCCTGGACCATTTAGTCCTTCTGGAGACGAAACACAGAAACCTGAGCCTTGGGTTTCAAGGGAGGCTCTCCAAGTGAGTCATTCTTTATAGGTGAACACTACATTTTATTTTGCAACACAGAGACGGGGAAAACCCACACGGGGCTGTGGGCACACCGTCAGTGGACTCCTCACTCCACCTGTGTGTGGAAACTCATGTGTCAGTGTCAGCCACAGAGCTTATGCGCAAACACTGCCTTTGAACCATGTGCTGAAGGCAGGAGGAAAGAGCTTCTTCTCTGTGGTCCTCTCAGAGAGGTCCTACCTGAGAGGAGATCTCTTCACTACATCTGGCCAAAAGCCAGCCAATTCATCTAAGGCAGGGACCAGGAGTTAACTCGTCTGTGTAAAACAGTTTTCCCCGTGACTCATGTCCCATGTCACACGTCAACTGTAACGTTAGAACAAGTCCCGAATTAGTGTGAGTCTGCTAAGCATCCTAGGAGGCGAGAGGCAAGCCCTTAGGGAAATTTATTTTATTTATTTTTTAAAAGGGTAAATTTCATTTCATTTCATTTCATTTCATTTTATTTATCCCTATGGAACTTTAAATAATGCACTAACTTCTGCTCTCAATAGGTCGTCTCTGCTTTTAGGACAATTGTAGAGCCACTGCAAATAGACAAGCTAAGAAAGTTTGAAAATGACTTCCAGAGAAATCAGGAGTGTAAATTTAACCGTAAAAGCAATATAAAGTTTATTTTTAGATTGAACAGATTTATTACTTGGGCCATCTATGTGGCTTATGCGCCTTTTAATTTGTTACAGCTTCACTGCACTCAAGTTTCCTGTTGTTTTCTTCATCTGATCTGTGATAAACTCTTATAGCTTACCTCCTACCAGCTCTCATCTTGAGTTTTTGACATTTTGCATTTGCAAAGCACTTCCGAGTTTACGAAGGAACTTTGCTCACACAGTCCTTTTCCTTTTCAGTCCTATAACCTGTGAGGTCTGCAGCTCTCCATCCCCGTTGGCTGGTTGAAAAAGACCGGCAGTGATTTGTTATAGGTCACACCGCCAGCAAATGACGGGACTGTGACAGGAACCTTGGATTTCTAATGCCAGGTCCCCTTTGAACCCCAGCTGCTCATTGGTGCCCATCATGCCACAAGCTTTTCCGTCTCAAAGCCTTTACAGGCACCAAATTCACCCTTGCTTTCTTAGCCTCTACCTCCTATCCTAGCCCACACATGCTCCAACGTTCCACATTGTTTGGGAGAGGCCTGTGCGGTGTCATGAAGCTAGTCGGAGCTCTTTCATTTTTCATAAATTGAGGCTGAGGCGGGGGTCATGTGGCTCTCAGGAGAGATGTGGAGGCGTGACCTGAACAGATTGACCTTGGTCCGTGCAAACTGTCTCAGCGTGGTGCAGGCTGAGCTGAAAGCCTTCTTTAAATCATCTCTGAAATGTAGCCAGGCTATCTAATACGCCTAACAGCAAAAGGCACTTTTTTTTTTTAAAGATTTTATTTATTTATTTGACAGAGAGAGAGATCACAAGTAGGCAGAGAGGCAGGCAGAGGGGGGCGGGGAAGCAGGCTCCCCGCTGAGCAGAGAGCCCGATGTGGGGCTGGATCCCAGGACCCTGAGATCATGACCTGAGCCGAGGGCAGAGGCTTTAACCCACTGAGCCACCCAGGCGCCCCTCAAAAGGCACTTTTTAAGGGCATGACTTTTGTGAAAATCTTTCTGTTTCCTTTTTCACTTTGTCTTTGTTTTTTTATTGCCCTCTTTTTCTTTTGTCTTTTTTCCTTCCTTCCTTCCTTCCTTCCTTCCTTCCTTCCTTCCTTCCTTCCTTCCTTCCTTCCTTCCCCTTTTTTCTTTCTTTCTATTCTTCATTTCCTAATATAGGGATGCCTAGTGTGGTAGCGAATCTTTAGAGATGGCCCCAAACAATGTTTATATTTCCTACCCACCCATGTAGGCGGGCCTATGAAGAAAGTGATGTGCGGAGACTTCTAAGCCCAGGCATTAAGAAGATCTGGAAGCTTTCGTGTCCTTCTTTTTGGAGCCATAATCTACCATGTATAAAGCCAGGTTACCCTGATGGAAAGAGAGGCCATATGGAAGGTCCTGGAAGATGAGAGGCTTTTGGAGGAACAACAAGGTACCAACCACCAGGTCCTATCTGCCGCCCAATGGCATCATAAAAAACCTCAAATGGGGGGTACCTGGGTGGCTCTGCCTGCTACGTATCTGACTCTTGATTTCAGCTCAGACCTTGAATTCTGGGTTGTGAGATCGAGCCTGGCATCCGGCTCTTTCCTGGGTGTGAAGCCTCTTTGAGATTCTCTCCCTCTCCCTCTGCCCCTCCCCCTGCTCTGTCTCTCTTTAAACAAACTAACAAACAAAACAAAACAAAAAACCAAAAAACCTCAAGTAAGACCAGTAGAGGAGCACCCCCCCAAGCAGGACCCAGTCAACCCAGAGAATCATGAAATACAATGTTGTTTTAAGCCACTAAATTTTTAAATGGTTTACTATGTAGCATAATTGGTCACCTATCTCCTAGTTGGAATCTTCAGTAACCTTCAGCAAGTCCTTGAAACATCTGGGCTCACAAAGGCCAGTTTGGAACAGATGTGGGTGACCTAAGGCAGATAAGAGAAAGAGAATTTATGCCAAAGACGGAATAATAAACCCAGAAAATACAGAGGAAGGAAAAGCAATGCTCCTCAGGATCTTGAATTTAGCTCTACATAACTCCGAATCTCTCTCTTGTGGCATGATGGGCATCAATGAGCAGCTGGGGTTCAAAGGGGACCTGGCATTAGAAGGTTTGTTTAAAACAGACAAAATTATTGCTCCTTGGGGGTGCATGGGTGGCTCAGTGGTTTAAGCCTCTGCCTTTGGCTCAGGTCACGATCTCAGGGTCCTGGGATCGAGCCCCGCATCGGGCTCTCTGCTCAGCAGGGAGCCTGCTTCCTCCTCTCCCTCTGCCTGTCTCTCTGCCTACTTGTGATCTCTCTGTCAAATAAATAAATACAATCTTTAAAAAACAAATAAAAAAAACTATTGCTCCTTGTACATGTTGGCCTCGGTCTGACAACTTGAAGAAGTGCATCTATTTAAATTAAAAATGATACTCAATGAATTAAACTCACCAAGTCATGCTTTTTGAGGGTTAGATCAAGCAAATAATCGCCTTAAGCCAGTGGATCTTTGTATTTCTAGAAAGGAGTACATTGTTTGGAACGTTGGAGGTACTTGAGGGTTTTTTCTGTTTGTTTGTTTGTTTGTTTTTCCAATTGAACTGACTAGGGGCTCTGCCGGACCCCGGAGTGGGTAAGGTGCAGGCACAGAGATTTCGTTCTGGGTCCCATCTTCCATCCACAGGAGAAAAACTGCATCATTTCTTGTTCATCTAATATTCATCCAGGGGGTGTCTGTCTATCTAGAATGCCCACAAAACCTTGGATAAGATGAAGAAATTTGGAAGAAACATGTAAGTTAAAACTAGCTCAAAGTCACTTGCTCCCTCTATTTATTTATTTGGTCTGAGATGATTCCCACATTCGCTTACCGTATGGCATTAAATCATTCTGGTCCTTAAGTTATTATTACATGATTCAAAGAGTATAATTTACAGAATTGCCAGCCCAGGCTGCACTCTGTCCCACACCAAAAAAAGACCACAAGGAGGGGAGAAGAAAAATGACTGTTTCCTGGTAGCCCATATTTACGCAATTTTCTCCCGCCACAGATTGTCTTGGCAGTCTAGACAGAGTCTTGTAAAATCCTTCCCTGATGTCATCCACATCCTTCCTTGATAAGTTCAAAATGAGTCCGGAGCAAGCATGGCTCTTCTAGCAATGTCGTACAAATAATGAGCACGGTGCCACCCCGGAGAGGCCCCTGGACTCCGGCGATTTCCACATAAAGGAACAGACTGATGAGCCGGCCACCAAATTATGTAAATATGTGGCCGAGAATGCCGCTGCTGAAGAGGAAAAAGAAACATACATGTGGACATTTCGTGTTTTAAAAGAACTTTGTGGGAAACAAAACGGATTCAAGAGAGAAGTAGGCTAGGTTCAGGGAAAGGAAGACTGAGGAAATTATTTACTTAGTTAAAGCCAGGGAACGCTCTGAAATGAATGATTCCTTAAGAGACAACTTAAAGTTGTGTTTTAGGGGTGCCTGGGTGGCTCAGTTGGTGAAGCGCCTGCCTTCAGCTCAGGTCATGATCCCAGGATCCTGGAATCGAGCCCCCTCTTAGGCTCCCTGCTCTGTGGGAAGCCTGCTGCTCCCCCTCCCTCTGCCTACCACTCCCCATACTTGTGCGTGCTCTCTCTGTCAAATAAGTAAAACCTTTTTTTAAAAAATTTGTTTCGAAAAGAATATGCTGGGTCTTATTTCTATCATTTTTGTAGATTGAAAAGATGGTTCCAGGTTAGGATTTGAAATTCAGGTTATAAGAGGGAATTTTTAAAAAACCATTTTATTTGGGCACCTGGGTGGTTCAGTGTTAAAGCCTCTGCTTTCGGCTCAGGTCATGATCTCAGGGTCCTGGGTTCGAGCCCCGCATCAGGCTCTCCACTCAGAGGGAACCTGCTTCTCCCTCTCTCTGATTGCCTATCTGCCTACTTGTGATTTCTCTCTGTGTGTCAAATAAATAAAAAAAAATCTTTAAAAAAAAAACCATTTTATTTCTTTATTAGCAGAGTAAAATTCCACACACCAGCACATGTATACATATTGGATACAAATTTAGATTTAGATATAAACATTAGGATATACCCATGTATATATGTATACATAGAAGATACAAATGCTATTCTTCTCTAATAGAAGATAAACTATACAAGATATGTTCAAATAATTATCAGACTTATAGCCTCAATGAAAATTGACTCGAGTTCGTTAGAAAAGAATTTCCGTATCAGAAGATGTAAGGACAGACACATCCCCCTATTTATGATTGGAAAATTTTCTGTGTATTAAATCTTTATTTTTATGCGATTATAGTCTTCTGGCCTTCAGGGGGAATTGGAAGAAAAATGCTTCTCACACTGCATTTTTAATATTCTGTTCAATCTGGTTAAATTCTCCAAAACAAATAAAGTATAAAAAGAAGAATGGGGAGGGTATGTGCTATGGTGAGTGCTGTGAATTGTGTAAGACTGATGAATCACAGACCTGTACCCGTGAAACAAATAATACATTTTATGCTAATTAAAAAAAAAAGGAGAAATGTTCGATTCCATTCTCCTATTTTCTTTGCAGTTGGTTATTCCAGAAGAGCAGGAAATACTTGGACATATGCTTTGTCACCCTTAGACTGGTCACCACTTCCGACTGAACTCACAACTGGTATGTATTTCAAGCTCATCTCCCCCAGCTCTGTGCCTTCCCAGTCTCTGACCTCCATTCCATTCCTCAGAGACACTTGCCTCTCTGACTCTGAACTTTTTAAAAAAATATATTTTTATTGAAATATAATTGACACATAACATTGTGTAAGTTTCAGGTGTACTGGGTGTTGATTTGATACATTTATATATTGCAATATTATTACCCCTGTAGCATTAGCTAATCCCTCTATCCCATTACCATCAAGTAAGTATCATTTCATTTTTGTGGTGGGAACATTTCAGATCTTCCCACCTTTATTGCAGCATTAGTCACAATAAACAATCTATGGAAATAACAGAAGTGTCTGTCAACCGAGGAATGGGTAAACCTATTTATAAATATATACACACAATGGAATATTATTCAGCCATGAGAAAGGAGGAAATCCTGCCTTTCATTGCAGGATGGATGGACCTTGAAGGAATTATACTAAATGAGATAAGTCAGACATAGAAAGACAAATACAATATAATATATGATATCACTTGTATGTGGAATCTAAAAAAAGTCTAGTTGGTAAAAATAGAATAAGATGGTGGTTACCAGGAGCTAGAGGGCAGAGTGGAGGGGGATTGGGGCAATGGTGTTTACAGGTACAAACTTGCATCTAGTAGATACGTAAGTCCTGGAGGTCTGAAGGACAGAGTAGTGATTTTAGACAATACTGCATCATAAATTTCAAAGTCCACCAAATACCATCAAATACTTTGCTGAATTCCTATGAGAAATAATTTAGATACCTATAAAATGCCACACGCATGCTTGGCCTATGGTAGATGCCATATACAACTATTAATTTAAATACTATTTGACCATAAAATCTCTGACTCTGAAAAATGATTCGATGAACATACAGAAAAAATTGAAAATGTGTTTATCCTATGACCCAGCAGTTCTACCTGGGTATATTTCTTTAAAACCAAAACCAAAAAACTCTCAATCTATATATACAAAGAGATATGTTCATGAAAACATTTTTGTATCAGCAAAAAAAAAATTGGGTATTCTGTTAATGCCTACAGGTAGGTAAGAAAATAAATAAATTGTGGTATGTTTATAAGATGGTCTAGGCCAATTAAAATTATCATGGATGTATTTAAATATAATAATGATGAGGGAAGATTAAGTATAAAATTATATATTAACTTGTGGGGCGCCTGGGTGGCTCAGTCGTTAAGCGTCTGCTTTTGGCTCAGGTCATGATCCCAGAGTCCTGAGATCCAGCCCTGCATTGGGCTCCCTGCTCTGCGGGAAGCCTGCTTCTCCCACTACCGTTCCCTCTCTCGCTGTACTCTCTCACTATGTTTCTCTCTGTCAAATAAATAAAATCTTAAAAAAAAGAAATTATCTCTTAAGAGCTATTTAGGGGCCCCTGGCTGGCTCAGTCTGTGGAGCATGTGATTCTTAGTCTGGCAGTTGTGAATTCAATCCCCACATTCAGTATAGAGATTACTTTTTAAAAAAGAGGGAGATTTAGACTTACCTGTCAATTTTTATTTCTTAAAAGACACCGGCAGCAACTCCTGCCCACTAAAAGGGACACTTAACTTCATCCGTGGAAATTTCCATGATTCCCCAAGCAGAAATGGTGGCTCCGTCCACCTTAGAAAAGTCCTATAGTAAAGAATTTTTTTGCAGGTCTGTTTTCAAGCTAGACTGATTTCTCCAAAGTCAGAGATTCCATATTATTAATTTCTATAAGTAGAAAGCAGAAGAAGACCCTAAGTAGGCATTCACTAAATACTTGAATTAAAATAAAGGTTCATCTGTAAGAGGAAAATCCAAGAAAGCACTAATTTAAAGCCAAATAGGAATGATTTTCAGCATTAACTGTTATTTTGAATTATCTATGGTCTTTACTCTTCTTCATTAGTATAGCTTATCAAGAGTCATCATTAACCATAAGACTTTCAATCAAAGAATGCAAGAAAATAGCTTTTCCAAGAGGAGATATTGAAAACATGAACATTATAGTAGGGGAAAGATCTCGGTGATTGCAAACTGCTATAAGAAATTCTTCTCAAATCCCCCATATAAAAGAAATAATGTATGAAGAGGTCCTCTAAAGACATATAGGGTCTTAGAAAGTTAGCTGACACATACCATATGCCAAATAGTCTCCCGAGGACTTTGCTTCAATTAACTCTCTCAATGCTCATAATAAACTGTAGGAGGTATTACTATGGCACCCGTTTCACAGAAGAAAAAACTGAGGCACAGAGGCTGAGCAACTCGTCAATGTCATACGACCAGGAAGCAATAATTTGAATCTAGTCAGTTTGGTTCCAGAGAGTAAACTTCTAGTTTCTATGTTATACTACTTCTCATTACTTCCCGTAATCAGTTGGTGTGGTCAGGATTTCATTGTTTTGTCTTGTTTTTCATAAAATTTATTGCTGGATATTCATTTGCTTTATACAAGTATCACTTCTTAAAATACTAAAACAATTCCCTCGTGGTTGGTGAGCAGGCACTGCCCCGCAGCTCCTGAGCGCCATTTCATTATTCTAGTCCTCTTGGCCCACCTCGGGGATATTGACATCCCCTTTGTGAAACACACACACACACACACACACACACACACACACACACACACACAGGAGTCACCCTGACCCCTGCTCCAGGTCTATGGCCCCCGTGGAGCTGACGAGTGGGTATCCGTGTATTCAGGTTGTTAAATATTGTGACCACCATCACCATCCCTAAACATCAAGTCAATTTATAAGCCTCGGGTCAGGGTACAGATGGCGGTAAGGTAGCCCTGGAGAGGTTCAGTGAGCTCCTTAACAAGAATTAGAAGAGAATCACAAATCCCTGTCCATCTTCTAGGGGTCTCTGCCTGTGGACAGGACATGGGCTCTGGATTTAAAAGAAGTGAGTTTGGAGTGCCTGGGTGGCTCAGTTGGTTAAGCAGCTGCCTTCGGCCCAGGTCATGATCCTGGAGTCCCGGGATCGAGTCCCACATCGGGCTCCCAGCTCCACGGGGAGTCTGCTTCTCTCTCTGACCTTCGCTCCTCTCATCCTCTCACTTTCTCTCTCAAATAAATAAATAAAATCTTTAAAAAAAAAAAAAAGAAGAAGTGAGTTTGCCTCTCAACTCTACCATTCACTAGTTATATGGTTTGTAGCAAAAGACTTAACCTTGCAGGAACTTGGTTTTTCACTGAGGGATGATGCTCTTCTTTCACGGGCTATATGAGAATAAAATGATAAAAAGTACATGAAGTGCTTAATTTAATGTTTGGCACATAGCTGTTGCTCAGAAGATATTAATGTGCTAGACATTATTGTTATCACATAAAACAGTCACAGTAGTAGTGTTCACTTCACAGTTAATCAGTTGATAAAAGCAAAGCTATCAGAAACATGCCTGTTACATAATAAGCTCAAAATATACATGGTAGTTATTACTATTTTGCTGTAAGCCAATTATATTTAAAGTTTGTAAGTCATGTGCTATATATATATATGTACATATATATATAAATATTTCTTTTTCTTTTTTTGAGAATAGGCCTTCTATTTTAAACTTTTTTATTTTAAAAGAATTCTTTCCAGGCTGAAACTCTGAAAAAAATAGAAATAGGAGTATTTTTGCCATCTTTGTATAAGGATCCAAATCCTCTCCTCTCCTCTCCTCTCCTCTCCTCTCCTCTCCTCTCCTCTCCTCTCCTCTCCTCCTCTCCTAGCTGATATAACAGCTTAATGATGTTTATGCCTTCAGTGTGCAAGGCTGATAAAACCATTTTCAGTCCAGGAAAACCACCTAAATATCTCACTTGTGAGATATGCCACAAACATGTTTTAATATTTAGTTTCAATATTTTGAGGCATTGGTGAGTGGATCCTAATTTTGAGAGAAAAGTATTCAAAAAGAAAAGGGGGTGAACCACATTGGTCTAAATTTTGTTTTCAATTGATTTTGACAAAAAGGAAATGAATGTGCAAATGGAAAGTCAGGATAGGATCCTTGGGAAGAATTTTTATTTCCCTTCTGGAACATCGAAACAGAGAGTTTTAAGGAGCGGGCTAGAGAGATCAGGGAGGTAGACCTGTGCACTCTCACCAACGAGATGAAATCCCATTGAAACCTTAGTTGCCATGAGCCACCAACAGAAACACTAACACTGAGAGAAAGGGGTTTCTGGTTTGAAATAATGTTTTTATTACATATCATCTGAAAATACTGAATGAAGAGTCAGATCCTTGGTGCCAGTCCTGCCTCCACCACTGGTCAGAGCTGTGGACTTAGGTAATGTGTTTAACCTCACTGCCTCCCAGAACTATTATGTGTAATGTTTGTGGGTTGGACTTGGTGTTTTTTAATCTCCATTTTAAGCTCCTCTAAATTTAAGCCTTGAGTAAGCAAATGTAGAAGGTAACAAATGTCCAAAACATTTCTAACACCGAACACACTGGCCTTCAAGAGGAGCCCACGGCTTAGTTCAATTAACTCACAATTATGAAATGCCTATGTACTATACAGATATAAAAATATAGGTATAAGGGGCCCTGGGTGGCTCAGCCGTTGAGCATCCGCCTTCAGCTCAGGTCATGATCCCAGGGTCCTGAGATCAAGCCCCGCCTCAGGCTCCCTGCTCGGCGGGTGGGAAGCCTGCTTCTCCCTCTCCCACTCCCGCTGTTTGTGTTCCCTCTCTCGATGTGTCTCTCTCTGTCAAATAAATGAAATCTTTAAAAAAAATACAGACATAAGATGCAAAGATATAGATATCAAAGGCAACAGAGATATAGAAATACAAAGAGAAATGAATTCTTCTCCGGGAGCTCCCATTCCTGTAGAAGAGACAGCGGTATGTGTAGACAGGCTAAAACACCGTGCAATTAAACACAGCAAAAGATACTGCTAGGGATGAGGGGCCAGAGACCATTCCGAGATGGCCCGGAGAGGAATTTTAAGGACAAAATGTTAAGCGTTTCAGCCATTCTACAATTAAGAAACTTCACACATAAATGAACTAGCTGTCTCACTCTGTTGATGGTCTCATGTGTGTCTGTATGAAGAGGACCCTTTGGAAATAAGGCAACACTTAGGGTGGGTAGGGGACATTTAAGTATTGTTGCTACTCGGCAAGTAGTTTAGAGCTCTCTCCAGGCAATTCTTGCAGGGCCATATTTATAATTTTTTGTAAACAGCGGGACACACCTCCCACTGCCTCCATAGCTTTGTCTGCAGAGCAGAGAGTTCCTGTCCACTCCCACCAAGCAGGAACTGCGTGGACCATGTGCTATTTTCAGCCAGCAGCACCTCTGAGATGAGTTACTAAGCCAGCCAGGACATAAATTTCAAAGAAACACACCCAGGACAGCAAACAATTCTTATGTGGTATTCTGTAAAGAACCAAAATTGCTTCGAGGACTTTACCAATGTCATTTAAAAATTCTAGGGGCCATTGTTTCTTGTACCCCAGAAAGTCAGAGCAGCTAGCTTTTTCCACCCAACAACTCTGGCCATTACCATCGGTCTGAAGTAATTAAAAACAACAGATTGCTTACAAGATGGATTTTCCTTTCAACCAGTTGTTTGTCTTATTCTCGCAGAATATTGGACCCCCCAGAGGGATATGTTATAACCTGCCTCCTCCCAAGTAGGAGATAGTTAATAATAACAGTAACTACCACTTCAGGAGTCCTTGTCTGAGCTGGGCTCTTTCACAGACATGATTTAGCTAAAGCCTCTCGGTTATCTATGATGGGAGGTGCTATTTTCCCGGGAACCTGGGGCCCAGAGATATTAAATGACCCAATGGCAAGCATATAGTAGTAAGACATTAAAATATTTGCCTAGCCAGGATGCAGCCTAAATCCTGGTGGAGTACTTTGGTTTCTTAAAGTAAAATCTGTAGGAATGGGGGCTGGGAATACAAGTTCATCAGAGATCCTCTCTTTCCTCTGCAGAGGAGTCATCTGTGACCTAGTGACCTTGGAGCTGCAGTTGAGGAGAAATGTAGGTCAGATGAGATCGATATTTTGACAAGGCAAGAAAATCTTTGGACATTTGTCATGTATTTTGTTAATCTTAACTTTGTTTGTTACTATTCATATTTACCTGTGAATCATGTTCCTAAGAATACTCTGAAGCCATCAAGTACATTTTTCCATTGCTTTTAATGTTAAAATGGAAATACACTCTGATAGAAGGGGAAAAAGTTTGGATTTTGGGGATGACCTAATGATACGTTTGGATTGTAGCACATTTTTGAAGAGCCCTCTTAAAAATATTTTCTTGTTTAAAACAAAACACAATCTCGATACATAAATAAGAACCTAGAAGGATGTACAGAGATATTCACAAAGTAAAATCAGTGGCATTTAAACTATGAATACTGTATGGGAAGTTCAGATTATGTTTTCTGCAATGTCAGCAATAAAGACATAAACATTTCACCAGTCTCAAACATCTCAGCTTTCTAAAATTTATATGTATTCTTAATTACTTTTCTTAGTCTATTTCTTAAAATTGCATCATTTGATCTCATTGGATATCTTTTCCCAAGAACACCTGTGAACTCCTTTCATTTGCTTTCTTATATATATTTAATTAAATTCTGCCTGTTACCTGATACTTATTGGGAAGTTTACAATGGATATATAAAATATGATAAACTGTCATAAGTCAAAAGTGGAATAAAGGAAATAAAATCCAAAACAAAGATTCAACAGAAATAGAATAAAAAAATGCTACTATGCTCATGAGACTCACGTACACTGGAGTAGGGAATAAAGTAAGGAGGTAATCTGGCGGGAAGCTTGCCAGCAGCTAAGTGAAGAAAATGTGGTCAGTTATATAGTTCTGAGTCCATAAGGTAAAAACAGACTGACTCCTGAGAAGAATTTTATCTGTTCCTGGTGGTGAGATCAGGCAGGAATTTCTCCCAGGAGTGTCCTAAAGAGGACTGGTGTATGATGTGGAAAATATATTTTGACAACAAAGAGTCAGAGGCTTTCTTATAAAGACCCCCAATATAAACTGATGAGATCCTATTGAAGTTCAGTTTACTAAAAAGATCATTTCAGGGGCACTTGGGTGGCTCGGTGGGAAGCCTCAGAAGCCTCTGCCTTCAGCTCAGTCGTGATCTCAGGGTCCTGGGATCGAGGGAATCGAGCCCCACATCGGGCTCTCTGCTCAGCAGGCAGCGCCCAACCGCGCCCCCCCCCCCACCTACTTGTGATTTCTCTCTGTCAAATAAATAAATAAAATCTTATAAAAAAAGATTATTTCAGAGACTTTTAAA
Source organism: Procyon lotor (assembly GCA_028646535.1). Lineage (NCBI taxonomy): Eukaryota > Metazoa > Chordata > Mammalia > Carnivora > Procyonidae > Procyon > Procyon lotor. Next base: position 37,258,701 of record CM053615.1, on the reverse strand, counting down.
TTAGTGACAGGTTTTTTTTTTCTTTATCAGAAGGGAGAAAAAAAAGCCCAGAAAATGGGGGGTGGAATGTTTTGATCCTTCCTTGGCACTGAAGACTCACCCAATGTTTTCTAGGCAAGCTCAAATCTGAAAGCTTTTAGGCATCCCGTAAGGGTTTGTTTACAATTACCTATTGGTTGAGGTGGTCGGTAGAAAGATGGCTTTTCATACAGGTTGAGTGATCCATCAGCGGATGTCCGGGGCACACCCTTAGCTATAATGTTGGTTGAATATAGCGTATCTGAAATGGGCCCTTCTAGCTCATCGTTAGAGACAGAGCAGCTGGGAGTTAGCGTTTCTCCACACTGCTATATCCTGTTTCCAATGCTGGCACTGGGCCCCTGCAAAACTCCATTCTCCTTCCTCGGCTCTGACAACAGGGAGCCCCACAGGGAGACAGAAAGGCTGGCGGAGGAGGAGGAAGGGACCGGCTCCTTCCGGTGTGTTTGCTGCTCATTCTCCACCTCAAAGCAGCCGCTCGGGGTCCATAGAAGCACTTGGCTCCAGTTTGCAATTTTCCCACCTTCCTCGACCCAGCCTTCACCCGCCCAGAGGTACCAGCATGAGCGTGCTGGTGTTGTCTTCCCGGACACCCGAGTCCCAGAGCCTCGAGGGTCCTCCTTGGAGCCCTGAGGCACCAGCACACAGTATCTTCTCAAAGGTTGGGGTCCTAGAGGGCCCTTCTTCTAAGCTGCTACCTTCTTCTTTTTTTTTTTTTTAATTTTTAATTTAAATTCAACATAGTTAACATATAGGTTATTACTAGTTTTAGGGCTAGAATTTAGTGATTCATTAGTTGCATAGAACACAACAGTGCTCATTCCTTAATGATGTGCCCTCCTTAATGCCTGTTACCTATTTACCCCATCCCTCCACCCACCGCCCCTCCTGCAACCCTCCGTTTGTTTCCTAGAGTTAAAAGTCTCTATGGTTTGCCTCCCTCTCTGTTTTCACCCTATTTTATTTTTCCTTCCTTTCCTCTATGTTCATCTGTTTTGTTTCTTAAATACCACCCATGAGTGAAATGATACTGTATTTTTCTTTCTCTGACTGACTTATTTCCCTTAACATAATATCCTCCAGTTCCTTCCATGTAAATTGCTAACTGCTAATGATCCCAACTGTTCCTTCCTTCCCCAGCCTCAGTGGTGGTAGCTTCCTCCTGCAGACATCACTTTTGAAATACGCTAGTGCTCCTTTATTGTCTTTTCAGTTCTCAAAACTACAGTAATAATATTTTATTAGTCTGTTCTCTCTTTCCAGGCCCCTGACTGACACACTGATAAATACAAGATGGCTTCAGGGATCCCCCAAATTTCATAAATTGAGGAGTTGATGTTCCCTTAAGAGTAAATGTATAGTATAGTTCATTAATACCTTAAGTTCCTGATTTCTTTTTTTCTTTTTTTCAGAAGGCAAATTTATTTTCTGTTATCCTGAAGAGGAATATTTTAAAAACAATATTTAAAACAGGGATATATTTCAAATAACAATGTATGAGGATGAAGTCTATTGTATAGTCTTTAAGGGGTAAGGTATACCTTCAAATATTCCTTTGTATACTTAATTTAATTTTCTATCAAATAAGATATTAAAGCTTGTAATTAGTAGAAAAGAGCGGTGGGTTTTCTATGTCACTTATGTCATATTTACCAATGAATGAAGATCAGGTATAAACCGTGTGTATTAGATTCAAACTGTCCATAATCATCACAGAAGTATAGGAAACTGTTATAAGCCACCTTATTCTTTGTCTATAGAACAAAATTCTTGTGTTATAGAAATAGAGCATGATGGGTAGCCTTCGCACCTTATCAATCTAGAATAAAGAAAAGGAAATTTTAAAAATTGAAAAAAAAAAAGTTCCTGATTTCTTATGGGCACTGGCAGGAGTATTATCTAGAAAACAACCTGTCTTTGGCCATCTTTAAAGTAGTAGCAGTTTCTGTGATCAAGGTTATAATATCCTCCAGGTGTGCACCAGATTGGTGGGTGCCCATTTTGTACCCATTAGGGCTAGATTTATTTTTAGATAGGCTAGGTGTCTATCTAAAAGATACATTTTTTAAATTGTATTTTTTTATAAAGATCTTTCTTATAAAGACCCCCAATATAAACTGATGAGATCCTACTGAAGTTCTTTTCAACTTACATTTTTTAAATGTAAAATTTAAAATTTTATATTTTTTAAAAAGATTTACATTTTTACATTTTTTAAAAAGATTTTTATTTATTTATTTGACAGGAGAGAGATCACGAGTAGACAGAAAGGCAGGCAGATCCCTGCTGAGCAGGGAGCCCGATGTGGGGCTTGATCCCAAGACCCTGAGATCATGACCTGAGCTGAAGGCAGAGGTTTGAACCCACTGAGCCACCCAGGTGCCCCAAACATTTTATTTTCTGATTACATACTTTTGTAGGAAATTGGGAAAAAATGGAAAAGCATAATACAGAAAGTTTTAATTATTTGTAGTCCCACAGTACTTGTTTACATTCTGTTATCATTATATGTGTATATGTTATGTATATTTATATATATTCAATATGCTTCTTTTTTTCATTTTTTTCAATATGCTTCTTCTTACACACATTTTTATAACCTACTTTTTCATTCAATCAACACACTTATTAGGATTTTTAAAAAATATTATTCATTGACTGTATCTCTTTAGATGAAAGCCTCATGTTGAAGATGTCCTCTTATTAACTTGCATTTATTTGTTTATTTATTTTTAGAGATTTTATTTATTTGAGAGAGGGAGAGAAAGAGACAGAGATAGCGATAGAGAGCACGAGGGGGTGCTCTCGAGAGAGTGAAGCAGGCTCCTGGCTGAGCAAGGAGCCCAATGCGGGGTTCGATCTCAGGACCTTGGGATGATGACCTGAGCCGAGGGCATCAGCTTAACAGACTGAGCCACCCAGGTGCCCCAACTTGCATTTATTTTTTAATCCGGAGGTCTTTTTTTTTTTTAAGAGAGGTAATACTTTTTTTTTCCTTAAAGATTTATTTATTTATTTGAGAGAGAGAACACAAGCAGGTGGAGAGGAAGGGGGAGAAGCAGGCTCCCTGTTGAGCAAGGAGCCCAATGTGGGACTCAATCCCGGAACCCGGGGATCATGACCTGAGCCAAAGGCAGACGCCCAGTGACTGAGCCACCCAGGAGCCCCTAATCCAGAGGTCTTTTAAAGAACAAGAAGAAGAAAGGGTGAAGGTCTGAGACAGGGATGGAAAAGAGGCTCTACACAGAGCACTGGCTGCATAGACCCTTGCAATGACAGGAGATCGTGGTTTGTCCCTTTCTGTGGGACAAACTTCCAGGATCAATCAACAAAGTCTTCAGTGGGTGTGGTGGCACCTCTGTAACTGCGAGCCACACTCTGAGGCACGTTAGCAGATCTTGCAAAGTGGAGTCTTTTCCATTCACTATTAACCGTCACAAGAGAACTCTGCTCCAGTGAAGACTTTATTCATTCACCTAATAATAAACACACCATGCATTCCTGGTGATCTATTGCTACAGAACGAATCACGTCAAATCTTAATAGCATAAAACAATACAGACTTTATTATGCTGGTAATTCTGCAAGCCCAATATTCAGGCAGGTCACAGAAAGAAGAGCTTATCTCTGCTCTGGGGTTTTGGGGTCTCAGCTAGAGAGGCTGGACCGGCTCCACTGGAGGTGTATGGGGTCATCTGTGTTCCCCAGTTCTCCACTTGGTGTTTGCCAGGGTCAAATGTACAAGGTGCCTCCTTTAACTATATGTAGGGCTCCTGGGCTGAGATGGGAGGGACAAATGAGAATGGACTAAATCTCTTTCTCCTGGTAGTTTCTTCAGGGGCTAGCTTGGGCTTCTTACAGCATGGCAGACTTCTTTCATGGTGACTGGCTTCCCCTCAGGAAGTATGCCTCAAGGCTTCTCATGACCTAGCCTCAAAATTCACACAGCGTCCTCTCTGTCCCATTCCATTGGTTACACAGGGCCCGTCCGCATTCAGTGAGGGAGATACTACCCTGAGACTCGAAGTTGTTCAAGAAGCCACTGTTAAGGGATGGTTACCGCATACTGTCTCGCAGCTCAGTTGGCTCTTTCGTTCGAATTATCTTCACTGACTCTCACGATGCTCCATATGGTGGAAGTTTGGGATGCTCATAATTGGAAGCAGAAGATGAAAAAGGGGATCCCATGGTTTTCCAAACTAAGAAGTCACCTACTGCTGGTAACTCCATGCTTGGGAGTATTTTTCTCAGAGAGTGTGAATAACAGTTGGGAGTCCGCATCTGAGGATAACAAGTAGAGGCAAACATTTGCATATTGAATATGGAAGGTATTGGAGAGGAAAGCTTGGGGAAGAGAGAGTGCAGTTAACTACTGAATATTGTATAAAAGAATATCCATTGTCAGAGGGAGAAGTAGGGCATTTCAGAACAAAATCTTTGAACACCACTCATAATAGGGTCCGTTTTCACAGAATTCTTACATGAGTCAGGGAGAAAGACCATTAAACAAAACCTACCAGAGCAGACATTTAGAAAAAGCTTTATGGTTTCTATTTATAAATGAAAAAGGAAGCATATTAAGTGACTTGCTCGAAAATACATAGCTAGTTAAGTGGCAGAGCCTGGAGGAAAGCTCAGATTATGTAACTGGAAATCAGTGCTCTTTTTTGCTGTGTCATGAGATCTCCGATATCAGACATCACACACTAACCAGTTAGAGTTCTTGGTTATTAACACAAAAACTTGCTTTGGCGAGTGGGCACAGAAAAGAAATTTATTGGAAGGCTATCAAGTAGCTTACTGTATGGACAGTAATGCTGAAGGATAATTTCAGAATTCAGAAATTCAATAATTTCTGAAATTATTATTTCTGAATAATTTCAGAAAATATTAACTGAGACAGTCGTGGTCAAGCCAGAGGAAGAGACTGGCGAGGGCAGTGGCATTGGCACCTAGAGCCTGGACCCCTTGGGCAGCAGCTGCTGTTGCTACTGTTGTTCTAGTAATGTCACTGATCAACTCTGGGGAGTATCTTGGAGTCTTTGTGTCTTCCCTCAAGATCTCAAGTCCCAGGTGGGAGCATCTGATCAGTCAAGCCTCAATCACATGCTCTAGATATCAAGGGGTTGTTTAAAAAAAGAGACACCTGGGGGAGCACAGTCAGTCAGAGCCTGAATTTTGGTTTCGATTCATGTCCTGATCTCACAATCATGAGATCAAGCCCCGGCAAGGGGCTCCGTGCTTCGTGTGGAGTCTGCCTAAGACTCTCTCTTCCTCTCATTCTGCCCCTCCCCACCCTGCTCTCTCTCTCAAATGAATAGATAAATCTAAATAAATAAATAAATAAGAAACATCTACATCTATGTACCTACCTCTTATGAAGGCACATACAGTAGGGGAGGGGGTTCCCCAAAATGAAATGGGGTTTAATTGCTGGCTAGCCAGAAATAACAGCAGCATCTGCTCTATTCACTTTTCCCCTTCACTGACCACAGTTTACCACTGTATTTGAAGTTCCAAATGGAATACACCATTCTCATTAGAAACATGATGGTTTGAGGCAAAGATGCTAGGAGATGAGGGGCTCATGGGTAGCTCAGTTGCTTAAGTAGCTGTGTTCTGCTTAGGTCATGATCTCGGGGTCCTGGGATTGAGCCCTTCATTGGGCTCCCTCCTCAGCGGGGAGCCTGCTTGTCCCTCACCCTCTGCCCCTCCCCCCTTGTTCATTCTCGCTCCCTCTCTCTCTCTCTTTCTTTCTCCCTCTCTCAAATAAAAAAAAAAATCTTAACAATAAAAAGGATGCTAGGAGATGAAAATGAGGAGTGCCGGGCCAAGCCCAAGATATTTGCAAGTGCAGTCCACATTCTGAGACTTATTCTCTGCCCTCTGCAGCTAGTAAATGAAAGAAAGAAAAAAGAGAAGAGGGAGGAGCTGGATGTAGGCCGGGACTTTTTTCTGTGCCCATGACAGCAATGCCTGCGTTTACTTGTCTATCGATACAAAGCAATCAGAAAAGATGATGGTGTGAAAGTCGATACTACGTTGAGCCTTTTGAGGCCAAGTTTACAACAGGATGATCTGAGTAAGAATTGTATTTCTTAGAATGACATGCAAGAAGGACTTTCAATGAGCTCCCTGCATGACATCCTTAGCAGAGTATGAGTTGGATGTGTGCAGTCTAGCAAGGAATGCTTTGTAGACTGCAAGAGAAAGCTCGAAATGGAATGGGGGCAGAGGGCAGGACAACAGTTTTAGGGACTTTGGAATTAAATCAGGGGAAGGGAATAAGTATATATTGATTTGCTTTATAAATCCAACAGGGAAATTCAAGAAAGGAGTTTATAAGAAAGAGAATTCCAGGGTCCAGATTAAGTTGAGACGAGAATTACTCAGAGGAGATCATGAGTGAATTTGGCTAAAATGGAGATAAAAACAAACTCAGGTGATGAAGGTTTTGTTAGCAGAGAGAAGTTAGATTAGGCACTAAACTAAAGGGATCTGATGAAAAAATGTAGAATGAGTGACTGGATCAGTGATCGGGGAAGAGAAAAACTACAACAAGGAGTCAGTTATGGAATCCATGCAAGGGGGTGAAATAGGAAAATAAGTTCTTCAACATTTTATAAGATTGCCTAGTACATCTATTCTGGGTGGGATCGGGTTGAGTTCTTAAAAAGGCAAACCAGTCTGGGGTGCCTGGATGGCTCAGTCGGTTAAGCATCCAGCTCTTGATTTTGGCTCAGCTCATGGTGTCAGGCTTGTGAGATCAAGCCCCTCATCAGTCTCCATGCTCGGTTTCAGACACTGCCCCCCCCACCCCACCCCCGCTTGCACGCTTCCTTGCACACACTCTCTTTCTCTAAAATAAGTAAAATCTTAAAAAAACAAAACAAAACAAAAACCATTCTGAAACCAAGCATTTTAAATTTATTGTTTCATGCCAAACAAACATTCGTCCCTATTTTACAAATGGGCAATTTGAGGCTGAGAGATGTTGAATTATTTTTACCAAAAACACCTATTTAGCAGTGAGCTAGCTGAGATTTAAGCCCAAATCTGTGTGAGTCAAAAGCCCAGGCTCTTTTCACTTTATAATGATGACTCTTGAATTCAGAAAATTTAAGGTCAGAAGTTATCTGCTCTTGCGTTTATTTTCAATCTAAGCGTTGAGTAGAAGAAAGAGGCTATTGTTGAGACTCTTGGTGAATTTTAGAAGAAATAAAGAAAATATGCATACTTTTCTGGTGAGAGAGAAGTAGAATGGAGGAGACCAGCAAGTACACCCCCTTCCAATTCCCCCTCCCTCTACATATATGTGATCTATTCCGATTTCAAGACATTTTTTGATCACTCATCTAATGCTGACATGGGACAGACAGATGGCTACCCTCCAAAGATTTATTTCATGCTCCTTTTCTTGGTGTAAGGTTGCTGCTGGGACAAAGCTGCCCATCCAGGGACTACTCATTCTAGTCCCCCTTTCATCTACACAGGACCATGTAATTAGTTGATTCCAGGATAAGGCTGTTAGGAAGCAGGTGCGTCTTTTTTCACCATTCCTCTTCCCCTCTCTTCTAGCTGGATAGTATCACCCAGAATGACCTTGAAAGCCACTTGTAGAAGATAACGGAGCCTCTCTCAGCCTGGCCTCTGAATAACCACCACCACCTCCACCTTAGTCCTCTCTCCAAGCATGAAGGTCAGTATTAAACTATTACTTGAGTAAGAAAGGTTTATTTTGTGTTAAGCCATTGATATTTTGGGGTTTATTTCTTACAGCAGTTGGCGTTGCCTGAACCAACAGAACTGAATTAAGTTATTCAGTCTCTTTAGTGGTCTTGCTTCCCTTTCTTTCTTGTTTAACTTTTGCTTCTTGTTAGAACTTGCTTATTTATTTGAACTTAATTCATAAATCTGAGATTCTGCAGCTACTGGCTCACTTTTCCATGGCTGAGTTAGTTCATTTGTAACTCACTGAGCAAATATTTAATAAACATCTATCTTGTGCTATATATTAAGTGCCATATGGGACTACAAGTAAAATCTTTTAAGGTCCTTTTAGATGTGATAACACAGTGTTGCTAACTATAAGGGTATTAAGGCAACATTGCTCATAATGTCAAAAGAAAGGAAAACATATAAATGTTTAAAAGTAGAACAATGGATAGTTAAGTCTATGGTGTATTTATCTAATAAAACACTAAGAATTATTAAGGGGAACTAAGTTTGAACTTTATTCAGGAGATTTGGAGATTATTGAAATATTTTGAGAAGATAAGTGAAATGAGCAAATTGTACTCAATGAGAATAATCAATAAGAAGGGTCAATTGAATTAGTAAGAGGATCATGGATGAGATGACCAATAGCTCTCGGTATTTGCTCTCTCCTCCTTTTATTAGCAAGAGAAGTCTGGAGTATTAGCTGATCAAATAGCAGCCCGGCTAATGTCAATATTTCCTAGTCTCCCTTGAGATAGATGTCACCAGGCAACTACATTCTGGCCAGGAGTTGCTGTTACAGAAGAGAAGATTAGAATGTCACACTTACCTTTCTTAAGTACCTCCCACCAGACAGCTTGGCCAGATGCTGGGAGCCAACCCATTGGCAGGGTGAGCCTCCTTCCTATCTAAGCCTGTTGTTTCAATGACCATCAGATATAAAGTTGAGAAAGACAGAGCAGAACAAGCAGAACACAGAGGCCAGTAATTGCTAGTTTTCAAGCACAAAATGTGTGCTTGAGCTATAGCTAAAGCTGCAAGGTCTTGACACGGTAGTGCCTTTTCTCTGTCCGGATGCTCTTGATCTTCCCTCCGTCTCTTACAATGCCCTGCAGGCATTCTCTCACAGACAGGACCCTTTTTCAAATGAACACACAGCCAGGTCTGACTGAGGCTTGCTAGAAATTAAGAGCTCCCAATGTTAGAAGGTTGGAATGCCTGCAAAGAAAGCCTCTCACAAATTCTCTTTTGCGCTCTACTCTTTCAGCTTTTTTATAGCCTAATGTGAGTGAGGGCATTCAGAAGTTGTGTCCAAAGTTTACAGACGTGATAGGTTCCTCTCTCAACTAACAATGAAATACAGCATCTATTATCTTGCCTTGGCCGAAACAGAGACAGATCAAATTCCATTTTAACACACAACCCCACAAATAACAGAAAGCCAGAAGCTAGAGAAAGTGCATGAAGATACCAAGAGCTTTTCATAAAGGGTTAAACAAATAAAAATCATGCCCTACAGGACAGGAACATAGCCAGACTTTAGGAATCGAAAGGAACTTGGTGGTGTGAAGTCAGGAACTAAGGATACTTGCTCTGGATTCCGAGTTACTGGTTCCTGCTTCTCTGGAAATGACTTTTATCCCTTTCTCTCAGCATATCTTCTTTTTCTGCTAGCCAGTCCACCCTGTCGAAGATTGAATGCCTCAGAACTGAACAGTTTTTACATATTCTATGTTCAAAATATTAATCTAAAGTGAATTCAAATTTCTCAGTCCTAATTCCAAATTCCTAAAAGACAGAATGTCACTGGCACAGCTTTGATCAATATCCAAGCAACTTTGGACGTGGGGGCAGGCAATGAACATAGCTTCCTGAAACCTATCCTTTGAGTGAAGGATTGAAGATCGTGGGTCATTTTGAGCTAGGTAGATACTCCCAAGGTACCTTCTTTACATCTTGGCAATAGATTGTGGAAACCGAGAGATATTATGGAGACAGAATCATTAGGTATTGGAAGCCAATTGAATAAAAAGAGGCAGGAGAAGGACTTAAAGATATTGAAAGTAGAGTCGGAATAACTCAAAGGAGACCAGAAACCATTGATTTAAATAGGGGACAAGGGGTCCAGTTAGTGGTGGAGTTAGTCAAGCATCTGACTCTTGGTTTCAGCTCAGACCATGAGCTCAGGGTCATGAGATCAAGTCCCAGGTCAGCTCTGTACTTAGCGTGGAGTCAGAGATTCTTTGCCTCTCCCTTTCCCTCTGTCCCTCCTTCCTCTTGTGTGCACTATTTCTCTCTCTCAAGTAAATAAATAAATAAACAGAATTTTGAAAAAAAAAAAACAAATAAATAGTGGGCAAAAGTGAAGGGTAATGGTTCTGTGGGGGTATATTGAATTTAAGATTTTTTTTTTAGGTTTTATTTTATTTATTTGACAGAGAGAGAGATCACAAGCAGGCAGAGAGGCAGGCAGAGAGAAAAGCAAGCTCCCCTCTGCTGAGCAGAGAGCCCGATGTGGGGCTCGATCCAAGGACCCTGAGATCCTGACCAGAGCTGAAGGCAGAGGCTTTAACCCACTGAGCCACCTAGGTGCCCCAAGTTTAAGATTCTGATGTGACATCTGAATGGCAGTTGGTAAAATGGGCTAGAATTCAGGAGAGAGCTAAGAGCTGGATATGTTAATGTTTTCATTTGTTTAACTGAAGAATTGGTTCTGAGTACCTTCTTTGTGGCAGGGGCTCTCTTAGGCCTTAGGAATACAGCAATGAACAGACAACTGGTCCTAACCCAGATCATTGTATCCTCCATGGTTTTATTAAAAGGTTTAAGAAACAATGAACCTCTTCAAATAATAAAAAAATTCATATGTGCAGAGGAATAAATGTTTGTGTCTCCCCTCAAATTCATATGTTGAAATCCTAACCCCCAATGTAATTTTAGTAGGAAGCGGGATCTTTAGGAGGTGATTGGGTCATGAGGGTAGAGCCCTCAGAAGTGGAATTAGTACCCTTATGAAAGAGACCTCAGAGAGCTCCCTTGTTCCTTCCACCAAGTGATGACTCAGTGAAAAGATAGTGGTCTATGATAATGTCCACAATAACCAAACTATGGAAACTAGATGTCCATCAACAGATGAATGGATAAAGAACATGTGGTATATATATATATATATATATATATATATATATATATATATATATACACAATGGTTAACTATGCAGCCATCAAGAGAAACAAAATCTTGCCATTTGCAGCGATGTGGATGGAATTAGAGGGTATTATGCTAAGCGACATAAGTCAATCAAAGAAA
>CM053615.1:37216693-37247133 GCA_028646535.1 Procyon lotor | reverse complement strand
TTTTTTTTTTTCAATTATAGCAGCCCAAATGGACTGAGACAATATGCACATGTGTAAGTGTATTTTTCTGGGAAAAAAATCCCTGACTTTCAGCAAAATCTCAAAAGAGTACATTATCCTAAAGAAATGAAGAATTATAGGTACAAAACTGTATTTAGGCATTAAAAGAAAATATATGGAAAGAATAGTTCAACGTCTTGATGTTAATCAATGATGTTAATCAATGCTGGCAGTATGAGACAATGCAGAGAAGCCAGGAAGAAGCAGTCAGAGACACAATAGGATTTTGAAACATTACCTAATGTATTGTATTTTTCCTTCTTGCCAATTCCTTTTATGCAGTTGACTATAAACCCTGAGGCTGAGGCTTAATGTGTTAAGGAAACAAAGAACAGAGGAGGAGGGAGGGGGAAACTCTGCAAAAAAAGAGATTTATTTATTTATTTATTTATTGAGTTCCAAAAGAAGTTTTTGAAAGCCAGTGATAGAGACAGTAACTCTGAAGGAGAAAGCTTTTCTTCACTCTCCAACCCCACATCCAACATTGAGTCTGGCGGACTCGAGTACTTTCTTCTCTAAACTACAGAATCTGTAAGAATTTATGATTATTGGAGAGCAGATTTATACTATCCAAAGAGAAGTAGGAATCCTTTCTGGGCTAAAGAAAGAGAAGGCCTGGAGAGGAATAGGAAAGAAGAGCAAGGGAGTTTGGATGCTAGTGTGAGCTCTTCTCTCAGGGTCAAAATCTGGGTGAGAGATAGAAATGCCCAGATGGGTTTGGGGACTGAAAAACAAGGGGCCCTAAGCTCCTCTTTCAAACTCCAGAAGGAGATCAATTTCCCAAGTGTCTGCTGTCAATAAGAAGTAGCCAGAAAAAGGTGGAAATGTTTTCTGGACAAGTCTAAGCAGAGTGTGGCTTTAGATAGCCTCCCCGCAACGCTCTCCACCCAATCCCAGTTTCTCTGGATGTCTTTGAGACATAGAAGAAATCGCAAAACAATTTTGTGTCTCTCATGAAGGATCAGGATAGCTAACACCTGAGACGTAGACTTCCTGAAAGAGGTTACCACAAGGGATAACAGGTCAAAGGTCAGCAGAGCTGTTAGCAGAAGCTGAAGGGTGGTTAGCCAAAGTCCTGAATGAAAAGAAGATATGCATATCTCTGAAAGGATCACAGTGCCAAGTACTGAGAGGTAGGGGTGAGTCAGCAGAGACAGACCACTGAGTTTCCAGAAGTAGTCACCATGCACTTGCAGAGCAAGAGAATAAGAGTGTCATCAAAGGCAAATTCCAGCAAAAACCTATATCCCTCCAATGAGAAGCAAAGATAAGCCCCTGAGGGCTTAGATCAGTCTGGGGAGAAGGAAAAGAGAATACAAAAAACAGGAATCAAAGAGATTTGTGCTTTAAAACAGAAAACCCTAAAACAACAACAAAAACAAATAAACCAAAAATCTAGAAACCCCTCAATGATCCCAGTTTGATAAATTTAAGTTTTTCATCATTAATGGACATGAAAGCGACTAGGTGTATTTGGAATGAAATAAAACTTGGACTTTATTTAAGCTACAGCGTATATAAAATTTATACCCATGCCATAAAAATTAAATCAGGAAATTCAGGTATCAGAGGAATCCGGCAGAAGAGGGTTTCAAGTTCAGCTCCACCAAATCCTGAGAAGGTTGAACAGTTTTGTAGAGCAGAAGGGAGATTGCGAGTAAGGACTGAGTGCATGGTGGACAGAGAGAGTGAGTATTTCACAAAAGATTAGCAATTAAAAAATGATAAACAATAGCAAAGTTCTTATAGCCTCTGCTTTTTTATCCGGAAAGTAAAGGGAAACAATACTTAAAAATGTGGAGTTGGTATTAGAATTAATGAAGGAAGGTAAGAAAACATGCTTTTCTTACATAGTGTCTGACCATAACAGATGCTTTATAAATATTAGTTTTCTACCTTACATTCCAACCTCTTTTCTTTGCCTTCTAGGAAAGAAAGAAATCAGCATCCTTACAATATTCCTACTTCTGTTTGAGCATTGTTATTGTCACCCTCAGCTTTATTTATATGAAGAAGTAATACACACTCACACATGATATGGTAGGACTAAGAGGATTCTTAGATCACATCAGTAGAACTTAAGAAATTAGAGGTTTAGGGAAATGAAGTGAGGTCTCCATAATAACATGAACAGAAAGTAGACCCAGGACAAGAACAAGGGTAATTGTTTTCCAGGGCAATGTTCTCCCACTTAGTGTTGGTCATTTTCTGAACAGTTGTCCTTATTGTATTAGTCCAATCTCCAACTTGTACAAACACCAGCATGGCCTAGATCCCGTGCCTCTTCCACAGTTGGAAGTGTTGGACTTAATCAAAACTCAGAAGATGCCAAACTACCCCCTACTATTAAGTCATCCATCCTGCATGGCATAACAGTCTTTGTGGCTTGGTTTGAGCAGTTCTTCATTAAACATTGATCACTACCCTGTGATCAGTTCAATCTGGCATCAGGAAATGCCTTCCAGTGCAAAAGAGGGAACACCAGAGACCATCTTTAGTGCACGTGAGGTATTTGGCACCACTAAAAATTAAGGCAAACTGAAAATTAAGAAAACTGTCTTTGTTATATAGCCACTTCCATAAGTCTCTTCCAGTTTTTTTTCCCAAAAGAAGACTTTTGTAAGTAGAGCAACAGATGGAGTCTCCAGTTTCCACTGAGATATCAAGTTTTCACAATTAGTCCTGGGCCTAAGGCTAAGTTCCAGCCATTATGATCCCGGGGCACTGGGTTATGGGGAAGTCCAAATGCCTCATCTCCTCCTGGGACAGGGCACTAGAGAGATTAAGCGTGAATATCTCTAAAAATAAATTAAGATAAAGAAAGATCAATCTAAGAAAGATCAGACTTCATTTCTTTTTCATTCTAATGAATGTTCAAGACTGCTATTATTTAAGATCATCTTAAATGTTTGGAATTTCCCCCTCTTTAACTATGCTGACCTAACAGATTAGGTAGTCATAAAAACAACTGTGTTTAGCTAATGGGAGGAGCTGGCAGCAGACTGGAAAGAGGAGAAAGGGATCAGGGTATTTCTTTCCCAGTGTCCCACTGTTCAGTGTTCCTGTTTGGATGTGACTGCCCTGGGTCTATTTCGCTGGATATTCTTCACTTTACATAATCTGGTATCTTTTGAGTTTGGCTTATATATCTTTGGAAATATTTTTACTCTTCTCTGCCCAGCTATGGGCCCTAGAAGACTGACCTCTGTGGATGGTATCGCTTAAATGTTATTGCCTTTTGCCTGTCAGTTGGGTTCGGTTAGTAAGGGGCATTAGGAGGAGACCAAGGCAAGGGTGTTTCTTCCCTTTGTTGCTATGGTTACAGCTTCCTTCCTCCATCAATTACAGTTTCAGTCAGACAGCCTATGTCTATGGCTCCCAGTTCTCTTAGACTCCCACAAAACTATTTCTTCTCCATTGGAATGGCTTCCCGATGTTGCTTATAGAGTTTCTTAGAACTATGTCTACTCCTCGGTACATAATCCTTTTATTAAATCACTTCTTTTTTTTTTTTTAAAGATTTTATTTATTTATTTGACAGAGAAAGAGAGATCACAAGTAGGCAGAGAGGCAGGCAGAGAGAGGAGGAAGCAGGCTCCCGGCTGAGCAGAGAACCTGATGCAGAGCTCCTCCCAGGACCCTGAGATCATGACCTGAGCTGAAAGCAGAGGCTTTAACCCACTGAGCCACCCAGGTGCCCCTATTAAATCACTTCTATTAAAACATCTGAGAAGAAATCTGTTTCCCACTGGGATCCTGACTGACACATTTGGGAATGGAAGACATGACCAAAAGTCAAAATACTATACCCTCATTTCACATGAGATTTGAGAAAAGAGATGATTAGCTGGAAGAATGAGAGGCAGCATCTGAGAAAAGTGGGATAGTCAATCCCCCGGACAGGGAAATGTACTTGAAAAAAGAAAGTGATAAGCCTGAGCATATAAATCAACTAGATCAAGAAATATTGCTCAGGATTTTACAGTGGAAGTTCCTGACATACTGGTCATCTTCTAAGGCCCTAGAATCCAGAATTTTACTGAATCCTTGGAACATGACATTTCCACATCCTATAACAAAGCTAATTCTCTTGTTTTTTGTTTGTTTGTTTTGTTTTTGTTTTTTAAGATTTTATTTATTTATTTGACAGAGAGGAGAGAGATCACAAATAGGCAGAGAGGCAAGCAGAAAGAGAAGGGGAAGTAGGCTCCCGACTGATCGGAGAGACGGACGTGGGGCTAGATCCCAGGACCCTGAGATCACGACCTGAGCCGAAGGCAGAGGCCTTAACCCACTGAGCCACCCAGGTGCCCCAAAGCTCACTCTCTTGTATCTCCCTATTGCTATCTCCTGCTCAACCTCAGGCCTGGACTTTGATTATCACCTACCAAGTGCTATCTTGTTAGGTAACCCCTCCTCATCATTCTAGATATCAGGTCACTGCTTGTGTCCTTTATAAGGTTTATATATAAGTTTACTTAAATTTATAACAACTCATAATTATTTTATGCATTTGTTTATTCTTTTTGTCTATTGTTCCCAGTAGAATATAAGTTTCATGAAGATAGGGACTAGGTCTGACTTGTTCAACATTCTATCCCTATAGTCTAGAATAGAGCCTAGAAAATGAAATATAACCAGCAGATATTCATTGAATGGATGAATGAGCCAATGAATGAGGGAGATTAATAATATGCGTGCTACGTTTTTGCCTTTATCCCAGCTAACTGTAGCAGGCTATTTAAGTCATTACTTTACGAAACTATCACTATGTTCCAAAAAACTCATTCTGCGAATACAGGCAGTGATAGCTAGAGATACCTGAGCTAAGAATGTTAGAACAATGTCTGAAGGAGGCGCCTGGGTGGCTCAGTTGGTGAAGCGTCCAATGTGTGATTTTGGCTCAGGTCATGACCTTATGGGTCATGAGATTGAGCCCCAAGTCAAGCCCCAAGTCCGTCTCCTTGCTCGTCAGGAAGTCTGACTGAAGATTCTGTCCTTCTGCCCCTCCCCCACCTCTCAAAATAAATAAATAAATAAATAAATAAATCTTAAAAAAAGAAAGAAAGAAAAAGAATGGCTGAAGAGTAGTGAAACGGACATAGACTTTGGAACCAATGGCCCTGATGTAAATTGCAAGTCCCTCAATCTGTAGCTGTTTGGCCTTGGCCAAGTCATTTGTCGCTTCTGAACCTCAGTTTCTTCATCTGTACATGGAGATAACAATTCAAACTTGTGTGATTGGTAGGCAATACACTTGGGAACAATGTGCACTCAGTAGATGCTGCTCTTAATGGCAACACAATTACTCTTTGATAAAATAAGGTTGTTTACATTTCCATTGGTTAACAATCTTCTCACAGTTGTATTTATCTGCCTATAATAGTGCCTGATGCTTTCAGATGCTCATTAAATGTTTGCTGGATGCATGTTATATTTTTGCTTTAAGATCAATAATTAAGATAGGTAGAATTTATTCAGATATTCTGATAAGCCCTTTATATACATCATCTTACTTTACATCTGCAGAAGTGCACATTATTATTTTTTCCCATTTTATAAATTAAAAAAAATGAATGTTAGAGAGAAAAAACAAGTTACTAAGTAAAGAATCTAAATGACCCCCCGCCCCATCCCATCAGCTCCTACCCCTTCTGAGAAAGACAGGTATCAGTAGCTTAGCCTGGCCTTTTCTGAAGGATGCCACATCATGACCTTAGTGTTTTGAAACTGGATTATAACTTCTTTGGGGATTTTTTAGGGGTCCTAAATCTAATCTGCTTTATATTGCATTTCCAAGGCCATTTAGTGCAATTATGCACCTTCATTTCAAACCTGCATAATACGTAAGAGCTTTGAACAATATGTAGCCACTAAAAGAGTACATCTGCAGAATGAATAAATTATTAACTTTACTTATAATGCATTAAAAATGTATTAAAATGAGATATTCCTGATACCTCATTTCGGTAGCTCAGCTATATCTTGATACATAGCCAGCATAATTAAAGAGGATGGAACGTGTTGCTAGAGAAAACTGGGTCTATAGCCTGGCTCCTCTGCTTATTTAACAAGTGATCTTATCCATAGATCTTGGGCTCCCTGAGCCCTAGTTTCTGATCTGTAAAACAGAGTTCCTAACACCAATGTCACCCAGCGGCTATAGGTATTAAATAGAAGATCTATGTGAAATTCGCACGTTGTAAATTTGTAATTTGCACATGGTCCAGCAAATGGTGAAGTTCACGGAAACATTCAATTGTCTTCACTCTCATGATTTTACCTGCGGTCTTAACAATTAAGTAAATATTCTGTATTTGGTATTTTTCAGTTATTTTGATTGAGTCTTCCAGGTCAAGGTAATGTACTTTAATGCAGCAGTTTTGGAAAAGTTCCCCAGCCAGTTTTTATGGTGTCTTTTTCTCAACAAATTATAAAACCTAGCCTTCAGATGTACACATCAGATCTTTGTGAAGAGAACATTTGCTAAAATATAAACATGGAATGATTAAAATCTTTGGCGTTTGCTTTTCAGCATATTATGTGTAAATAAAAACTCCTCAGATCTGCCAAAATCTTTCCAGAGTTCAGAGGATTTGGGTTGGTTTTTTCTTTTATTTTAAGGCCAGAGATGGAGGATTACATTATCTAAAACAACAGGAAATGATTCAGATCAGAGCAATCTCTGATCTCTGAGGTCAGGACCTTTTATCAGAAGGTGTTTCCTTTGTTGATTCATTTGTTCAAATATATATTAAGGAGCGGTTATGTTGGTGCTCTGTGCAAGGCACTGAGATGAGCAATTCATCTTCTCAGGGAATCTCTCATCTGGAAGGGAGAGAAAACATGTATTTAAGTAGCCATAATGCCAGGTTAACTTTGGTAAATACCACAGGGATGTTGAGGTAGAGTATTATGGAATATAAAGGAAGGAGAAACTGTTTTCTGTGGAGAGAGATGGGGGAGCCTTTGAATGTTTGGTAGATTATAAACGAACTGCTCAGGAGATGATGCTATTAGGTTGGACTCTGGAAATGCAGGAGAGATCTAGAATCTCAGTCATAAAGACAGAGAACTTACAGAAAGTCTCGAAGGCTCTAAGGAAGCTGTCAATTAATCACCCTTGGAGTGGGAGAGCGCTTCCATGCACTTGGGTTGCTTGTCAGCTGTGGCACAAGTAAGTCATGTTGCATTCTAGTCATTGATTTTTCTGACTTCCTGGCTAACCAACCACTTGGAGAGCAGAGACCAAGTCTTCCTCTTCCAAAGAAGCCAGAATGAAGAGTGGTCCATGTTGACTGTGTAGTTTAACTTTGTCACAGTCAGATGTTTTGGCATTTGGCAGGGGTTATGCACTCAGCTAGGAGCCTGGGGCTGGACTGCTTCCAGAATAGTCCATGATTGGCTGGGTGACAGTGGCACACAAGCGCTGGGGAAGGTGGGACTGGGGTATCAATCAGCCTTGTTCAGTGAAGAAAGCAAACTCTATTCTTCTCTCTTAGCCTCTGGCTCAAGGTTAGTGGTAGTCACATGGGGCCTGGATTCATGCATGGAGGTGTGAAAATGCCTGAATGGGAGATGGGTATTAAGGAGGGCATGTGTTGTGAGGAGCACTGGGTGTTATATACAACTAATGAATCATTGAACACCACATCAAAAACTAATCATGTACTACTATAAGTTGGCTAACTGGACACAAAAATAAAAAAAATTAAAAAAACAAAACAAAACCCAAAACCAAAAACAAAAATGAAAAGCAGTAGAATAAAGAACACATTCAAGAGCAATTGCTTAGAGAACAGTTCCCTTTTTCTCCCAAACCTTCTGACTGCATAGTCTTCTAAAAGGGTAAGGGCTGAACTATCTGAAACTATCTGAAATCCTAGAGAGGTAATATTATAGAAGAGCAATTTGGGGAAAATCTGGGCTCATGCCTGTCTTCTGGCAGGTGAGATATTGACAAAAACATCACTGGTGACCTAACACGGTGCTGTAAGAAATCAGTTGTGAAAAATTTCTAACCCTGGGAGAAATGCTATCTCTACACACTCCTCCTTTCTATCTCTTTCTATCTCTACACACACTGTAAATATATTTTAAGCACGATTAGTTGCCCCAATGTACGATGCTTTCCAGAGTACAAGAAATTTGTACAGAGAAGAGGTCAATACGACATGCTATATATTCAGTGGCAGAGATTTAGTCAAGTTAAGTGTCCCTCAGATGAAGGGTCTTGGACTGACTACGTTAGAATCACTTAGCAAATGGGTTAAAAGGCGATTCATTATGCCCATCTCAGACTTAGTTAATCAGAATCTTTGGGAGAAGAGTTTGAGAATCTGCATTTTAAGTACACCCATGTTTGATTCTGGTGTCCACTAAAATGTATGAATCACTGCTACATTCTCTAATCTTTATGAACCAAGGAGGGCCTCTCCTTGTGTTTGAAGATAAAACTACTAAACTCATGTTTTCTAAGGCCTCCTTCTGCTATTAGCCTGGAGCAAGGAGTTTGAGGAAGTGAGTGAGAGGCTGAAAGAGACAAAATAGACATCAAAGTTTGTGCACATTTAGTAGAGGTGTTGCGGTCACTTCAGGGGCTAAGTATGAGGGTCAGAACAAGATGGAAATCATAATTTTGGCAGACAAATAGTCAAAAAGAGGAGGATGCAGTTGCCAAATGGCTAATTAATGTATGTGGTTAAAAATCCAAGTTAAAAATGAGGCATCAGGGGCACCTGGGTGGATCTGTCATTGGATATCTGCCTTTGGCTCCTGTCATGATCCAAGGGTCCAGGAATCGAGGCCCGCATCAGGCTCCCTGCTCAGCGGAAAGTCTGCTTCTTCCTCTCCCGCTCCCTCTGCTTTGTTCCCTCTCTTGCGCGCATGCTCTCTCTCTCTCTCTCTCTCTGTCAAATAAATAAATAAAAGCTTTAAAAACAAATGAGGCATCAGCCTGCAAAAATTAGAGGGCCAGGTGAGTCAGGGAAGCTGAAGACCAAATCTAGGACAGCAACAATATGCAGGATCCAACTACACAAGGTTAATGTTTGCCTCAGCCAACAGCCTTTAAATGCTTTCTGTAATAATAGAAACCATGCCCCAAACTGGGCTAGACTGAGACTCATAAACAATGAAGACGAAGGTGAAATACAAAATTATAATGTATAGTGATATGCAGACATTATTTCCCTGCCAAGAAACAACATCCACGTTTGTCAACTATACTCAGAAAAAAAGTTGAAAGAAGGAAAGAAAGAAAGAAAGAAAGAAAGAAAGAAAGAAAGAAAGAAAGAAAGAAAGAAAGAAAGAAAGAAAGAAAGAAGGAAAGAAAGGTCCAGTTTGAGTTCCCAAGTGCTGCAGAATTGTTTGACCATTAAGGATAGTTAACTTTTACTGGGTACATCTATGTACCAAGCACAATTTGAAACATCTTGGAAGTATTATCTCATCTAAACCTCACACCCACACTCAGAAATTGTTGCCATTGACAATGTCTGTTCTACAGACAGAAGAACTGAGATAAAGAGAGGTAAGCCACTTGCTCAATGCCATTTGGCCTCCAAGGGTAAAGCTGGGATTTAAACCCAAGCAGTGTAGATTTAGAATCTGCATTCTTTTTTTTTTTTTCCTTTAAGATTTTATTTATTTATTTGACAGAGAGGAGAGAGATCACAAGTAGGCAGAGAGGTGGAGAGAGAGGGAGAAGCAGGATCCCTAATGAGCAGAGAGACTGATGAGGGGCTCCATCCCAGGACCCTGAGATCATGACCTGAGCCGAAGGCAGAGGCTTTAACCCACTGAGCCACCCAGGTGCCCCAACCCAATCTGAATTCTTAACCACTATTTCATGCTATCAGCTGCCAAATAGATACTTCTTTGGATTTTACACAAAATCAAACTCTCAGTTGTGATCAACTATTGACTCAGTCATTACGGTCGCTGTTACAATATCTATCAAATCAGGGAGGAAATTTAGAAGTTCTCTGTACAGCATGACATACCACTAATGCTTAAAATGCATACACTGTCCTGTGTACAAATGCTCGCATTTGACATCATAGATAGCAGATCTGTGGTGTGATGTGGTTTTCACAAAAAGCAATGCCATCAGAATTTCAATATGAATAGGTAACCAAAGAACCTCCAGAGACCCAACTGTGTGTGTGTGTGTGTGTGTGTGTGTGTGTTTGTGTGTGTGTGTAATTGACCTCTAACTCTTTTGTTCTGCATGCATTTTTCTTCCTTCATTTTTGGCTCAGGTTATGTGGACTTGTTCAAACATTTTTTTTTTCCAAATGTACTTTGTGCACGTACACAGAAGAAGCTATTTCTTTTATCTCACATCTCTAGAGTTTGTCTTCCTGCTTGAGACTCCGAGGTGCACCATGGCCACCCGGAAAGGGGGAAACAAAGAAAGCAAGCTCAGGTTGATTAAGAAATTCTTGTGATTACAAAACAAAATGGAGCTACCTTCAAACTGAATGAAAAGGAAATGAAACGGAAGAACATTTCCTAAAGGTTTTATCATGCTTTGACGACATCCAGAGTTTTCTTTACATTTATAGATCATTTTTTCTTCTTATTGTCCAGCATTCAAGGATGTCCCTGGGAAAGTCTAATCTTTCAAAATGCACTGACATTTGTTAATTACTGGTCTATAGTTACCTGTAACTAAAAGCTAGTCTCTTCTTCCCTGTGCAGCGTTGAAGCCCCTTTTAAAATAGCAGCAACTGAAACGACACACACACACACACACACACATACACGGTCCAAATACATTAACAAAATATACTTCTGGCTTATTTGGTAAATTATAGGAAGTATAATAGTGTGGTAAGAAGGAACCAAGATGTAATTAATTAGATTAAAGATATTCTTAGATATCTCTTCCTATAACCTACAAACCAAAAGAAAACAAAAAAGAGTGCTCTGAACACTATGATAAGTGTTCTCATAAGGGTATCAGATAAATAATGTGGACTGGTTTAGCTTTTTAAAACTTAATTTCTCCAACGTTTTTCAACCTTTCTTGGCCTTTATTTTTACTCTTTACTATTAAAAACACCTGTTAATATTATGAATTACAAGTTATAAGGGAAAGATGTGAATTTTTTTTTAAAGATTTTATTTTTTATTTATTTGACAGAGAGAGAGGAATCACAAGTAGGCAGAGAGGCAGACAGAGAGAGAGGGGAGGAAGCAGGCTCCCCGCTGAGCAGAGAGCCCGATGCGGGGCTTGATCCCAGGACCTTGAGATCATGACCTAAGCTGAAGGCAGAGGCTTTAACCCACTGAGCCACCCAGGCTCCCTGAAAGATGTGAATTAAAGGGAGGAATAGTTAGCACTACTTTTTATATTCAGAATAAGCTGAAACTAAGAGAACAGTGAGAAAGGTCAAAATAAATATTTAATAGACTGTAGAAAGCAAAAATGTTTATGTGAATCGCATTAAGTCTACTTTTTAGAATTGTTAGAATCAGTTTGAAATTACATAGCACTCTTTCTAGATCATCTGGAGTCATTTTTCCCTTAGACATAGCCACTGTGCTAAATTCTGATTGTATCATGCAATTCTACTTGCACACATATGACACATTACATGTGTGTATGTTGCAAGCCATATGAGGGTGCAAAACAGGGCAGGTAGGAAATGATAGTGGTTCCTGTCTTGACGCACAAAGAAGTTATTACCTTAAAGATGTGACCAGTGCTGTTGCTGTTATTATTTGTGCAAGTGTTTACTTTGGCTTTTATTTCTTTTTTTTAAGATTTTTTTTGAAAAGATTTTATTTATTTGTCAGAGAGAGAGAGAACATAAGCAGACAGAGTGGCAGGCAGATACAGAGGGAGAAGCAGGCTCTCCGCTGAGCAAGAAGCCCCATGTGGGGCTTGATCCCAGGACCCTCGGATCATGACCTGAGCCGAAGGCAGCTGCTTAACCAACTGAGCCACCCAGGTATCCCAACTTTGGCTTTTATTTATAAAAGGGCAAGGATCCAGCAAATGCCTCGCAAAGGGCATGAATGGCTATACTCAGACAATGTCAGGCAAAAGATTTCTATCATGGGTTTCTCTTTTAGACGTCCTACAACCTGGCCTTGAGAGAAAACGCATTTGCTGGGGGCAATGATGGAGGGCTTTGCGGAAGGTTTGGAAATATACAAATTAATGAAAACACATCTAAACCATCCCGAGATTTTTTTTCCTTTTTCTTTGCTTTCTTTTTTCCTTTCTTTTGTCTCCTCCTTTCTTTTTCCTTTTCTCTTCTGTTCCTTACTTTTTCTTTTCTTTTTAATTTACCTATTCGGCCTGACCTCTTAAATATCCGAGACTTGTAAACCAGACTTTTAATAATGATATGTCTACCCATCAGACCGCCCAAACAGCTCCCAGATGGTCATGTATGCAGCTGAGTGAGGAGAACCAGAGGGTTTAAAGCGTAAAGGTAACAACAGAACATTCTACAGTTCACTTAAGCTGTAGCTTTTAATTAAATATTGGTAGTATCATTTGGAAGCACAAACACTCACCTGATATTTAAGCGGTTAGTTTTTTCAGGAAGACAGAGCTTCCGCTGAAATTATTTAATGTGTCTGAGTCAGGTCTATTTTTGGAAATAATGAACAAAAATGTTCTGAAATCTAGTTGATCTGAGGTTCTGAAAAAAAAATTAGGAATGCACAAATTAAGAGACATGGAAGGCAGATCTCTATTTCTTCTTCTAAGTATCCTTCAAATTAAACTTTTATCTTAGTTTAACAAAATGGTTCCCTCCCCCCTTTTTAAAAAAAGTCGATGACTTCCACGCTGGTAGTTAGCATTTTGTAGATCATAGAACATAAGTTCCTGTTCTATTAAGTAATACAAATAAGGTGGGTGAGAAATAATGTCCTCTCCTGCCACTCTTCTCTAAAACTTACTTTCTCAGTTTTGTGAAGCCTTAAGACTACATATCTTGAAAATAAAAAGTAATTATGTAAGAAAAAGGTGAATCATAAGACCACTAAAACAAATTCTTAAAAGTTTATTTTGCTTCCTCTTAAAAGCAGTGTTGTTCCAAGAAACTTGAATTTATGAATATTCCACAGAGAGTTATGTGGTCGGTAATCTGCCCTGTGCACGAAAGGTGAATCAGCAGTTCTTCTGGGACCAAATGGTTTACTCCTGTTATTTGTATTTCTTTTTTGGAATACCTTGTAGGCATCACGCACACATAAACCATTTCTTCTGGCGATAAACGGTACCATGGCGGGCTATGGGAAACTGTAGACTTGGTTGACTTAATAAATACATATTTTCCCTGATTCTCCTGGATTATCACAAGGCACATTTACAGTTGATCTCACCCGTACCACAATGCCAAGTGGTCACTGTGATTATTTCTTGTTTCCAGGGAAATCTAGGTTTAGCACAGCCAAATAGATGCAGACCTAGTGGTAAAGTTAAGTTGGTGAGTATTTTTCCGTGTTTCCTCATGATTCCTTCCTGCCTTATCAATGTAGCGAGTGAGTTTTATTTTTCTCTGTGTGGCCAGTACTTTATACGAGACTAGGCACACATTTGATTCTTGAGAATGTTTGGGGTGCCTGGGTGGCTCAGTCGGTTAAGCATCTATCTGCCTTTGGCTCAAGTCGGTTCAGGTCATGATCTCAAGGTCCTGGGATGGAGCCCTGCCCTGGGCTGGGATTGGGCTCCATGCTCAGCAGGGAGTCTGCTCCTTCTCTCAGCTCATGCTCTCTCTCTCAAATAAGTAAATAAAATCTTACAAAAAAAAAAAAAAGAAAAGAAAAAAGAGAATGTTTGTTGAATAAATGAATAACATGCAAAATTCAACCACCACTTATTTTTCCACTCAGATATTGGCTTGCCATGCTATTGAGGTTAATGCCAAAGTGAGATGTCTGCACTAGGAGGCACGTAGGTTTTTTTTTTTTTTCAGGAACTAGAGTCTTTCCTAGCTTGAGACAGGAGTGAGAGGCAGAGTAGGGAACAGCAGCAATAACCCAACATCTCCCAGGTGCTGGCTCTAGGCTCAGTACTTTACATACACTATATAGTGTGTAGTCCAACAGAAGCACTGAGAAAAGAGCATTAGTATGCCCATTTTACAGATGAGAAAATAAAGTTAGAATGATGTGATTCTGAAATCCTTCCAAAGGAAAACTGGGTTAAGATTAGAATTTAAACAGAAGTTATAACATAAGTTACATCATCTGATGGTGGCTGAGAGGTTACTATGTAACAGAAGAAAGAATTATATGAATCTTATTAATTTCTCCTGTTTGGTTAAACACACACACACACACACACACACACACACACACACACACACACACTAAAATAGGAAGGCAAGTCTTGGAATTCAATCTTTGCAGGTCCCAACACATACCCTCAATTACATTTTTAAGTTCTTCATTTTATTAGAGAAATAAGACTCTTCCTGACTTACTTCTAACTGCATTTGAAAGGATTTATATAAGATTTATTTAGAGGGAAGCCCATGAAAACTTCTTTTTCACTTGACTCTTTAAGTCATGTCAAACTGAAAGAGAAAGTAAATCTCCTAAGAAAACTTTTGTATTTTTTGCTATAGTAGCTATGTACACCAGAAGGGGCTGTGTTTTTTAATCTGTGTTTGTTTAATTACAAAAATAATTTAAAGTTCCAAGTAGGTTGGGATGAATACTTAATTAAAGCTATGACAAATTGAGGATTTTAATTCTGATATAGAAAAGGATTACACAAATTTATAAGAACATCTGTAAGACCACCGTGCAAACATAGGAAAAGGATAACTACATTTCACACAGAAGGAAATATAAGTGATTCAAACATTTTTAAATCTTTAACACTGCTGATAATTAAAAATGAAAATGAAGAGAATAGCTTAATTCTATTTTCTCCTATCAATCAGCATGGTTTGTTTCTTTAGAATTCACAATGCAGGTAGAAGTATAAATTTTAATTAGCCAAAAATTTTGTGGAACAATTTGTAAATAGGTATCAAGAAAGCTTTGAATATGCTTCTAGGGTTCTACTCCAAGGAAATATTCTGAAATGTAAGGAACTATTTAAATATAAAGATATTTTAACAACAAAAAATAAATATAAAGATATTTTTTATAAAGAAAAAAAAAAGAAGCCTTAAATGTCCTCAGATAAGAAGCACATATGAAGACCATTTAGTGACCCCGGAAATTAAATTCTTATGACCTAACAATAATGAGGAAAAACCAGGCTATAATATTACATTACAGTTAAGCCCAGGCATAGAGAGTGTAGAAAATTGTATTTAGATATATAAATATCAGTGATAATGGTTATCTCTGTTTGGATTATTTTTTCTATTGGTTTTGCTATAGCTTTCTGTATTTACAAGTTTATTTTTATAATCCAAAAAGAAAAAAAAAAAGAAGAAGAAGAAAGGAGGAAAAAACAGAATGAAAACAAAACCTTTTAAACATATAGGCTGGGGGCACCTGCATGGCTCAGTCGGTTAAGCATCTGCCTTCTGCTCAGGTCATGATCCCAGGGACCTGGGATCAAGTCCTGCTTTGGGTTCCTTGCTCAGCCGAGAGCCTGCTTCTCCTTCATCCTCTGCTGCTCCCCCTGCTTGTGCTCTCTCTCTCTCTCTGTCAGAGAAATAAAATCTTAAACAACAACAACAACAAATATATATATATATATATATATAGGCTGAGTAAAATGCAGAAAGAGCAGAGGAATTTAATCCTGGCCATCTTGGACCTGAGGTTCCTTTTCAGGCCACCTAGGGTCAAAAATCCAACCCAAACCAGGTATTGGTCTAGTTGACCACAGGGTCTGTGTTAATACAACACCATGGCATAGTGACGATCCAAAGAAATGCACCAGTGGGGTGCATTAGTCCAATGTCTGGAACAAAGGAGGTGGTTGGCTCGGTCCACTCTGAACTCATCAGACCCTGTCTGGAGCATGTGGTTAGTGCTGTGCCCCACATCTGAAGAAGAACTGTCAATAACTGGAGTCTGTCCATAAGATGGGGGCCATAATGGTAAAATGTCTGGAAACCCTATGACTTCTCAGCTTAAAATCATCCCCTGGTTTCTTATGGCTCTCAGAATAAAGTCCTAAACCCTGTAAGACTGTGCCTCATCTTGTAAGATTTCCCCCTTTGCTCACAAAGTTCTAGTCACACATGTTTCCATTCCTTGGATCCATCAAGCTCCTCCCCACTTCAGAATGATGGCAGGTACCGCCTCCCTAGTCTAGACCTGCCCCCAGGCCTCTACCTTCATACCCCACCCCACCCCCAGCCCCCCACCCCACCCTGTCTCCTCCACAAACGCACTTACCTACCTGGCCAATTCTTGCCTTTTGTTAAGTCTCACAGCAGATATTTCTTTCCTTGGGAATACTTTCTGACCAGCCACCTAGGAAGAGCGCCCATTATACACTCTTATTTTACCCTGCAGTTGCCTTTGGTTAATTATCTTTCTTATGTTTGTATTTCTCGCAAGGTAGCAAACTCTATAAGGACAGTATTGGGTGTCTCATCATGTGTCTTATTCCATCTGGACTGTTATAACAATATACCATAGACTGGGTGGCTTATAAACAACAGAAATTTATTTCTTACAGCTATGGAGGTTGGGAAGTCCAAGATCAAGTTGCTTGCAGTTTCTGAGTCTGGTGAGAGCCCGCTTACTGGTTAGTAGATGACCAGTCTTCTTGCTGTGTCTTCACATGGCTGAAGGGCTGAGGGAGCTCTCTGAGGTCTCTTTCATATGGGTACTAATCCCATTCATGAGGGCTCCATCAATAACCTCCCCAAGTCCCCATTTCCTAATACTATCAACACCAGGATTTAGGATTTCAACAAATGAATTTTGGGGAGAACACAAACGTTGAGTAAATAGCATAATATATATCCAGAATTTAATGCAGAAGAAGCCTGGCCCATACTGTGGGCTATTTGTTGAATGAATGAATGAATTTTGTGAAGTCCATCTGTCTGTATGTTTTTATGACTACCCTTTACTTTTACACCTTAGTGTCTCCTTCGTGCTTAGAAAATGGGATTCTTTTTTTGAGAGAGAGAGAGCACACACAGGGCAGGGCGGTGGAGTGCAGAGGAAGAGAGATAATCCTAAGCAGGGTCCATACTTAGCATGGAACCCAACGTGGGGCTCGATCTCACGACCCTGAGATCATGAACTGAACCAAAATCAAGAGCCAGATGCTTAACCAACTGAGTCACCCAGGCGCCCCTAAAAAATGGGATTCTTAATCTGAAAAAGGAAAAGACAAGTAGGAGAAGAGGGAATATGATAGCTTCCTATCATGTAGACATTCCGTGCAACACCATAGTGAGAACTTAGCTAGTTACAGTTCCAAATTCATAAGGAAGAACTTCTCAAAAATTAAATTAGCACCTTGCGAGGTAATGAATTCTCTTTTATGAAGTGCATACAAGTCATAGTTTAATATAAGCATGGGTTGGAGTTGTTGTAAAAGAGATTCCTGTATTAGATAGTCAGATCTGATGACTTTTAGGATTGATTAAAAGTATATGATTCTGTGACCTAGCAATCTCTTCAGCTATAGAGGTACTACATAAGGAAGAGAAGATTGAAGACAAAACGGGGCATGGAGCTAAACAAAGAAAAGCTTGGGGAAGAAAAGGAAACGTAACACTGTCTCCAAACATTTGATCTCAATCATTTTGAACCTTCTCTGAGGATGGGGTTGGCAGGCCTCCCAGAGAAACCAAAACAAAGCAACCTAACAGGGCATCACAAACGAAAGGGGACCTAAGCTGGGAGATGAGAAGATGAAAGCCCTGCCTTTAGACTCACTGAGGAAGGAGAGAGGGGGTGTGAATGGCAGGCTTTCTCTTCAGGGTCCTTTTCAAAGCCCTTAAGGGCACACCTCTGAAAGGAGCATTCTCCATAGAGAGAGAGAGCAGTTCCCCGAATCCAGAAGTCTGGGCATTAATGACCATGGCCAAAGGAATGGGATGAAATGCCAAGACAACTGCTTTATATGTCTTCATTCTCCTTAACCCAAATGGGTGTCATCATTCTGGAATGAGCAAGGCCTATTCAACACACTCAGCTTTTATCGTCTCCTTTGTGTTTGCTTATTCACAGCTCAGAAATTGTCCAATGGCCTTCTTACTCTCGAATCAAAGGAATGAACATTGCTGTGGAGAGAAAAACCAACCTCCATTTGGTTTGAGAGAAAGACCCACAAGATGTCTCTGCCTGAGGGCCGAAAGCAGAAAATGAAGCTATGCTATGTAGCTTTGCCTTAAGGTGGTGACTTCTGCTAACTGCAGTGTGGAGACCCCTCTTGAAGTTGAGCATAATTTTTTTTATTTTGACCGCCACTAAAAATACTGAATACTTATTGTGTGTGGTTTCAGGCAAGGTGCTAAAAGATTTGTACACATTATCTCCCAAGTCTTAAAAAAGTCTGGAACTATGGGCACTTGGGTGGCTCTGTTGGTTAAGCGTCTGCCTTCAGCTCAGGTCATGATCTCAGGGTTCTGGAATCGAGCCCCGCATCAGGCTCCCTGCTGAGCGGCAACTCTACTTTTCCCTCTGCCCCTCCTCTCAGCTCATGCTCTCTTTCTCAAACAAATAAATAAAATATTAAAAAAAATTGTTTGGAAGTAGATGCAATTACAGTTCCTATATTTGAAAACAATGTGCTATTACTATAAGAATTGAAAAAGTGCGATAGCATTCAAGTCAGGAAACATAATATTACATTTATTTTAACTTTATTACTAAAAATTTTAACCTACTACCAAGAAGAGAGTATATTCGAGTCCCACCTCACATTTTACTATATTTCCTTCATCTATTTTCTCTTTGCTCCAGATACCAAGACCTTTAGCCTCTGAATGTTTCAGTATGCATCTCTAAAAAAATGAAGCATATTTTCTTACATACTATTATCACTCTTAGAATAATAAACAATTTCTTATCATCTCATACCTAGTCTATATTCAGATTTCCCATACTGTCCCCAAGTTTACTGTCAGTTTTTCATAATTATTAAATTAAGTTCCTCGCGATAGTGATGAGAAATTGTAAGAAAACTTGCTTCTACAAACAAAGCAAAAGTAGGAGGGATTTGGAAGCAGAGTGAAGTGGGATCGATACCTACTTGCCCTGGGTTTCCCCTGGGCTTTCTGGGAGCTCAGCCTAAGTTACAGGCACTGCCTTCAAACCCCACCTGGATCTGAGCTCAAGTCAAAATCATGACACAGGGTTAAGAGCATGGACTCTGGAACCAGAGTCCAAATTTATTACCTATTAGCTGGGCTACCTTGGACCAGCTCATCTCTCTGTGCCTTAGTTTCATTACTTGTAAAAGAGGAATATGAATGGTATCTTCTTTGGAGAGTTATTAGAAGATCTAGATGAAATAATATGAGAATTGAATGACACTTTGTCATTGTCATTGTCGTCATCATCGTCGTCATCATGATAGGCACTGGCTTTAGGTTAAAAACTGATCCTACAGTTCAGGACACAGGACCAATAGAAACTGAGAATGAGGATAATGGCTGGATTTCAACGACTTTGCACAATTCTCATTCCAAATTCCCTTTTTATATGGTCATATGATCCTTTCCACAAGAAGTTATTTTAAATCCCCCTGCTTAAAGCTGGTAAAAACAAACACCCAAGCAACCTACTGTCCTGAGCTAGTGTCCAGCCCCTTTGTGTGGCCCCCTCCAAACCAGCATCCACCTCCAGCCTCTGCAGAGGAGGAAACTTCTGGCCTTTTCTAAGCCAAGGACCTCATGCACCTCATAACTCCCACTTTGCTCCATCAGCTCTCCTCACTTACCTAAACCTCCCTCTCACTTCCCTTTGCTTTCTAGCCTTGACTTTTCACCCATCTATCTGTGCAGGTTCTCTTATTTGAACTTGGACCACCCTCTTTTTACTGTCTTTTTCCTTATTGTGTTTCAACAAAGGCAAGTCATTCAATGAGCCATTGAGAACATCCTACTCTATGGTAGGCACTATGGCAAGCACTGAGAACACAGAAATGAATAATACAACATCTACTCCGAAGAGTTTGGAATCTAAGGATCTCACAGAAGCCTTCCATGATCTGCCAGCTTCCCATGTATTGCTTATATGCTACTTATCTGGTCTGTTCTTGCTTTATAGGAGTGTCACAGATAAAGAGACATAACAGTCTATATTATCGATCACCACTGGACGAGTTACATCATACTGATTTGTGTATTCGGGCAGCTAATTAAAAATTTCTTCCATTTAGTCTACTGATATTTATGATTGTCATAAAAATAATTTTGGACAGTGTTGTAGACTATTAAGCAGAACTGGAAGAGTAACAAAGAATTTTAAATTAAAACTGTTCCAGACCTACCAGTCACAAAGTAAAGGAAGCTTTCCAATTATACACATGGACTCCAATTCTGCAGAATTCCTATAAAAATCAATTATTTCTCTTTCCTGCCAACACCTATTTCTGAACCCTTATTGGTTGTGCTGTTGTAAAAGTACTTTGTGAAATTGGATGACTGTCCACGTTTTCAGCAAATGGAAAATTGAAGGCAACTCAAGACAAAGCTCCATAAAGAGAAGGACAGAGTACTAAATCTCTGAGAGAGCCTCAGAGAAGATTCCCAGTATATAAATGGGCAGTTCTTTGCATGTAACTGGTCTCCTCCATCCCCAGATGCCTTCACGGAGCTGTCACAGTCCAACTTCTTCCAGCTCAGGAGGATGGTTCCAGGTACCTCTACTCTGCACTTTAAAAAAAAAAAAATATTTGAGAGTAAAACATGAAACACTTTGATTGAGATCCTACCTAAGAAGCCTTAGTCAATTCCTGATATTTTGAGGCATGAGCCTCAAAATTAGAAAGGATGATTCAGAGTCATTAAGCAGGGATCCGGCAGAAGTAATAAGGACGAAGAGAGAACTCAAGTGCAGAGCCTGAAGAGTCCTATTGTGGGGAAGGCAGGAGGTGCAGGGAACAGGAGGCTGGCCGGGAGCCCCAAATTCTGACTTATAAAACCTACCTTGTGACAGACACAGGGCTATGCTTTAAGTAGATACTATATCTTATAGTTCTCGAATGAGTCCAGTATAGGCCAGGGAAGTGTAATTCAGAACTGTGTCCTATTGCTAACCTACTAGAAAGGCAGCATAGAGTAATGGTTAGAGGACGCCCCAAAGACCAAGGAACTGGACTAACCTCTGGACAAGTTTGAGCTACACACTTAGCCCCTAGGACACTTCATTTCCTCCTATTAAAAAGATATTAATAGGTTCAACTTCAAAGCATAATGTGAGCATTTAATGACCATTCCATGTCAAGCACTCAGCACATACTGAGAACTATGTAGATAGTGGCCATTTTTATCAGAGAGGCCTTTCCTAATACCCTTTATGAAATTTTCTGTCATTCTCTGACCTTTATCAGCTTTATTTTTCCTCTCAGATTCATCCCACTAAGCATCATAAATGTTTATCTATTTCTAGTAATTCTCCCTTAAACAGAATGCAAGTTTTTGTTTGCTACTAATCCCCAGTATGTTAAAAAAAAAAAAAAGAAGGAGGAGGAGGAGCTGAGATGTAGAGTAAGTGCCCAGTAGCCATCTGGCAATTGACTAGATGAACTTGTCAAGGTCCGACAGCTAATGAGAGCTGAGCTGAACAGGATTCCAGCTGAGGGCTATTTGGCTCCCAGTTAAGCACTTTCTACCGTAAGAGAAAATGAAAGTCCCAAAGCTGTAGATTATTACTCTATGTGAAGTGTATCATTTTAAGTATGAAAATACCATGACCAAAAACAGTACATTGTACGTGGAGCCTGGTGACTTGAGGTCTTATCAGTTTTTAGCTATGCAACCATGGGTAACTCAATGCATCTCATCGGTCTTTATTTCCTCGTTTGTAAAAATGAGAAGAATAAATAAAATTATTTCTCTGACTTCCTCAGTTCGATTTTTCTCTGATTCTATTCCAAAGAATTAAGTAAACCAAATTCATTAGCAAATAATTTTATAGCATGGTATATTTTTGTATTCAAAGCATCTCTCTGTCCTTTTTCCTTGTACAGTGAGCAAAGAGGAAAGTTAGAAAAGAAGTTACAAAGAGAATTTTGTAGCAGCTAGCAATCTAATTGTGCTGTAACCTACATTGATTTTTCTCCTTGAAATCACCCTTTAAAATCTCAGCTATTCCAGAGAAATCACTCTTTGCATATTTGGCTGCAAAGACGAGGGCCCAAATAGCAAATAAGTGTTATCAGTGGTGACAGAAAGAAGTGTCTGGGAACAAAGCCAAGTGGAAATCTAACCTGTTCCCAAAGGCCGCCAGTGTTCTTTGATTGCTCACTTCACTAAACTCCTCTGACTCTTAAGATCTTTAACATAAAAGAAAACTGTCAACCATTGTTTACCTAGGTTAAGTGTGTCCACCACCTAGAAGTGAAGTTACTAAGGGGTCCTAGCTTATATTTCTGTATTCTTAACCAGTGCTTAGTACAGGATAGCCATGTCAGATGCCCATGAGTAATTAATTACTCATGGATCCTTCTCTCTGTGGGATTCCATTTGGTCTACCAACTGAGCACCCACTCTACTTCCCTCTGACCTTTGGTTCTGTTTCCTTCTCCTTTGCCTTTTACCTTAGGTATGGCACTAAGTACAGTTGGTTCCTCTTGTCCTGACTACCCTCTTTTAGGTTCCTCAGGAGTAACCCACCTCTGTGGATGGCAGCGCCATCTTAGTTCCTGACTTTCTAATTCTGATTTTCTGAAGGAAAAAGTGTTATGTCCAGATTTTGGGAGGAGAGGTGGCTTGAATGTAGTTGTTGGTAAAGATATTAATGCTGAACAACGTCATGAGAAACGCAATCTTATTTAAGCAGATTTGGTTTTAAGTCCCATTTCCCGGTGCTCTCCTTGGGCTTTCTTCCTTTCTTTCACTTTGTCACTGAGAAGCTAGGCACTCCTCTTACCCCTTCCTCTCATAGCTCAAAACAACAGCAGGAGAAGAAAGGACACATGCCATACAAATGTGAAGTGATATTTTGTCTACATATGATAAAAGTTGTACCTGAACAGCAGAAAAGAAAGTGGGAAAACATCCCAATTATGAGAGCTGTTAGAATCTTGGATCATTTCTAAAAGATTTCAATACATGAAGAAATAGAGGCAAATGACATTCTCTATAGAGCAATCCCATTTTGGTAAGGGTTTGGCATTTGGATAGCCTGCTTGGGCCCTTTCCATCTCCAATTTTCCATGATTAGAGGATTCCAGCTCTCTAACATTGAACTTCTCCTGTAAATGTGTCTTAAAAGATTTTATTTAAAATAAACTGACGAGGCAAATTATGAGAAGAACAGATTTCTGAAGAGGCACTTAGCTTAGCAAACCAGTAGTCATGTGCCAGCCCAGGAAAAGAATGATGTCATATCTCAGCAAGCTGTACTTTCCTAAATGCCAAAGATAGCAATATCTTAATAAGTAAGGAATGTATTGAATTGGTTAACTAATATTGTCAGTGATTTAATATAACTTGAGGAAAGCTTTGACATACTAATTCCAAGATATTGAGGGAAAGGTACCGAAAAAATCACTAAATTCATTATGTATCAATAATTACCTTTCATTTTTTATTGCTCAGATGCACTTAAATAAAATGAGAAAATTAGAACTAATTTGGTTAGGAGGATTTGATTTCAGAAACTCATTTACTTTTTCTTCACATCTTTAACTATGGGCCAGGGCAAAAAACTTGTTCCTATAAAAAATGTATATGACTGGTCAATATAGCCAGCTTTCTCCTTAATTCTTTTGGAAGCATGATGAGTATTTATACATAATCGGATTAGTATATATCAATTTCAAGAGCTTAAATATGAGAAAATAAGAAGTGTTAAAGGGAGCTAGTGGATACTTTTAGCTCTTTGCTTCGCCTCCCTTCGCGGTATCCTGTTGTTATTCCTAAAACTATAAATCTCATCCAAATATCTCTAAGTTACATTATAGCCCACTTATAAACCACTATAAACCCAAGTACTTCACTTTTGAATCTACCTCATTTTTCAGCCTTCACATACTGAAGTTTTTAAGCTTTCGAAAGTTTACAACCCTCCATATAAAGAAAAATATCTTTCCATCTTAAAGAATACAAAAAAAGAGCTATGCGACCGTTCATTATACAATGAACAAAGAAGAAAGTTAATTAATTAACTTTAAGTTAATACTTAACTTAATTAAAGTTAAGTATTCAGCAACTTGCATTTATGCAACATTCTGTTAACTAGAGCTCATTAACAAGTCCTTAGGGCCATTCAGGTTACCAAAACTTTCAGTTGTCATGACACTCCATGGCATTCAGTATTTGAAAAGAGAGAACAAATCATGGTTAAAATAAACACATCATTCTATTTTTCTTGAAAACTGGTGAGTTTTACATATTATAATTATTATTATCACACTTGTGTATTTATTCCTGACTTATTCCACAAATAGCATTTCTTTGGTCCTTTCTCAAGTGTCATGAATTCTGGGATTCAGAGAACAAGTCCATACCCTTTGTTGTTTTATAACTATCACTCATCTTGCTGATCCTACTATTCTCTCCTCTTATCTTCTTAGATCTTTTTACACTAGAGTGAAAACTGGACGTCCGTTATACAAACTGTATGCATGCATACACACTGCACACACACACACACACATTTAAAAAATATTTTCTCATTTCTCATAAAAATTTTCATCTTCCAGGTGCCTGGGTGGTTCAGTGGGTTAAGCGGCCACCTTTCACTCAGGACATGCTCTCAGAGTCCTGGGATTGGATTGAACTCTGCATAGGGCTCCCTGCTCAGTGGGGAGTCTGCTTCTCCCTCCGCCCCACCCCCTCTCATGCTCTCCCTCTCTCTCTCAAATAAATAAAATCTTTTTTTCAAAAAGTTTTAATTTTCTGTTTTTCCTCTATAGTCTGCTTTTATTTCCTATTCTGTCTCATGTCACATTTCCCATTCTGTGTGAGAAAATAGTGTAAAGTGAACTGTGGAGGGAAAAGGTGAACAAATTATACATCAGAGAGAACAGAGGATAAACTGCTCTGCACAAATGGTCCACTTTTTAACCCAAGAGCAAATACTTATATGCACATCCATAGATCACACACTAGTTCTTAAGGAAAAGTAACAGCAGACCAACAAAAGGGAGTCTTGTGTTGGGATTGTACCTATATCTGGGGGTGTGTTATTTAGGATTAAAAAAACCTAGATTGCCTTCAACTCACATTAGACAAAAAAGTTCATTCTGATATTAGAAACACAACATACAATGAATCAAACTAGCCTTGACATGTGTTTTATACATGGTAGAATCCATATCAACTTTAAAATTAATTCAAGTGAAGAGTGTCTAGTGATGTAATAGTTATATGGTAAATTGTTTCTGTGTATATGCCGTCTCAACTTTTTTTCTTATGTTGATTTGTTCAACTAGTGATGATATAAGATGGCGCTGAGTATTGATTTCAGAGACTTTAAGGAAATGTGATTAATTTGTTAGCAAAGATGAACTTATCAGTAGTTCTTTCAACCTGGAGCCTTATGAGCTCAGATGCTGACTTCGCCACTTGCCCTGTGTTATCTTAGCCGAGCTAAGTTACTTTAGCTTCAGCTTCCCCACCGCAGTAGGGATTGTGATCCCACCTTATAGCATTATAGTGAGGGTCAGATGTGAATGGATCTTCAACTCTGCCTGGGAGAAACAGCTCAATGATTAGTGTTTCTTCTTTAAAGCAGCCAGAGAGACAGTGGGATAAATTTCCGTGTATATTTCAGATAAATAAAAACAGATTTTAAAAAGATCCTCATTTTATGTGCAGGTGATGAATCGCTAAATTCTATACCTGAAACCAGTTTTGCCATATATATTAACTGACTAGAAATAAAAACTGGAAAAAAAAGATCATCATTATATTTATTTATTTATTTATTAAAAGATTTTATTTATTTATTTGACAGAGGGGGATCACAAGTAGGCAGAGAGACAGGCAGAGAGAGGGGAAGCAGGCTCCCCACTGAGCAGAGAGCCGATGCGGGGCTCAATCCCAGGACCCTGAGATGGTGACCTGAGCCGAAGGCAAAGGCTTTAACCCACTGAGCCACCCAGGTGCCCCTCATCATTATATTTTATAGAAGTGATAACCACGTTTTCGTGACTTGGGAGCAAACAGGATACAAACAAATTCATTTCCTTTTTTCATTAAGAAAGAAAGACGCTCTCTTGTAGTGTTAATTTTTTAAAGTTACTGAATATGGGTCTGATATGCACCTATTGTGCACTGGTATGAATAGGTTTGTTAAGCCCTGATGTAGTTCTGTACTAGAGGTAGACAGCTACAATCCTGTGACCCCTCCAGTGCCCCTTCAACATTCCTGGCCTCTTTCGTCAGGAAAGGAAAGAGGATTCAGCAATTAGTGGGCTAATTCCTGACAGTTGGGAGAGCTTTCTAGACCTCCAGAGCTCTGGCTACCTTCAGCCAAGGATGGGGAGTGCCACATTATACTAGTTGTGATATATTTCTTTTAAAGATTTTTTATTTATTTGAGAGAGAGCGAACGAGCATGTGCACAAGTTGGGGCAGAGGGAGAAGGAGAGAGAATCTTCAGCAGACTTCCTGCCCTGAGCACAGACCCCATGTGGGTCTTGATCCCCAGACCCTGAGATCATGACCTGATCCCAAACCGAGTCGGATGCTTAACCAACTGATCCACCCAGGCGCGCCTCGTTGTGGTATATTTTTAATATGATCTTTGCTCAAAGCAATAGTCTATTTGTTGATTTAATAATATCTGCTAGTCCTGAAGCACAAAAGTCAGACAAAATACAGTATTCTGAGGAGCATAAGGCAGTGGAATGGAGGAGAGGAGGAAACCAACCACAGGCTGGTAGGAGAGGTAGGGAAAGATGGAAAAGCAGCAGGAGGAGGACCTAGTATAAGAGGATTACCACCCGCAGGGATCCATTCCATACAATCCCCTTTCTCGTGTACATTTCATCAATTCAAACTGTCTCCCCAGGATGGGGAGTGAAAGCTCTTTGACAACTATATGGCACATGTCTAGAACCAAAGCTGTAATTACTGTCTTTGCTATGCTGACACCATTGTCTGACAAAATATTGTGCTGAGCATTTTCTTTCTTTTACTCTTTGTGCTGGCTTACTTTGGGTAAAATAACATCAGTCAGGTTCACATCCACCCTGGGTGAAATCCTGTTACAACGCCCTCAAAGGCTGGTGTCTACATTGTTTCCTTGTGCTGGGATTCCATTGTATTAAATATTGTTGAAAATCGGGTACTTGTGAATCTTTTGGTGTTATGTAGAAAGGGTATTACACACTGTAATTTAGAAAGCATTAAAGAACCATTGCTGAATGTGAGAATTGCTTCTGTTTGGATTAGGGCTGAGTTTTGCAAATTGTGCCCTGCTAAACTCCAGAAGAGCAAAAGTCGATTTGATGGCCAAAAATGTTTGGGAAATACAATGTATGTTGAAATATAAAAGGCTCTGAGAAGTCATGTATTTAAAAAAATGTTTAACTTTTATAATCCCAAGATTTCTCAAATTTATTTGACTCTCCCCTTCTCTCTCTGTCTCTGACTCTCTCTCTTTGTCTCTCTTTCTATTCTTGTCATGAAATTCCTAATATGGGATACCAAGTTTGAGAAATGGAAATGTTGGGTCAGGGTATTCATTCTTGCATTTATAGGGCACCTGCCACATGTTTGGAAATGGGCCAGACTGGCAGAGCAAAGACAAATAAGGCACAGTGCTTGTTCCTGAAAGGCTAGAGGAGAGGCAATGCAAATGAAATTATGGAGTTGTTCTGTTTTATTTTTTAATTGTGGGAAAATAGGAGACAAAGCAACTGAACAGAAAAGAACAGAGGTTAGGAACATCTCTGGGAAAGTTTCCCTGGTGAGGAAGTCTCACGTAAGATTATGGCTCAGTCGTTAAGCAGCTGCCTTCAGCTCAGCTCATGGTCCCAGGGTCCTGGGATCCAGCCCCGCATCGGGCTCCCTGCTCAGCGGGAAGCCTGCTTCTCCCTCTCCCACTCCCCCTGCTTGTGTTCCCTCTCTCACTCTGTCTCTCTCTGTCGAATACATAAAATCTTAAAAAAAAAAAAAAGGAATACATTCATGCAAATGTCAGGTACTAGAGATTTCTAAAACGGCCAACAGTGGGGAAAAGACTCTTTCAAACATCCTCTACTAAAACCATTTAAGATATATCCTAACAACAGAAATTCCTCCTACCTGAGGACATTGGGTATGTCCACATGTCTCCCTTAAGATAGCTAGCTCTCATTTTAGGTAGTTTCATGGAAGGTGAGTGGTGGCCACAAAGGTAATCTGCATTTTGTTTCCTTTGACACATATATACTAACCATTTCAGTCTTAACTGAACATCTGCTGAGATCCTCGCTCTCTTGCCATAGCTGGACAAGGATTTAAGGAATGTGCCAGGTTTCCCTGACTGTGAACTTGTTTTTTCTTGTATCCAACATGCATACTGGCATGGCCCTTATTAACTAGTTATTCATTGGATGGGGAGTGGGAATGGGTTGGAATCCTTGATGTGGTTCCAAACATTGCTGGAGTTCTCAGCCTTAAAACCAACAGCCCAAAGACATCTGAATGTCTTTGATGTGTTCCATATAGTACATAGCACTCTAGACGTGCAGCAGCGCCCTCATGGACCAGTGGGACGGAAATGAATGGGTGTTGTTCTCTCTTTAATAAGGAAAGATCGTATCCCCTCCACTCTGCCAATCAATCCTCACACATTATTTTGTTTATTTCTTTACAGTGACCATATGAGGTAGATATGATGGTATTTTTACCATTTTTCCTGGGGCGATAGTGAGGAACAAAGATGTTGGGCATTTATTCAAGGTAAGAGACAGAATGAGGAGTAAAACAGGAGAGCCTTTTCATTCCAAAGCCTAAACACATTTTCACTGCACCCTCCACAATATCAAGAATAAGGGGACGACTAAAACATATTTTTTACTACTCTAAAATAATTCCAATTCAGTGTGCTAAGCTGATGACAATAGTTTTCACTTTCGATAGAATGTACTGGGCTTTCTTTTCCCAATGGAAGTAATTTACTATTACTTGTTTAAAATGGTTCGAAGCAGAGTCCATTACTCCTTCACTTCTTTCCCTTTCTCTAGTAAATACATTCCTTGTAGGAATTGGTCCAGTTCTTTTTAAATAAGAAAAGGATGGCTAGAATTTAGGATATACTCAAGAACTCTTCAACTCTCAGAACTCAGAACTCTGCCCTGTCACTCTTGGGAGAGACACACACACATGAACAGACAGGATTTCCAGAAGTGTTAGCTAGTTTCAGATGATTCTTAAGTATTTCTTCCACTTCAGAAATTGTTTAATGATTGAAAATGTCTTCTCCAGGATAATGGCCGACTGAGAGCCAAAGCACCGGTCCCAAGATTTTTTAAGGGTATTGACAACATGCTACAGATACTTAAACAGAAAGAATGAAAGGTGAATTAAAATAGCAATGTTTTCAATTGAATATTTTTTAAAAACTTGATATCAGAGGAATGACCCAGTGAAACAAGATTTAGAGGAAAGTAAGACATATGAGTGGTTCTTAAACAGACACACAAGTTCTGTAAATCAGATGAACTGTGAGAACTCTCTTTTTATTTTTATTCATTTTTAAAGATTTTATTTATTTATTTGAGAGAAAGAGAAAGAGCATGAGTGGAGTGAGAGGGGTGGGGAAGGGCAGAGGGCAAAGCAGACTCCTGGCTGAGCAGGGAGCCTGATGCAAGGCTCCATCCCAGGACCCTGAGATCATGACCTGAGGCAAGGGCAGACACCTAAATGACTGAGACACCCAGGTGCCCCAAGAACTCTCTTTTCAGATAGGAATATACAGTCACATTTTATATTTGGTGGGTTTGGCAGTCTCTGACACTTGCCTACAAACCCCACCAGGAGGCTTTGATGTGGTCCTAAAGAGCTTAGAAAACAGAAAAGAAAAAAAAGAGAAAATAAAAGAATTGTCCAGAATGAGGAAGGGCAAAAACCATATAATTTCTTAAGGTACCTTTGTGTCTCTATTAATCTAGGATTCTGGTGGCCCAATTTTTAAATTTTTTTTTGAAGATTTTATTTATTATTTATTTGAGAGAGAGAGAGAGAGAGAGATCACAAGCAGGCAGAGAGGCAGGCAGAGAGAGAGGGGCAAGCAGGCTCCCTGCCGAGCAGAGAGCCTGATGCGGGGCTCCATCCCAGGACCCTGAGATCATGACCTGAGCCGAAGGC
>CM053615.1:37132801-37216593 GCA_028646535.1 Procyon lotor | reverse complement strand
AAGTGTTTCCCAAATGTTAATACGTACACGCATCAACTGAGGATCTTCCTAAAATGCAGATTCTGATTCAGTAGATCTGGGGTGGGATCCAGGATTCTGCACTTCAACACCGCAGGAGGTGTTGATAGTGTTGCTCTGTGAAGCATACTTAGTAAGATCTAGAAGTAGAACTATAGTCTCCCCCACTGTTTGCTCAGATATGTCCTAGATCTACTTCATCTCACCACTCAATTAGAGCCTAAACCTACATGAAGAGAAAGAGATACCCAGGTCATTCGGTAAGAGAGACTAAACTGACTTTTTTCCTTAGAATAAGACTCAATGATCTGAGTTTTGCATGACTTTGTTCTCTTTCTATTTCTGAGGTACGCAGAACATTTTGGTGTGTCTCTAAGATCTAAGGAGGTTTATGAGTAATGCCTATAAATGATTAATCTTTTCAAATAAGAACAAATTTAAGATTACGCCTTTAAAAACATTGCTCTGACTTGCTGAGAGGGTCAAGAGATGGAACCAGAGTTTGTAAGTATTGAGAATTACAGTCAAAACCTAATAATTGATGCCGAGCCCACAGATAGACCCGTATCATCCATGTGTGGGTGGGAGATGAGAACCACTGCTCTTTCTTACAGGTAGCACTGCTATCTTCTGAGTCTTCAAAATATGGGTGAGTCAAAGATGAATAAGGTCACTGATCAAAAAGATGTCTTTCTGAGCCAAAGTTTAACTTTCTATGTTAACGACTTGTGAAATTTTTTTAGCTGCTGGTGTTGTTGATTACATTTTCAATGAAAAAAAAAATTCCGTGGCCATTCCTAAAATGCGGGTGGAACAAGCAATCTTGAAAATTTGTGAACGCTGATTTAGCACTTAACAAATATATGTATACCTAACGACAATTGTACAAGCCAAGAATATGTCATTTCATGTTTAAGGGGATGAAAACCATGGCTTTCTATAAATATTCTTATAAAAAGCATATAAGGAACAAAATTGGACATGGCTCAATTTTCCAAGTTGAGTGACTCAATATTCAGTTTATTTCAATTAAATATATATGTTTATATACATAAATACATATAATTTCTTTCAGTAGTCCTACTTTATGGAAGTTAGGTAAAATAAAATGTGTGTTTTTACTACTTGTTCAGAGAGAATAACACCACCGTGGAAAAGAACATTCCAAATTCAGCATGGAACAAAAGATATAGTCACAAAACATTTTCAACTTGCTCCTATTTTAACTACAAAATTTACTTTA
Organism: Procyon lotor; assembly: GCA_028646535.1. Classification (NCBI taxonomy): domain Eukaryota; kingdom Metazoa; phylum Chordata; class Mammalia; order Carnivora; family Procyonidae; genus Procyon; species Procyon lotor. Next base: position 37,215,332 of record CM053615.1, on the reverse strand, counting down.
AAAAGTGTGGCATTGTTTCTTTTAGACATATTCGTTTTCCCCTTTCTCTCTGCAGCAAAATGATTCTTTTCCCACTTGTCTCCACAGTTAGAACTCTTACTCAGAAAGTAGCAAGCATGAGATTGCAGCCAGCAAAAAATGTTTACACATGAAAGATGACCAAAGTGTTAAATTGTGTAAGGACAAATAGGATATCACAAGTAATTTTTAAGTGACTTCAATGTTATAGTTTCTTACTTATTTCAATTTTTATTCTTAATTATGCAACATTTCAAAATAATGTCAGAATGTCATATACCCACTAGTTTGTATAGGTATCTGTTCTGTTGTCTTTTAGCAAGATCTTTTTTTCACTAAAAAGAAAACATTAAAAATACTTGTCAGTGTCATCAAAGAGGTGAATCATTTCAACTGAAATGATCTGCTATATTCCATATAAAAGTCATCAGAATTTTAAAGGATGATAGAAAGGCCTCTAGCAGAAATTCTTTCCCATGCCCCTTGTACCATGTCAATGTTCAAAAATAATACCAATAATAATCGAAATTTGGGTTTGCTCACAGGGGAAAATTTTTTCTAAATAAATTAACTAAAAACAGAATACAAAGTACATTTTGTAGACTTTCTGTTAATAATTTTCATAATTATTGTAAATACATATTTTCAAAAAGGTATCTTAGTCTTTCTACTCCCATAAGTCCTGTGACTCATTTGTGTGCAAAGGTGGGGGGTAGGTGCGTGTGAAATGTATTTATGTGTGCATAACTTTAAATGTTAACTTTTTAAAAACTTAAAAGTGAGGTAAAGATTCTATTCCACTCTCTTCTGAAAGTCCTTGATGATCAGTGGCTATGCAAAGATGTGATTAGTAACACACAACAGTTTTAAAATACAAAAATTGTTAATAATTGAAACAATAAATTAACTTTTGTAAATTACAATCTATTTAGAGATTATTTAGATGCTGGAAGAAAATATGGCTTGGGTGCTCTTCTTTAGGTAAGCTAGAAAGTAAATAGTAGTTCATCTTTCCCTTGCAGGTAAAGATTAAAGAGGAAATCCTTAAATTTCAGACAATGCTGTCATTATTACGGAGTAAAATGTGAACAAAGAGTTGTATGTGAAGTGCCCTGGCCCAGCCCTTTTGATAAAGCTGAAGATGCCTACGTGATTTGCCATTTATGGCTGTGTCCTATTAACTCTGGGTTTACTATGATATTATGTGTATTTGTCTTGGGACAAACAGCTTGTTTGCCTCAAATCAAAGTCTAAGAGAATTCTTTCTCTCTCTATGGGCTTAAAATAGTTTTTGTTTGGGTTGATTTTACTGCTGGAGGTGAATTATCCCTTCATTGCCTCTTTTTATTCACCGTATTATGATATATAATTTTGGTTAAGCAGTTGTATAATCTTTTCTATAACATTATTCTCAGCTTTGTATAAAAGCTTAAAAATGTGTTCCACAAATGAAATGCTTATGTTTGCGTATTCAACATCTTACCTATTGGACTTTGGATACAGTCTTGTGTAATGGAACTCTTTTATAATGAAACCTTTTTCCTTTTTACACATTATGTTTAAAACGGTTATTTCAGTTTGATACTGTATTTCTTCCATGATAAAATTAGTATTTTTTTCTTCAAAGAATGCTTTTAGTTTTGAGTTTTCTATGAACAGATTTTGCCGAATATTTATATACATATGTATATTTAAAAGCACTTTGCTCTAAGTTTCACAGTCTTTTTTACATCTTAAGGCACATTTTTCATGATTTGCAAAATATTTGCTTTTTCCTTGATACTGTGACTATAAAATTTGGAAACTCATTTTCAAAAATATCAGGAATATTTTAATAGCAATAATCGTGTTAGTTTTTGTTCTTCATTTCTCATTCAAGATTAAGATGGCTTGAGATTTCTCAGTTCTTTAAAAGAGAGTTCATGATTTCAACCTGTTTTAAACTGAAGTGTAGATGAGTTTCTTTGAATCCTACCTGTTTAGGTAATACTAATGACCATTAAATACAACTGACTTCACAAGTCAAAACATACACTTAAGTGTCCGAAATGATAAGTGGTAGATAAACATTTTATTCAATTAAATTTCATGCAGAAAATTTTAAATTTGAATCTTTCATATAGTCCTTATCTCAAGTGCTCATGCAAAAATAATTTATGTAATACATCATCTGCATTGAACTTACAAAGTTGGCTAAAGAGAGGAGCCTATAGGAAATAGCAACTCATTAGCAAACATCTGATGAAGATATTTCACTGTGATTGAAGAAACCATTTTTCACACAGAGATTCCACTATCAATAAAATCTCACTACGAACTTTGCTTCTCCACCCTCCTCTCCCCCGCCATGGAATTTTTCTTTGTGGTAGTTAGACCGACCTTTGCCAAAAACAAATTACATTCACACACAGAAACACAACTACCCTGTACCCGCAACCCACCCCCCACCCCAATCCAGATGCTAGGCGCCTCTCTGGGCTCTCCGAAGGATATAGATAAGTAGGACCGCCAGAATTTCTGGCTAGGTCACGTGGTGCGACCACCCTGCCAACTACCGTTCAGTATTTACTTGAAAACTTCCAGAGATGAGCCACTTATTGTAGCCTCTGCCTTCAAAGAATTTCAGCCCAAGTGGAAAGGATTAGGAAAGCATAAGTCTCTCTACTTGTATTCTATAGTACTGAATATTGGGTCCACACAACACAATAAAAACAACGTGTTTAGAGATGACCCACTGCATTTCACAAAGCGCTCTCATCCAAAGGTAGGGCCTGTAGGTAGGTTCAGAGAGCCCTGGCCATCCAAAAGAGGGTGAAATCAAATCTGGGCCGCGGGTGAGCACCTGGAAAAAATCAAATCTGGGCCGCGGGTGAGAGCACCTGGAAAAAAATCGTGGTGGAGATGGCATCTGAGAAAGGCCTCGAAGCACCCACACAGTTGCAAATGCAGGCGCGGCCACTCCAGATGGAAGGATCCCCCACCTTGCCAGTTAACCGCGGGGCCCACGCTACCAGGCACGGCTTTCGAAGACCTATACAAAAGCGAGGGTCCCACCTAGGAGGCACTTCCGCCGTGCAGTTTGCTAAGTTTGGATACTGAGAGTGCGCGGAGGAGCTCCGGCTCTCGCAGGTGGGAGCCTCTCCCCTCCCTAGCTCGGACTCTCCGCGAGACGCTCCTGCCCGCAAAAGGCTGCGGTGGCCAGAGGGGCTGCCGCGGCTGCCCCTTTCCCCGCTAAATTCCGGCGTTCGGGAGCCGAGCTGCAGTGGAGAGACCTGAGTCCCGCCCCAGCCCGAGGGAGGAGGCGCAGCGCCTCGGCCCGCGTTCCCCAGCCGGGGAGTCTCTTTCCTCCCCCTTTTTCCCGCGGCGGCGGCGGAGGCGGCGGAGGCGGCGGTGGGGCGGGGCGCGGGCGAGGGGCGGAGCTGAGGAGGAGCCGCGGCCAAAGCGGCCCCGCGGCGGCAGGTGTGGAAGGGGCGGAGGTGCGGCTGAGGCGGAGGTGCGGAGACGGCCACTGCAGCCCGCGCCCGCCCGGGGCCGGGCCTCCGAGGCCGGACCGTCTCCTCCGAGGAGCTGAGAGACCGCTTCATTTTGACACAACTTGAGGTGCGCCGGTTCCACGTCCGGCGCCCGGAGGAGAAAGGCGCGCGTCCCCGACCGCGGCGCCCGCGCGGACCCCAAAGGTGAGGCGGCGGCCGGCTTGGAGGCGGGGAGCGGGGGGCGGCGGGAGGCCGGAGGGTGGGCGGCGAGTCTGCAGACCCGCGCGTAAGCTGGGAGCGCGCGGGCGGCGCGGCTGGGGCGCGTCCCTTACCGAGTTACTAGGGGGCCTCGGGCCCCCGCACTCGGCATTCTGCGCCGCGGGGACCCGGGCGAGGATGCTGCGGCCGGCCACGGCAGCCCCGGCTCTGCGCAGAGCCTTCTCCTTCTCTTGCCCAAATAGCAGGTTGTTTCCCCGGCCTGACCTCGGAAGTCACGGGTCCCGCTCTCTTCCCCTAAATGGCGAAGGGGGGACAGTGGGTGTCCGGCAGCGCGTTGGGGGCAAGCGCTCTCAGCCAGCGTTGTTAGTTAAAATTCTTGTCACTTTGCAACTTCCTCGGCTTGCTCCCCTCCTGGGGGGAGGGGGAGTCAGGCGAGGTTTAAATCCCCGCCTAGTAGGATTACAGTTTATTTTCGCCATACATGGGTGGGAAAATACTGCGTGTAAAATCTGTAAAATCGTGGTTTTTCCAACAGTGCCTCACTTAAAAGAGCTTCTCATCTTGCAGCCAGACAATGGCAGTCGTGAAAAACACGACCGAAGTGTTCACCTATCGCCGCGGTGGCAGGGGAGAAGTTAAGGAAAACTTAAACATAAGTGACCCCAGAATAGGCTTCTTGCGGGGCCATTTTTTGCCCCTGCACAAGTGGTATTAGGTCTGGGACTGACAGCTCAAGACCTGCACTTGGGTTGGAGTTGAGGCTGTGGCCGGAGCCCCCCTGCCCGCCCGGCTACTCTCCGTTCTGGAATTGGGCCTCTGCTTCCTTCACTGAAATCATGGCAGCTTGAAGTGCAATCAGGAAAATGATCCTCTTTTTTCCCCCTCTGGAGTTTATTAACTCTGCATTAAAATGTGTCTCTCGAGGACAGAAATTTAAACAATATTCTGGTTTATACTTTGTTTTCAAGAAATTGTGTTGAATTGGTTTTAAAAGAGGGATTAAAAATCGCCAAGTTTAGGTTTATTTGTTATGGAGTTTTGTATTCGGTTGAGACAAGGAGTGGGTTTTAAGTAATTTTTTCAAGTCTACTTCTGATTATTTTTTTCATTGTTTGCAGACGTTAATCCTTCAGTGAAGGCCTTTTAAGGAATAAATGCAAAAATAACAGTGGTTTAAGCCCACCATAGGAACCATTGTCTGCCCCCGGATTTTTTTCTTGTGACAGAGCCTACCGAAAGTTGAGCAGTTTCCTTAATCTTGGGATGTAAAAAACATCTTGAGTTGAATTTTAGGCCTCCGAATGAAAAATGTTTGTGTTTATCTTAATAGAATTATCAGACTTTATGGAATTATCAGTTTATGATGATGTTTACTTTTTATTTATTTCACATTGGGACTTACCTTGTCGGTATTGCTTACCTCATTGGCAGATGTGGGGAAAAGTCAAGAAGCTCCTTTGAAAGATACAGAGTTATTCTCTGGGTGAAATTTTATAGTCCTGAAAAGCATGTATCAGAATGATAACATTAACTGTTAGCTCTTTTTAAAATTTAAATAGATGATTAAGAAGGGAGGTTTAAATGCTTCATACTTGAGTGTAGTTTTTTAAAATGCAAGTGGAAAAAAGTTAAGGATATCATTTTTGTACAGTGTAATAACTAGGTAGCTATTCTAGAAGCTGTAAAAATGCCTGAGAAAGTAAAATAAAAAGGTAGCATAAAATCACATATTGTACTGTTAGAATTTTAAGGAGAATGCATACCTATAAATCTCAAATACTCAAGTGAGCGGTATTAAATTGCATTAAATAGAAGAATTTTCCTGCATGTGATTTTTTCCTAGAATAAAAACACATATATTTATTTTGATTTGTCTTAAAATGAAAGTTGTAGTAAAATTTTGTTGATACCTATATGGGATAATTCAAAAGTTACTAAGATGTCTTTTGCTTGGGACATTGACATTTAGTGACAGATGTCCTTAAATTTTTCATGTAATTGCCCCAGCTTTTCTTCACTTGATGTATCTGGGTATTTTTAACATCGAAACACCATACAGTTTCTTAACAAACTTAAAATTGTAAAAAAGCAGTAGATTAAATTCCTGATTATTAACATTTCAGGGATGAAATCTAGCTTTAAGATAAAAATGGCTTTCTGAAGACATTTTAGAATACATATAATGGTATGACTCTGGGTCAATGTTTTTGATAGTTCTTTTCCTATTCTTTGAAGTCATAAGGTAAAATAACAAAAAATCAATAATTATGTTTTAACAGGTTCTTGATATATTTAACACTGTTTCATTAAAACCAATCTCTCAAGTGTTTCAGAAATTTTTGTAGGATCAAGAGTTTATTTTCTGTTAAGATATATTTCTGTAGACTAGAAAAAAAAACTTTCTGAATTTAGAGTAGGCCAGTCTTAAATAAAAAATAATGAAATTTGATCTTTGTATTGTAAAATGTGTTTCACTAAGGACTTTTTAGCTGTCTTCTTTTTAAACACGTAAGTGTATAGAAAGTAAATCAGATATTTTACTGGCAAAATATAAGTGCCCTAATGTGCTTGCTTTGTTAATGACTATTGAGACTTTTTTCTCCACATCGGTTTGAGCAGTGGATTCCAGAAAATTATCAAAATAATTGTGAAGAAGATTGAGTGAAGTGAAAAAATCCAAGCATGATTGCGGTATATACCTGTGTTGGTTTGCAGCAGGGAAAGCGTGAAAAAGAAGAGTTTAAGATCAAAATTTATCCACTTTAGTTAGATTCGCTAGCACTTTCTACTTTATTGTATAATTGACTTTTCAGCCAGTGCCAGTATGTAGTTATTGAATGTTTTAATATAGCAGACAGCAGACAAAAATAAATCTCATTTGAAAATCTTTCATCATGGCTTTATCGAATATACAGCCTACTCTGTATTGTCTAAATACCAACATTGAAGCTTTTCAATATTTGAGACCAATTTATAAATTAATTATAAAAGTTAATTAAATAACTAGTTTTCATTTTAAGAGAACTGCCCCCTTTGAGGAACTATATTTAACATTACAAATAGCACTCTCCTTTAAGTAAAATAAGAATGATTATATTAATTACAAATTATACTTTTAGCAAGGGGAAAATGCAATTTTTATTGGCCTGGGATGCATTTATGCTAAGTCGTTTGTGGCCCAGTTTCCATTTCTGTATGCGTGTTGGCTCTGACAAAGGATTGAGTACTGAGGGATGAAAACCCATGAGGAGAAAATTAATATAAAAGCTACATGGGTTAATCAAGTTCTGCTCAAAAGCCTGTGTCCACATGAATTCAGAACCAGAAGAGAAATTCTGACCGTCTTATTCCCCATAGCTCTTTTCCACTGAGTCCCGTGAGTTAGCAGTGGCAGAGGAAAGAGGAGTCCTCTCTGCCATTTGCAAAGCCGACTACACGATCCACAGCAAATCAAATCCAGGAAATCTTTTTAGTCTTGTCCAGTTCAGCTCCACTTCCTTGCCAGGGGCATAACAGCTGAAGTTAAAAGACTTCTACCCAAATGGGAAAATTAGTGCCATTTGTGTAGAGGCAGTAGCCTTATTCAAACTGCTTTCAACCTAATTGAAAAAAAAAAAAAAAAAAGACTATGACTTGATTATATGTCCTCCAGGGTGGGTAGCACGCAGAAGACTGCAGCTCAAGAATGCCTTTAGGTTTTTCACTTAGTTGAAAGTAGTTAAAGTTTGCACTGTGTTCTCAGGTTCCTGTGTGTGTGTGTGTGTGTGTGTGTGTGTGTTGTTCAACTCTTACAATTTGGAATAGGTGAAAAGTACAACAAAATGGTGAACTTCAAGGTGACCAAGATGGGATAGTGTTGGACATGTGAAAGTTCTTCCACTCCTGGCAGTACTTTCATTACTGAGGTAATGCTTTGGTGGATTTTCTTCTGTGTATTGTAAATCTCAGTTTTTTGCCTAAAAAGAACCCTTATTTTGAGAAGGGGAGCAGAAAAGGAAAAGAACTTTGTCTAAAAACCAATGCCATTTGCCAACCTACGTCTTAAGATAGCTCTGTCAAATTTCAGGTGAACTTTGGCCCTATTAGTAAATTGGATATGTATTAAATAAGGTTAAAAAAAAAATCAGCTCAGAAAGGCCTGCTCCAGAAACTTGTGGTATGTTTGCTTTCCTAACTGATCTAAATGTAACATGTAATTACCAATCAAGACCAATATTCTTATGCAATAGAGGTGAAACTATTCTGGAGTCTGAATGTTAATGCAGGAAAAGGATTGGCCCCCCCAAAAGTCAAACTGATAAGATCTTACTAGAATAACCTGAGATTTTTTAATTACAGTCCCTGCTTACATGGAAATTCAAGTCATAAAGTCATTATTGAATAATGGGGTATTTTATTTCTACCCATTTATTTATAGAACCATTTATTCTACCCAAAACTACCCATGGGGTAGTTTTTTCCTTCTTTAAACTTGACCTTTTACCTATTATCTCAACTTCATTAACTTAATTTAAAAAGAAAGTCTCAAATAAGAAACAATAGGCTAAAGGTATAAAGTTTGAGATCTTTGTGGTAAAATCTACATATAGTACATGAAGTCTTTTAAATTAGGGTTTAACTGGCTTTTAACTTGAGTGGGCTTTTAAGTAACTAACTGGTAATATTGTCAGTTGACATTTACTTTTCATATTCTGTGCCATAACTCAAAATTGATTTCCTTTTATGGGTAAGAGTGGGACTAGAATTTTTTTTAAATTAAAAAAAAAAACAACTTACAGTTTATAGCCTTTAATATAGAACATCACTGCATGTTTACCAGCAGCTAAAAAGCAGCTAAAAGATTCTAGTGCTCATTATTTATTTTTGGTCTTGAACTTGGGATTAGGTTGATATTTTTTAAAATGAAAGCATGGCTTTAATTTCCTTTATAGATGACTATATGTATATTAACTATGAGTTATGACAGTCATTTGACTTATACTTTTAAGTAAAAAAAATTACAAGTTAGTACCTGAACTGATGTCTGATAAGTAACATTCTAATTGCTCTTAATAATTAAATATTCGAGGGACACTTGAGTGGCTCAGTTGGTTAAGTGTCTGCCTTTGGCTCAGGTCATGATTCCAGGATCCTGGGATCGAGTCCCGCATAGGGCTCCTTGCTCAGCGGGAAGCGTGCTTCTCCCTCTGTCAGGTGCTCCCCCTGCTTGTGTGCTCTTGCTCTCCCCTTCCCTCTCTCTCCGACAAATAAATTCTTAAAAGAATAATAATAATAATTAAACACTTGAAATTTTATTGTAGCTTTTTTAACATCTAAAAAATTTTCTAGATTCATATAAAAGAGGATAATACAGTATAATATCTTAATCTTGTTAAATATTAAGTCAGATTAGCCAAAAGATATTTTATTTTGGTGATTTGTGGTTTTTCAGCCAGAGGTACTGAAAATACCTTTATAGACAAAAGAACAATATATGAAAAGAAATATAAAGTGAAAGGCTAACAAACTAGGTTTTTTTTTTTTAAGGAACTAAATCTTTAATATAATTTTTATTCTTGTGGGCTATAGTTTTTCAAATTCTGGAGAAAAGGCAGTAAATCATATTTTATGACAAAGATAAAAGATTTGACAAAATCCAGTTTCCCTTTAAAATGAATATATTTAATAGTTGGTAAAAGCTAATGTTCTATATTTCATTTTATTAATTAACACATTGTCACTAGAAACCAGTGAAATTGGAAAGCTAATTATACGTCAGTTAAGGATAATTTGAAAAACAGATTTGTTTGAAAAGTAAATCTTCCTTTTGAAGGCAGAGTTCATTGCGCCATTCATGTCAGTGGAATTTTCTCTTGCAAAATTTATTAAGGGAGAGGGGCGCTGGGTGGCTCAGTGGGTTGAAGCCTCTGCCTTCAGCCCAGGTCATGATCTCAGGGTCCTGGGATCGAGCCCCGCATCGGGCTCTCTGCTCAGCACAGAGCCTGCTTCCCCCTCTCTCTCTGCCTGCCTCTCTGCCTACTTGTGATCTCTCTCTCTCTCTGTTAAATAAATAAACAAATAATCTTAAAAAAATTTATTAAGAGAGAAATAAGACAACTATGTATTTCCGAATAGTAGGTTACTATGTGTTCAATAGTTCCATTAACTAACCTGAAACCACAATTCATACTAGGAACATGGAAATATAAATGAAACAGTGTAATTTATTATTGTCCACTTGAATTCCAGAACACATATCCAAATTATTATCTAGAACCAACACAAACTAGTGTCCTAAATTTCTAGGTTTCAGTGTCATTGAGATCTTTTTTTCCAAGAGCAAATATTGAAGTATATCCAACTCTTCTAATTGCCAGAACTATAATAATGAGAATTATAACTCTATTGATTATTTCCTGCATGCCTGTGCTTTGTTCCACATGCTTTATCTGCATTACCTCCAGTAATCTTTGCAGCAGCCTTACAGTCTTGGCGCCATGATTACTGCTCTTTTACAGACAAGACAACTGTGCCCTGGCAAGATTAAAGAGGTCAGACCACTAGTAAACGGTGTGGCTCCCAGACTCAAACCTAAGTTCTTCCTATTCCCACCTCTCTATTCTTGCTTCCTCTACTTCACAGCAGTTAAGCAGAGTATCTGTGGAACACCTCTAAAAAGCTGTTTTGGGAGTCACTTGTCCTCAGTTATAGCACATCTTAGTCTTTGACTTTCAGAACCAGCTCAAAGTCTTTCATGTCCGAGTCTGGCAAAAGACACAGATGATCTAGGTCGTAATGTTTGTGACGAAAAGAAATAGGCAGTGTCTTTAAAGTACCAAGCCCAGTCATTCAGAGTGGCTTGTCAATGTTCTCTGGAGTTCATTCAAAAAGAATCAGAGAGACAGTTTGTTTTGTTTTTTGGCATCATGACAACTGGAATTGAAATACAGTTAAGGCTTTTAGGACACCGGGTCGGTAATAGGTGTTCGGTGAACATATTTTAAAACAATGAGGGAATGTATACAAAGCATTTCTTTGCCCGTGAAAGCACTAACACACATTGTGCATTCACAAATGGATACCGGGGGTGGGTCAATTACCACTAACTATGCAGCCTTGGACAAGTTACTGCACCTTCTTGAACCTCAGTTTCCTCTTTTGTGAAACGAGAATAATTACGTCTTCCTCACTTAGTTGTGAAGATTAAATAAATGATAATTGCCTTTCCTTTGTTACCACACCTGACTTTTTGAGTGGGGATAGAGGCCGTTGGAGTAGCGAGGATTGAGAGGAAACTCCCGGAGCCCGCCATAATGAGGCTGTGAGTTGCAGTAAGAGTACATGTAACTGAACCCACCAGAAAAAGAGTCAAGACCAACGAAGAAGATGAAAACGGTGCTTTGCTGGTTCGGAGTAAGCGTACAAGCCCAGGCAGAGAGGAGCAGATCCAGGGCTGGATCTCTACGTTGACCGTGGCCTTAGACAAGCTGCCTGGGTTGTTGTTCTGTAAACCGGGAGCACACTTCAGGGCTACCCAAGAACCTCTCAGGTGTGGTTCATCCGAAAGCCCTGCCTATGAGGTTTCAAGTGCCTGCGGTCACTGTACCTCTTTTAGGGGGACTTAAGGGAAACTCCACATAGAAGGACATTAGCGTTCCAGACACACACACACCCTCAACTTCCCGATCTAGGTTAGCACTTCTTGGACCTAATTACTATCTTCCCTTCCCCCCTCGACTCTCTCACTGCTCTCTCTGATAGCAGAGGAAGTAGGGAGTAGTTTTTGTTTTGTAGAGGTTAAAGACTCGGCTCGCCTGTGCAGGAAAATTGCAAAGGTCCCCTTCTGGGCTGCCATTTTGCAGGGTCTGAAATTCTGTGTAGGTACACAGTGAAAAAGCAAAAGTGGAAGGCTAAAGAGGGAATGGAGTCAGTTTTGTCAGCTGGACAAAACAAGGATTAAAACAGAGAAATGCAAGGAACTTTAATATCAAAGAAATATATATAGGGGGAGTGTTGAGTGCACAGGTCAAAGCAAAAATGTTAAAGACAAAATTAGACAAATTTACATGAGAAGAAAATAAAACTGTAAAAAACAAATTTCATAATGGAAAAATGACTTTTAAAAAGCAAAAGCAATGCAAACTTAAGACTTTTCTTCATCAGAGTCCCTATTCTGAGGCCCATTGGAGCAGAGTGGTTATATTCCAGGAAAACAGAGCTTTTACATGCATGAGGAAAGTGAGCTAGGAGGAAGATGATGTAGAGCAACATTCTGGGACACCACCAAATCCAAATTAAGCCTTTTGAAAGGGAGATATTTGACAAAAGAATATTCTAAAGTTACTTGAAAATAGGAAGCCATTCTCTCTTTTTGTGCCTGAAATGGAAAACAGGGACTACACAGATTGAAAGGCACCTGAAATTTAAAGCATTTAAAGAAACAGCCAGAAGAATTTGTCATCAGAAATGTCTCAAAAAAATCATTGGAATCTGGGTACCTGGGTGGCTCAGTCAGTTAAGCATCTGCCTTCTGCTCAGGTCCTGATCCTGGGGTCCTGGGATTGATCCTGCATCGGGCTCCTTGCTTAGCGGCAAGCCTTCTTCTCCCTCTGCTTGCTGCTCCCCCTGCTTGTGCATTCTCTCTCTCTCTCTCTCTCTCTCTGACAAATAAAATCTTTAAAACAAACAAACAAAAATCATTGAAATAAAAAAGGTAATAAAGACAACATGATAAATAGAAAAGAAACTTCCTGAAATAATAGCAAATTCTGCATTCACTTTAGGTCAGAGGAACCTGATATAGTTGCTGGAACCTATGGCATTCTAGAAAATGACACTAGTTTATGCACAGCTGTATGTGAGAGTGAGCAGGGAGAAATGAGCTAACTTGGCTTACCAGTTACCAGGGCCTGCTCAGTCTAGCAGAAACTAGGTTAAGTAGGTTGCCGTGGATAGACGTCTTAACGTTCCTGTTTGTTGTCTCCCTCTCTGACCCCAACATCATAGGTGCCACACAAGAATTATGTACTGGGTATGGAAGCTCTGTGTCTGAGACCCAGCTCAGCACTTGGCTTCTGGCTACGGGGCACGGACACACATCACTTTCCACATTTGCTAAATGTGGTTAATGCTAATCTAGTACACAAGGCTGTTAGGAGAATCAAATGAGCTCACATATGCAAGTATTTTGTAAGTGTACCCGGATGTTTTTACTGCAAGAGGTCTTTTTGGAATTATTTCCAAAGAGAAGAAGAAAAATGTGATGAGTTCATTTTTTATTCTCTTCAATCCCCAAAGCTCTTGAACCTTTATGACCTCACCTAAATGCAGGGCTTCCCAATCCGGAGTCCATGGATCACACGGGGCCCGTGGTTAAAATCCAGGGGATCATGTACTTGGATGCAAAATAAAAATGTGTTTGCTTTTTATTTGTACTAATGTCTGATTAAAATTTAGCATTTCCTTCAATTAGTGGAGTGGAGGCAGAAAGTCGCAGTAATATGTAGCAGGACCTGTGATTTTGTCACCAATGAAAGTCACAGGTAACTATATCACATTGTAATTGTTGCTGACATCTAGAAATGTCATCTATGTGTGACATAGTGTTGACATGTTAGTTATTAGACACACTGCTAGGTCTTGTTATTTAATATGTTGAGTCACATATATTAAAATGTGCATTTTACTATTTAGATATTTCAATGTAATTGGTTTCCTTTGTAACCTAGTATATTTATGCATTTCATGTGAAAAGGGGTCCATAGATGCAAAAAAAGTTTGGTTTGTTTTTTTTGTTTGTGTTTTTAAGATTTTACTTATTTATTTGACAGAGAGAGAGAGACAGCGAGAGAGGGAACATAAGTGGGGGAAGTGGGAGAGGGAGAAGCAGGCTTCCCACTGAGCAGGGAGCCCGATGTGGGGCTTGATCCCAGGACTCTGGGATCATGACCTGAGCTGAAAGCAGACGCTTAATGACTGAGCCACCCAGGTGCCCCAGGTTTGTTTGTTTGTTTTTTGCAGTTATTCTTCTAACAAAGGGCCTACTGGCATCCCCAGATACTGATAATAAAAGAAGGATTACTGGTACAATGGCTGCTCGTACAGCCATAGCTGATAGTATACTCCAGAGTGAGAAAGTCCAGTTATACAAGTTAAAATAGCTTCAAGTTATAATGAAACAGTGTGCTGGACAATCGGAGGCACAGATCTCTTCATCCAGTGCCACCTCTGTCATGCATGGTAGGTTCAGGCCAGAATGTGCAGTGCACCCAGAGGGGTGAAAATCACAGTGCACGACAAGCCACATACACACCCTCTAAACAGGTGCTTGCTAACACCTGCGGATGAGGTCTGAATGGCAGGCAGCAAGAACGTGCAGTTAGAGACCCAAGGAAGGAGGTAGAGGTTTACATTTCATTTTTAAATTTCGTGTTTTTGCCATTGTACATTTGACTTCTAGAAAAATGGCAACACTTGTGATTATTCTGCTCCCTTGGGTCTTTGTTTAAGCATCTATCAGACACCTTATGTATTTACATCTTCCTTAGACGGAGTTTGAGTTCCTTGAGATAGCAATTCTGTCTTGTCATATCCTCTGCTGATTTTATTTAGTACCTAGTAAGAGATAGTAGAGTAAATTATACTGGTGTATACTTTAAGGGGTTGAGACCTTTTTTTATTGCACCCATATTCTTTGCCAGCTCTGCTTTCTGCTTAAAAAAATCAGGCTGTGTTCACCTATTCATCTTGATTTCTCTGTTGGGTATTTGAGCTTCAAAAACAAGGATTTGGTAGACACCATTGTCCTGGATTTTGTCACAGCTCATGATTTTGACTCTGATGTCCTAGCCATCTGATAATGCATGACTTTGAAATCTGCTAGTGCGACTCATCATGCAGGCATATCAGTGAATCAGAGCCTTTCAGAGCTGGAGGGGCCCAAATTATCTTTTGTGTTGGTGATCACAGAGGCCAAGAAAGGTCAAGGGATTTACCCAAGCTTCACAGTGGGTATGTGGTAAACTCAAGAACTAAGCCCAGTCTCAATCCATCACCCTTTCACCCCACTGTCCTTTCCCTAAAGTGTATTTGATCCTGCAAGATTCTGCGTAGGATTCTTTAGTCGGTTAGTTGTGAAAATACTGCATGCCAAACATTTCTTATCTGTTAAAGATTCTGAGAAGTTCTGCAATAAAGAAACTTGTTTGATGTTAATCTACTATTTTTAAGTTTCTCTGACCACAGAATCCTTTTTCTCGCCTGCCCCCAGAATCCCCAGAATACTCTGGGAAATGCTACCCTTCTCAGTGGTGAGCTTCAGTGGTGGTGATGGTAACAACAGCATTTACCAAGCACTTAGCACTATGTCACAGGTACTGTTGTAAGTGCCTTACGTAATAAGACTCACTTAATCCTCAGAACCACCCAGGGAAGCAGGTAATATAATCGTTGCCATTTTGCAGATGAGGAGACTGAGGCCAGAGAGGCAGCTGGAGTAGAGAAGTTGTATTGCTGAGGCAGCTGCATCACGCTGTAAACCAGGGCTTCTCAGCCTTGTCACTGTTGACTTTTTGGCCATCTAATTTGTCCTGAGCAGGGAGGCTGCCCTGGGCATTGTACAGTATTTAGCCGCATCATTGGCCTGTATACCAAGTTGTGTTGACTAGAAATGTCTGCAAACATTTCCAAATGTCCTCTAAATTGCTCCTAGTTGAAAAAAACTGCTATAAACTTGCAGCAGAAATACACTTTTCCAGCCGACCTGCTTAGTAGCTTTTACAGTGACTCACAATCATGATTGGGCAAATTACACATTGCAGGTTCTGTGACTGTGTTAGGTTGCATACACTTATGTGGGGGTGGATGTGAGTTGAACTTGACCCATGTTGTTCTCCTCCACTCCATTTCCATACACTGCTTCTGGTGAGAGAGAGCCAAGAGGCCAATATCATATATTGTTTCCGTTTTATACTTCCCCTTGGACCTGACCCCCATAAATACACACACACACACACACACACACACAGTCTTTTTTTTCTCTTTGTAGTAGAGGACCTAACATGTTTGAATTACTCTACAGTAGTAAGAAGTTATGTCTGAGCCAAGATTAACTGCTGCCAAGGAAAACATACCCAACAGTGAATAACTCACAAAAATTTGGTGAAGAAAAAATGAAGTTATATGATGAAGTATACTACTAAGGTACTGGATTTTATTTTTCTAGTGTGATAACCCGTTAAAATCACACACTAAAATAGATTTAAGGCTTCTGGCCATTGTTTCTTTGTAATTTAATATGCCATTTTCGGGAGCAGCTGAAGTATAATAAAAACAACAGTGAAATACCCAGGTTTAAATCCTGGCTCTGCCAAACATTTACTAACTAAGTGACCTCACCTCTTTTTTTTCTAAGGGTTTAGTTCCTCACCAGTAAGATGGGGTAATGATATGAAACATTATATTGTTGAAAGGTTGAAAGGAGAAAATATATGTCCAATATCCAGCCCAGGTCCTTCCAGGACCAATTTTTCAAGGAACTCTACCATGGTTTGAACTTCATAATCCTTTCTGGTAATTCTTTACATGTAAACCAATTGTCTTTGAAAGTAACAGAGATATTATCAAGTAGCCCAGTGCAGATAACTCTTTTTACAAGATAGGGTTTGGAAGGCAGGGAGGGTACATACAGTACTCAGAGCCATTGAATCTTGAAAGCTTTTCATTTAAAGACAGCAGCAGAGCGAAGGGCAGGGGAGAAGGGATTCACAGAGGAACTTTGGGAGCCAAAGTTTATCCTCTATGCTTGGTGACCATTTAGTGATTCAGCCTTTCAATGGACATGTGAGTGCCTACTGTGTGCTGGACACTAAGCAATCACTAGGGATAGAAAGAGCAAATAACAAAAATAGCAACTCTAGCTCTTCATTTGTTTCCTTGGAACTTAGATGGTGACTGTGTCATGTCTTTGTCCCAACTCCTGTTGATAGTAGCTGCCTAGAGTGCTGGTTTGACAAGAGTGTTCAGGGTTGGCCAAACTCATCAGAAAGAATGCTGCGATCCATTAATATTGTCTGCCTTGGACAAGAGATAAAGGCGGTGACTGTACAGGATTTGACAGTCCTCAGGAAGTGTGGGTCTCACCCATTAGTATATCATGAAACAAATTTTGTGGATCTCCATGAGCATTATTTAAGAAAGGAACTAGAAAAACCACAGAGTGAATTGCACATAGTAATAAGTATTGCTTTGTGAAACTTTTGTTTTAGTTATATACATCTTGTGTAATAGGTCATGATGTAAGATGGATTTCCTACAATGGGTCCTGTAACAAATGTGATTCTGGTGGTTACGTGAACTCCTACTCTTTTTTCTCTACGTTCATACTGTTTTTGTTTTTCTGAAACAACATGGTGTGTTTGATAGTTTGTGCCTGATTAATGAAAAACAGAACAACTCATACATTCTAGGAATCATTCTTCAATACGTGGTGTGTTTATTCTTTGAGTGTACTTCCTTTAGAGTCTGTTTTTTCTGTAGGGTCATTAACAATTTTATTTATAGTCCATTCTGAGGGGAGAAGTAGAAGTACCACGTAGTTAGAAGGCACTCGAATAAAGCTGGCTTTATAATATAGACCATGCCACTTTAGAGCTGTGTGACCTAGAGAAGCTACTTAAAACTTGGATTTTGTGACACCACACGTTTATTTACACACACACACACACACACACACACACACACACACAAGACCTTGATTCAGAATTCTCTGGTTACTCCCTAGAGCAACATAGATACATGTTTTCCCGTTGCTTTGGCAGATTGTATCACATGGCAAGATTTTGTTAAACATGGGACATAAAAATGTGGCTACCTATCTCAAATTGAGACATTTATGTCCATCATTTATATCCATCATTAATGATTAGGGGAAACCAACACCATTTTAGTACTTGACCCAACATCTAATGGTTCTATTTGATTCCCAAAGTATCAGGAGAGAAATGAAGCTGTAATAAGAGAAGTGTCCATAGAAGGAGAAGAATATTTGGAAACCATGAGGATAGAGAATAGGGAACAAGAGGGGAAGAAGCAGAATAATATGAAAGACCACACTTTGCTTCTATTCTGATGGTGGTTTCAAGCATAAGATGGTTATTTAAAAATCCTATAGTGATGCTGTATAATTAGGGAAAACCCTGCTGCATGGCTTGCCCGGCTGTTCCTTAGATAAGAGTTACATATTTTAAACATCCTTTTAAAACACAGTAATGACATGCCTGGGTGGCTCAGTTGGTTAAGCGTCCCGACTCTTGATTTCAGCTCTGATCATGATCTCAGGGTCTTGCGGTTGGGCTCCATGCTGGGCATGGAGTCTGCTTGAGATTTTTTTCTCTCTCTCCCCTTCCTCTCCCCATCCCCCATCATTTGTGCACACACAATCACTCTCTCTCAAAAAAACAAAACAAAATCAAAAAATATAAAATGAAAGCACCTTGAATTTGGAGTAAGACAGAACTAGGTTGGAATCCTTAGCAGATCACCTCACCTCTTGGAACCTCAATGGTCTCTCAGGCCTCAATGGTCTCTCAGGCAAAATGGGTGTAATACCGTATTTCACAGAGCAGGGATCAGGATGAACCGAGAGCCATAGCACATGATGAATGGCCACAAGAAGTTCTCCCCAATCTCCTACCCTACTGGAAAAAGATTTGGAGTTCATTTTTAAAACATAAACAGTTTCCACATGAACACATGGGAAAGCGTTATGGACAAGATCAGTGTTTTGAGAGCATAAAGTAAAACTTTCTCAAAGGACCTTGATTGAAAAGAGTAAGTCTTTCACACCCTACCTGTGTACCTGTGGCTGCCTGCTTTGCCTGGGGGCCAGAAACAGAGGGAAAAGAGCATACCAAGGCCACTGCTTACGCCAACTGGCTTATTCACCATTGTGTTTCTTAGCACAGGCCAGATAAATAAATGGTGTATCGTACACGTTTAACGTGAACTTGATATTCCTTGTTCTCACAGACAACTTGTATTTATATCTCTAAATTGGGTAAGTAAGGCAATCAGACTATCCCATCTGGTCTAAGGGGGGTTCCACTCAGGCCTTCACATCTTAAGATTCTATGGTTCTTTGTCCACTTGAATTGTGATCCACAATATCTCTGCTATTTTTTCTTCTAGTTTAATATCTTGAAGACTTTTCAGCTTTCATGTGGCTCGGGCAGTATCTATACCTATGATTAGAACATTAGCAAAAGTGACTGTTCTATCCTGACTCTTCCAAGCCCTACCGCCTCTAAAAGTCCTTCTTTGTGTATTACAATATTTCCTGAAAGCAGAACTTCCTTTTCAAGAAGTAATTCACAAAGTGCCAAGTGACAAGCTATATTTGCATGTGAGCACAAACAGATGGTGTACTTGTCAAAACAGGTACCTGTAATTCCATCCATTTTATAAAAATTCCTGGAAAAATGCACCTTACTGCTCAGAATGGGCACTTTCAAAAGTGGGCATTCACTTGGCTTACTGAGAAGGACAGCCCAGAGCTGATCTTGCTTGCCCAGGCAAAATGGGCTGCACTGTGATTTCTCCCACCGTTCCAAGAGTTTTCTGCCCTCTCTCCATGAATGACTTTGGTGTGTATTTTCTTTTCTACTGGCTCCTCTGTAGATTGACATTAATGTATCCAACCACTCATGGCTTTGTTGGACTTTTTAATATGGAAGTGTTTTGCTTCATTAGTTAGGAGTTTCAAAGATGTAGGAATACTGACTTTATGGGAAGGTTTTAAAATTGCCACCCTGCAAATTAAAGAATATTTCATTACCACAGTTAAAATTCTAATAGGTACTGATTGAGGAAGAAAACAAATGTTATTTTGGTAACACAGAAGATAACTAATGTATCATTTTCCCAGACTTGGGAATAAATTAATTTCAAGTCTGCACTGTTTCAAATCATTGAAATTTATGAATTAGCTTAAATTTACCTTTCAAGATTTACTAATTCAGAAGCATGACCTTTAATAAAGATGTTATGAAATTTTTAGAGATTTACTGGCAAAATTCTGCAATTATGAGTCCTAAAGGAGTAAATACTTTCTAAAATTTTATTCATTTAGCCAACTCTGTTCTACCTTTGTACTCTTAATATTATTTACCTCAGATTGTTACAAGAAATGTGCTTTTCATTGAATTTTTGAACACTTGGTTATAATTTTAAGGAACGCCTGCTAGATACAGATAAAAGCTAAGTTAATGCTAATATGCAAAAATCCAAGTTTTTTAAAAAGACCTAAGAATTTAAAATGTTTCAATTTATTTTAAGATGATCATTCTTTAAAAGTCTTTTAAAAAATCTTTTTGACACTCATCATCAAGGTGAGAAAATTTGAACAATCCAGTTTCTGCTTTTGCCAGTAGACATTTTATGCTAATCAAGTTAGTACCTTGGAAAGCTGTCAAGGGTTTGACAGGCCGACTGCCCTGAGCCATTAACTCGAGAAGACAAATCCCTCCTAAATAATTTTCTAGAGGCAAGAGTTTTCTGATGCGCTCAGACCTACAGTGCTTCCCACTTCTCTGCAAATGCCCCAGACCTTCATAAACCTCCACCACGTACTCACTTGATTAATGTAATACACACAGACTGGCCACATGGAAGGCCACATAGTGTGAAGGCTTAATAACACAGAGGTACTACTGGTGGGTAGGTGGGCATCTTACCTCAGCCTCACCAAAGTTTATAATTTCCTACAAGGAAATCACTGGATTCTTCTTGATTTTAAGCAGATTCTCACTATTGGATCCACTAGAAGTATGCCTTTGAGAGATGACCTTTTTTCTTTGTACTCAGCTTGGAGCCCAACATGGGGCTTGAACTCATGACTCTGAGTCAAGACCTGAGCTGAGATGAAGAGCGGACGCTTAACCCACTGAGCCACCCAGGCACCTCAGTACTCTAAAAGACTTTTAAAAACATCATCTCCTGGGGTGCCTGGGTGGCTCAGTGGGTTAAGTGTCAGACTCTTGATCTCAGCTCAGATTCATGATCTCAAGGTATGGGATCGAGCCCCACATGGGGCTCCCCACTCAGAGTGGACAAGTCTGCTTGTCCCTGTCTGTCTTTCGTCCCCTAATCATGCACTCACTCACTCTCAAAAAAAAAATTTTTTTTAAGTGTTAATAATTATAGAATTGATCAAATTCCCACAATCAGTCACAATCATCGTGTTTGATATGATACATAGAATAATTAAGCTGATTTCCAATGCGAGGTTATTTGGGGTCAGATGCATTGCTGAGGCTGAGTAGGGGGTGTCTGTCTGCAGAGAGGACATAAACCACCTCTCCTGGTTTGGCAGTTATGGGAATTGTAGCCAAGATCAGAGGGCCTCCAGAGTCAAGAGTTGAGACTTAAAGCTGGTCGTTATCTTTCTCATAGCTTTCTGATGCAGTGTTTTTTTATACTCAGAATAGTGCTTTTAAGTGTGCCTGGTGTCTAAAAGTTGTGGAGAGCAAAATGTGGTATGAAAAATACATTTTTTTCTGGCCTGACCTTGCATTAACTTGAGAGAAAATACAGACTACATGCTTCTATCTGTACTGCCTCCTGACTTCGGGGGATATTGAAGTGTGGATTAAAAAAATAATAAAGACACACAAAAAATTTTTGGAAGGATAGCTCCTTGTGATTTTATTTTTTAGAATAATTATTACTTGTGACACATTTTATCTTCAAAGTGCTTGGCAAATATTAATTAACTCTTAAAAACCTTAAAGGAACTCAAGTCAACTTGCTTTTTTATAGAGAATTTCCCATTGAATTGGTGGTCTAAGATTGAGCTGTAATTGAACTATAATAGAATTATTAAAAGATTCTTAATAGGGATGCCTGGGCTTCAAAGAAGAGAGATCTAAGTGTAGTAAAGTAACATCTAAGAAATCAATTTGGTTCATGTTGAAGAAAAAATGAATTTATTGTCTTGGCCAAATAAATTCATGCCCAAATAAAATCACTTCATAGTGAGAAATGGACTGGATTTAATTTGATTTCTGTACTATTCAGGCGGCTGTAGAGTGACACTAGTCTGATATCTATATTACATTCGTAGAATTTGGTCCATATAGGCATATTATATATTTTTTTAAAGATTTTATTTATTGATTTGACACACAGATTACAAGTAGGCAGAGAGGCAGGCAGAGAGAGAGAGGGAAGCAGGCTCCCTGCAGAGCAGAGAGCCTGATGCGGGCCTTGATGCCAGGACCTGAGCCGAAGGCAGAGGCTTTAACCCACTGAGCCACCCAGGCGCCACAATGTAGGCATATTATTAAAGAATTACTATTTCCATATTGACAAGTAGCAAAAAAAAAATAAGCCCAGAATTAATCCATTCTAATAAAAATAAGTGGTCTAAATGGTAAGCATTGAAAAACATTTTCAAAACAGTGAATTTGTCTATTTATCAATAGTTTTGACAAATTCTGCCAGGTCCAGAGTTCAGAACATCCTATAGTTTTAAAATAATTGAATTCCCTTATTGGACTTAAAGATTTGCTTTCTTTGAAGGTTTCAGCTTTAAGGTGATTATTCCAATATGGCACGCATTATTTCCTGACTAGTGGCTCCCCAAACTGCTTACATTTATGACATGTTTCATTCTTACCTGCCCCCTACATACACACATCACAGGCAGGTATCAGCAGGAAGTTAATATTTAACTCTTGTGGTGATGAGGAAGTGCTCTGGGGGGTAAATCCTAAACCCCACGCACCAGCAGTTCTTCATAATCCTTTCCATGTAAGGAGAGCAACTGATAGAATACAATATATATTTTTAGAGATTCACATAAACAGAAGAATAATATAAACAAAGTAATTAAGGTATAGTTCCTGGGTTATCTAAAGTAGCCCTTAGCTACCTGAAACTCCGTTTTCTTATTTGTAATATACTTGCAGTTTAAAACACAAAACCAAGCCAAAAAACTAGCTCAGTCCTTGTCATATAGTATGTTCCTCATAAATGGATACTCCCTGTCCTCAAAGTCAAGGTCCTTGCAAGTTTCTGTTTTAGGAGAAAGAGAGCAGAGCTAATTCTGTTTAGTTCCTGGCTGCTTCGTGCCTGAGATCATTTGCATGAACTGTTTCTCTCCTAGCAAAGTTCCATCCTGCCTTATCTGTCTTTTGAACTTTGTTTAGTCTTCAAAGTCCTGCTCAGTCTTTAGTTCCTCTGTGAATCTTTCTATGACTTCCTTCAAGAAAAAAATTCATCTATCTTTTCTCTGAGTTTTTGAATCTTTAGATAATTTCCGTTCTTGCCTGTATCCTAATGATTTGTTAATTTTTTCATCATTCCACCTTCTCCACTTGGTTGTTAGCCCATCAGTGCTAAACTGCATTGGGTTTGTATCTGTTTTTTATTCCCTGGTATATAAAGATGAAGCAGTAAATCTTTGTTGAGATGAAGTGAAAATGCTCACTGTAAACATGAAATGGTCTTTAAGATTCAGTTTAAATAAAACAACTTTTTTTACTCTTCTCCATTAAAAAAAATGTTATCTTATTTTTGCAATAAAAATGAAATCTAGGGGCACCGGGGTGGCTCAGTCGTTGGGCGTCTGCCTTCGGCCCAGGTCATGATCCCAGACTCCTGGGATCGAGCCCCGCATCGGGCTCCTTGCTCAGCGGGAAGCCTGCTTCTCCCGCTACCATTCACTCTGCTTGTGTTCCCTCTCTCGCTGTGTTTCTCTCTGTCAAATAAATAAAATCTTTAAAAAAAAAAAAAAAAATGAAATCTATTCCATTGCAGAAATTTTGGAAAACACATACATTTTTAAAGAAAAAATTGAAATAATTTATTATTTCACTAAGAGATTAAACATTATTCACATTTTGATATACTTCCTCATTCTTTTTGCTTGAAGGTATAAATATATGTGTTTAAACAAAATGGGGATGCTATGCTGTTGTGTAACTGCTTTGCTTTTTGCCAAGTAATTTGTGATTACCTTCACATTTTTTTTTAAGATTTTATTTATTTATTTGACAAAGATAACAAGCAGGCAGGGTCGCAGGTGGGGTGGGGTGGGAATACCTTCACATATTTGTAAGTACTCTCCAAAGACATAGACGTATGATAATTTATTATTGGTAATATAATTTTTTCCAGTTTTTTGTTTGTGGCTATACTAAAATACTGAAACATTTCTATGCTGATTGAAAATTAGTCACCACCCCAGGTGTCCTGAGTGTCCTCCCTCTACCCCTCCTCCCAGACTCCTGATGACCCAGTTAATTCATGGGTTATGAATTAGCACAGTCACAGGCCTCTAGGACACAGGTGGCATCCATTCTGATTAGTTCTGACTATGATAAATCTCTTCAAAATCATTAATGACACTCTGAATCTTTGAATACATCTCTCATTATTTTTTTTAATTTAATCTCTATACCTGACATGAGTCTTGAACTCATGATCTCAAGATCAGGAGTCACATGCTCTTCCGACTGAGCCGGCCAGGAGCCTGGCATCTCTCATTATTTCTTTAAAGATCTAAAAATGAACATCTTTGGCCAACAATTATGTGTCAGGAGCCTATCAGGAAACAGATTGCTCAAATTAGGATAATTCGTATAGGGTTCAGTAACATTCATACAGGGTTCAGTAAAGGAACTGTTTAAAAGGGAGAGGACAGAGTAGGAGCAGAGCTGGTGAGACCAGAGATGGTCCTAACCCCGGGAATGCAGATGCAGGTAGGAGTGGTTATGGGGACCTGCAAGGAGAGACACCTTGAGAAGAGCTGTGACTTGTAGTTGAGCTCCCAGAAGGGGCAAATGAGGGAGTACCCACTTCAGTTTCCCATTCTTCTTTCCCTCAGATCTCCTATCAGGACACCTCAACTCCCAAGAGGGAGTCAAAGGATGGGGGGATCTGTTTATATAGCCCTTTATAGGTCAGCTTCCCAGGATGGAGAAGGATAGGGAGTTAATTTGGAGTAGTAAACCCAGAAGAGAGCTAGCACACTTAGAGCCTCTTTATTTTATAATGAAAACTTGTCTCCAGAAAAAATGATGTTTTAGATCCTCAGATGTCATCTATGATGTGGGTGCTGGTTGATTATATTTACAGATAATCTGAATGGATTTGTAGGGAGTGCAGCCTCCTTCTTCTGGTGTCTACGGATAGAGCCTTCTCCAGTCATTACCAGTTTATCATGGAGGCTTCCCCTCATGTTTCCTGCATTCGGCATTCCCCAGCTTGTTCACAATAATAAGCTGACCAGGATGCGACCATCCATCTGTCTCAAAGCCTTCTATCTGTGGTTCTTGATCCTGGCTACACATTACAATCATGTGCGGAGCTCTTATAAACATACTGACGGTCAGGCCCTGTCTCTAGAGATTCTGGTTTATTCACTGGTTCAGGCATCAGTAGTTTTTAAAAAGTTGAGAGGATTCTAGTGGACACCAAGGGCAGAGAACCCTTGCTGTGCTGGACTCTTCAGCAAGCCCTAGAATTCCCAGGAAGTGGGGAGGGTCTCCTCTGCTCCAGCTTCTGGCAGAAGCTTGTACTCCCAATACCTCTACCTGTCCACCTGGGCACTGACAATGAAGTTTGGAGGAAATGAAAAGTCAGCTGATGTGGAAGAAGATTGGAATCTCAGTTTCTGGCATGGCAGTTGGGACTAAGTTGCTCATAGTTTTGCTGCTTTTTTTTTTTTTTTTAAAGATTTTATTTATTTGACAAAAACACAGTGAGAGAGGGAACACAAGCAGAGGGAATGGTAGTGGGAGAAGCAGGCTTCCCACAGAGCAGGGAGCCCGATGTGGGGCTCGATCCCAGGACCCTGAGATCATGACCTGAGCTGAAGGCAGACCCTAAACGACTGAGCCACCCAGGCGCCCCAGTTTTACTGCTTTTAAGACATTTTGTAAATCAGAAATAAACTGAGTAATAAGACTCTAGTGCAAAGCAAATATCTGAGCCTATAAAATGTGGAGACAGAGTTCTGTTTTCCCAAGATTCATCCATTGATAGTCCACCATACACTCGAAGTGGTTACTATATATTTTGTGTATATATGAAATATAAGTGTCATTCTTAACATTTAAGTTTTAGAGGGAAATACACATTTTAAGTAGAGGTAGTCATATTTTTTTAAGATTTTATTTATTTCTGAGAAAGGAGTGAGAGGAAGAGCACGAGCAGGGGGTGGGGAGGGAAGGGGCAAAGGGAGAGGGACAAGCAGAGTCCCCACTGAGCAGGGAGCCCAATGTGGGGCTTGATCCCAAGACCCTGGAATCATGACCTGAGCTGTAGGCAGACAATTAACCAACTGAGCCACCCAGGAACCTTGAGGTGGTCATATTTTTAATGTTTCCAAATGGCTCAGGAGAATTATCTTACGTTATAGAGTAAATTTTTAGTAGCATTTTTAGACATAAAAAATAGTATTTCTAAAAATCTGCATTTCTCCCTTGTAATAATATTGTGAAAGTTGAAGTATAAGACTATAGTTTATTATTGAAGACATTTACATTACCTGCTACCTAATGTTTTATTTTACTTTATTATTTTTTTTCCTTAGTTAACATACAGTGCAATATTGCTTTCTGGATTAGAATTCAGTGATTCATTATTACCTAATGTTTTAAATGAAGAGCAGTGAGTTGAATTTTTTTGATTTACATTTTCTTTTTACCAACAGTTTTATGAAATCCAAGCATCTTTGGTTCTATTCTACCCCATCCATTGTGTTTGAAAAGTGCCTTGTCACCTATTTGCTTTATCCGAGTACAACCCAGGCCACTTCTTTGTTTCAGGTCTTTAAAAGGTCATTATCCTTGCAGTACCAGATATTTTGCAATTTAGTAAATGAAACAGTGTGCATTCTTTTCTAGATGCCAGACATGACAGAACCAGAGTCGAACCTTGTTAAAATATTCTCCATCCCTTTTTGAGTATTTTTTCCTGCTGAGAATCCAACAAAATTTATGACTCTAGAAAAATAATTGCAAATTAATAAGGAAAAAGATTGTTCTTATATCTCTGTCTTAAAAGGGTAGCATGTGTGTGTTTGTCTTAGAATTCTACGTGCTAATTAAATCCATTAATGGCTGTCATCAAGAATTGAAATTATTTTGATTTTTATGCTTCTTGCATTTCAGAGCGAACGTTCTCAGAGTGACATCAGTAATCAAGACATCAGGCTTTTAGGGAAAGATAATTCCTGTCAGTGCAAGTAGAAACATAATTAAGAATATGTAAATGGATCTTGACTACAATAAGAAATAAGCATATTTGTGTTAACCTACTCCTCTAAAAAATAAAAGTCCTAAGGGCAAGGGCTTCCTCACCATCTGGGGGATGAGCACTTTTCCCTGATGGTTACGTCAGATTTCCAAATGCTGGTAGAAGACTAGCATGAAAGACTAGTGATGACCATTTGAGGGTAATGTGCTGTTGTGGCACAAACAGCAGCCCCCTTAGTGCACTGCCAAGTTCATTATTGGGTGGACTTGCCTCCTCTTCACCCACGCTGGGCTTGTGTCTTCACTTCTCCTGGGTTTCTTTCAGTCTCCTTGTTTGTGCTCTTCTGTTTCTTGAGTTTATTTGAGATTCTTGCAGGCTTTTACTGGGAAAATGATTTATATACTTTTAAGAAGTATTTTCAGAGCACTTTGAGTTGTTTAGAGGAAATAACTAAAAATGCACACATTTCCTCTTTTTCTTATTTACATCTATTAATATTTATCTTTCTTTGGTGAATATTAAAATTAAAGAATTTTAGCCCTAGATAGGACCTGGGTGATCTATTTAGTGAAAGGGTAGCATAACTGAGAAAAGTGCAAAGGAAAAACATGGTAATTGTTTTGTTTTTAAACAAAGTAGCTTTCCTCATGAATCATATTTGAGTTATAAAGCATCAATCCTGCACATTCTCTACAAAGAGCATAAAATAGGAATGATGATGCTTACAGAGAATTAGGAGGGTTGGAAATAATCCAATAACATGTATAAAAGCCTAAAGTAGAAACAAATGACAGCCATTGTTGTCTGTCCTGAAAACTGTCCACCTTTCCTCCCCTAACGCCAGGTTACTAGTGCAGCATGACCTTCACTCCAGTGTCCTTGATGTGATCAGGCCATATTCCTTCCTAAAGCCTCCTTCTGGGTTCTAGCTCTTCTTGGAGCCTTATAGTCTCTGGATCAGAAAACTGCCCTGTCATTGTTAGTTGCTCAAGGCATTAGATTTTAATTAGGACAAAAGCCTTGGCAAAAGCCTATAGAGATTGGGCCCAGTTTGCAGTGTGCCTTCATCAACAGCACCAAAATTACCTGCAAGGGAAAAATTGAAAAACGAAAACACAGCCTCCAGTAAATATAACTTAGCATGCCTTAGTCTGTTGTTTTGTTAGAATAGGGCATGCATCATCATCGTCACCATCGTCACCATCGTCATGGCACTGCCTGAGCAGAGTCTTGAGGATGAATTCTGGTTTGCCAGACAGAGGAAGGGGCATGTTTGGAGGGTGTTAGGGAACAACACTTTCAAAGGGCTAGAGACTTAGCATTCTAAGGGAATGCTGCTTTCAGGTGATGGAAATACTTGGGAGCCCTTGGTTTTTAGATTACTTGGGAGATCCCCCTACCATGTGTGCTTTGTCTGACTTGGGTGGTATTTGGTTCACAGGTAACCATCTGGTCTGATAATAAAATATTTTACATTTTAAGTTTATGTTTAGACAGTATTCCAAAGATTACTGACAAAGAGGAAAATGGAGTCATTTATAGTTTTACTGTGCATCACCATGGTGGATCTTTCCTTGAGTTCAGGATGCTTCCTTTTGGATGGATCTTTTTAGATTCCTGAAGCAGAATGATCATTTAGAGGACTATGTGAGGGGCAGGAGAAAAGGTATGAACAAAGTGGAACTGGGGATGTATCTGACATGCCAGGGGGATGGTGAGGAGATAAATCTAGCCCCAGAGGGAGAGCTATGTTGGCGAGTAGAAAATGAGACTGGTGAGATTGTGTGTTAGTGTGGTGACACAGATGGTGTGCAGACCTCAGGGAAGATATGCTGAATTTTGGCTCTGACATTTCTGGCAGTGTAATTATAAATTAATCACTTAACCTTTCTGAAGTTTAGTTTCCTCAAGTATAAAATGAAGATAATTTTCCTCGACAGCTCTTCAGTTTGGAGTTAGGATTTAATAACAAAATAGATGTGAAGTGGTTGACCTTAATGTATTCTAAATTCATCCTCCCTTTGGTTTAGGCGTTGGAGGACCTAGAATATGAAGTCAATAGGAAACTCAATCATTACAAATATTTAAGATATTTGTACTTTAAGATATGCATGATACCAGATCTTTAAGTATGGTGGCTAGCCAGTGCTTAAAGGGATACCCTTGTGCTTAGCTGGGCTTTGGGAGGCACCATATATTACTGATAAGTCACTCAGCTCCTCCTGTGATTCACAATAACCCCACATTCTCTACATTTTCACACGTGAAAGTATTACTCACCCACCATCGGAGTGCTTTGGTTTCTTTACAGAAGTTCGACAGGGTTGCACACATCTGTCCCCAGTCTCTCAAAACCTTGGCCCCTATAAGGCCAACAGCACACATTTGCTATGATTAAAGAGATGGTCCATGGCCATGAAGTCCAGAGAAGTAAAAACAACTCAAAAGTAAAGTAATGACCCTACTGTAGAATAAACATTTCAATTTAATGAAGTACGTATTTTTAAAGGCCTGATTAAGGCTCACAATCTTTAAGGAAAAGATACCAGTTATCAATCCACACCAACGCATTGAAGATGGTAATCGTCAAAAGGATAACGGAATCATAACCTGAAACAATGGGATTTTTAGTAAGTAATGGCATTAAATGAAATTCCAGGAATATGGAGTTTAAGATGAGCATAAGGTACCAAAACAAGAGCTCATATTTCATGTGTTTCTAATGTTCTGAAGTCTAGTTTAGTTTTAGGTCCATAGAAAATTTGTTAAGCAGAAAAGGATCTAGCCTTAGTCTCTAAAACTGATTTTTAAATGTGGTATGTACACTCTTACTTTTTTTTTTTTTAAAGATTTTATTTTTTGGGGCGCCTGGGTGGCTCAGCGGGATAAGCGTCTGCCTTCGGCTCAGGTCATGATCTCAGGGTCCTGGGATCGAGCCCCGCATCAGGCTCTCTGCTCAGCGGGGAGCCTGCTTCCCCCTCTCTCTGCCTGCCTCTCTGCCTACTTCTGTTCTCTCTCTCTCTCAAATGAATAAATAAAATTAAAAAAAAAAAGATTTTGTTTTTTATTTATTTGACAGAGAGAGAGAGATCACGAGTAGGCAGAGAGGCAGGTGGGGGGGGCGGTGGGTGGGGGAAGCAGGCTCCCCGCTGAGCAGAGAGCCCGATGCGGGGCTCGATCCCAGGACCCTGAGATCATGACCTGAGCCGAAGGCAGAGGCTTCAACCCACTGAGCCACCCAGGTGCCCCACACTCTTACTTCTTAAGGTTAATTTTGTCTTAAGGTTTAATATAGTTCCAGAAGTCTTCACAGTAGAGTTTTTGCCCTCTTTTTTTTTTTTTTTTTTTTAAGATTTTATTTATTTATTTGAGAGAGAAAGTGAGAGGATGAGAGGAGTGAAGGTCAGAGAGAAGCAGACTCCCCGCGGAGCTGGGAGCCCGATGTGGGACTCGATCCCGAGACTCCAGGATCATGACCCGGGCCGAAGGCAGCTGCTTAACCAACTGAGCCACCCAGGTGCCCCGAGTTTTTGCCCTCTTATAAAGATCCCGCCCAGCCTTCCTTCACACCCCTTCAGCCTCATAGGACATATGAACTTATCCAGTGTCACAGGGTACAATTTAGTGTTCAAGGAACATCAGTCCTCAAGTAAATTGATGCCACAGATTCTTTAAATTGAAGTTCCAGGTGGTGGCTTCAGACGAGGATTAACTCAAGATCTCTCTAATCAGGAGTCTACATTTTTAAAATATTTTTCCTCTTCCAGAGTTCCCTATTTCCGTGAAAGTCGCCTCTGCCTATCCACGAGCACAGACTGGAAAACTGGGCTTTTTTGTTTTTTTCTTGGTTCTCCAATTTCCTTAGGCCCTCAAGTCCTCAAGCAAGTTTTTTCTGTTCTCCCTCTCAAGTATATCTCAAATCTGTATGCTTTTCCTTCTCAACTAAACTGACAACATCTCTGCCCGGGCAGCCTTGGTGGCCCCTGGTTGGTCTCTGTGCATCCACTCTGGCCCCTCCTGTTTGTTCACGAAAGAGCAGCAAGAACAGTCCTGTAAAAAGACAAATTTTAAAAGTAAAGCGATACAAAATGTTGAAATTGAAAACACACACACACACACACACACACACACACACACACACACACAAGTCTTCTCCTGTTGCTTCCTATAAAGCCCTTTGGCGGCTTCCCATCGATCTCGGTAAAATAACACAAATCTTTATTCTTTCATCTGACAGATACAGATGGGCCTTTCTGCTAAAAAGCCTTTTCCATCCCATTGTGTCCTGGTGATGCAGAGACGAATCAGTCTTGTCTCCAACCCTCAAGGAGCCCATAGTCTAGCAAAACAGTGCTTGATCAAAGTTTACTTGTGATTGACCAGTATCATTGGAGAATGAACTTACGTGTCTGTTAACTGTGTTATGCCTGTTAGTGAAATGGGTGGCTTGAGCAAACACAGCCTATGCTGCTCTAGGGATAATTTTGACCCAGTCAGTCTAAATCCAGAGCACATAGTCTTTTTTAATCGTTAGCTATGTCAGTCATCTTCCTACAGTAACACTGCATAGCAAACAACCAGAAAATGGGAAGGAGTTTGGCACTAAGTGTTTCTGTGCTTATACATTGGCATGGTCAGCTAAGCAGCTCTGTTCACCTTGCTTGCTCTCACGCCAGGATTGGCTGGCTGTTGGCTGACCAACACTGGCCTTGGCTAGGATGACTAGGGACACCTTGCTGTGCTGTCTTTGTCTTATTTTTCAGTGGAGTAGCTCGGCTGTGTTCTCATGGTGATGGCTAAGGCTCAGGAGAGAGCAGATCAGTTCAGTCTCACAAGCGCTTTCTAAACTCTGCTTGCATCATATCTTGCTGACATCACAAATTGACTCAAGTGAATTACACAGCTAACTCCAGAGTCAGAACAGGTGCTGCTAAGCTTTGTAGCCAGGAGAGGATTCAAGAAGAATTGAGGCCATAATTGTAATCCATCACAATGCCATGGTTTTGCTTATATTTTGTGTGTAACTTGGTCATAGGACTTACCAGATTAAGTGGAAATATATAATGTGTTAAGGGTTTACCGTTTCTCCAGTGCACAACTTGGGGAACCCACCACGGACAGAGACCCTGTCTTCAGTGCAATGCTTGGCATGAAATAGATGCCCAACAGATGTTAAACTAACAGAACTATTACTAGGCTGGTGATCTTGGGCTGTAGACTTCACATAATTAAATGTACTCAGCCTCAGCTTAATTGTTTATAAATAGGAAATAATAATACCAACTACAACCACTTTTCTGAGAATTAAATAGGGGGAAAAGTGTAAAAGTACATACTGTTTTCTCAAAAAAGACAATTGCTTCTTCCCCTCCCCCGACCTTCTTTCCTCACTGGGAAAATAGTAAATGGTTTAATCTTGGCCTACTTAGGCAAGAATTTGTAGGATAGAGAACCACCTATTGAAAATACCTTCCATATATTCCAACTAAAAAGTGCTTTTGTATAATGTCCATACTCTAAAGAGTTTAGGTCCCCTTGAAGGCTTAAGCCTGTTAATTATTTGCAGTTTCTCTTAAATTCCTATAATGAAAGGGTAGGTGTCTCTTTCTCATTCCCATAGAAGACATGCAAAGAGGAAAAAGGAGTTTAGAATGGGTGTAGGAGTGTGATTTGGGGCAGTGGGGCTCTTTGAGGGAGAACAAATCTGGTAGGTACCACAGTGTATGGGGTAGGGAGTGCATAGACAGATGGGATATGAGGCTTTCCAGCAGGAATGACGGGGCCACTGGAGAGGGCAAGTAATAAAAACCTCACCCTTTTTGTCATTTCTTCTGTACTGTAGTGGAGCTTAGGTGTTGTTTCTGATGCCTGATCTAAATATTCGGTTGTGTTTTATTAATATTCCTTTTTTAAAAAAGATTTTATTTATTTATTTGACAGGGAGAGATCACAAGTAGGCAGAGAGGCAGGCAGAGAGAGAGGAGTAAGCAGGCTCCCTGCTGAGCAGAGAGCCTGATGAGGGGCTCGATCCCAGGACCCTGAGATCATGACCTGAGCCGAAGGCAGAAGCTTTAACCCACCGAGCCACCCAGGTGCCCCTATTAATATTCCTAAGTTAAAATATATATAATTTTAACTTCTATTTGGTTATATATATTTATTTTTATATTTAGTTTTTATAGTTATATAATTATATATTGCTATGTAAATTAATATATATCAATTATGTACAAATAAATATATATTAAATTATATCTATAACTTTCCTCTTTCTTGTAACCCCCAGATTTAGGGCAAATGCACATCTGGCTTCTATCAGTTAAGGAGTAGCTTTAAGCACATCCTGTCAAATTGTCTGTTCCCAAAAGCAATACCAGCACATTGAGTGAATGTCATTTTTCCCCCACAGTTATGTTCTTGATTGGACCACAAATTTTTCCATAATACTGTACTTGAAAAATAGGACATTCTCTTTCTTTATACATAATCAGCCTTTTTTAGAGAACATTTTTTTTTAATGAGGCATTATGTAAATTGTATTCCAGCTCTGGAAAACCATTGAGTATTTGTTACACACCATCTTTTAAGTTGCTGTGTTGGGGCGGTTCTAATTCTTTATGTCTGTGTCCTGATATAAAGGGACTGATAGACCTTACGACCTCCTGTCCCCCACATGTCTGGGACATGCTGCATTTTCTGCCAGGGTGGTTTTTAATCAGCTATTCACAAATTGAAATCAGATTATTCATTTATAATGAATTTAAGGTTAGTTAAAATTCTTTGAAAAATTCTAGACTTAAACTTTATTTTGTTAATTACACTCTTAAAGATTTGAGTTGTTTTAGCAGTTTATTTTTAAACTTTTAGGAAAAAAATTATAAGTAGGCCCTGTAATCTCCAGGACATTTTACTGAGTGTTTTTCAAAGTTGAACCTTAACTGCTAAAAGCTTTAATTAGGTATGCATAATATTTTTCCAGTTGTAACATAATTCATGGATAGGTTGTATTTTTGCAAGAAATTTGTCTGAGGTGTATGTGGTGAGGAGGTGCATTTTATCAGTGACCTGATAGAAACTATGATTCACTGGAAATACCAGAGAAATTAATGGGAAGAACCCAAGTTTTAACAAGGAAAGAATGTGGTCTTCTTTGAAGACTTTGAAATTATACATTGAGAAATTACCTGATAACTTACAAAGTAAGTTTCTTTTAAAAAATATACAAGTAAGTAGGAAGAGGAATGTAGTGCATCCTATCTTTTATCCTTTAAGTGATCCCCGTATGAAATAGCCCATATAACTTCTCAGGGATCTGCCGAATCTGCTGGATCTGGCTGGTAAATCAGATACTTGCTAGCATTCAGTTCTCTTTGCACATGCAAAACGAACCTGAAAAAGTCACAAGAAAGTAGTTTTCAAATATGTAGTGTATACCTTCTAAAATGATGCAACCTACATCTGCCTCTCAATTATGAATATTAGGAATATTAAAAAAATGAACTTTTGGGAGAAATTTTGATTCAGTTAAGTCTTCTTGATTCAATGATGTATTTTTTACCTGCATTTTGTAATCTACATTGTATTTACCTTTTATTTTGATCCAGTGTTCTGCTCTTGATGAACCAGGAATTCCTAAATACTTTACGTTAATAGATCGTGTTATCAAGTTGAGCTGTATTCTGGGAAGTCAATTACTACCTCTTCCACCAGATACCTTGCCCCAGCACAAGTTTTTACAGGGTCTTGTGGGATAGAACGCTCATCTCATGAGCTCCTGTCCTCCCACAAGAAATACACAGCACATACGGCATGTGTGTAAGTGAATGACTGTGTGTGTGTATATACACACATATATGGTTCCAGACTTAGGGAACATTGAACTTTTGCTTCTGGTAAATGCAATTGATAATTAGCCCTGTTTAAGTGAGTGTGCTTCTTCTTCTATGTACCTTGATAGGGCTATGTAACTAAATGTTTTATCTTTATATGATTATCTTAGGTTCATTTTTGTTTGTAAGTAATATTTACTAGTATTTATCAGAAACATATAGAGAAGAAAACAGACATAATTTGTAACACTGTCATCCAATTATTTTTAGAATAATAAAGCACTATTTAAAATGATGAGTCATTCATGTATCTTACAAGAAAAATTTATGTGTAGCAGCCAGGATATATGTGTATATACACATACTTTCATGCTTACAGCTGACCCTTACACAATGTGGGATCTGGAGGTGCTGATCCCCCATGCAGTCGACATGTGCACATATAACTTTTGAGTCCCCAAAAACTTAACTACTGATAAGCTACTGTTGACTAGAAGCATTACCAATAACATAAACAATCAATTAGGACAACTTTTATATGTGGTAGGGGTGCCTGGCTGGCTCAGTGGGTAGAGCATGTGACTCTAGATAGGGGTTGTGAGTTTGAGCTCCACACTGGGTGTAGAGATGATTTAAAAATAAAATTTAAAAAAAATTTTTATACCTATTTTGTATATATTTATACAATATGTTTTGTATATTTATACCTATTTATACCTATTTTGTATATATATTATATATTTTATTATAAAATATGCTAGTGAAGAGGAAATGTTATTAAGAAAAAATCATAAGGAATGGTCCTTCACCTTAGCAACATAATTATGGATCCATCTCTTCAGGCAAAGGAAACAAAAGCAAAAAAACAATTGGGACTACACCAAAATAAAAAGCTTTTACGCGACAAAAGAAATGATCAGCAAAACAGAAGGCAACTTAGAGTATGAGAGAAGATATTTTCCAATGATATATCCACTAAGGAGTTAATATCCAAGATATATGAAGAACTTCTACAACTCAACACCAAAAAATATAAAGCACTTGAAAAAATCTGATTAAAAAATGAATAGAGGACCTGAATAGACATTTTTCCAGAGAAGACATAACAGATACACGAAAAGATGCTAAACATCAGTAATCATCAGAGAAATGCAAATCAAAACTGCAATGGGATATCATCTCATTCCAGCCAGATTGGCTAGTGTCAAAAAGATAAGAAGTAATGACTATTGGTGAGGATGTGGACAAAAGGGAACCCTAATGCACTGTTGGTGGGAATGTAAATTGGTGCATCTACTGTGAAAAACAGTATGGAGGTTCCTCAAAAAATTAAAAATAGAAATACCACATGACTCAGTAATTCCACTACTGGGTGTCGAGAAAAACAAAACCACAGAGAAAACAAAAACACTAATTTGAAAGTAAATATTCACCCCTATGTTTATTGCAGCATTATCTACAATAACCAAGACATGGAAGCAACCCAGGTGTCCATCAACAGATGAATGGATAAAAAAGATGTGGTATATACACGTGATGAAATATTGCTCAACCATAAAAAGAATGATACCTTGCCATTTGTGACAACACAGATGGACCTAGAGGGTATTATGTGAAGTGAAATAAATCAGAGAAAGACAAATACCATAAGATTTCACTTATATATGAAATCTAAAAAACAAATGAAAAAACAAAACAGACTTTTCAATACAGAGAACAAACTTGTGGGCAAAGATGATAGATTAATGATAGATAGATAGATTAAAGGGATTAAGAGGTACAAACTTCCAGTTACAAAATACATAAGGTGTGGAGATGAAAAGTACAGCATAGGGAATAGAGTCAGTGATATATTAATAAGGTATACTGAGTGATAGTGACTACACTTATCATGATTAGCATTCAGTAACATAGCATTATTGAATCAATACGTTGAAACTAACACTAATGTGCTTTGATTTAAAATTTGTTTAAAAGAAAGTCATAAGGAAGAGAAGCTATGTTGACAATACTGTATTGGAAAAAATCTACATGTAAGTGGACACGCGCAACTCAAACCCAGGTTGTTCACGAGTCAGCTGTACACAGACGTGCTTTTACACAGCATCATTATTCTGATGCCTTAAGCTTTGGTAAGATGATAAAAGACTCTATTGTGAGATTATATTATAATTCATAGTCATAATTTAGCCAGTATCAATCATATTGTTAGACACTTGGGTTCTTTCTAGTTCTTTGGCTGCTTAAAAACAGGGTCACAGTGAACATCCTTGGACATATAATTTAATGGTGCTCTTGCAAATGTACTTGTTCCTCGCTGGGAATTGTTGGCACAAAAGAGCACTATTTTTAAGGGCCCATAAAGCAGTGAACTACACACTGTAGGACGACGGTTTATTATTCTTCAAGTACATCAGAGTGGCAGAAATTGACCAATAGAGTTATTAGAGGAAAAGTGAAACTGTGCTAAGTTGTCACTGGGACATACAGTGGGCTGTAAATATGGTGGTAATAGCCCGTAATTCACTTTCATCAGCTTTAGACTCTACTGACTTAATCTTTATGTCAGAATGCTCCCCCTGTCATCTGACAGAGCAGTCGGTACACATTCTCAGGCTTCATTTTAGATCAAAGGCCATGAAACAAAGAAGGCACAGCCTTCCTGTGCTTAACTACTTCTTCAAAATCAGCCACTCTAAGAAGACTTCTGTAATGTTCAGAAACAAACTTGCATTTTTAATTAATGGGTATGTTTTCCCTCCCTCAGGTGGAAGGGAAGATTTTGGAAAAGTAAACCACTGAAGAGGCATGGTATTGCTCCTGTAACTTAGAACTGGAGAGGAGGCAAGATGCTGGCATAGCTGTTGAACTGAGAACCTGCTATGCCAACATATTGCCATCTTTCTTGTCTGACAGCAGCCATGGCCACTGCCCGCCACCCCTCATGTGTTGCTACGGATGTGTGCCCTTCTTTGGATGTGGGTTTCCATGACCTGGCCCTGCTCAGCTCACTGATCTCTCTTCCACCATGCTGTGTGTCACTCCATTTTAGCCCCAACTGGCCTTTCTGACGTTCCTGCCTCTTTCTCATCCTTTGGGTCTCAGTGAGGGCATGAGCTCCTGAGAGAAGCCTTCCTTGGCCACGCTGTCTAAAACAGCTGTCCCATACCCCGGTTGTCCTTCACCCCTGTGTCCTGCCTTATTTTTTCAAAATATTGGTCACTCCCTGGAACATACTCATTGATTTGAGTATCTTTTTCTCTCACATTAGAATGTAAGCCCCTTGAGGGTTAGGGATCTGTCTGTCTCATTCAGCCACTGAGTCCTCTGAGCCTGACACCCGAGAGGCCCTCAATACATACTTTTGAAATTCCACCCTGACTTTCAGGTGCAAGAAAGATGTCATATTATTATATTTTCCCATTACAAATGGCTTTGGTGAAACTCTGACTCACAATAACAATATAAAGAACTACAGAGTTGTTGGGTTCTGGACCTGCAATCCTCACTCCTTAAAGGAGTCAATATGATATCACTGGGTCCACAGATTTTATCAGTATATCATAATGAGAAAAGCAGGGCCTTCAAAATAGAGCCTCTGTGAGATTCTCACACTGGTGTTGCCTATCTCTGTGTTCTTAGACGAGTCATTTAATCCTTGAGCCATGGTTTTTTTAATTGTAAAATGAAGATAGTAGTAGTAATCCCAAAGGGTTCTTGAGTCAAAGAGATAAGGTATTTTAGTCCAACGATTCTTACTTCGTGTTTGAAAAGTTAGTGTCTGAAATTCCTGATATATTTGTTGGAGTAGGCACCCAACAAATTTTAATTATTTTATCATCAAGAAAAAAAGTAAATTTTTCTTTGGTTAGACACAGGTAATCTGACATGAAATGAGCGGAAGTGCTATGGCAGAACCATGGCCCAGGTGGAATTCTGTGTTAAGACTCAAGAGCTCTCGAGAGGCCAAGAAGTTAATTGTCCAAGCTTCTCAAATTCTTCTCTTCTCCTGGTTAGTTCCCTCCTCTACCTTCCTTTATTCCAGGAGTTACTAGTCTTTGGATCTGTTTTCTTTTCTTCATTTCTTTTTTCTTCTTCCCTCCCCCTTTTGGATCTCTTTTAAAAGCAACTTTCAGAGATTCAATTTATAGAGTAAGAATATTTAATAAATACTTATTTGTTCATGTTTTTCAGCATTGAAGCTTTAGTAAAATGTTTTGCTTTTAATAAACTAAGTTCTATTTTAATTTTGATGCTTTTCCAAGAAATAAAATAACTGTTAGTACTCTTGACTCTCATTATTTATTGCTACTCATGGTATTGTAACTCTGACATCCAGAAAATGTGAATTATGCTTTTATGTCATGCCTCTTAGAGTATATTAATCTGAGCTGTTAATTTAATAAAAACGTCACATGAAAGTATGATAATTTTAGTCCACAAGTTTTATAAGCATTCTCTTTATAGCTGACAATGATTAGTTTAGAGACATCATTTAAAACTCAATACGATAATTAAGGACCTTAAGCAGCATTATGCTATTTTTCTAGTCTGAAGTATCTAACAGATTAATGGTTTCCGTCTTGATGGTCTGTGTATTCATTACCTTGATTTGTTCTTTTAATTCTTGAAGAAATCAATACACAGTACACCAGCCCTGGGAGGGTCACTGCATAAGCTAATGTTGCCCACGAAGAACCCACACAGTAGCTATAGGTGAAAATTGACATCTGCATTGCCTTATTCATTCCCTGTCTTGCTGGTAAAAACATTGGTGCACACTCAGTAGACCAGGACATATTGCTTATTTTAAGAACAGTTGTTATTTAATACTTTTTTTTTTAACCTATAACATTGTTCTGAAACTTGTTTCATGAGCTTGTTTGGGTTTCTTTCACCTTTTTCAGAGTTCTGTTTACCCTCATCTACATCAGTTGACAGAGACATCCACTGCCCCTTGACGTCAGTACAAGGTGAGCTGGACACAAGCATGGAAATGAACACAGAGCTTGCTTGGATCAATCCTCCACATCTTAATGTGTTTTACTGTAACTTGCCAAACATCTGAACCTTCTTTTTTGATTCCAAGTAGTCATGGGGGCATTGGGTGGGGGAGAGGGGCAGCAGAGGGATGACTTAGGCCACTTAAGACATAGGAAGAGCAAAGTGGAAGACTAAGAAATTACTTTTCTCCTGTATCCTGTGATTTCTTTACGTCTGTGGTTTTCAACCTTCAGCATTCATTCTCCAGTTACCTGGAGAGCTTGTGAAGAAATGCAGATCCCAGACCGTCCCCAAGATGTACTGTGTCTTGACTGAGACTCAGGAATCTTCACTAACAAGCACCTTGCTTGGTAGTTTGACAATGTACTACACTTGGAGAACCCTTGTCTGCAGTCTGAAATCAGAGGGCAAGTTTTTAAAAATCTCAGAGTTCCCAGTATGGAACTTTGGCATGGTCTTGGAAGCAGCCTGCTCTCCTGCTGCATCTGTGCTTATGGAAACCTGGAACAGTGTTTTGTGATTGTGTTGTCCTTATGCTCTGGGCTTTCCTGCATGAATAGCCTGTATCACTGTGCACAGGAGCACCACGGCCTCTGCTGTGCTTCCGCAGCCTTGTTTTTACCTCAATCATCTTTTCTCCACGGGTTCACATTACGATTTCCGAGATGTTTTATGTTCTTTTCTGATTGACTTGATATCGACCCAAATCCTTTACCTCTATATATTCTTCTTTAGAATTTATGTCACATTGTAAATGATATATGAGCTCCTCGAGGCTAGGGAATAGGTTTAATTATGCAGAAGGGGAATTTTCAACATTATTGGACTCCCTACAGTGACAAACCTTTCTCTAAATGAAAGGATCACATCTTAACTGATCTATTTCTTAAGTTTAGATTTTTGTGGATTTTTAAAAACTGGGACATCTTTTCTGTTGTAAGACAGTGTGTATAGTAGAAACAGCTTCAGAGTGAAATGCAAAAACCATCTAGGCTGTAGTCCCAGACCTGTCATTTTCTAACTCTGTACATGAATTTGGGCAAAGCATTTAATCTGTCATCTTATTTGGAAGTAATACACAAGAGACTATATGATACATTAGAAAGAAAAAAAGAGAAAGCAAAATGCAGCTATGGAAACAGCATGTAGGCAAGGTGGAAGGGAATCTACAAGAAGAAAATAGTTGGAGATTTTTAGTGGTTATTACTTTTATTTTAAAATTTTTACAATGTTTTACTGCTTTGTGTTGTTATTGTCTAATTTAAATATGAGTAAAAAATAATGAGTTTTGTTTAAAAGGCAGAACTTTGTTCTCCTCTAGCCTGAACCTTTTATTTGCTAACTAATCCCAGTCAAAAGAGAAGAAATGTGATATTTTAGTTTTATCTTGAGGAAAGGTCTGGCTTCTCTTATGCTATTGAAAACCTGGATAGAAATAGCTTTTTGGCCTTCAAATAATGATGATAATGACTCTGTGACTCATATACCTTTTTTCCTATGTCATTAGCTTATTATGAAATTCAAATTAAGGTATATGAAGCTGCTTTAAAAATGATTAGAAATAGGGATGTCTGGGTGGCTCTCTTGGTTAAGCATCTGCCTTTGGCTCAGGTCATGATCCCAGGGTCCTGGGATCAAGTTCCATATCGGGCTCCTCGCTCATCGGGAAACCTGCTTCCCCCTCTGCCTGCTGCTTCCCTGGCTTGTGTGTACTCTCTCTCTCTCTCTCTCTGACAATAAAATCTTTAGAAAAAAAAGAAAAGAAAATGGTTAAAAGTTTTATGAAGTCCTAAGATACTGTAATTAAGTCCTTCTGACCCTCCCTCTTTCCCTTCACCCCTACAAATGTTGACTTTTGAAGTGATTGAAATGGAAGTATTTTATTCTAAACTGGCTAGAAAGTTTTAATTCATAAGATTACAATCATTTACCATTATACTTGTAGCAGCTAAACTGACAGGAGCTGTGGGCCCCTCTTCTTTTAGTTCTGCTCATCTGGGAATGCAGAAACAGAAGAATGGGAGGCCTGGGGCCTCCAGTACCGGACATTTCCTACTCCATCTACATGTAGCTCGAAACCACATTCAAACCAAAGTACTATTTGTAGTTTCACTGAAACTAAGATGTTTTTATTCTCATATAAATATTTTATGTATTTATTTAATGTATATTAGAGAAGTATACATTAAAGTATACTTTTGAAAGTAAATTTATTTTGGGGCACCTGAATGGCTCAGTCAGTTGAGCGGCTGACTCTGATTTCAGCTCAGGTCACGATCTCAGGGTCGTTAGATCGAGCCCTTCATTGGGCTCTACCCTCAGCACAGAGCCTGCTTGGGATTCTCTCTCTTCCTCTCCTGTGGCCCCTCCCCCTCTAAAAAATCCTAAAATAGCAATGTAAAAAAAAGTAAATTTGTTTTAATATTGTAAAAGTTAATTTAAATAAAATGTTCATAAACTTACAGTAAGTGAAAATAAGAAAAATTATGAAAGTGGGCCCACATAGCCAAACTTTGGGAAATAGGAATTTGGGTGATCAAGATCCTCCTGTGGAGGAGCAGGGAGAGCTTTATAGAATGGGGTAGTTGTTCCTTAATGTATAATGTGCAATTCAAATTGAGAAGTTGATATATTCTTGGATGAAGAAAATTTTTGGTTTAAGTGAGAATGAATGGACTTCACCTGTGCATTGCATATATGGTCATATATTTAATTGCTTTTGAGAGTTACTAATATTTCCCTGATGTAAAGATCTTGCATCTTCTGTGTTTGAAAGCAAAGCCCAGCTTGTAAATAAGAATGTCTATTCATAAATGAGTAGCCAGTCTGAGCAAGTATTTGAGGGTAGATGTGTGACCTTGATAAGAGGGTCCTCAGTGCCAAACTGTAGCAGTTTCCATTGACAGAGCAGGCACGGAATCTGTATAAATACAAGAAAAGCAGATACTCTTTTTTTTTTAAATAATCTAGAGAACTTTCAGAGTCTCATCTTATGTGAGAAAATAACAGTGGGAGATTTGCCTTACAGTGCCTACACAATGCCATGAGAAATGAAAATTAGAAAAATGTCAGTAAAAATAATTTGCTAAATTTGAAATTCAAAATCTAGAAGTCCATAAAGATCTGTATGGAGGAGAACAATCAAGCACGCACAAGGAAACAAAACCAGGATGACATCACAGGAAAGTGATGTAGTTAACTGGGAAGCAAGCCACCCTCATAGTTTGTATACTTTGGAAATATGTTGTATCTAAATGCCTAACTTCCCAGAAAAATTAGTGGTTTGACTTGCTAATTCCAAATTAATTACCTGGTCTTTGAGATAATTTATAGGAGCACATTTATGGAATTTGTGTGACCCAAATTACCTACTCCTGTTTTCTGATCTGCCTTTTCACTTGCAAACCTTTCTTGATTTCTAAAACTGTGTGAGGGACCCACATACTAGACTTTGAAGATTAGTCATAAAAAATTAGGTTGAGTCTTTTGCTAGATTGTGGAGGTGGGGCATGGGTGAGGAGGAAGAGAGAAAGAGAAAAGAGATAATCTTGGGAAGATTAAGGTCTAATATATTTTTTTGAAGATTTATTTCTTAGGGAGGGAGGGGCAGAGGGAGAGAGAATTTCTTTCTTTTTTTTGGGGGGAGAGAGAGTTTCAAGCAGACTCCAGGCTGAGTGTGGAGCCTGATGCAGGGTTCGATCTCACAACCAGGAAATAACCTATGCCAAAGTGAAGAGTCGGATCTTAACCAACTGTGCCACCCAGACCCCCTAAGGTCTAATATTGAAAGAAAGATGAGCACTTGAGAATGAAAAAAAGGTAAAAACAAAGAAAGCAAATATAACAAGTGGCAAGGCCACAGACTGAAAAATAATTGAAATCCCACTTGGTAAAATTCAAATGATTAGAGTCAATGAGTACTTTTCCTAAATTTAATACATTCAAAATAATTGTATAGTGTTTATAATTATTTTGAATGGTATGACTGTTGTTTGCATCATTATAATATAAAAACGCTGTCAGTTTTTTGAGAATTACAGAAGTCCTTTACCCAACTTTCTATATCATGGCTTAGTTTTTTGCACATATTTATTCATCATTCAATATTTATTAAGCACATTCCATGTTCCAGGAACATCATATCTTCCCATGGCTTGCATCTAAAGAGATAAGCTTTTGCAAGTTTGATTATGACAGGGAAGTACTCTTGTGTGTGTGTAGAAACATAATAAGGCAATCTGATTAAGACAGGAAATGATGAAGGGAAATCATTCCAAGGAAGAGGTGTTTAAAGTTTAGGTCCTCCTAAGAGTGTTTGGGGGGGGGGGCAGTTTATGTCTTACTTCTTTTTATATCTTCATGGTACCCAGGACAAAACCATGCACATATATCTGATGAATATCTATCGTGATGATTATCAAGTGTTGTTTGATGTACAAAGTACTTCAAACGGATTGGCTTTTATTGACATGAATTCTCATTCTCTGTCTCATACACGCGCGTGTGTGTGCGTGTGCACACTTATGAAATGCTGCAGCCCCTTTTGCTAAGTGAGGACTCCTTTCCCTGCTTAGGCTCTTCCCCGGAGTGCTTAATTATGGAAGCTGCTGCTGTGGTTAAGCTTTGTTGATTTCAAGGATCAGAGTCTTGCCCAAGTTACCCCTGGGAGAAGGGTCCAGTGTAAAAAGTCATGGCTGGAACTAGAAGATGTCAAGAACCAAAGCAGCTCTAAGGAAATGCTCTTC
Organism: Procyon lotor; assembly: GCA_028646535.1. NCBI lineage: Eukaryota > Metazoa > Chordata > Mammalia > Carnivora > Procyonidae > Procyon > Procyon lotor. The sequence continues at coordinate 37,170,806 of CM053615.1, read as the reverse complement.
TCTCCACCTGTTACTCCCTATAAAGCTGTTGTTCATTGCTTCCCTACTCACCTCTGGGAAGCGACTCCATTTTCTCCTTCAGGTCACTTTTGTATTTTTACTCATTTTCCTCTTTTCCATAGCCTTGGCTTAGAAGGGGCTCTTACAAGTATCACTCCCCCACTTTTATGGACTCTGTCCTTGTCTCAGCTTTACCTCTCGCTGTTAAATTCTCTGTGTATCCCAGTTCCAATTACCAACACTGAGAAGCTGATGGGCCCAGCTGTCCTGTGCCAGACCACGTCATAGGGTTCTACCTCCCTAGGTCATGAACCATCTCTGGCGCAGTCACTTTTGACCTGATACAAAACATGGTTATCTAGGTCATAGGTATTGTAGACAGGGGTCCTTCTTTGTAAAGAGTGTGAGAAGTGTTTACCTAAGCTTACCACATGCCATCACGGAGTATCCACATACACTTGCAAATTTAGAATTATTTTCCTACTCTCATATATCCTAGCCAAACTTCCACAAACACTAAAATAATTTGATTAATTAAAAAAAAAAAAAACCTACTTCTTGTTTTTCCCTTCTGTTTCTCCTCTTTTTCATGATGTGCTTTGTTCTTCAAACCATTTATTTATTGGACTTTCTCATATACACATAAGATTTAAGTATGCTGATGTTCCAGAAAAGATAAAATCTTAGAGATCCTTTTTTTAAAAATTATTTTATTTATTTATTTAACAGTGAGAGAGGGAGGAGGGGCAAAGGGAGAGAGAGAGAAGCAGGCTCCCCCACCAAGGAAGGAGCCAGACTCCAGGCTCAATCCCCAGACCCTGGGATCATGACCTGAGCTGAAGGCAGGTGCTTAACTGATTGAGCCACCCAGGCATCCCAAAATAGCCCATGTTTCTAATTTAATCTTACAGTTTTCTTCATGTGCTCTTCAAAACATCCTTTTATGGTTGTAGCAGAATCAGATAAAAGCATCTCTTTATTTTGGCCTTTAATTTATTATTATTTATTATTATTATTATTATTATTATTATTATTATTATTATTAGAGAGGGGGGAAGGGCAGAGGTAGAGAGAGAATCTCAAGCAGGCTCCACACCCAGTACAGATCCCAACATGGGATCTCACAACCCTGAGATCATGACCTGAGCCGAAATCAAGAGTCAGATGCTTAACCAACTGAGCCACGCAGTCACCCTAGCTTTCTTTTAATTTTTTTAAACATCAATGGGTAAGTTTTTAAAAATAGAAATAAAAATAATAAATAAATAAATAAATAAATAAATAAATAAATAAAAATAAAAATAGAAATAAAGCAGTGTGCTGATATGCACTCTTTCCTGGCCTCTTCCCTTTAGTTAATATTTGTAATTCCTTGTTAGTGTGTTTTGATATATAGGTTTATTCCCCAGCTCTTCTTACAAGAAACATTAAAAGAGAATCTAAAAGCTAACAACATGTTCTTTCTCTTGGAAAGGCCAAGAGGAGTAGTGATAATTTAGAAAAATATGTAACATAACATTCACAATCAATCTTTAGGAATCCCATGAGGAGTATCTAGGTTTCACTGCTAGCTTTGGTAGGTACTCAGTAAATATTTGTAAAAATGACCGACAGTCTTCATTATTAAATCTAAAAACTTTATGGTCATTTCTAACCCTCATAATCTAGATTTTAAAGGATTAACAAGTACTTAAAAATCAAATTTCCTTTTGGAAGAATATAAAGAGTAATTAATGACAGTACTGCCTTCCAGAAAAGTCTCAAATTTAACTGGGTAGCTCTTGCTGAAACTTCATCCTTTGGAAAGACTGACAGAGGTATCCCCCTTGCCTTACATGAAGTGACCCCATTTTTCACAGACCACATGCAGGATCTCCCGTTTTATTTGGGGCTGATAAACATACTGGACTCCTTTCTCTTTGTTTATTCAAGCTTAAATTTGCTTATCTGCCAAGAGATCAATGGTCTTAGTCTATTGTTTTCTAACATTTTCAAGGGAAAAAACCATCTAGCAGTCATGGTGTTATTAACAGAACACCATGAATTATTGCTATTGTCATTAATTGCTTTAATTGTATGTTATGAGCAAATCAGATACCATCTTGAGAAGTTAAGGTAAATCATTGCCATGTTAATGGTTTAAGACCAATTCATGGTTTAAGACCAATGGTTTAAGACCAATGCTTACAAGGGAGAAGGTTCTTCCATTATTTGTCTTTGAATTGGGAAATGCTTGCTAGAATTTGATTTTAGCAGTAGATCATCTAGCTTCAACTTGGAAAACCTTTGTTACACTGAGTCTGAGAACCGGTGGTCTTAATTATTAAATCAAATAACATGCCAGTCTAATTAATAAATTAAATTTAAAAATAAATTAATAAATTAAATATATTAGAAAATAAATTTAAAAATAACATGTCAGTCTAATGTAAATAATGTAAAATTTTTAGAGTCAGAAAATTTAACAAAGCTTTTCTTATTTAAAAATAAAGTGGTGTGGGATGCTTGGGTAGTGTCTTTGCATCTTAGTTTCAGCTCAGGTCGTGATCTCAGGGTTGTGAGATTGGGCTCAGCTCAGAATCTGCTTGAGTTCTCTCTCTCCTTCTCCCTCTGTCCCTGCCACTCGTGTGCTCTCTCTCTCTCTCTAAAAATAATTTTTTTAAAGTGGTTGTGCCTGTACTTATATCTCAATAAATTACAAAATGCTCTTTTCTATTGCTCATCTTTTAATGCCCTCAGCTTCCTACCATCCTCCTTCCCCTTCATACATATATGCACTTTTTCTTCTCACATCTGTGTGACCTCCTAATTATGGCTGAATAGAAATGAATTAGAGATGGAAAAGTTCAATTTTGCTAAAATCTAAAATTAAGCAATACAGTGTTCAGGCTTGTACTTTTCGTCAAAAAGAAATCATTGTCCTTAAGCTGGTTGGGATGGTAATGTAAAAGTACAAAGGATGTGACCACGAGCTACTATTCAAAATTTAATATATTTTTAAAAATCTATGTGATGAATATCCTTGGTCTCTGAAATTCCAGCAAATCACCTCGAAGTCTTGTAGTACTACAATACTTTGTATTCAGCATTCAATCCCAAATAACAGCTGACCAGCAACATTTCATAGAGCCCATTTTCCCTCTTCGATGATATAAGGTGTTTTCTTTAAAAATGTTCTTTTCTTAATCTTGGAACACTGAAAAAATAAAATAAAATACTCTTTTCTTCTTGGTACATGAAGATCATGCCTGCTGATGGTTCAAAAAGGAACACAATTCTGAGAGCTTCAGAAACTGATGTAACTAAACCATCTTGAAAGTGTTAGGACACCACCAGCCAGGCAGTCCGTTCATTTCAGGGTGATCTTAATCTTGTTCTGACATTTCGGAAGAGTGAGATGAATAGGAAGAGGCTCAGTTTATATTCCCGAGGCTAATGAATAGCTTCATTATATGACCTGACTGTATCTGCTGCCCAGTCATAGTGACAAAGAGGATGTTTGTTTCTGTGTCAAAAGACTTCTTTTAAAAAAACGTTTTTTCCTGCCCCAAAAAGGAGAACTGTCACCACATAGGATACTTATCAGAGACACTGTCATAGTTCCAGCTTACTCCACCCCTGCCCCAATTGCTACCTGCTGTTGGGTGTGTGTCACTATTTCCAAATCATCTTGTCTTGAATTTCAAGAGGGGACACTGTGGGCAGCTGTCTCCCAGTTTTGTATCTTTAGAATGACCTTCCTCATCTTGCATTCACACTTGACCCAAGGAACATAACACACAGATTGGGTTTCCCAGCTTCTGAGGTTAGCCAGAGTAAAGTTTGACACCAACAGATGGAATCAAACTAAGGCACCCTCAGGAAGTCGATCATGAAGATACATTGACCCAATGAATGCTAATAAGTGTAATTATGCCCCCAAAATTGAAATTGAATTTAAGTAAATCTGTTAAATACTCCTACCTCGGGGCACCTGGGTGGCTCAGATGGTTAAGCATCTGCCTTTGACTGAGATCATGATCCCAGGGTCCTGGGATTGAGCTCTGCATCGGGTTCCCTGCTCGGTGGGAAGCCTGCTTCTCCCTCTCCCACTCCCCCTGCTTGTGTTCCCTCTCTCGCTGTATCTCTCTCTGTCATATAAATAAATAAAATCTTTTTTAAAAAATAAATATTCCTACCTCTTTGAGTTCCAGGCAAAGGTGTTTATTCTTTGTAAAGAAGTTTACAAATCTGCTGCACCTTTAATAAGATTTTTTTAAGCAGTGATATCTTGTCTTAGTTTTTAGTTTATTTATTTAGAAGAACATCTTGTTTATTTGAGACATTAATTCTTATCCTAGGTCCCAGAGTATCTTTATCTGGAATTGAGGTGAACTTGGATTCCTGGCATGGCAGTCCATAGATCATTTGCTATTCTCCTATCTCATGGGTCTTTTGATAATAATCTGAGAATTTCCTGGAAGCATTTTAGGCCACAGCCTTCCCACTAGTGATCCTTCCAGTCCTGGTTGTTGACCGTGTCAAGAGAAATGCGTGACTAGGTAGTCAGACTAAGTTACTTAGCAAACTCATTAATCTCTAGACCAGCTCAGGCACCAGTCTTTATATCTGCTTTCTGGTGGTTACACAAGGTAGCAGTATTGATTTTAGACAACTCTGTCACTTGATAATTGCTTAGAGCCCTGAAAAATGTCTGCTAGATTAAGAAGGCAAAGGACAAAGTTTATAGCTCTGTAATATTTTATAGTCTTCTGATTTGTTTTCTTCTTTGCTCTACCAAGGAGTGAAGCCTCTTGAGTTTGTCTCAAAACTCATAGAATAATGAATCAATCCTCAATGTGGAAGAGCCCCGTTAGGTTACAGTGGCTTCTCTGGTGTTTGTCTTTTTTGGTCCCTCACATGTTTCTTCAGGAAAGGAAGCAGTGACAAATCTAAACTGAGAGAGTTGACATCAGGGAGCAGTGGTATGGAATCCTAGTTCAGATCCCATATCATGAAGACTTTATGATACAAAATAAAATAAATATGAATTGGAGAGGGGAAAAAAGGACCCCAAAAGCACAGGAAACAAATTTTCCCAATACTAGGCAATTTATTTTTTTCAAATTTTTTAATTAACATATAATGTATTGTTTGCCCCAGGGTACGTGTCTGTGAATCGTCAGGCTTACACACTTCACAGCACTTAGCATAGCACATACCCTCTCCTTGTCCATAACCCAGCCGCCCTATCCCTACCCCCCCACCTCCCAGCCACCCTTAGTTCGTTTCATGAATTTAGGAGTCTCTTATTTGTCTCCTTCCCCATCCCATCTTGTTTTATTTCTCTCCCCCACCCCCCAGACCCCCCGCCCTGCCTCTCAAATTTTTCATATCAGAGAGATCATGTGATAATTGTCTTTCTCTGACAGACTCATTTCACTTAGCATAATACCCTCCAGTTCCATCCATGTCGTTGCAAATGGCAAGATTTCGTTTCTCTTGATGGCTGCATAGTATTCCATTGTATATATATATACCACATCTTCTTTATCCATTCATCTGTTGATGGGCATCTAGGGTCTTTCCATAGTTTGGCTATTGTGGACATTGCTGCTATAAACATTCGGGTACACGTGCCCATTTGGATCACTACATTTGTATCTTTAGGGTAAATACCCAGTAAATCTAGGCAATTTATATTTGTTACTTTATGTAATCCTTATAACTGCTCTGCAAGGTTATCGTTACACACCTATTTTATAAAAACGGGAGCTTACTGCAGATAACTGGCTCTCCAAGTACTGGGCAGCTCATGAGCTACTGCAGAGCCCCAGTACTATCTCAGAGCACAACAAGAACTCTTTCAAATACATCATTTTGTTCCAAGGAAACAAGACAGCATTCATTACAATAATGGGAAGTTCACTGGCACGTTTCCTGAAATGTATATTTTGGCAGATCTTTTTCTATAATGATTTCCATCTAGAATCCTTGTTAGCTTTTTTAGATCAAAAGAGTAGTATCCATTAAGACATTGTATGCTATTCTAGAAGAAGTGTGTTCACTCACATTATCTCACCCATTAGGTTTAAATATGGCAAAAGTTTGGTGCAAAAGGACCTAGGACCCCTTGGCATCCAGGACCATCCCCTTAAACACACACACACACACACACACACGCACACGCACACACACACACACACACACACACACTCCGCAGCTTTTCCTGAGTCTGGTTCAGGCCTTCCAATCAGTCATATTTACTTCCTTGAGCCCAAATAAGAATTTCAGGGCTCTCCCCTACCAGCTGTTGACAAAACAGTTATATGATAAATAACTTCTCATATGTTATCTCAATTGTTGCCTGTATTGTTATGTATCAGGCCTTTTCTCTATCCTAATTTTACAAATGGGGAAATGAGCTCAAAATTTTAGAGATGTGTGCAAGTTTAAATTATAGAGCTAGAATTTGAGGCTGTGTCTGTCTTGATTCTAAAATTGTTCTCTTTCTTGTGGCATGTTTACATTTACCCTTCTACTCACAGTCCCTCTGCTTGGATGGTGTTTCTACCTTAATTTTTAGCTGTCGTTTTATTAAGACACTGTAAAATGAGAAGCACTCAGGGAAAATGAGAATACCTTAGAGTCATGTGAAGCTGGGTTTTACCATGACCTAACCATCTTTGTTGTGTCTTTGTTGTTTAGTTGTTAGTCCCATCTAGTGACATTTTCAGATATTGTATTTTTCAAATCTTGTCTCTTTCATTCAGTTTTTTGTTTTCCATTTCCCTTCTCATTGTATTTATGTTCATTTCCCTGTGGATCTTATTTATAATAGCTGCTTTAATATCTTTGTCTGCTGATTCCATTATCTCTCAATCCTTTTCTGTTGACCCATTTTTTTCCTGAATATGGGTCACATTTTCCTATACCTCATAGGGTTAGTAGTTTTATATTAAATGCCTGACATTGTGATTTTATATTTTAGTGTGTTGGATTTTGTTGCATTTCTTCAAAGAATTTTGGGTTCTGTACTGGCAGACAGTCATTGGTTATAGATTAGTTGGGTTTTTTCCCCAGTCTTGTTCTTAAGCTCTTTCAATACAGGTCTAAATTAGTCATTAGAATTAATTTAGCTTCATATTTAAGAGTGGCTCTTTTGGGGTTCTTTACTAAATGCCTAGTGTGTTTAAGAAGGTCTCTTCTAGGTGGCTGGTGGGAACTTGAATGATTTCTGACCCTGATTGTGCTCTTTGCCTCCAAGTTCCATTATAATTATTTTCTTCCTCTGGACATTATACTCGTTGGGCCTTGTAGGGCTTTACCTGATCTGTGCACAGACTAGGATTCACCAAAGACTCAGGAGTACCCCTATGAAAATTTCTGGAACTCTTTCTCTGGATAGCTAGCTCCCTCCTTTTGGGTACTCTGCTCTCCAAGTTCTGGCTACTTTGGCCTTCCCAAACTCTGATCTCTGTTTCTTCAATCCAGAGAGATTGCCTAGGGAGGCTCATCAAGACTCTCTGCAGCTTAATCTGGAAATTGCCTCCAATCAGAAAGCCTCATTTGCTTCCCATCTCCCAGGAATCACAGTCTTAAACTGCCTATCATTCAGTGACTACAAATAGTTGTTGCCTATATTTTGTCTAGTTTTCTAGCTGTTTACTGCAGGAGGGTAATTCTTGATACTATTACTCCCTCATGATTAGAGGTGTAAGTCCCTGTGGTTAGAAATGTTATTTAAGTTCTTTAAATCACAGATTTTTTTTTGCTTTTTCATTTTTAAAGTGGCGATAAGACCTACCTCTCAAGTGTATTATAAATATTAGAATTAATATTACTATATTCTCTTGGTACTGCACAACATTTGGATTTAATATGTCTGTGTCTTGATTTCCTTATTTGTGCCATGGGGATTGTAATAAGACTTAAATCATTGAGTAACCATGTAGATTAAATGAACTAATATCTGTAGTTTGCAAAAGTAATGCCTTGCACATAGTAAGGGTTATAAGTGTTAGCTAATTAAATAATTTTAGACAATCATGAGGATCTTGTCTGCTATCAGAAAAAAATAATCCTACCACTAATCAACAACAAACACATGTGGAGTTCAGAGGACATATACGAAATTTCTTAACTTTCCCCACTTATACTTTTTGGTTTGTAGAGATCATCTTTCATGGTTGTCCAGGGCCCCATCTCTCTCTCTCCTGCCCTTCATTTTCCCTCGGTCTTAACCTCTTTTCCCTTCCCTGCCCAATTACCTTGTTCACTCCTGGTTGCATGACAAAATGTTCTCAAGATAGGGTGACCATACTTGCCTGCATCTTTGAAGAGCTTCAGTGTACCGTTTACTGTTGATCTTAGAAAAGCTTAGGTTTTTTAATTTTGTCAGAATGGATCATATATAGCAGAAATCTTTCTCTTGTTATCTGGACCACTTCTTCTAACTTTGATGTGTTTGATGTGCTAAGCAACAGAGGTTGCTTTACAATATTTTGGAAAGAATCCTGCTGATGGTTTGGGGTAAAGAAAAGAAGGAGGTGATAACAACCAAATCAATAAAGCTTTTTGAGAAAATATGTATGTAGCATATGTAGTATATATTAAGTAAATGGTGGCTGTTATTTGGATATTGCCATGTGAGTGGATACGTAAGTAGCATTGTTATCCAACCAAGTATTAATATTAAGACTAGAGAAAATAAGATGTCAACTGTGAAATATCAGAGAGATTTAGGTGGACTATATTGCCCCGACCTTGATCATTTTGGTATAATCCAGATTCCTCTGTTATCAATTCAGGGTTCAATACTTCCACTACTATTTTATTAATATTTTAGAGTCCCTTGTTTCATTATTATTCAGTTGGACACCCCCTGACAAAGTCCCCATTCTGAATGGACTGTGGACCTTCTCTGCTTCTATTCAAAGCAAGGTAAATTGATGTTATTATTAACTAGGGTCACCAAGCAACCTAACCATGCATATTAGTTAACTAATACACACATATACATTAAATATGAAATATAATTATATATTATTTTGATGCCTACTTTTTTGTCCATCCTTCCTGCTAAAGACCAAGCCTACCATGAGTTCCATCTCTTTCTCCTCTCTCTACTGGCTTCTTCCAGTCAATAGGTTATCTTTCTTACCTTAATAATAAAACAAAATTCAAAAATAACAAAGCCTTCTAAGATTGAATATCCTGTTCTTGCTTTCACTCCTCCATGTAGTGATCAAATTTTTGTTGGCATCACCTACATTGTTTTTTCCATTTCATCTTAAAAGCATTGAAATCTGTCTCCCACACAGACTACTCTGTTAAAAATTCTCTTTACAAAGGTTACTAATGACTTCCACGTCATTAACTCCAATGTATGCGTTCAAGTACTTTCTTTGCTTATCCACTCAACAGCATTGGACACTGTTAGACTATCCTTCTTTCTTGAAAACTGGTTTCCCTTCTACTGATCTAGACACTCTATTTCCCATGTGTAGCCTCTTATCATTCCCTAAATACTGGTGTTCCTCAGGGGTTGATCTTAGGCTACTTGCTTTTGTCACTCTGTATATCAAGGTTCTACAGCCAGGTGGTCTGTAAATGGAAAGAAAAGACGCTCCCAACTGATCTTATTCTGATCCACTTTTATGTTATGTTGTTGTATAATTTGTTTATACATTACTGTTTTTCCCTTCTCACCTTACCTAATCCAGTTAAGCTCTATTCCAGGGATCTTTATCGCTGTCTCACAGAATAGGCCTAAACAGTGATAGGAAGATAATAGGCAATCAATAAAAATGTATTGAATGAATTAACATCATGAGGACCAGTTCATGCTGTGTAAGTGCTTTTAGAACTTCTAAAAGTGGGTTTTAGAACACCCACTTGATCCTTCTTTCTTTGGATTAATTGACATTTATTGAAAAAAAAAGTTCATGGAAGATAGGCTTCATCTTATTTCCATTTGTGATTGATTAACAGGGGACTGTGCTTGGAGAGCTATGTTGAACATACTTGTGCAGTGGTCATTGGAAAAAGGTGTTACAATCTATTAATACTGTCATACCTCATACAAATAACATAATAATATCATTTATTGAACATGGACCATGTGCCGAACACTGATAAGCACATTATTTCAATTAGAGTTCACAAGAACTGCATGAGATACTGTTATTACCCTTGTCTTTGCATTGATATAACTGACATACAGAGGTGTTAATAGCTTGTTCAAGACCACACAGTGAACAAATGGCAAAGTTGAGATTTAACTGTAGTCTGTCATACTTTAGTCTGTAGTCTGTCACAATGGTAGGTTTAAGCGTCACCCTTTACTCATAATGTGGAGTGGTGGTCTTTTCTTTCCCTGTATTTTTGCCATTCTTGGCCTAAATTAAACTATGAAGAGGGGACAGAAGAACAGTATAGGTGATGTTAGAATGGAGAAAGAAGATTACTCTGCCCGAGGAGGCCTCTGTTATCACATCTCAAAAATGAATTATTTCATTAAAAACTACATTCACACACACACTTTTTTTCCCCTTTTGGAATAGTCACAAAAATTGCCAATATAGGAGACAGGATTTTGGTTTTGAAACCAGTTCAGAGTAAGCTGCCGGTCTTAGGCCCCAATATTCTCACACACTGTAATGTGTATTTCCTATAAAGAGGAACATTTCTCCTGCATAACCACAATGTTGTCATCAAAACTAAGAAATTAACATCCTGGGGTACCTGTATGGCTCAGTCGGTTAAGCATCTGACTCTTGTTAAGCATCCAACTCTTGATATCGGCTCAGGTCATGATCCCAGGGTCTTGAGATTGAGCCCCAAGTCAGGCTCCGTGCTGAGTGAGGAATCTGCTTAGGATTCTTTCTCTCCCTCTCTGTCTTCCCCTCCCCCACATCCGTACACTCTCTCTCTCTAAAAAAAAAAATTATAAAAAAAGGAAATTAACATTATTACATCAGAACCATGTAATAGGGGGCACCTGGGTGGCTCAGCGGGTTAAAGCCTCTGCCTTCGGCTCAGGTCATGATCTCAGGGTCCTGGGATGGAGCCCCGCATCAGGCTCTCTGCTCAGCAGGGAGCCTGCTTCCCTCTCTCTCTGCCTGCCTCTCTGCCTACTTGTGATCTCTCTCTCTCTCTGTCAAATAAATAAAATCTTTCCAAAAAAAATTAAAAAAAAAAGAACCATGTAATAGCCTTCATGTTTAGATTTGTCCAGTTCTACTAATAATACCCTTAATAGCAAATGGATACTGTTAAAAATCATACTGTGTGTTCAGTTGATATATTATTTAGTCTCACAGAGCCTCCAGCAACCCACCAAGTACAGTTCAGGTTTCCTACCCCCATACCTGTTCCCACAGTGGTTTCCACTTATGAGTCTCTGCTTCAGATAACTGTTAGTCCCTGGATCTCCTGCCTCTCTCTCCAATTTAAGGGGCATTGGTTTGTCCTGTGTCTTCCTCTGTCTTATGTATCCAAAGAGAATAATTGATTTTTCAGTCTGTTCAGCTTTTTACTTAATAGGCCTGAGTAGACTTCTAAGCCCCTTATATGCAGAACTGGAAACCAGAAGTCCCTTTGGTCTCTTTTAATCTGAAACCATTCCTGTCTTTCTTTGACTTTCACAACCTTAAACTGTTACAGGGCAATTATTTTGTAGAATGTTCCTTAATTTTGGTTTAAGTGATGTTTCCTCATGATTAAATTCAAGTTATTTAAATTGATGGAAATAGCCCAGAAGGGACGTTGTTATTTTGAGTTGCATCTTATAAAGTGGTGCATGATTTCAACTTATGCCCTTATTGATGAGGTTCACTTTGATCCTTTGAATGAGGATGGCATCTAGGCATTTTTATGTGACTGCCAGGCTTTTCCACTATTTAACTCATTAAAACTAGTAAGTATTTAGGCAGCTATGTGAGGTATGGATATATTAATTAGCTTGACTAATAATCATTTCACAATGCACATGTACATCAAAACATCATGTTGTATACCTTAAATATATACTAAAGAAATTAAATAAATAAACAAACAAACAAATAAATAAATAAATATTTGAGTAATTTCTAGGGCAGTGCTTTGAAATTTTGTCCGCAAGAACTTTGCCTTCCTCATCCCACTGTGACTGTGACTCTTCACAGAAACTGTACCCCCACAGATACTCTACTCACTCTTCTCAGGCTCCAACACCCCATGCCAGGTTAGCTCTCCATATGGACTTTTGCCTCATCCTCTTTGAACCCTGTCATCCTGCTCCAGACTACCATGCATCCCTTCCCCCCTTTCAGCACATGCTTCCCTTTTTTCTGCCTCTCTACTGGCTTTAGGACTGAATTTTTCAGGAAGGGAACAGGAAGCAGAGATTATATGTGATTTACGATCACTTCTAACTATAGCATTCTAGGACAGATAAATTAATATGGTTAAATATTTGCAAGTATATGCTCAGAAAATGGGGTAGAGGTGTGTTGAGACCACTGGGACAAAGGACCCTGCCTGAAGTAATCACCAAGGCCAGGAAAAATGAGGCACTGAGTAGCCTGGGTAGGATTAGATGTGTCAGATGGGGAGTCAGGCCAGAAGCACAGGATCTAAGTGGAGGCAGAGAAGTGAGGCTATGCATACCAGTAACCTCAAAAAGGAGAGGTGATGACAGTGAATAGCCAGAAAGCAACAAATGTCCATTAAAACAGTCAAGGGAGGAAAAGGGAAATATTTAACAATACTAACCAGCAAGTATCTTAATATGAGTTAGAGTGATTAGTAATCTTATGCATTATGGGAACAATTCATTTTGTCAAAGTAATAATGTGTTGCTCACCACACGTTATTCCACCACTAGATTCCATGAATGTTTTGATTTCCTTTGCCAACAGTGCAAGTTGATCCCAGACTCTAAGTAATTGATGTTATGCTGCCATCCTTTGGCCGAATTTATAATGTCTTCCTTACTAATGAACTTGGGATGTTTTTAACACACAGAGGTGATCAGTTTTAACCACAGCATTATATTTTTTAGGCTGACAATGTTAAATTTGTGGGGAAAAATGCTGAATAGATAAAAATGTAAACTTGTGCAATTATTTTATTTTTTATATTATTATGTTAGTCACCATACAGTACATCATTAGTTTTTGATGTAGTGTTCCATGATTCATTGCTTGCTTATAATTTTAAAAGTCACTTACAAAGTCCATTCTGGTCAGATAGATTGCTGCTGTTGGTTTATTCCATTTTCTTCAAAGACTGTCTTTTTTTTTTTTTTTAAAGATTTTATTTATTTGTCAGAGAGACAGAGAGAGAGAGAGAACACCTGCAGGGGCAGCAGCAGGCAAAGGGAAAAGCAGACTACCCGCTGAGCAGGGAGCCCAATATGGAACTCGAACCCAGGACTCTGAGATCATGACCTGAGCCGAAGGCAGATGCTTAACAGACTGAGCCATCTAGGTGCCCCTAACTACTTTGTCTTAATCAGTGATGCTTAAGACTTAGCACTTTATTTCACTGTCATGATACTTCTCCATTGTTTTTCTCTAAAGTAGTGTAAGTTTTTAGTGGATTCCCTTAATACTATCCACCAATGGAAGGGACCCACGCACCAAGCTTTACTGTCTCACCGGCTCTGAATGTCATTCATGACCCTCCACATGCACAGACGTGTACAGGCACACATTCAACCCCATGTACACACACAACTTTTTTTTTTTTGAGACTACCTAGTACCCATGTCACTTAGGGTCTGGAAACCAGGGAAAGAATGTTCAGAGAGAAATGGGCCACCTACCCCCAGGGTGGACACGGGGCTGGTGCAAAGATTTCCTAGATTAGGGACCAGCAAGTAGAGTCCTCCTTAGGATAGTCTCTTGGTAGTGAGATGACATTGCCCTAGACTATGAAGTCTGCTCCATCCATACTAGCAAATTGTAAAAGCAAGTTCCAAAGGAATCAGAGTAACTCAACTATGTCCTAAAACAAAGCCCAACCATATATGAAGCACTTCACAAATCCAGTAGTGTCGAAATTATAATGTTCTGAATCCAGTCAAAAGCTATTAGACACATGAGAAGCAGGAAAATAGGACACAAAAACAGTAGAAAAGATAATAAACAAGGACTGGAAATGACACAAATGACAGAATTAGCAGACAAGGAGGTTGGAACACCTATTATGAATATACCTAATAAGCTCAACAAGGTAGGAGAAAAGGTGAATGTGATAAAGAAAAAAATGAAAGATATCAGAAAGGAGCAAAGTAAACTTCTAGAGATGAATAACATACTACCTAGAGTGATAAAAATACTAGATGGATTAACATTCAGCTAAGGTACTGGAGAAAATGGTATCAGTGAGCTGGAAGACATCACTATAGAAACTATAATACATAAAAGAGAAAAAGGCTAAGTATGATCATACCAAATGGGTCTGATATTTCTGTAGTTAGAGTCCTAGAAGGAGATAGAAAATGTTGAAAAAATAAGGTCTGAGATTTTTCCAAATTTAATTAAAATGATAAAACCACAGATTCAAGAAGCTTAAGAAACTCCTAATAGGAAGATACAAGAAGAAAATCACACCAAGGCACTTTATCATCAAATAGCTGAAATATAATGATAGAATACATTACAATCATTCAGGGAAAAAGAAGACAGATGATGCACAGAAAAAATAAAATTAAGATGACAGCAGCCTTCTCTTTGGAAATCATGCAAGCTAAAAATAGTGGAATAATATCTTTACAGTACTAAAAGAAACACCATCTCCACCTGGAATTCTGTACTCAGCAACAATGTATTTCCAAACTGAAGACAAAATACTTCTTCAGACAAACAGAAAGCTGAGAATTCATTGCCAGCAGACCTGAGATGCAAGAACTATTAAAGGAAGTTAGTCAAGAAAAAGAATAATTGGGGAGGGTATATGCTGTTAAGTGCTGTGAAATGTGTAAGCCTGACGATTCACAGACATGTATCCTGGGGCAAATAATACATTATATGTTAATAAAAATTTAAAAAAAAAAAGAAAAAGAATAGTTATTCAAGAAGAATGATACCAAATAGAAATTTGGATCTACCAAAGGAATGAACAAGACCAGAAAGGGTAACTGTGTGGGTAAATATATAATAATGAGTCAATATAAATGAAATACTTCCTTATCTTAAAAATCTCTTTAAAATGTAATTGACTATTTAAAATAAATATAGTATCAATATTTGTGGGGTTTAAAACATATGAAAATGTATGACAACAATAAATAGCCCAAAGGATGAGAGGAAGGAGAAAGAAATATATTGTTGTAATGTCCTCTACACTAAACTTTAAGCCGTGTGTAATATTATTTGAAAGTAAATTGTAATATGCTACATAAAGACATATATACTTTAAGCCCTAGAGAAACTACTTTATGAATAAAATGGCATAGCTAGGGGTACCTGGGTGGCTCAGTCAGTTGGGCATCTGCCTTCAGCTCAGGTCATAATCCCAGGGTCCTGGGATGGAGCCCCACATTGGGCTTCCAACTCCGTGGGAACTTGCTTCTCCCTCTCCCTCTGACCTCCCCTGCTTGTGCTCTCTCTCTAATAAATAAATAAAATCTTTTTTAAAAAAGTGGTATAGCTGATAAACCAATAGTGGAGATAAAATGGAATCATTTTTTGTAATCGATCCCAAAAAGGAAAAAATGAATAAAAAATAAATAGCAATATGGAAGATGTAGATCCTGCCACAGTACATTAATTATATTTGCCTATGTGCATAATCACATTAAATGTAAATGTGGCAAGTAAAAAAAATAGCTATATATGAGATAGAACAAGAAAGGCATTTTTAAAAGATATACAGTGTTGTGAGGATCCAGAAGGGAGATTGTAGCTTCTTGAAAATAAAATCCAGGCCGCAAAGAAGAAGTAATCCTTAGTCCTTGCACAGACAGGTAGTTGGGGTGAAAGAGGCCTGGGTGATGTTTCTGATGGAGAAAGCATCCAATCAACACACACACACACACACACACACACACACACACACACACACACACACCTGCTAGTTGTATTAAGGAAGTAGTGAGTTATTAACATTATCTGGAGTTCAGTTTCCCACACAGGACATTTGGAGCAACAGTGGGAGCTAAGTTCGGAAAGGTAGATTGGAGGCATATTCAGGAGGATTTAGAATATGGAGCTGGGCATTTGTAATTAAAGAGGCATTATTGATTTAAAGATACTGGTATAAAAGTTTACCATAGTTATAGGTACCCTAGGGAATATACACTACCCAACTGTTCCCGATCTCTTCACATATGATTTTATCATTTATAATGGTTACATAGCAGGGCATCTGGGTGATGCAGTCAGTTAAGCGTCGGACTCTTGGTTTCGTCTCAGGTCTAATATCAGGATCGTGAGATCAAGCCCCGAGTAGGGCTCTATGCTCAGCATGGAGTCTGCTTGGGCTTCTCTCTCCCTCTCTCCAATGTGCACATGCATGCTCTCTCTCTCTTTCTCTCAAATAAATTTAAAAAATCTTTTTAAAAAACGGTTACATAGCATTTATTTTTAAAAAGATTTTATTTATTTATTTATTTATTTATTTATTTATTTATTTATTTAAGATCGTGAGAGCAAGCATGAGCACAAGTAGGGGGAGGTGATGGGAGGAGCAGACTCCACACTGAGCAGAGAGCCCAAAGTGGGGCTTGATCCCAGGACCCTGGGATCATGACCTGAGAGCTAAAGGCAGCCTCTTAACTGACTGAGCTACCCAGCCGCCCCTACATAGCATTTAATTAAATGGATTTACCAACATTTATTTCATCATTCCCTTATTATTGGACCTATAGGCCATTTCTAATATTCTGCAGATGCAATAATTTTATAGCAACCTTCTTTTGCTAATTTTTTTCTCTTTCATATTACCTTTTATAGGCCAGGAACTTAGATATTCAACTGCTTCAATAAGATATAAAACAATTTAAGATTGGTCATATGTATTTTAAGGTTAATTTGCTCAAACATTTGTGCAAATTTACAGTTCTACTTGAGGTTTTAAATTTAGTAGTCTGTATAGATTTTAATTATCCCCCCTGAATGCCTTACAGGTGCTGCTAAACCTCTGATATATGAGTAATATATATATTTAATATAAATATTAAGAATACTCCTTTAAAAATACTCTGAATAAAAGAACTTTAATAAGCTTCACTAAATATTTAGAAAGCATATTGTGTTGAGTGAAACTTTGTATGGAATAATGAGGGTAATAGAAAATCATATTGAATGACTAATCTGTAATTATCTCAAGGAACACATACAATGAAACAAGTTCTTTTGGTTACTTTGTCAAACAGCCAACATAATGGGGAAAGTGAAGGAAATGTCCCGTAAACACTATGAAAAGGGAACCAGAAAACCTAACATGTAATCTTGCAGTAATGACAGCATTAGAAAACAAAACCCACAAAAGAGAACACCTTCCAGAACAATCTGAGATGCATGAAAAGCAAACATTCACTAAAACTGGAGCTGTACTAAGTCTGTACAGAGATAAGTTGGCATGTTTGACCTTCACCATGATTAACCAGCATTTCTTTGAAATTGTGTTGGTGCTGTTGGCCTCTTCTACTCTCTTCTCCCTCGAATTGAAACTGGCTCTCTTCCAACAAAGAGTAAACAGAGAGAGTTTAAAACTCTTGAATAAATTGCAAAAATCATCAGTTCAGCCGTGTCTACTGCACAGGATGGACTTCCTCCTTCCCCAGCAGTCTGTGAACCAGAGCAGACAGGCACTGGCCGTTCTTCATGAGATGCTTCTGCAGATCTTCAACCTCTTCAGGGCAGATATCTCTCTGAATGGTTGGGAGGAAAGCCACATGGAGAATTTCCTCACTGAACTTCACCAACAGCTGGAATACCTAGAGGCGCTTCGAGGCCTGGAAGCAGAGCAGAAGAAAGGTGTCTTGAGTGGTGGGAACCCTAGGTTGCAGGTTAAAATGTACTTCCGGAGGATCCATGATTACCTGGAAAACCAGGAGTACAGCAGGTGCGCCTGGACCATTGTTCGAGTAGAAATCAACCGGTGTCTGTTCTTTGCATTCCAACTGATAAGAAAGCTAAGCAAACAAGAAAAGGATTCCTTGCATGTGGAACAAGAGCCAACTGCAGGTTTTGAAAGCATAGGGTAGGTGGAGGAGTGGGAGGACTTTTCCAGACACTATTATTTCTTTTTGTTATAAATTGGTAGTATTGTTTTGGTTTTATGTGTATGTATATACGTATTTTTTAATCTGTCCTTTAAGATTGTGCATATTGACAATTGTCTGTGTCTTGTAAGGTCACTTTGTATTTTCGATTCATCTTAAGTTTTATGATTTAACGTAGATTCATTAATATTTCATAGTTGGTTCTTCAAATGGGTATATTTTCATGAAAGTTGACCAGGCAAATAAAACAAAATATGTCTCCACTGTAATAATACTTTCCTTAACATAGAACACCCATTCCAAAGATTTCTTTGCCGGAATTTGGTAGACACAATGAAAAACACTAGAGATAATGTGCATTGCAAGATTTGAAAATATCAATACACATCAAATATTTGTTATAGGTGACACGATAGAAATAGAGCTGAAGGATGTGAAGAAGCAGATTGCACAGGGAAAACAAATCCATGAGAAGAGATTCAACCTCACTCATAATAATAAAAAATGCAAATTAAAAATGAGTAACATGCTATTTATAACAGATGGGTGAAGGCCTACACTCTGTGGAGATTTGGAGGAGGAATGCTCTTATAATTTGCCAGAGCACTGGAAATTGATAGGATTACAATAGAGGCAATTTGGTGATACCTATTAAAATTATAGTCTTTGATCCATAAATTCTGGGATTGAAATTTACCTTTTAAAAAGGCTTGCTTAGGTGTATAATGACTTACATACAACATTATTCATTGCAGCATTATTTATAATATCCCCAAACAGGAACCCACACAGACTCTTTCAATTAGAGAGAGTTAAAGTATATTCACACAAAGGAACACTACTTAGCTGGAGAAAAGAATGAGGATGCTCTTCCTATACTGAAAAAAAAAGTAAAAAAAAAAAAAAATAGGCAAGATGCAGAACAGTGTGTATAAAATGCTATATTTGACAATAAAATGTAAAACAAATTTTACATTTGGCCTAACTTGTATGAATAAACAAGGAATGTATAAGAAATAAATTATAATGGTAACCTATATTTTGGGGAAGAGAGACTAAAGGAAGAGGACAGGGCAGAGGTGGTTTTACAGCTTATTTTTATATTTTAATTTTTAGTCGCATGAACATTACAAATTAAAAATAATAAATGAAAATGTATCCAACAAGTGCCAGTCATTAGAAATATGCATGAAGGAGGGGTTCCTGGGTGGTTCAGTCAGTTAAGCGTCTGCCTTCAGCTCAGATTGTAATCTTGGGGTCCTGGGATGGGCCTTGCATGGGGCTCCCTGCTCACTGGAGAGTCTGCTTCTCCCTCCACCCCTCCCCGGCTCATGCTCACTCTCTGTCTCTCAAATAAAAAAATAAAATCCTTTAAAAAAAAAAAAAAAAGAAATATGCATGAAGGAGTTCTATTGGCAAAAAGAAGTGTTAAATGAAGATTAGAAGAAACAGGACTGCACCAGCCTTCCCTTGGTGGGGAGGGGAGTGGCCAGGAGGAAGAAAGCTGGGCAGAAGGGCACCCAGGCCAACCAAGGAAGAGTGTTTCCACTCATTAGAGCTGCCAGTGATGAAGGGATTCCAGCTCTTCCAGCCAGGAGCTCTCAGAAATCATTGTGGAACAAATGTGGGGCCAGAGAAACTGACATTCAGTGAGACTTGTTGGCTTTCCTACAGTCACAGTGACTTTTGCTCCATGGAAGAACCAGCGCCACAGCCCAAAAGTCGGGGGCTAGTCCTACCGCTTGACATCAGGTTCTCCTTTGGATTCATTATCCCAGTTTAATTAGTGTAATTGTATTAGCCATGGGTCCCTGCTTTCAGATTGGCTTCAAAGGGAGGCGGATGAACTGAATAGGCTCCTGGGTCAGAAGCAGGGTGGGCTGCCCTAGAGGAAAGGGACAGGGAGGCAGAGGCTGGGCAGTCAAGAGGAAGTCTCTGTCACATTTCAGCCCAGGTGTTCACCTGTTTACCTTCAAGTTCACCCGGAGGTGGGGAAGTGGAGAGAGGAGAGATACAAGCAAATACATGTCATTTGCTTCACGCGATCAGTAGAATTTTTGTTTTCTTTAAACCAGGAAGTTCTCAGAACAAAATCCTTCATTTAACACATTATTCAATTCTCAAGTTAACCTAGCAAAGTAGTTTCTGTTACTTAGTGTTTTTTCCGGTGAGAATGACAAGACTTTTAAGGGGAAGTAATTTGTTCAAAGTAATGTAACAAGCCACGGAGCCAGCCAACGCCAGAACAAAGATTCTCAACCAGATCTGCCTGACTCAGAAGCCTGCCCTGTGTTTCAGACCCCAGAAACCCGAACGGCAGGCACTGTGCAATATCTCTGCAAAATAATAATGATAACAAGAATGATGCTGGGACGCCTGGGTGGCTCAGTGGGTTAAAGCCTCTGCCTTCAGCTCAGGTCATGATCTCAGGGTCCTGGGATCCAGCCCCGCATCGGGCTCTCTGCTCAGCGGGGAGCCTGCTTCCCCCTCTCTCTCTGCCTACTTGTGATCTCTCTCTCTGTCAAATAAATAAATAAATATAATCTTTAAAAAAAAAAAGAATGATGCTGATTTGCTCTGGCTTTCCTTATTCAAGTTCCACACACTGTCTGCAGCCTTGAATTAAAGAAAGAACATTTTCTCTCCCTAGACATTTCTTTCCTGAGAATTGAGGGAAACAGAATGGAGGAGGTGCCAAGTGGAAATTCAGAGCAGATAATATGTACTCATATTTAGAATCTAAAACCGACACTGTGTCTGCTGTTTCCCCATTTAGCTTTATTAAGTTGACATCCTGCTTCTATAACTGTCCTCACTGCCTAATACAAAATAAAAATTGCTTGCTTTTAAATTTGGGTGCCGTCTTAAAACTTTAAAACCAGAGTTCTAAACTTGGAGATATTGGGGAATATAAATACTTTAAAGAGACTAGATGAAAAAAATAAAAAACTTTTAAAAATAAAGAGGCTACGTGCCCTGTTATCAGTGCCTAGGTGGGCTCAGAGTAAAGGTAAGATCATTTGTACTCACAGGCTGGGTCATCTGAGTTATCCTTGTTGCACCTACATGTACTGAGCTAAATAGATTATTAAATTAAAAAGCAGGTTAAAAATAACTAGTATCATATTTTCTACAAATAATAATGCATGCAAAATGTCTGAAAAGAAATGCATTAAAATGTTCGCAGTGGTGATAGAATTTTCACTGTCTTATCCTTTTTGAATTTTAAATATTTCTCCATGAATAGACACTCATTTTAGAATCAGGAAAAATAATTAAATGATATTATTTGTGAAATTTAAAAAAAGAACAATAAATATGGCTCATTGTAGAGAGTGGGCTTAGGATACTTATCACCTGCAATAAATTAAGCCCCATCTCAGTATGTATCAGAATTATCTGGAGGGCTTGTTAAAACACAGATGGCATGGCTTCACCCCCAGTGTTTCTGACACAATAAGTCTGTAGTAGGGCCTGGGTGTTTGCATTTCTAGCAATTTCTAGATGATGCTGATGCTGTTGGTCCTAAGATTCCACATTATAAACCATGCCTCTATTTCTTGATAGCCTTGGTAGACTTTTAACAGATAAAGGCCTGGTCTCCTTGAGGTGACTGATCTCATATTTTCCCACAATACCATCCTAGGTGGGAGATAGCTGATGAGGAAAGTTTCTTTTTCTTTTTCTATCACTGCCTTTTCACAGCAGCAGATTCAGTGGTCCATCTCCTTCTCAAAGAAGCAGGATGTAGAGACTGTGATACGCCAGGTGCACCCCATGACAGTAACTGTCTTCTCAGGAAAATGATCGGAACCAAGTTTTTGTCTGGAACGGTTTCTGTTCCTTGGGCCTGTGATTGTGTGCAATCAAACCTGCAACCATAACCTGACTAGATGAGGAATATGATGTGAACACAAAGGAAATCAAACCTCTGAAAGATAGAGGATTTCAAGGTAAGAGACAGCAAACTGGTTCAATAATCGAGAAGTATAGATGTTTGGTAAATAGATTTGGGGGGCATTCTTAGAATTGCCTTTGGCTGAAATGAGTCACTGAGCCCGTTTTCTCCCCTGTATCCAATGACTGGATGTGGGAGGATGAAGGCTCAGACCTCTCCCTCCACCTCTGAAAGGTCATTGCCACTTAAGAGCCTCCTCCCCCACCCAGGTTTTGACTGAAGCCACGTTGTGACTGACTGGCCACTCAGCTTTTCCTCTCTTCCACCTCCTGCCTTCTCTTCTCACATGTGTTGAGCCTATAACCTTCCCTAATAAACTCCTTGTATGGCAATTTTGTCTCAGAGTCTGCTTTCTCAGCACCTGACTTCCAAAGGCAAACCCCACAGACCTTCCATTTGGGGCCACAGGAAACCCAAACTCACCTATTGCCTTGGTCAAATACATATTTGCTTCCTAATGTGTGTTACTATCTCATTCTTGCTATTTACAACTCCTTAAAATTTTTCATTTCTCAGAAAACCCTTAGAGTCTGATTTGTGTAAATCTATTTGCCCTTCCAGAGCAAAACTCCTATCATGTCACAAGCGACAATGTACTTGGTTGGATCACTTCTCTTTCAACTAAGAAAGACCTACTTTGGGGTGGAGAAATGGCTTCTTCACTCTTTGCTTATTGGCACATTCCTGAACACATAAAGGGACAATCTAAACATTGAATGAATGAAGACATTTAAAATGTTAACATTTTATTTTAATAACATTAAAATAAACATTAACATTAATTTTTGTTAACAGCCAGTGTTAACAAAAAGAAGTGATATATAGGGGCACCTAGGTGGCTTAGTCAGTTAAGCATCTGCCTTCGGCTGAGGTCATGATTCTGGGGTCCTGGGAATGAACCCCGCGTCGGACTCCCTGCTCAGCAGGGAATCTGCTTCTTCTCACACTACTGCTCCCTCTGCTTGTGTTCTCTCACTCTCTTTCTGTCAAATAGATAAAATCTTCAGAAAAAGAAAGAAAAAGAGAAAGAAGAAAAGAAAGAAAGAAAGAGGAAAGAAAGAAAGAAAAGAGATACATAAATATCTTATCATCATGGTCAGTTATATGTGTGAGAAGACACTCTACCTAGAGATGAGGAAGTTTTATTTATATGCCTGCTAAGAGGTTAATTCTTATTTTTGTGTTTCAGTTTCTCTACTTTTCCTGGATGGACGATTTGGATAAGCTATATCTTGCAATAAAAAGTAAAGTATCTTTCATTCCCTAAGGAAAGGTTGGTTTTTATCTTTGTATGGTAAGGGTACAATAAGACAACGACATAATATGTAGCTCAGAAGTGCTGGTGGGAGCCCTTCTCCTAACTAATTGTTCTACTCATCTGAGAAAATCCTTTCCTGAACCCACTCCTCATGGGCCTTTGGTCCCTATCTGCTGTTGATGGTTAGTCATGCTTTCAACTGCCAGTTAATGTAGAAACCACTGACATCAACTTGAATGTTTCCTATTTTTGGTTCAGTTAAAAAAATGTAATAGAAAAATATAAAACAATACATGTAAATAGTGTAAATGGCTCACTTTTACAGTTGTGCAAAGTGTAACAGTCCTCCCATTGTTCTGGTCAAAGGACCACTTGTCTTGTTATTGTCCAAAGTGGGTGGGTGCTGAATTAGTTTTTGCACCTGCTATTAGTAGAGATTTGATGACAAATTTCCTTATTTCTTTGGCTTGTATACTTGAAACATTATGGGTAAGCAGAAGATAGCCAGCATGTAGTACCTAGAGACTAGTAGCCAGAGTCACATCATTACAAGGACGCAGGGAAGTGATCAAAACACAAAAATGGTCCCATGGTTTTACCTTCAATGCAAGAAGAATCCATCTTCTTAGAAATCTGTTCAGACAAGATTTAGTCACTGAAGGTGCAGATGTATACCTCTGGGGAAGGAGGAAGCAAGATTCCAGGAGACCAAAGAACAGGGTTGCCCTTGACCCTTAAATCACGTGACTTTTTCTACCTAAGAGAGCTAAGTGCACATTGTTATGGTGAAATTTACTCCAAATTTCAATACAAGTCTTATAAATGATAAGGTATTTCCCTAGGAGGAAATTTATTCCAAAATAACAGTAATTCATATGGTTCTTGTCAGATGAACAAGATAATTATCAATGTGCATAAAAATATTTACGATCAAAATGGAGTTAATTTGAGAGCATTAAAAATTAAATTTTTAACTGGTATATTATTCAGTATAGTGGACTTATTTTAGTAACAGCTCCTAATCTATTTTCAGTCCTTGGGAGGAAGGTTTGAGTGGAAGAGAAAGAGACTCGATGAAACTAGGAAGGAAATAAGCATTATTTCCAGAGCAAATTATGGGGTTATATGAGAAATACCTTGAAGGACCTATTTGTGCCCACTAGAGGGGGAAGGAAAAGAGGATGCACTCTCTGTAGGTGGGATAGGATTCAGGAGCTGAAACAAAAATGTCCTCAAAATACCTCTGGCTAAGTAGATTTCTACTGTGAGTTGACATTAGAAGGGCAAAGAGAGGTGTTAGGACATTTCAGGGTTTTAGTTGTAGCCCTCTACAGGGAAATTATCTCAGAAGAAACGAGGGTCCTATGTAGGAAGGATGTTAGAAATTTCACCAACAGATTCATCTCTAAGTTCTGGGCAACACGTTTCTCGGAACACTTGGGCCCATATCTGAGGTATTAGACATCAAAAACCACGTGTGGCATTATACATACGTGAGGTAGAATGCACAGTTCCAGAGGAAAGATTTCTTCCCTAAAGCATCTCTCTCAGATTGTTGTGTGCAACTAATGCCTAACATATTAAAAATAAGCAAAACAAAAACAAAAAAACACTAACTGTCCTCACAACTTGGAGAGACCTGAGCCAAAACCAAGAGCCAGTTGCTTAACCAACTACACCATCAATGTGCCCCAATAGGTAAAATTTTTAAAAAGTCTGTTCAGTAAAGAATTATCAAGAAAATAAAGGACATGGGGTGCCTGCGTGGCTCAGTGGGTTAAAGCCTCTGCCTTCAGCTCGGGTCATGATCTCAGGGTCCTGGGATCAAGCCCCAAATTGGGCTCTCTGCTCAGTGGGGAGCCTGCTCTCCCCTCTCTCTCTGCCTACCCCTCTGCCTACTTGAGATCTCAATCTCTCTCTCTCTGTCAAGTAAATAAAGAAGTAAATCTTAAAAAAACATAAAAATATCAAAATATATAATTGATATTAGTATTTTCAATATATAAAAAACTCAGAAAAGTTTAACAATGCGATAGCAATGTCAGCAAGAAATACAGAAGCAATTTACAAAAGCAGACATAGCTACAAGTAGATAATATACATATATAGCTTTCCTAATGATCATTTATATAAATGTAAAATCTGATGAACAACAAGATGGTTTGGAGATGGTTGGGCCAAACACACACCTATACATAGTAGAAGTGTAAAATTTTCAATCATGAGTGGTTATTTTGGTAAAATCTACCAAAATTTTTAAACCACTGGACCCAGCAAATGCAAAGTTCCAGATATTTGTATTACAGAAATACTCTGTTCATACACCTGCCTAAACATGTGCTCAAATTTATTTATTGCAACATTATTTTTATAAAAGATAATTGCAGCCAAGTTAATGTGCTTATAAAAGATTAGATAAGTAAACAATGAGCATTCTGTATTATAGAATACTGTACAGCAATTAAATTCATTTACATAAAGAATATTCACCTGCATTCAAGCTCATGTAAAATATTGATGAATATATTGCTTTGAATTTTTCCCCCCAAAATTTGTTTGTTAACCTTAAAAAATAAAACAGCCAGTTATTTACCAACAATAGATAGGCTTATTCAGGAATAACACAGAATTGCAATCAGGCACAGCAAGGTATAGCAAAACAGTAGGCAAGTTTGGAATAAAAAGAAGGAAATGTAGGGGCACCTGGGTGGCACAATACATTAAGCGTCTGCCTTTGGCTGAGGTCAGATCTTGGGGTCCTGGGATTAAGCCCTGAGTTGGGCTTCTGGCTCACTGGGGAGTCTGCTTCTCCCTCTCCCTCTGCCCCTGCTCATCCTCTCTCTCTCATTCTATCTCTCTCTCAAATAAATAAATAAAATCTTTAAAAAAAAAAAAAAGGAAAATACTTTTATAGAGAAAAGTGGTGGAGGGCTTTGAGAGGGGTAGAACTGTTATAAACAAAAGGTCCGTTGGAAAAAACTAGGAGCTCAAAATATAGTGGCTTTTCATTGGCTGAATTGTAACTTACATCTCATTGGCTGGGCTTTCTTTCTTCCTCTCGCTGGAATGGTAAATTAGTATTCGCTTGCAAGGTCCGTCTCCTCCTGTTGGATTTCCAATTGACTTTGAGTGTAGCAATGCGAGGCATGAGAATTCCCTGTGTCCGAACTCCCAACTCCATTTTGGTTAGGTTTCTCTTTATTAATTTTCACATGTTGCGTAGAAAATCTATGTTACTGATCACATTACTCATTGTGATAACGAGCTTAGAAACAAAGTGTACAAAAATGTTCTGTCATTTTATTTTATTTATTTTATTTAAACAGCAAACATATTTATGAGAATCTAGAATAAATATGTAATACAAAATAAAGGGGAAAGGCAGGCTTTAAAATGGTGATGTCAACCTAATACCAGTTCTGTGTTATTATTTACTATCTAATCTGACCACATCACTATCTAATTAGATTAGATAGTAATTAGATTAAATTAGATTACTATCTAATCTGACCATCCAATATAATTGTATTTAAGGGAATTTGGAATTTTTTTCAATTCTGATTTTAACAATTTTAAGGGTTTAACAACTCTTAAAAAAAGAGAGAGAGCTTTAGCTGTCTTCATTAAGGATGAACAGAACATGGTGCTGTGTTAGTTAACCAGATGCACTAAGGCATATGAATAACTAGAGTTTCTTTATTTCTCAGTGTTGACACACCGAGCAAACCATTCTAAAGACTGATGTTATTCTGTCCTCTAGTGGTTCAAATTTAAAATCCCTGTTTGACTACATTCCAGGAAAATAGCTTTAATTTAAGGCAAGATCCTTATGAAATTTTCCCCTTAAAAGGACAACAAATGAAAAATGAAAAACAGCTTGGAAAACTTGATGTATATACATCATCAAATAATCAGAGCAGAAATATTTTGATCCCAACGTATTTCAGATTTGCACTGCTTTGCCTGTTATGTCATTCAAAAGTTTTCAAAACTGCAACATTTCAACTCGATTTTAAGCATTTATAACCAACAGTGGAGTTCTACAGAGGCTTCCCCAGACCATTTTCTGAACAGAGTACCATAGCTTCAAGCCTTAAGAGAGCAAGGTTTTTCGAAGACAGAAAAAAGGGACCACACAATATATCCAAACATAAATAAAGCTGACCAAGTCTTAGTATTCTAAGTGCTTTTTATACACTATTTCTTTGAAGGCACTAGAATCTTTGCTACTTTAGTTCAGTAGCTTTCGTCCAGTTCAGGCAAACACACATACACACACACACACACGTACGTACGTATGAATGACACAGAATGGCTTCTAGATCAGCTAACCCAGATTCTCCCAGTACTCACACGTGTTTCAACCAAGATTATTTATTGACCTTCTACATAGCCAAGTGGCATTGACTACATCCCCCATTCTCCAGCCCATTCTCTTGACATTGCGTTCTCCTATACTAAGAATTGCCTCACTTGGATGGATGTGCCTGTAAACACTTGTGCTATTCCATGGTATTTCCTAAACCTCAGCTTGCCTAGACATATTTGCATCATTCTTTTGTAGCTATGACTGAAGGAATAGTTTAAATAAGAAGGAGTATCAGAATAAGATGGGTATACATCAGTTGTAGGCTCCCCAGATCTATGACTCAAGCTAGGCAGTTCGAAAATGCCCACCTCTTTATTGGTCCATGTTCCCAAACTGTTCCAATAAAAATGGAGGCGTACCATTCTTTGACTTGCTTCAGCTAAGGGCCAGTCAATAGCCCTGCCTATTGCTCCTCCTGCTTATGCTCCCTTTCTCTCTCTCTCTCTGACAAATAAGAAATTCTAAAAAAAATAATTAAAATAAACTAAACATTAGTACCATTTTTTACTCCTTCCCTATGAGAATAAGTTTCAGCAGAGCAGGAACTACATGTGCTTTGTTGACCTCTAGGCTTTTCTTTTTTTTTCATTTTTTAAAAAAAGATTTATCTATTTATATATTTGAAGGAGGTGCACAGGGAGAGGAGGGATCTCAAGCAGACTCTCTGCTGAGCCTGGATCCTGACATGGGGCTTGATCTCACAACTCTGAGATCACGACCTCAGGCAAAATGAAAAGTCCGACATTTACCAGCTGAGCCACTCAGGCACCCCTTTTTGAGGTTTCTTTTTAATATTTTATTTTTAAGTAACCCCTATACCCACTGTGGAGACTGAACTCACAACCCTCTGATCAAGGGCTGCGTTTCCACTTTCCATGAAATCACCGAGGAAAAAAATGACATAAAGGGCAAAGTATGCACAGAAAAACTAACCCACATTATTCCCAGATCCCATGCTATATTCTTCTCCACGTCAGAAACATTGACTTCCCTCACTTGTGCTACCACCTGGTGGTCTCAGCTTCTGCATTCCACCAAACCCACTCATGAAGGTCAGCACAGGAGTCTGTGTTCCTAACATCGCAGGCAGTAAGCCCACATCTTCCAGGATTCCAGTCACGGTCCTTGAAGCACATTTACTTCCTTAAAGACCCTCATCAGCATCCTCTCTTGTTATCCATGTGCTGTAGGGCCCTGAGTCCACTGTCTCCTTTGTGGCTCTTCTCTCCCATCCCTTTAATGGTTGAAGAGCCTCAGAATCAACTTGATGTCTGTTTCTTACACGACACAGTCTCCCCATATGACCACCTCTGTTTCTGGCTTTCCCTGCTAGATATGGACCTCAGCCATGGCCTTTCCTGTCAAATGACAGCTCACCTCCCCCTGACACCAAACGTTTGTGCCTCTCTGGCTGCCAGTGACCTGTCGAGAGGTCCAGAGCTTTCTGTGTACTTCCTGACCTTTCCCATTCTAGCAGCAAGTGAGAGCAGTCACTTCCTAACCTTCTTCATTATAACACTAAGTATGAGGATTGCTTTTAGATTCTGATGCCTACAGCAACCAAAGATGTAGACATCAGGAACTGTATTTATTATGTCCTATAGCCTAAGGGCAACGTGCAACTTATCTTAGAGGAAGTCCATTGTTATTTCCGATGTTAATGTAGTATGATGGGTAAATGCATTCTGCCATCCACTTTCCAGTCAAGTTGCACGATTGGACTAGGTGTGACTCTTTGAAAACACTTTCTGTAGTAAAGTTCAATAAGGAAAAAAATAAACTGATTAAATGTTAAAAATATATTTTATTATATTCTGCAATGTAATGGTACACATAATATTATATGACAAATCTGAATCTTACCAATATTTACCTAAATAAATATTTAAATAGATAAATAGACATGAGCACAGTCATCTGTAAGCGACTACAGCTTCTAGAGTTGACATATTCTGAAAATACTTGACAAATTGACTCTGTTCATGTCACCAGGACAACAGATGAGAGTCTTTGACATGGGAGAACTTCGGAAAGTGTGATATTATTAGTCAGAGGGAATCATTTCCATGTTGAACTGAGTCTCACTTCGTGCTCCTTAAAATTTTTTGCAAGGTTGTTGATGCATACAAGCGTTTCATAGTTTCGGCTCTGACCATCTCCCAGGCACAAGGGCTATATTGCTTCTCTTGCAGGTAGAAGGAAATTCTTTGGAAGTAGTCCCTCAGGATGGAGTCCATGTTCACAAGAGGAGTCTCTCCCACCCTCACCTCCCGCAGGGGACAGGTTTCCAGGTGGCCCAGCTGATCAGAAAGTCCTGAGCACAGTTCCTCCAGAAGGGTCGTGTTCCAAGGGGCAGAGGGGGCCTCTGTGCAGAAGAGGTGGAAGATCTTCTGGTTCATCACCTGGATGACAGAGAGGGCTTGAGCCTTCTGCAGCTGCTTGCCATCAAACACCTGCTGGGGGAAGGCAAAGTCATTTGTGTAGTTGTCACAAGAGCTAGCAGACAGTCTCCTCATCTGTCCCAGGAGCATCAAGGCCCTCCAGCTCAGCAGGCTGTGGTTCTGAGGCAGGTCACATCCCAGAGAGCAGAGGGAGCTGCAGCTGAGTGCCACCAGGGCCACCAAGAATGAACAGGGCAAGGCCATTGGGGATCCTGCAGATGCTGTTGGCCGGGCTGGGGTGGGCAAGGCTGGCAACCGTGGCTCTAGGTTCTCTGAACATCTTCCCTTGGGCTTGTGGCTTAAGTAGGGGATGTAGGAGTTTTCAATTTCTGAACATTTCCCTTCCTTTCCACTTCTCCTTTTGCTTTCCTTTATGCACTTTCTACTCGTGTTTAGAGCTTGGGTTTCTCAACCATGTATTTTTTTTTTCAGATTTGTCTCTTGCCTCCAGAGTCTCTTTGGATGTATTCTAATTAAACCTTCCAAGAAAACTTAATAGCATGGATATACCGTATATATAGTTATATATTGTTATTTCTATCTGTACTTTAAGATAAAAAAGTTTAAAGTTTATCCGATTCAGAGTCAAGAATAGCTAAAAAGTTTAAGCTCATTGTTTTAGTTTAAAGCTATTGCTGCATATGTATATAGGTAAATTTTTTTTTAATATTTTATTTATTTGACAGAGGAGAGAGATCACAAGTAGGCAGAGAGGCAGGCAGAGAGAGAGGGGGAAGCAGGCTCCCGGTTGAGCAGAAAGCCCGATGCGGGGCTCAATCCCAGGACCCTGAGATCATGACCTGAGCCGAAGGCAGAGGCTTTAACCAACTGAGCCACTCAGGTGCCCCTGTATATAGGTAAATTTGATGAGTGACTTATAATTTATTTCCTTGCATACATTGTAATATATGGAATATATATGCAAATTAACATTTTCTAAAGGACATAATGATTCCAAAGCACTTAAACATTTCATTTCATTCCAAATTGCTAAGTACAATTGAAAAATTAAATGATTTACTTAACTTGGGTTTTTAGTGCACTGAATTTTAATGTTGCCTCATATGACAAAATCATTTTTTTAAGATTTTAAATTCTTTATTTGACAAGAGAGATACAGAGAGAGTACAAGTAGACAGAGCAGCAGACAGAGGAAGAGGGAGAAACAGGCTCTTCGTTGAGCAGGGAGCCTCAAGTGGGGCTCGATCGAGGACCCCATTTCATGAAATGTGCCCAAGGCAGAGGCTTAACCAGCTGAGCCTCCCAGGCAGCACAGCCAAATCATTTTTAACTTCACTTGTACTAGAGAGTCTTGACGATGTTATCAAAATGTTTTTTTCTGTGTAACACTAGATAATTACTGATGTGCTGAATGAGTTTTGTAGAACTAAATCATAAAATATAATCTATTTGTATTTCGTTTCCAAATCCCACATCACAACAAGGGCAATGTCCACAAGACAGCCAATGGCAGCTCACAAGTAAGCAAAGATCACCTCTGCAGGTAAGACTCTGAGATCCAGGAAATTATGGAGAGAAACTCCTCCAATCCTAAGGTATTTCTGTTATTCCTAGATTTGTCATTCTGAATTTACAGACAGTTTGTGTATCTTCCAAGAATTCTATGCCATTGTTTCCTGTGTAATACGCAAGAAAACCCAATGAGAGACAATAAATATTGGCTTTGTTAGAGCGCTCCAAGGCATTGCATGTGCCCCCAGGAGGAAGCCTGCTTGTTGTCTGGGATGGGGATGTATCAAGATTCTAACTCCAGATGGTTGGAATTTCCCAGCAGCACCTCATTGACAATGTCACGTCCACTGACATTTATCCTCTGGAGTGACTGAATGTCATCCACCCAGGTTCTCCTGGACTCACTCCTTGAGGACAGGCTCACCATGTCCCAAGGACTCTAGATTCCCCTACTGTGCAGGGGCTCGTTTCCTTGTTAGCAAAGCACCTACTGCCCCCAGACCCTGGCCCTTGCCCCTGCAGCATTTGTTTTCTCCAAGTAGAGGAAAGACGCGTTTGTAACCATTTCACCTTGAGAAGGGGAATACATTTATTTTACCACCACAGCTCTTTCTTTTCAAGTTACTCATATTTTTAAAGGAGGCTCCAAACACAGGGTGGAGCCCAATGTGGGGCTTGAACTCACAGTCTGAGATCAAGACTTGAGCTAAGGATAAAAATCACAATCTCAATGGACTGAACCACCCAGGATCCCCATTGTTCTAATTTTATTTAAACTATTCCAACACTTGTTAGGTTAAAAATTTCTGAGCTGAGGGGCACCTGGATGCCTTATTGGGTGAAGCCTCTGCCTTCAGCTGAGGTCATGGTCTCAAGGTCCTGGGATCGAGCCTCGCACTGGGCTCCCTGCTCAGCAGGGAGCTGGTTTCTACTTCTCTCTCTGCCTGCCTCTCTTCCTATTTATGATCTCTCTCTGTCTGTCAAATAAATAAATAAAATCTTTAAAAAAAATTTTTCAGACCTGAGCACAGGGGAATCACTGATTAAGTCTCTGAGCAGAAAGTTCCAGCAGAGAAATGAATAACTTTCACTGGTTCATTCCATCTGTGTATTTCTAGTAGGTGGCATAGTCTGGTCATCTGTATGGTGCTCAGAATGCAAGGGGGTGAGGCCCAGACCATAATGTCAGGGAGAAGCACCCTTGTGGCCTTACCTCATTCCTGGTATTGCATTTTCAGTTTAAGTAACAACGACAAAGAGAATTAGAATAACTTAATTTTTCCACCCTGGCTTACTGCACATACTCTGACTTGCTGCTCCTGATCATGGTCTACATCATCATGAAGATCATACAAAGAGAAGGAAGAGAAAGGCCAGGGGACTGGACCGGTTTTCAAGACATCAGTTTTTCAGGGGTGGGGGGACAAGATGGCAGAGAAGTAGGAGATCCTGTTGCAACCTGTCCCCTAAAGTGAGCTAAATATCTACCAGAACATGCTGAATACCCATGAAATCACCCTGAGGAGCAAGATTTTTTACTTCTGGATCTTTACAGGAGCATAAGGCAGCAGTGGAGAGGCATAGCAAAGTGGGAACATTCGAACTAATATCGGAGGATGAACAAAAGGGGGAGGGAGCCTCCAGAAGAGATCCAAGGACAGTAATACCCCAAAGGAAAGTGCCTGGTGGTTGGGGACCAGCATTAACTTAGAGTCCATTTAAAAACACTTAAAAAGGGGCACCTGGGTGGCTCAGTGGGTTAAGGCCTCTGCCTTTGGCCCAGGTCATGATCTCAGGGTCTTGGGATCAAGCCCCGCATTGGGCTCCCTGCTCATGGGGAGCCTGCTTTCTCTTCTTTCTG
This sequence comes from Procyon lotor, assembly GCA_028646535.1. Classification (NCBI taxonomy): domain Eukaryota; kingdom Metazoa; phylum Chordata; class Mammalia; order Carnivora; family Procyonidae; genus Procyon; species Procyon lotor. The sequence goes on along the minus strand of CM053615.1, from coordinate 37,137,250 downwards.
CCTGCCTCTCTGCCTGCTTGTGATTTTATTTATTAAATAAATAAATAAAATCTTAAAAAAAAAAAAAAACACAAAACACTTGAACAAAAGGTACTGAGGAGCAACTAGTGGAAGGGCGTAGTTGCAGGCTCGGGCCTGTGCCCACGTTCCAGGAAGGACACCACTTGCCTCAAAGAGAGATTGGTGGGGGGGTCCAGTCCGTGGTTCACGACGCACCAGCTTTCTGCTCCTTGCACAATTTTGTGGGCAGGGCATGGTCCTGCAAGCACCTTAGAGAGTCTGGTGTGGTCTAGGAGTCTGCATCTTTTCTCTGTGTCCAGCACTCTCTGGACTGAGTGCACACCCAACTGCAACACATTGCGGCCTGCAGCAGGGCCTGAGTGCTCCTAGTCAGCCCTGGAGAGAATGCGGGTCAGTGGCCTAATCTCCCGCAGGAATCAGAGCACACTCTTCCCGGGGCTGGAGCCCAGAGAGCGCTCGAGGAGCCACTGAATGGTGGTTGGGGGTGTGTACCACTTTTGACAGGCTGTGGTGTGAGCAGAATTTTAAGGAGGGGAGTATGTGTTCTGGACCACTCAGAGGGGAGCAGACTGAGCCTTCTTTGTGATATGGAGGTCTGGGTACATACAGGCAGATTCCTTGCTTGGACTCTCCAAAAGGTGAAAAAGCTACAAAAGGCCAAAAACCTTCAGAGTGAAAGACTGAGAAACTGGTTTCCACAGAATGCAACCCCTTGATTGGGGGGCAGGGTGACTCAACCCAAGCAAGACTGACTGGAAAACAATGCAGCAGACCACTCCTGAGAAGACAAGTCAAAAAACAAAAGGACAATAACCACTGGGTCCCCATAAAATTTTAAATCCCCAACATGAGGGGAAATCAATATATTAAGTTCCTAATAATACCCTCAAACTTATATATCTCATAGATACGAGATTTTTTCTTTTTATTTTCTTTCTATTTTTTTATTCACTCATTTTCACATTTCTTGGATATTTAAAAAAAAATTTTAAAACTATTTAACATTACAACTAGAGGCTTAATACAACGATAAACCCAGGAAGACCTGAAATAACCTTCCTTGCCCACAAGGAGTTATAACCACCCTTCCATCTTATCCTTCTGTCAGTGTTTCTATGTATTTGCTTTTGTTTTGGTATTATATAAATCTCATTCTTGGGGTTCATTCTGACTAGGTTCTTTTATTTCTTGTCATTTACTTTTGTCGTTCTTTAGGTTTGTTCGTGTTTGTTTACATACCTTATAAATCTTATTATGGGGCCCCAATCTGGCTGGGATTTCTTCTTTTTCTCTTTCTCTCTATCTTTTTTTTTTTTTTATCCTTATTCTTTCTTCTTGGTGGTGAATCCCAATTGCTGCAAAACCTTCCAGGGTGCACCCTGCCTGGATCGTGGGTGATATATCCAGCTATACATCCTCTCATCTACTTCTCATCAAAATGACTAGGAGGAGGAACACCCAACAGAGGGAAAACCCCTGCACCCTCTCCCTCAGAACTATTGGACATGGACATAAACAGTATGTCAGAAAGGGAATTCAGGGTGACAATTATTCAGGCAGTGGCTAGGATGGAGAAAAACATTAACGACAACATGGAATCTCTAAGAGCAGAAATGAGAACCAGTATAGCAGATGTAAAAAAACACTATCAGTGATATACAATCTAATCTAAATAGTCTAAAAGCTAGAGTTACTGAGACAGAGAATAGAATTAGTGATCTAGAGGATAAAATGGTTGAGAAGAAAGGTCAGGAAGAGAACTGGAGCAAACTGCTCAGGAATCATGAGAAGAGACTTAGGAAAATAAATGACGCCATGAAAGGTTCCAACATCAGAATTATTGGAATCCCAGAGCAGGTAGAGCAAGACAGAAGACTAGAAGATATAGCTGACCAAATTCTGAATGAAAATTTCCCCAATCTGGGCAATGGAACAATTGTTCGTGTCCTAGAGGCAGAAAGGACACCCGCCAAGATCTATGAGTCTAGACACATTGATCTAGGTGGTCACATTGATCTGAGTGTCACAAGACACCCAGACACATAATTGTAAAATTTGCAAATTATAATTTAGGACAAGAGGTCCTGAGGGCAGCTAAGGGGAAGAGATTCCTTACATACGAAGGAAGACCCATTAGCATAATGTCAGACCTGTCCACAGAAACTTGTCAATCCAGAAAGGGCTGGCATGATATATTCAGGTCACTAAACAAGGAGAACATGCAGCCAAGAATATTTTATCCAGCAAGGCTGACATTCAAAATGGATGGAGAGATAAAGAGCTTCCAAGACCCGCAAGGATTAAAAGAATATGTGATTACCAAGCTGGCACTACAAGAAATATTAAAGGGGGTTCTATAAACGTAGAAAGAACCCATGAGTGCCTTAGAATAGAAATTTACCATCTATAGAAACAAGGACTACACAGGCAACATGGTGTCAATAAACATCTTTGAACAATCACTCTCAACGTGAACAGCCTAAATGCTCCCATAAAATGGCACAGGGTTGCAGAATGGATAAAACAACAGGACCTGTCCATATGCTGGCTACAAGAGACACATTTGGAACCAAAAGATACATCCAGACTGAAAGTGAAAGGATGGAGAACCATCTTTCATGCCAACGGGCCTCAAAAGAAAGCTGGGGTAGTGACTCTGATATCAGATAAATTAGATTTTAAGCTAAAGTCTGTAGTCAGAGATACAGAAGGACACTACATCATTCTTAAACGGTCTATCCTCCAAGAAGACCTAATAATTGTAAACATTTATGCCCCAAATATAGGAGCAGCCAACTACATAAGCCAACTGTTAATCAAAAATAGTCATATTGATATGAATACATTAATGGTAGGAGGTCTTAACATGACACTCTCAGTAGTTGATCATCTAAACAGAAAACCAATAAAGAAACAAGAGCTTTGAATGACACATTGGACCAGATGGACCTCATAGATATATACAGCACATTCCACCCTAAAAGAACAGAATACTCATTCTTCTCAAGTGCACATCAAACTTTCTCCAGAATAGACCACATACTGAGCCACATTCAGGACTCAACAGATACCAAAAGATTGAGATGATTCCCTGCATATTCTCAGACCACAATGCTTTGAAACTGGAACTCAACCACAAGAAAAAGTTTGGAAGGAATTCAAACACTGGCAGGCTAAAGACCAACCTGCTCAAGAATGTTGGGATCAACCAGGAAATCAAAGAAAATTTAAACAATTCATGTAGACCAATGAGAAAGAAGACACATCGATCCAAAACTTATGGGACAGGGCAAAGGCAGTCCTAAGGGGGAAATACATAGTAGCTATCCAAGCCTCACTCCAAGAAATTGAAAAATCCCGAATACACCAGCTCTCTTTACACCTTAAAGAACTGGAAAATCAACAACAAATCAAGCCAACTCCATGCACAAGAAGGGAAATAATCAAGATTAGAGCAGAGTTCAACTAGAGAAGCTGTAAGAAAGTAGAGAAACAGTAGAACCCATCAATGAATCTAGAAGTTGGTTTTTTGAAAGAATCAAGAAGATCGTTAAGCCACTGGCCAAACTCATCCAAAAGAAAAGAGAGAGGGCCCTATTTAACAAAATTATGAATGAAAGCAGAGAGATCACATCTAAGCCAAAGGAAATAGAAATAATCATCAAAAATTATAATCAACAGCTATATGCCAATAAGTCACACAACCTACAATCTCAACAAGAAATGGATGCATTCCTGGAAACCCAATCTTCAAAGACTAAAACAGGAAGAAATTGACAACCTGAATAGACCAATGTCTAGTAATGAGATTGAAGCAGTGATCAAAAACCTCCCAGAAAACGAGAGTCCAGGACCTGACGGATTCCCTGGGGGAATTCTACCAAACTTTCAAGGAAGAAATAATACCTATTCTCCTGAAAATCTTTCACAAAATAGAAACAGAAGGAAAACTTCCAGACTCTTTCTAGGAAGCCAGCATTCCCCTGATCCCCAAACCAGGCAAAGACTTCATCAAACAGGAGAATTTCAGACCAATATCCCTGATGAATATGGATGCCAAGATTCTCAACAAGATCCTAGCTAATAGGATCCAACAGCACATTAAAAAGATTATTCATCATGACAAGGTGGGATTTATCCCTGGAATGCAAGGGTGGTTCAACATTCGCAAATCAATCAATGTGATAGAACAGATCAATAAGAGAAGAGAGAAGAACCACGTGGTCCTCTCAATTGAGCAGGAAAAGCATTTGACAAAATTCAGCATCCGTTCCTGATTAAAACTCTTCAAAGTATAGGGATAGAAGGAACATTCCTCAACATCATCAAATCTATCTATGAAAAGCCCACAGCAAACATCATTCTCAATGGGGAAAAGCTGACAGCCTTCCCTTTGAGATCAGGAACACGTCAAGGATGCCCACTCTC
>CM053615.1:37068579-37132301 GCA_028646535.1 Procyon lotor | reverse complement strand
GTCATTTGTGTAGTTGTCACAAGAGCTAGCAGACAGTCTCCTCATCTGTCCCAGGAGCGTCAAGGCCCTCCAGCTCAGCAGGCCGTGGTTCTGAGGCAGGTCACATCCCAGAGAGCAGAGGGAGCTGCAGCTGAGCGCCACCAGGGCCACCAAGAAGGAGCAGGGCAGGGCCATTGGGGATCCTGCAGATGCTGTTGGCTGGGCTGGGGTGGGCAAGGCTGGCAACCGAGGCTCTGGGTTCTCTGAACATCTTCCCTTGGGCGTGTGGCTTAAGTAGGGGACATAGGAGTTCTCAGTTTCTGAACGTTTCCCTTCCTTTCCACTTCTCTTTTTGCTTTCCTTTATGCACTTTCTACTTGGGTTTAGAGCTTCGGTTTCTCAATCAAGTATTCTTTTTTTCAGTATTGTCTCTTGCCTCCAGAGTCTTTTGGATGTTTTTTAATTGAACCTTCCAAGAAAACTTATAGTATGGATACACAGTATATATCATTATATATTGTATTCATATCTGTGCTTTATATATATAAAAGAAAGTGTAAATTTTAACCCGTGCAGGGTTAAGAATGACTAAAAATCTTAAGCTAAAAGTTTAATTTTAAAGCTTGATGCTTAAGTATATAAGTAAATTTGATGAGTGACTTATAATGTATTTACATATATAAATTGTATTATATAAAGTACATATGCAAATTCAGTATTTCTAAAAAGACTTAATGATCAGTGTACTTAAACATTTAAAATCATTCCAAACTGGTAAAAGCAAGTAAAAAATTAAATTATTTAGTTATCATGTGTTTTTAGTGTACTGCATTTTAACATTTCCTCATATGACAAAATCATTTTTAACTTCACCTGCTACTAGATACTCTTGAAGGTATTGTCGGAATATTTTTCTGTTTAACACTAGATAATTACTGATGTGTTGAATCAGTTTTGTGGAACTAAATCATAAAGTATAATCTATTTATGTTTACTTGCCAAAGCCTGCATCACATCAAAGCTCAAACAAGCAACATCCATAAGACAGCTAATGGCAGCTCAAAGTAAGCAAAGATCACCTCTTCCAAGTAAGACTTGGAGATCCAGGAAATGATGGAAAGAAACTCCTCCAATCTTTTTTTTTCCCCCAAATATGTTTATTTTATTTTTTCAGTGTTATAGGATTAATTGTTCATGCACCACACCCAGTGCTCCATGCAATACATGCCCTCCTCAATACCCACCACCAAGCTTGCCCAACCCCCCACCCCCGCCCCTCCAAAACCCTCAGTTTGTTGCTCAGAGTCCACAGTCTCTCATGGTTCATGTTCCCCTCTGATTTCCCCCCATTCAGCCTTCCCTTCCTTCTCACAATGCCCTCCATATTTTTCTTTATGCTCAGCACGTGAGACCATAAGGTAATTGGTTCTCTCTGCTTGACTTATTTCACTCCACATAATCTCTTCCAATCCCGTCCATGTTGTTACAAAAGTTGGATATTCGTCCTTTCTAATGGAGGCATAATATTCCATTGTATATATGGACCATATCTTCTTTATCCATTCATCTGTTGAAGGGCATTTTGGTTCTTTCCACAGTTTGGTGATTGTGGCCACTGTTGCTATGAACATTGGGGTGCATGTGGCCCTTCTTTGTATTGCATCTGCTTCTTTGGAAACTCCTCCAATCTTAAATTTTTCTTGTTATAATTCTTAGGTTTGCCGCACTGATCTTGCAGACAGTTTGTGTATCTCCAAGAATTCTGTGTGATTGTTTCTTGTGTAATACCCAAGAAAACCCAATGAAAGACAATAAATACCAAGATTTTGTTAGACCACTACATGGACAAGCTTTGGAGAGCCGCAGATTATTGCAATATTTCAGATTGGTCCACAACCACAAGACAATTTTAACACTTGGAAGCAAGTGTAACAACTATTCCATCTGGTGGGGGAATGTTGATAATGGGAAAGACAATGTAGATACTGAACCGGGTCTAAGTGAAAAATCTTGATATCTTTTACTCAATTTTTTTCCAAAGCTAACAACTTTTTTTTTTTTTTTTTAGGATTTTATTTATTTATTTGACAGAGATCACAAGCAGGCAGAGAGGCAGGCGGGGGTGGGGGTGGGGTGGGGGGGTGGGGGAAGCAGGCTCCCTGCTGAGCAGAGAGCCCGATTTGAGGCTCCATCCTAGGACCCTGAGATCATGATCTGAGCTGAAGGCAGAGCCTTTAACCCACTGAGCCACCCAGGCGCCCCTGAATCTAACTACTTTTTAAGAAAAGTATATTTTTTCAAAAATATACAAAAGCCACAGAAATTGGCTTATTACACTATTGGAGTCAGTTTCTTCACAAATGAGCCTTTTTTGCTCTGGAAAAAAAATCTGCCTGGAGACAGGCTTCTGCATAGAGCACAAAGCATCTCGAGACTTGCTCACTGTCTTTGTCCATTGTAGCCAGTAGGTGGCACTCTTCTTTCATAAATATTTTAACAGGCCCAGAGTAAAATGATCCTGCTTTCTATTTCCTTTTTGCTAAAGCTACTGCTCAGACATCACTGCAGCAGGGACATTCCGTCAGGTCCAAAAATAGTCACCAGGAGAAAAAGAAGAGAACATGGCTTCTCCTCGGAGAGTTTCCAAAAACCTAGAACTTTCACACAACTCTTGGTTTCAGTTAGTGGCTTTGTACTTGGAAATACAAGCGTCAGAGAGAAACTACAAAGGAAAAGGAAGCAGCTGTGTGAATGGGCCGGGTGGGAGAGGCTCCTGAGAAGGGAGGGTGGAGGGGGAGCTTACTGGGGGTTTCTACGTGGGGAGAGGGAAACATTGTAATACGGGAGTGAATGGATGGGATCTGGGGAAGCAGGGGAGAAGGGGGAAATGTGCTAGGTATCAGAATACATAGTGTATATGTATCATGTACTATATACATAAACACATTATACTATTATGTGCGTAATTGATGATCCACTTGTTCCCAGTTCTGTTTTTTAGACCATCAGCAGTTTGCAATCAGTAACAGAGAGAGGGCTAGGAGAAGTCCACTATTCTCTAGGTCTCTATGAATAAATAAGAAAATAGTCACCATCAGTGGGAAATACTCTGCTAAATGCCTCCAAGTGTTCTAGGTTATTTAATACTCACAAGTCAAGGAACGTTCCAGCCTCCTTTATATCTGGAGAAACTGAGGTCCAAAGAGACTAAGTAAATTATTTAGGATCAAACATATAAGTTCCTTAGCAAAATCTAGATGCAGAACATAATCCTATATCACATGTCATAAATACTCCTTATAATTCTTACTTTGAAATTCTCATATATTTTAATCCCAAATTTACACACTTCTTTGCTCTCTGTCTTTTTCTATGGTGCTCTTGCTTTTTACCGAATTTCACCTAATTTGCCCTTCAAATATTGGAAGAGAAAGTTTCTGATTCACTTTCATTTTTTCATCTTCTGAGAGAAGTGCCCCTGGCCATTATATTCATTGCAAACTCATTATTTATTAATGCTTAAAATTTATTATTTTTCTGAAGTCATAGCCCTACCTAAAGATTGAATCTTAATTTAGTCAGGAAAAAAGAAAGCAATAGAGAAGTCTGGGCATATTGATCTCTATGTAAAAATAAGCTGTATTTTGTAATAACAGAAAATGCAATGTAACAAAGAGGAAAATTAGGTAACCAGATTGGTAAAACACGTCATGCCCGAAATGATTATGTCATCATTGACAGTTAGGTTTAGGTTAAAGGATGTACCTGATGTTCAAATGGTGGGATTAACTATCCAGAAATGATTCTACAGTGATTACCTGCCAATCCAGGCAGAGATCAATGTCAACTCTCATAGCATATGATAGATGAAAATAAAATGCTGATGGAATACAGACCTGATGTAAGATTGGACCTTAAGAAGGAATATAGGGAAACCTTGGTGGCCTAGTTGGTTAAGCATCTGCCTTCAGCTCACGTCCTGATCCCAGGGTCCTAGGATGGAGCCCTGCATCAGGCTTATTGCCCAGCAGGGGGCCTGCTTCTCCCTCTGCCTGCCCTTCTTGAGCACTCTCTCTCTGACAAATAAGTAAATTAAATATTTTTTAAAAAATAAGATAAAACACAGTGCAGTTTCAGTCACAATGAGTGAAGAAAGCTTGAACATGTGCCCCTAGCAGAAATAACTAGAAAACTGTCCATGATGCTGAAACAAAAAACAATATCTCTTTGAGTTTGATAATTAAGATGACTTTCTTCCTCAAGGTACAGCGAAGGAAAAAACGGAAGACACAAATAAAAACTAATAGGAATTTTAAGAGATGGAAGATATTACAAATATTACAAGTGACATATATTTTTTCAGATTTCATTAGGACAAACAAAAGTATGTTTACCACATTCTGGGTCATAAAAAATTTCTATAGAATTAAAAGAACTGAGATGATAGAGTAAGTTCTTTAACTGCAATAGAAAAAAAAGAAAACAATACGAGAGAGATAATTGAAAAATCTCTAAATATTTGGAAGTTAAATAACACACAAAGTAACTCATGGGGAAAACAAACAAAAATAAACAAACAAATAAATAAATAAATATACATAGCTCATGAGGCAAAGAGGAAATCCCAAAGGAAGTATGAAAATACATCGAAATAAATGGAAATGAAAATACAACATATTGGAGGTGCCTGGCTGGCTCAGTCGATATAACATGTGACTCTTGATCACAGGGTCGTGAGTTCAAGCCCCATGTTGGGTGTGGAGACTACTTTAAAAATAAATAAATGGAAAAAAAATTTAAAAACCCACATCATATCAAAATTTGTGAGATGTAGCCGGACAGGATGGCTTTAGATGATCAGGCTAGAGAAGAAGAAACGTCCAAAGCCAGGATTCTTCATTTCATTGTAACAAGCTGGAAGTAAAAGAAGCAATTAAAAATAAAATAAATAAAAAGAAACAATAAGGAGAATAGTGAAAATCAAGGAATTAGAAACTAGAAAAACTCTAAAGAAAATCAAAGAAACCAAGAGCTTCTTAAAAATATTTTTTCCAGTAAATTTATAGAACCATAGCAACGCTGATCTAAGTAAAATGAGAGGAGTGACTTATCACACTCTTATTCTTCATCTATCAACTTGGCCTTTTTTTCTGCCTAATCGGATCTTAGCACAGTGATCAATGGCACCTATGTTTCCAGATCCACTGGGACAAGTTAGCCCTATTCTTCTCTAAGACACCCCTCAAATTTGAAGTCTTTGTTTGCTTATTCAGTACTTTCTGAAGATCATTCTTCTCTTGTTGCCTTCTACCCGCACTGGCTATACCACCTTTGTGCTCTTTGCAAGCTCTTCTCTTTTAACCTTAAAAGTTGAACATCTTTGTGAGCTTTAGGTCATCTCCTCATTGTATAATCTACTCATAAGTGAACACATCCAGGTATAAATAAATCTGACGAACTTACAATATTCTAAGGCCTTTTTGTATTGACTTGCCCATATGGATACTAGGATCAGATCCCTGTTCCAGCCACATAGCTTTCACTCAGCCTTGACAGCAACGTACTTATACAACCGCACAATAACTTCTGAACCACCTGATTCAAATTCTTTAGAGTACCATCCATGGGCTCAAGGAAAGCCTATTTTTTGGCAATGGGAACAGTAAGAGTGGTATAACTACCCATTTCTAATTCTCCAAAATATTGTCTGAGAGTAAAATATTCTCATACATAAAGCATGCTTTTCCTCAGGATGGATATGACTGAAAACAAGTGACTTCTTCCTGATGCCTCCTGAAGGCTATCAAGAGTACGCATGGTCCTGTATTTCTTTTCTAGATAGAGCTGAAGGAACATGATTATCTTTCATGCAATCTTAGAACAAGAAGAGTATAAAGCTGATGACAGCAGTCAAGGTCAGTCTGTTTCATTGTGTACCGCCCCATCCTTAGTTCAAAGTCCATAGAGTATTATGGCTCTTCACTGGTTCGTCTTCCAGGAAGCTGTTACTATATAGGTAGAGGTTTATCATCCTTTGCCTGTCAGCACCGTCTGTTTATGTGTGGGTCAAAGGGGGGGTCTAATTTTTCCTGACTTGAACAACTTTATCCTAGTTGGGAAGCATAGTTTTTCACTTAGAAGTGAAGGAAACATTCTTCCATCCAGGAATTCATGATTCATAAAAAACTTTCTAATTCATGGTAAATCATTAACCAAAACATACTCAATATAGAATCCTAGATTCAGTAGCAACATTTATTTCTTCATACTAGGCAAAATTTTTTTACTACAGTTTTTTATTAACGTCTCCATCCTTCTCTAGATGAGAAAAATCACAGATTTCATAAAACCTTCCATATACATGTATACAAACACACATGAAAATGTCACCTAAGCTCAAAGACTGGGGAAAGAGTTTTCTAACCTTCAAGGCTGCTCTCCCTTCAGGAGCTCACCCAGGTTCTGAATTGTTGACTTTATCCTGCAAGAGGAGTAGGTTATGGATTCCACTGACACTGTCCACTGCATTCACTTCTTGGGTTTCAATATATTCTATATTCCCCCTCGTCACTGATCTGGGAGCTAATTCAGCCATGTGCAGCAGGTTCATGGCTATCATTCGGGAAAACCTCTACGCGTAGACCAAACTCAAGAAGATCCCTCTCCACTTAGCTCCCAAACCCAATGTTTAGAAATGCATGAGATTCAGAGCTAGTCCACACTCTCAGTGCACAATACCCAGCTTACATGAAGTATCTGTTGGTGCAGAAAAGAGAAGCCCCATCAAGATCTCAGTAGCAATCAGGATTTTAACTTTGAGAATGACTTAAGTCTGATGAAGCCTTGATCTTGTGCAGAGACAGGAGCAGGGAGGGGCCTTTATTCAGGAGGATGACAGAATTAGCCCTCTTATTATAGCCATGAACCAGTCCTACACTATAAACAAGTCACCAGTTGGACGTTTTATCTTTAAAAATCATGAAAACAACTGATCATTCTGGTCCATAATTGGACTTGTCTGGGGTTGTTACTATATCTCGGTGATGTCACAGGACCCAGCCGTTCTATTTGAAGAAATGGGCAGTTTTTGAATACTTAATCACACACATGTTCAGGATGCCATTAGGGAGATGACTAAAGATGGTGGTATCAGGCACATGAAATATGCAGAACCTGCCAACTCCTAAATGCCAGGCCTGCACACAAAGAGTGGTTTTCCTCTAGTTCACCTTATGTATAACCCCCTCCCCCACTGCTGGCTTTCAGGAGACCAGGGGCACAGAGAAATAATCTCAGCAACAGTCTAACTCCTTAACAGCCTTGTCCAGCCCTTAGGAATGCCTTCATGCCCCAGACCTAACCTCTTCCACAGCCCCAATAATTCTATTCTCCTACCCAAATTGGGCATTTGACCTGTAAAACCTGCTTTTACTTTTATAAATGATATAGTCCTGAGAAACATTGTTCTCTTCCATTATAGATTAGTGTCTATTTTTCTGATAGCACATTTCTGAGTACCCTCATTTTGAAGATTCTGAACCCCATGGCCACTTGGGCACAAAAGAACAGCAACCCAATTTCCAACCCAAATGCGAAGCTTCATGTAGCAGCTTTTCATCCTCTACCATTATCGTCTCCAGGGAAACAGGAACAGGATTCTCCACCATCCTGTGGCCCATGACACAATCCTCTCAGCTTCTGAGTGATGGTTATTTTCTCACCAATGACTACCTCAGCTCCACTGTGTTCCTTGAACCCCCAGGAGAAACACTAGTTCATACCAGCTCAAGCACTCTTGTCCAGAACCTGATATTCTTTTTCTTGATTTCCTTAGAATCATCAGTCCAAGTTCGAACCCTAGAAGAATCCCCTTTTTACCCCTTCCTGCTAGACTTTATCATGATTCTTTGTGGTGAATGCTCTCACAGCAGAAGTTAAGACTTGGTTTGGTTACACATCTGTTGCTGTCCGTCTACACTTGGGGTCTACACCTGCATTACATTCCAGGAAAGGAAGGAGTGTGAGAGTAACCAGAGCGATAAGGACAATCTTCAGCTCCATCTGTGCTGTCGGTGGTCAGAGAGAAGGTCATTTGGTGCTAAATTTTTGTGGGTTGGGGTGGAGGAGGCTGGCAGATGCCCCCTTTTATTTTATACACAGAAATAATGTTTTAAACTGTTTTTTATTTTATTTATTTTTTAAAGATTTATTTATTTATTTGACAGAGATCACAAGCAGGCCGAGAGGCAGGCAGAGAGAGAGGGGGAAGCAGGCTCCCTGCTGAGCAGAGAGCCTGATGCGGGGCTCGATCCCAGGACCCTGAGATCATGACCTGAGCCGAAGGCAGAGGCTTTAACCCACTGAGCCACCCAGGCGCCCCTAAACTGTTTTTTAAATATCTGAGACATTTTAGGAAAAACCAAATCTCTTTCTTTGACTAATGTGAAAAGAAAAAAAAAATGAGGATGCGGGAAATCACTAACCAAGAAAGCTTGTCCATTACTTTCTCATAGCTATCGTGCAGGTATCTTGAATATTAAAAAATCAGCAATGTGGACACATCTGCACCCAAGTCCCTTGAAATGGGAAGTGCACTATTGGAAACATTGATTCTGAAGACCTGGAAGTTGGTAAGCTTCAACTTTGATTTGATAGGCTTGGCTTCTAAGAGCAGAAAACACACAACCTACAGGGTAAGAACAACAAAATCACGGAAGAGCAAGAGAAATCACAGGGAGATGCCATGACAGGCTGCCTTCTAAAGATGGCCACGAGAGTATTTCCCATCCCACATGTGTCTTGAGAACTTTGCCATTTCCCAAAAACGTTGACTCTAATTCACCTCCCATTAAATATGGGAAGGCTTGGAAATTGCTTATAAAATAATTTGTTAGAAATAATGCTGCATGACTTCCAAGTTTATGTTAGAGTTTATCACCCTTGACACTACTGATACTTGAGGCCAGACAGTTCTCTGTGGGGGGGCCCTGTCCCGTGCACTGGGGGATATTTAGTAGCATCTGTGGCTTATATCCACGAGATGCCAGGAAAAGCCCTCCTCAGTTGAGACAACCCAAAATGTCCCCAGACAGTGCCCAAAGTCCTCTGGGGGACAAAATCATTCTTACTGAGAACCACTGGGTTAGGTCATGAAAGATGATACAGCCTGGGCCCCTCATTTTTTGAGCCCTTGGGCCCCGTGTAACCAGTGCAACTGTACTGGGTCCACCGGTCTGTCAGAAAAACCAGGCCTCAAGGAGAAGTTAGAGCGAGGTGCTCCTGCACTCAGGGCCAGCTGAGATCCTAGCTGAGACCTATAAGCCTCAGACATAGCAGTGAAAATGTCTACCAACGGTCAAGTCAGCCCCAGCTATCAGTGGGGTGTGTTCCAAGTTAGGATCATGCATTTTAGAATAATTTGTTTCAAAGCTATAGTAATGGGGAGAGTTTGTATTGGGAGCTCTGCTCTGCTGCGCCCCAGCCTGCTCCCTCACTGGGCACTTGCCTGGGTCCATAGCCCAAGTGCACGGACATCCTCATACTAGGAGACAGCTGAACAGTGTCCCCTCTCACACGTGCCTGAAGGACAGAACCTACCTCAGAGTTCCTTGGGAAAGATGGGCTATCACCCAAATCCAGAAGACACAAGGCTCCCGTTTCCATGGCCAGATGCTCCCGCAGGTCTTCAGCCTCTTCAGCAGAGACCACAGCCTGGCTGCCTGGAGCCACACCGCCCTCCAAAACCTCCTCTCCAGCCTTCATCACTGCCTGGGACACGGGGAGCCCAGGGAAGAAGATAATCTGGCCTGTGTTTGGGGATCAGGGATTGTTGTCTGGAAGGACTTCCAAAGCATCCATCTCTGTCTCAAGGAAAAGAAACAATAGTCGCTGTGCCAGAGCATCAGATGAGAAATAGCTGAACAAAAATCATGAACTTAAAAAAAACACAAAAAACCATTGTTTAGAATGAATTTACAGAAAACATGTTCAGAGAGAACATGATCTACTTTCTTAAATAAATGATTTTATGATGTAATTTTTTAAGTCTGTTTAAGATTTGAGGGTATGTTTTGCATTTCCAAAATATAAAGTCCAATTCTTTATGGAAAAGTACTTAAGGATAGTATTTCATTCAAGATATGTGTCAGTTAGGTGAATGCTAGCTGCTGTAACTGATCTACAGAAAACTATAAAAGGAATTCCCACTCAGATGACTCCACTGATCAGCTCTTCTTCAAACAGTGATTTGGGGACACTGCGACCTTCTCTTCTATGACTTTGCCATATTCCACATAGGACTCCAAATGTGTCTGTGGTACTTGAGTCTATTCCAATCATTTGCAAAGGGTAAACGTGGGGTGGATCACAGGGGATGATTTCAGGGACCAAGACTGTACCAATGGAGGGCAATATCACTTCCATCAACATCTGTGTGGCCTGAATTTATCTTGAATATCTTCAATATATATCTTCAATATTCAAGATAAATAATCTTTATACTGAGACCACCATTCATGGGTGGTCTCAGTATAAAGACGTTTCCACTGAGGAACGGACTCCTGGGGTGACTAATGCAAGAGGAGACAAGTTCAATAAGAAAGAGCAGGCTTCATTGTTATATTATTTGTACTAATGTTTTTTTAAGGGGAAAAATAACCAGTAAGTTGGCAGCTTTATTGAAAGTCCAAATGACTGACCTAAAGTCTGATGACACAATTTAAACCAGGGTGAAATTAAATGGCTATCACTCTTTAGAGTTGATAGCATCACTGACCCTTTGAAAGAAGCATTCAAGTTGATTCCCAAAGTCATAGCCTGACACCACCAGGGTGGAAATAAGGTCTCAGAACACTCTGTAAAATTCCAAGTTATTTCCTTATTAGGTGAGGGAGGTGAGCACGGTAAGAGGAGGTGGCTCCTTGCAGGTCCTTGGGGCTCACTGAAATAGGAGAGGAGAGTGAGCCTTCTACTGATGCGTGAGCTTGTGATTCTCATCCTGCTATCCTAAATTCCTGAAAATACAAACTTGAAGGAAATTTTCTTGCCCACAAACATTTTTTGGTTTTGTTTTCTTTTGTTTTTAAATGCCCCACTGGCTATTCCATTATAACTTTCCTTGTGGAACCATGAGGAATTTATAAAGGATCTTAAGATCTATTGAACTCCCACATTACACAAATCATACCTCTATAGTATCTGCTGGTATTATTCTTTCTCCTATAATTGTCATGCTTGTTTTCCTCCTGTATATTGATGGTGCTCTGGAAACAATGGGGACCGGTACTGCATGCCTAGAAAAATAAGATGGGTAAGAGGAAGTCTCTTCTCTTAGGTATTTTACAGACCCCTAGAGGGAGATATTCTAAGGAGAAAATAGGGCAAGTCAGCGCTCAGTCCCTTTGGGCTGCTTTTAAAAAAATAATATATCCTGGCTAACTGGTAAAGAACAGAAATTCATTGGTCACAGTTCTAGAGGTTGGAAATCAATATCAGCGTGTCTCTTATAAGGCCCCAATTTCATCAAAAGGCCCTTATACTCTCATCACCTCCAAAGGGCCCCCACTGAGTAGCATCACTTCAGGGTTAAGATTTCAACAGACAATATCCAAACATTCAGACCATAGCAGGTCATTAAAGACTCCATTACTGCCATCTAGAAGAGAGAATATAACCATGCTTAGTACCAAAGAAGAGTGAGTAGGTATGTTAGCAAGTAAGAGTAAGTGGGGCCAAGAACTGAGAATCCACATCTTCATTTTTTGACCTGAAGTCACACTCTGCTTATTACCTGCCAAACTGCGGAAGTCGAACTGAAGTGGAGCCCACTCTCTGGATGGAGAGAAGAACATGCAATTGATGGCTCATTATTGTCTCTGAGTTGTCTCCAGAGTACCTCAGGATAAAGGTCATTTGGTGAAACTTCAGGAAAGATCTGCCACAACTCATGGATAAATAGCCTGGTTGCTGTAGGCTCTGTGAATTGGGGAGAGTTTGAGTTTAGATGTGTGGCTCTCTGTAGGACACCAGGCTAGTCATTTTTCTGTGATGACTAAGTCAAGGGCAAATTTGAGATGAGACTATCCTTGGTGGCTTCCTCTAGTGCTGGGCAAAGGCTGAAAATTGTGCTTTTGCAGCCCAAACCCCGGAGCTTTGTGCACCTGAAAGCAACTAGAATCCCATGGTTTCAGCAATAATTTCAGTAGGTGTTGTTGACACCAGGAAGAGTAGAGTGGATATTTCAGCCACAGTCTCATACATACAGTCCTAGCAAATATGGCCATGATGAAGCAAACTAGTCTGGTCATTCATGAATGCCTTCTGATAGGATGAGGAAATTGGAGAGTGTGCTGCAGTTAACATGACGTATTGAGCCAGGGCACTGGGCCCAGTGCCAAGGATGGACAAGTGAGTTCATGACTAGGAGCTGTTATGTCAAAGATGGTTATGCACCTTCCAGGTAAAGAATAGGAATGTAGAGGGGTAAGGTAAAGTAACTTCCTATGCAAAATGAAAAGAGTTCAGAATAGAAGGGGAGAGTAAGTTCTTCACGTGGCAATAATTGATATTTACATAGTTTTGAATTTAGGACAAAACACTTTCCTTTTTTTTTTTTAATTAGGTCTGGTTTGCAACCTTTGAAAGTCCTTTGGGAAATTTGAAATTACATGCAAAAATATAAACAAAGATTCAGGGGCGCCTGGGTGGCTGTCGGTTGAATGTGACACTTTTGGTTTCAGCTCAGGTCATGATCTCAGGGTGAGATGGAGCTCTGTGTTGGGCTCTAGGCTCCGAGAGGGTTCTGCCTGAGATTCTGTCCTTCTCCCTCCATCCCTCCTCCTACTCCCTCTCTCAAATAAATAAATATTTTAAAAAAGAAAGATTCACATTGGATATGTCTTTTTACTTGCCAATTTTTACTACCAATGGTGCAAAAATTAGTTCTTGGAGAGTGAACAAATCTTACATATTACAATGATTTGTTGCTCTTCAAATCAACCCTATTCAACAAAATCTTATTTCTTAATATTTATTTTCTCACTATCTCATATCTTGTTGGTTTTTCTTGAGTATCTTATGTGAAGTATTGACATTGAGTTCATGAAAGTTATAGAAAATGTATGCAAGTTTAGAGCAATAAAATTTACATCAAATAAATGGCTCACCAGAGGACTCTCCCTCCATCATTTGCTTGATCTCAAAGCTGTATTGTAAGAGGTGAGAGGTGAACTTCCCTTATTTAGTAGCTGCCATTGGTTGTCTGTTTATGTTGCTTATGTTGGAGCCTCAGTGTGAACTGGGCTTTAGAATTAAATGCAAGTAGTTCATATTTGATCATTTAATTCTACTAAAGTTATTAAACACATTAATAATTATGTCAATTGATGAAAAGAATAGATGTTGAGAATATATGGATGAATATCAAGGGGCAGTGAAATTAAAAATTATTTTCTGATATGAAGCAAAAAGTTAAGACCTAAAAATACATGTTAGGAAAATACTGTGAATTTTCAATTGTTTTGAGTACTTCTTTTTTTTTTTTTTTTTTTTTTTAAGATTTTATTTATTTGACAGCGAGAAACACAGCGAGAGAGGGGACACAAGCAGAGGGAATGGTAGCGGGAGAAGCAGGCTTCCCGCGGAGCAGGGAGCCCGATGCGGGGCTCGATCCCAGGACGCTGGGATCTGACCTGGGCCGAAGGCAGACGCTCAACGACTGAGCCACCCAGGCGCCCCTGTTTTGAGTACTTCTAATAAATTTTTAAGTATGTCATTTCAGTCATATTATTATTATGTATTGGTATAATTTTTAATTTGAATGATTTTAATACATTACTATTTATGTAAGTATATTAAAATTTGCTCTGAACACTTAGCTATAAAGATAAATAAAATGTTACTAACCTTTAAAATTACTTTTAGCTTAAAATTTTTGTCAATCTTGGGGCACCTGAGTGGCTCAGTTGGTTAAGTGACTGCCTTCAGCTCGGTCAGGATGCCAGGGTCCTGGGATTGAGCCTGAATGGGGCTCTCCTCTCAGCAGTGAGTCTGCTTCTCCCTCTCTCTGTGATCTCTTTCACTTTCATTCTCTAATAAATAAATAAAATCTTAAAAAAAATTTTTTTTTGGTCAATCTTAATTTTGCATTGGATAAGAGTCAAGTTTGGCATTCTTTCCTTCTAGGTATAAAGTATACAGATACGTAGAGAGGACATAAATAGATATAAAGGATAACTATGTCATTAAAATTTCATGAGGGATGCAATTGGCAAAAAAAATCTAAAATGGCTCTGGGGTCAAGGGAAGAGACAATAATGAAATGAAATGTTTGAGAAACACTGCTCTAAACCCATTTGGAGAATGCAAAATGAAAAACAAAAACAAAAGTAGTAAGTAAGAGGAACATTCAGAAAATGGAAACTAATGCATCCCCATTTAAGAGTGTGCCCAAGGGAAGATGTTCAGAGAACCTAGAGCCACAGTTCCCAGCCTTGCCCACCCCAGCCCGGCCAATAGCATCTGCAGGATCCCCAATGGCCCTGCCCTGGTGGGCTCAGCTGCAGCTCCCTCTGCTCTCTGTGATGTGACCTGCCTCAGAACCATGGTCTGTTCAACAGGAGGGCCTTGACACTTCTGGGACAAATGAAGAGAGTCTCCCCTTTTTCCTGCCTGAGGGACAGAAATGACTTTGCCTTCCCCCAGTAGGTGTTTGATGGCAGGCAGCTGCAGAAGGCTCAAGCTCTCTCTGTCGTCCAGGTGATGAACCAGAAGATCTTCCACCTCTTCTGCACAGAGGCCCCATCTGCCCCTTGGAACATGACCCTCCTAGAGGAATTGTGCTCGGGACTTTTGGAGCAGCTGGGCCACCTGGAAGCCTGTCCCCTGCAGGATGCGCGGGTGGGGGAGACTCCCCTCATGAATGTGGACTCCATCCTGAGGGACTACTTCCAAAGAATCTCCCTCTATCTGCAAGAGAAGCAACACAGCCCTTGTGCCTGGGAGATGGTCAGAGCAGAAACCGTGAAACCTTTCTCTTCATCAACAACCTTGCAAGAAAGGTTCAGGGATAAGAAATGAGACCTGGTTCAACATGGTGATGACTCTCATTGACAAATAATATCACACTTTCCAGCGTTCTCCCGTGTCAATGATTCTCATTTCTGCTATAATCATGACATGATGGAATCAATTTGTCAAATGTTTTTTGGTATTAAGTGACATCATGTGGAGCCTGTCAGCTCTACAAGAACTAGCTGCTTTCAGATGACCATGCTGATCTATTGATGTATCTATTTAATAACTTATTTATTTAACTATTTATAAGATTTAAATTATCGGGGCGCCTGGGTGGCTCAGTGGGTTAAAGCCTCTACCTTAGGCTCAGGTCATGATCTCAGGGTCCTGGGATCGAGCCCCGCATCAGGCTCTCTGCTTAGTAGGGAGCCTGCTTCCCCCTCTCTCTGCCTGCCTCTCTGCCTACTTGTGATCTCTCTCTCTCTGTCAAATAAATAAATAAAATCTTAAAAAAAAGATTTAAATTATCTTTGAACAATATTAGGTATACTTTTTCTTTGTGGTTAAAAGAAAAAACATATCCTTTATATCTGTTCAATTTATTATTTCCTTTATTATATATTTTGTATGGAAAAATTGTATTTATTATTTTAAAAAGAAATAAATCTGATTATAACCCGATGAGAGAATGGATTGTACAACACACCTTTATTATTACATTATTATGTTATTTTTTACTACATTATTCATGCTATAAGTTAAAAATAGACTTTCTCTAAGCCAGTTTACATATTGCTGTCAAGATAGAATTGGATATAATAAATCCAGTCCTGCTTTGTACCACTGATTTTTGTGGAGAAACCAACCTAAAAATAATAATTATACTGAAGTAGCATCAATTATGTTAAGTGATATAATGAGAAGGGGAAAAATGGAGTTCTCTCAGCAGAAGTTGCAGTAAGTCATGTCAGGAAACAAAAACATGAGCAATAGATCTCTCCTACAATTGACTGGTAGACATCCAAGTGTACATATTCTTGGAAAATGGGTATTTGGGTCTTGTGATTTATAAGCAACTCCATTAACTGAAAGCCTAGGAACAGAAGTGGTCATATCGGAAGAGCAGAGCATGAGAAAAGAACTTAAGATTGATTCCTCGAGGGGCGCCGGATTGGCTCAGTGGGAAAACTTCTGCAGTAAGCTCAGGTCATGATCTCGGGGTCCTGGGATGGAGCCCTGTGATGGATAGGCTCCCTGCTCATCCAGGAGTCTGCTTCTCCCTCTCCCTCCACCCCTCCTCCGAACCCCCACTTGTGCTTGCACTCTCTCATAAAATAAAATAAAATAAAATAAATAAAATAAAATAAAAAAGATTAATTCTTTAAACTTTCAAATGGTAAAGGGGAAAAGAGCCACAAAGGAAACAAAGGTGGAAGGCCCGAAGGCAGTAGGATAAGCGAGAATATAAGTAAGAATATTTCAAAGACAAAAAGTGCTTCAAAGAATTGCCTCATTGCAAAATGTGAATGGAAAATGTCCACCACACTGGGATATAGGGAGCATTGAAATTTTAGTGAGAACCGGCTTGCCAGAATTCATCAATAGAAGCCATATGGGAAGGAGCGAGTGAGTAAGAGAGGTGAAGTTAATGTATTTGGAGAAAATAGTTGTGAGAGATTTGCCTTCAGAAATGTAACAGGAAAACAGAATGGGAATTGGAAATTATGTGCATATTTTTTCTTCAGAGTTCCCCTTTTTGTAATGTATGTGTCTCTGGGTCTATTCCTGGATTTGAAATATTAGCAAATCATGTACATCTGTTTAATATGTATTTCTTTTAAAGCATGGCACATTACTCACAATGCTAAATTTATTATTATTTTGATTCCTACTGTGTGGAATGTCAGTAAGCTGCTCTATGGATTGAAACCACGCAGAAACCACAGGGCATCATGTGAAAGGCAAGGTTGCCGAAGAGAAGAGCTCCTGATGTCTTTCTCTCACCTGGGAGTCACCTTGGTGTTGTCACTCCCTTCCTGGTCAGATTGTCTTTGACTTCCTATTGCCTTGAAGCATCCAAATGTGATGACAGCTTTCTAGCAAAGTGGAGTGGAGAAAGAGAAAAAAAAATGATGTATTGAAAGTGATGGAAACTAATGGCCCAAGCCCTTCTGTTTCCATTTTTACTTCCATAGTTTGGTACTGAACTCAAGATTAAATGGAAAGGAATTGAGAAGAGAAAGACAACTCCTGTCCAGAAAATTACTAAATTAAAACAAACATACACAATTTTAAAAACTCTGAACTAGTGAAGCAAAGGTGGCTAGTTTTATGTAGCATCCTATGTGGCCTCACTGCCCCACATTTTCACTGTGAGACAGAGCATGAGGAATCCAAGGGCTCAGGAGAAAAGGGCTGACTCAATGATGCAGGGACAGTCATTCCTTCAGTTGAAGCCTTGCACAGCAGGGAAAGCCACACAGAGCCGCCTTTGGCCTCAGAAATCAAGAGCAGAAGTATTCCACAATCTAATGAACTAAATACCACATAAAATTGCTGTTGCTATTTAAGGTAAAGTTGAAAAAAATAAAAAGGCGGGGGAATAATTTGCCCAAATCCATGTCCCAGACACACACACGTAGTACATAATATTTACCTGTGTCTCTGGAAGACATGGAAAAATATGACATTTGGGTACCTGACAAAAAGAAGAGGAATTGGTCACAGAAACACTCTTGGGTCTTGGGCTGTTTGGTTGTTTGGGGAACAAAAACAAAACCCCTCCAAGACAGGTTTGCTCAAAGCTGGAAGTGTGCTGAGATGACTCCTGGCAGCCAGATAGAGAGAAAGGGAGCAGGTGAGGGAGGGAGTGAGTGAGGAGGATTAAGGAGGAACACAGGTGACTGTGGGCACAGCATAAGATGCAACCCGCCCTACTTGGGGGAATGTCCAGAAAAGACACACAGATGTGTAACCAAAATTAGAACAGAAACACCCAGGTGCACCTAAAAAAATTAGGAAAACCAGCCTAGGGTTTAGGAGAGAAACTGATGAGTCATTAGTAGGACAAGGCAGAAAGAGGGGGAAATGCCACTTACCTCCCTGGTCATGAGACACCACCACCCTCACAGCACCCCACGTGGCAATCCTTGGAACTCTTCTTTTGTACACAGAATCTGAGAATATTCTTCATCAGTCATTATGCTCTAAGCAATTAAATGAATGCTGGTCAATGACCAAGGTGTGGAACGACCCCAGAGAGTGCTTGTCAAACAGGGGGAACACATCCTTTCTGAAGAGAACAGATGCCGAGGGGTGAGGCAGTGAGGCTGAGGTGCAGAAATGAAAAGAGAGGAAACAGAGCCCAGGAGCAGAGGTAAAATAGCGTTCTCAGTAAGGAGAACAAAGCTGCCTGCTTGTGACTAAAACACAAACATTTTTTTCCTTACTTGAAAGCTTTGGCTCTGTTTACATAGAAACATCTCAAGTATTGGACAAATTAAACTTCGATGTAAAAGATGAAAAAATCATCGAAATGGATGGTGTCTTCCAATCTTTTCTAATCTAAGAATATGTAAAGAAAAGTGAATAAAAATTAAAAGGAATAAAAAGTGTCCAGGAATATTCTGCAAATGAAAACTACCCTGTTCTATTTAAGAGTCATGAATAGAAAGAACTGGAGAGGAACCAGGGGCACAGTGCCCCCAACTGGTCCCCCAGACCACCAGATTCAGCTGTGGCAGAGATTTTTGAATTGTCAGATCAGAAATTCAAAATGACTATCATTAATATGCCGTGGGTTTCAATGTATTCATATTCTCATTCATTTATTCATTCATCTATTTTTCTACTATGTACTATCTCAAACAGAATTGTTCAGTAAGATGCCTTTTTAAAAATAAAAAAATAGTTCTATTTATATAATATCATATTTACCTTTATAATACATTTGAAAGTAACAAAATTTGTTCATCTTATTTTTGTCAAGTTGTTTTCCTTTTGAAATTCTTCACCAGGATATTTTTTGGATTTGTTAATTCTTAAAAAGAGAGATAGCCTGAATTTGTGATCCATATTGAATAATGAATGATAAATTCAAATCACTCATTCATTTCTCATTTGGTATTTTAAAACTGCTTATCTGTATGCCAGATTATGTGATTATTCTGGGGACACAGAGGTGAATAAAACAACTGTAAAGCTTATTTTCTTTGAGCCATCCATTTTGAAGAGAAAGAAACATAAAACAGGAGAATGAGGCAAGATGGTGGAGGAGTAGGAGACCTAGATATCATCAGGTCCCAGGAGTTCAGTTAGATAGTTATCAAACCATTCTGAACACCTACAAACTCAACAAGAGATAGAAGAGAAGAGCAGCAATTCTAGGAACAGAAAAGCAACCACCTTCTGGAAGGTAGGACGTGTGGAGAAGTGAATCCAAAGCAACAGGAAGAGAGACCATGGTGGGAGGGGCCAGCTCCCGGCAAATGGTAAAGCAGTGGAGCACAAAGTCAGAACTTTTAGAAGTCTGCTCCACAGAGGGATGTTGCTCCAGGGATTAAGTGAGGGGCGGAATCTTCTCTAAGTCAGTGTGGTCTCAGGACCTGTGGGGTCACAGAAAGACCAGGGGTATCTGAGAGTGGCAGAGCTCCCAGGTATCAGAGCGAGGAAGTCAGCTACAGAGATGGAGCCGAGTGGGCTTTCAGCTCAGGCTTACCTTAAACCGTGATTGGAGGTACAGTCAGGCCACTGCTCTTCAAGCAGGGACCCCACAAGTGGCATATCCAGGGAGACCCCCTCCTTCCTCTTCCAGGAGAAGCGGCGCAGGAGCGTGCTGCAGGAATCTGCTGGGTTTGGAGACTCCAAGCGGGGCCATGCACCAGAGACAGAAATTCTTGATCACAGGCGGGGCACTGAGCACAGAGTGCAGCCAAAGACCAGGGAGACAAAAGGGATTGACAGCTTTTCTCTGAGGGCACACTGAAGGGGAGGCCCAAGCTCTCAGCTCCTCTGGGGCAGAAGATTGGGGGGCAGCCATCTTCATTCTCCTCCTCCAAAGCTGTATAGAAAGTGTTCAGGGAACAAAAGGTACCAAGAACAAAACCGAGCAGATTACTTAGCCTGGCCCTTGGCGAGGGCAGTGCAATTCTGCCTACGACAAAGACATTTGAGAATTACTGCAAGAGTCCCTCCCCCAGAAGATCAGCAAGAACATCCAGCCAAGACCAAGTTCACTTATCAATGAGAATTGCAGAACTCCAGAGCTAGAGGAATGCAGCCCACAGAATTCATGGCTTTTTGCCCCATAATTCTTAGTCTTTCAAAGTTAAAATTTTTAAAACTTTATTTTTTCTTATTCTATTTTTTTTTTATTTTTCCTTCTTCCCTACTTTAACATATTTTAACTATTTTAGCAGTTCCTTTTTAAAAATCTTTTCTAATTTTCATCTTAAGGGTCATATTCCATCCTTCATCATGTTTACCCTTATTTTTGCATATATATACGTTTTTCTTTCTTTAACATTTTGAGAGGCAGTTTCTTCCAGTGGACCAAAATATACCCAAAATCAGGTATGTGACTCTGTTCTATACACCAGTCTAATCATTTTTTTTTTCCTTTTTTCTCCCCCTGGTATCAAGTCTTCTGATTTGGTCAGTGTATATTTTTCTGGTGTCATTGTTGCCTTTAAGTATTTTGTTCTCTCATTCATCTATTCTTCTCTGGATAAAATGACAAGACAGAAAAACTCACCTCAAAACAAAGAACAAGAGGTAGAACTGACTGCTAGGACCTAATCAATACGGACATTAGTAAGATGTCAGAACTATAGTTCAGAATGACAATTATAAGGATGCTAGCTGGGCTTCAGAAAAGCATAGAAGATACTAGAGAATCCTTTTCTAGAGAAATAAAATCCCTTTCTGGAGAAATAAAAGAACTAAAATCTAACCAACTTGAAATAAAAAAAAAGCTATTAATGAGGTGCAATAAAAAATGGAGGCTATTGGGGTGCCTGGGTGGCTCAGTGGGTTAAGCCTGTGCCTTCGGCTCAGGTCATGATCTCAGGGTCCTGGGATTGAGCCCCACATCAGTCTCTCTGCTCACCAGGGAGCCTACTTCCTCCTCTCCCTCTGCCTGCCTCTCTGTCTACTTGTGATCTCTTTCTGTCAAATAAATAATTAAAATCTTTAAAAAAAAATGGAGGCTCTTAATGTAGAATAAATGAGGCAGAAGACAGAGTTAGTGATATAAAAGACAAAAGGATGGAGAATAAAGAAGCTGAGAAAAAGAGAGATAAACAACTACTGGATCATGAGGGGAGAATTTGAGAGATAAGTGATACCATAAAATGAAAAAATATTAGAATAATTGGGATTCCTGCAGAAGAAGAAAGGGGAGGGAGCAGAAGGTATACCGGAGCAAATTATAGTGGAGAACTTCCCTAATTTAGGGAAGGAAACAGGCATGCAAATTCAGGAGGCACAGAGAACCCCCCTCATCTAATAGTAAAACTTACAAGTCTCAGAGATAATGAGAAAATCCTGAAGGCAGCTCAGGACAAAGTGCTCTGTAGCCTATAACAGTAGATATATTAGATTGGCAGCAGACGTATCCACAGAGACCTGGCAGGCCAGAAAGGACTGGCATGATATATTCAGAGCACTGAACAAGAAAAATATGCAGCCAAGAATACTATATCCAGCTAGGCTGTCATTGAAAACACAAGGAGAGATAAAAATCTTCCAGGACAAACAAAAACTAAAAGGATTTGCAGACACCAAACCAGCCCTACCGGAAATATTGAAAAGGATCCTCTAAGCAAAGAGAGAGCCTAAAAGTAACAGACCAGATGGGGCGCCTGGGTGGCTCAGTAGGTTAAAGCCTCTGCCTTTGGCTCAGGTAATGATCTCTGGGTCCTGGGATCGAGCCCCGCATCAGGCTCTCTGCTCAGCAGGGAGCCTGCTTCCCCCTCTGTCTCTGCCTGCCTCTGCCTACTTGTGATCTCTCTCTCTCTCTGTCAAATAAATGAATAAAACCTTAAAAAAAAAAAAAAAAAGCAACAGACCAGAAAGGAACAGAGACAATGAACAGCAACAGTCACCTTACAGGCAATACAATGGCACTAACTTCCTATCTTTCAATAGTTACCCTGAATGTAAATGGGCTAAATGCCCTAATCAAAAGACATAGGGTATCAGAATGGATAAAAAAACAAGACCCATTGATATGCTGTCTGTAAGAAACTCATTTTAGACCCAAAGACACCTCCAGATTTAATGTGAGGGGGTGGAAAACAATTTACCATGCTAATGGACATCAAAAAAAAGCTGGGGCGGGGGGGGGGGGGGAACATGCCTGGGTGGCTCAGTGGGTTAAAGCCTCTGCCTTCAGCTCAGGTCATGATCTCAGGTCCTGAGATGGAGCCTCGCATCGGACTCTCTGCTCAGCGGGGAGCCTGCTTTCCCCTCTCTCTCTGCCTGCCTCTCTGCCTGCCTGTGATCTCTCTGTCAAATAAATAAATAAAATCTTAAAAAAAAAAAAAAAAAGCTGGGGTGGCAATTCTTATATCAGATAAATTAGATTTTAAGCAAGACAGTAATAAGAGATGAGGAAGGACACTATATCATTCTTAAAGGATCTGTCCAACAAGCAGATATAACAATTTTAAATATCTATGCCCCTAACATGGGACCAGCCAATTTATATAAACCAATTAATAACAAAATCAAAGAAACAGAACAACAGTAATACAATAATAGTATGGGACTTTAACACTCCCCTCACTGAAATGAACACATCATCTAAGCAAAAGATCAACAAGGAAATAAGGACTTTATTTATTTATTTATTTTTTAAAAAGATTTTATTTATTTGACAGAGAGAAACACAGCGAGAGAGGAAACACAATCAGAGGGAACGGTAGCGGGAGAAGCAGGCTTCCAGCCGAGCAGGGAGCCCGATGCGGGGCTCAATCCCAGGACCCTGGGATCATGACCTGAGCTGAAGGCAGACGCTTAATGACTGAGCCACCCAGGCGCCCCGGAAATAAGGACTTTAAATGACACACTGAAACAGATGGACATCACAGATATATACAGAACATTCCATCCCAAAACAACAGAATACACATTCTTTTCTAGTGCACATGGAACATTCTTCAGAATAGATATCTTGGGTTACATCAGGTCTCAACTGGTACCAAAAGATTGGGATCTTTCCCTGCATATTTTCAGACCACAATGCCTTGAAACTAGAACTCAGTCACAAGAGGAAAGGTGGAAAGAACTCACAGACATGGAGGCTAAAGAGCATCCTACTACAGAATGAAAGAGCCAGCCAGGAAATTAAAGAAGAATAAACAAAATATGGAAACAAATGAAAAGTTCAAAATCTTTGGGATGCAGCAAAAGCAGTCCTAAGAGAGAAGTATATAGCAATACAAGCCTTTCTCTAGAAACAAGAAAGTTCTCAAATACACAACCTAACCCTACACCTAAATCAGCTGGAGGAATAACAGCAAATAAAGCCTAAACCCAGCAGGAGAAGAGAAATAATAAAGATTCGAGCAAAAATTAATGAAATAGAAACCAAAAGAACAGCAGAACAGATCAACAAAACTAGAATTAATCAACAAAACTTCAAAGAATTAATAAGATTGATAACCCCCTGGCCAGACTTATCAAAAAGAGAATGGACCCAAATTAATAATCATGAATTAAAGAGGAAAGATCACAACCAACACTGAAGAAATACAAGCAATTATAAGAACATATTATGAACAACTATACACCAGCAAATTTGACAATCTGAAAGAAATGGATGCATTCCTAGAGACATATAAACTACCAAAACTGAACCAGGAAAAATATAAAACCTGAACAGAATGATAACCAGTAAGGATATTGAAGCAGTCATCAAAATCTCCCAACAAGCAAGAGCCCAGGGCCAGACAGCTTCTCAGGATAATTCTACCACACATTTAAAGAAGAATTAATACCTATTCTCCTGAAACTGCTCCAAAAAATAGAAATGGAAGGAAAACTGCCACACTCATTTTATGAGGCCAGCATTACCTTGATCCCAAAACCAGATGAAGATCCCACCGAAAAGGAAAATTACAGACCAATATCCCTGAAACATGGATGCAAAAATTCTCACCAAAATACTAGCCAATAGGATCCAACAGTACATTAAAAGGATTATTCACCACAACCAAGTGGGATTTATTCCTGGGCTGCAAAGTTAGTTCAACATCCACAAATCAATGTGATACCATACATTAATAAAAAAAAAGGACAAGAACCACATGATCCTCTCAATTGATGCAGAAAAAGCATTTGACAAAGTACAGCATCCTTTCCTCATCATAACTCTTCACAGTGGAGGGATAGAGTGTACATACTTCAATATCATAAAAGCCAGTGAATATCATTCTCAATGGGGAAAAATTGAGAGCTTTTCCCCCAAGGTCAGGAACACGGCAGGGCTGTCCACTCTCACCAAGGCTATTCAACTAGAAGTCCTAGCATCAGCAATCAGACAACAATCAGCAATCAGACAAAAGAAATAAAAGGCATCTGAATTGGCAAAGAAGTTAAACTCTCCCTCTTTGCAGATGATATGATACTTTATGTGGAAAATCCAAAAAACTCCACTCCAAAACTGCTAGAACTCATATAGGAATTCAGTAAAGTGTCAGGATATATAAAATAAATGCACAGAAATCAGTTGCAGTTCTATATACCAACAGCAAGACAGAAAGAGAAATTAAGGAGTCGATCCCATTTGCAATTGCTCCCAAAACCATAAGATACCTAGGAATAAGCCTATCAAAGAGGTGAAGAATCTGTACTCATCAAACTATAAAGTACTCATGAAAGAAATTGAGGAAGACACAAAAATGGAAAAACATTCCATGCTCATGGATTGGAAGAACAAATATTGTGAAAATGTGTATGCTCCCTAAGGCAATCTACACATTTAATGCAATCCCTATCAAAATACCATCAACTTTTTTCACAGAACTAGAACAAGTAATCCCCAAATTAGCATGGAACCAGAAAAGACTCCGAATAGCCAGAGGAACGTTGAAAAAGAAAACCAAAGCTGGAGGCATCACAGTTCCAGACTTCAAGCTCTCTTACAAAGCTGTAATCATCAAGACAGTATGGTACTGGCACAAAAACAGACACATAGATCAATGGAACAGAATAGTGAGCCAGAAATGGACCTTCAAATCTATGGTCAACTTATCTTTGACAAATAGGAAAGAATGTCTAGTGGAAAAAAGACAGTCTCTTCAACAAATGGTGTTGGGAAAACTGGGCAGCCACATGCAGAAGAATGAAAGTGGACCATTTCCTTACACCGCCCACAAAAATTGACTCAAAGTGGATGAAAGACCTTAATGTGAGACAGGAATCCAACAAAATCCTTGAGGAGAACACGGACAGCAATGTCTTCGACCTCAGCTGCAGCAACTTCTTCCTATACACATCACCAAAGGCTAGAAAAGCAAGGGCAAAAATGAACTATTGGGACTTCATCAAGATCAAAAGCTTTTGCACAGGAAAGGAAACAGTTAACAAAAACAAAAGACAACTGACAGAATAGGAGAAGATACTTGCAAATGACATATCAGATAAAGGGCTTGTATCCAAAATCTGTAAAGAACCTAACAAACTCAACATCCAAAGAACAAAATAATCCAATCAAGAAATGGGCAGAAGACAGGTACAGACATTTCTGCAAAGAAGACATCCAAATGGTCAATGGACACATGAAAAAGTGCTCAACATCACTCAGCATCAGGGAAATACAAATCAAAACCACAGTTAAATACCACCTCACACCAGTCAGAATGGCTAAAATTAACCAGGCAGGAAATGACAGACATTGGCGAGGATGCGGAGAAAGAGGAACCCTCCTACGCCGTTGGTGAGAATGCAAGCTGGTACAGCCACTCTGGAAAACAGTATGGAGGTTCCTCAAAAAGTTGAAAATAAAGCTACCCTATGATCCAGCAATTACACTACTGGGTATTTACCCCAAAGATACAAATGTAGTGATCCAAAGGGGCACATGCACCTGAATGTTTATAGCAGCAATGTCCACAATAGTCAAACTATGGAAAAAGCCTAGATGTCCATCAACAGATGAATGGATAAGAAGATGTACATACTTAGATATATATTTACACACACACACACACACACACACACACACACACACACACACACACAATGCAGCCATGAAAAAAAACCCAAAATCTTGACATTTTCAACAGCATGGATGGAACTAGAGGGGTATTATGCTAACCAAAATAAGTCAATTAGAGAAAGACAATTATATGATCTCTCTGATATGAGGAACTTAAGAGGCAGGCCGGGTGGGGTGGGGTGGGGCGGGTTGTGGGGAGGAAGGGAGGGGGAAAATGAAAGAAGATGGGACCGGGGAGGGAAACAAACCATAAGAGACTCTTAATCTCAGGAAACAAACTCAGGGTTGCTGGAGGTGGGGGGTAGGGATAGGGTGGCTGGGTTATGGACATTGGGGAGCTTATGTGCTATGGTGAGTGCTGTGAACTGTGTAAGACTAATGATTCACAGACCTGTACCCCTGAAGCAAATAATACGTTATATGTTAATTAAAAAAAAAAAAAACTAAAGTCAAAAATTATGATGCAAAATGCCAACTTTATTAGTATAGTACCAACTATCCTTTACTAAATGCTTCCCTGTACTCGTCTTATGCCAATCACTTTGTAAAATTCTCTACTTGTAATTCTGATACAGATACCACAATTATTAACACCCACTGTAATGCCATAGACAAAAGGGTAAACTTTAGCTTTGAGAGCTTACTTACCCCAGGGTCTTTCAGTTAATAATTGGTTGAGCTGTGGATTGGACATTGGTTTTATTTCTCTTGATGGTATGTTTCTGTAGTTTTGAATGAAATGTTCTGTGGGAGCAATGTGTCTTTGCAATCAAAACCAGGTAATTCCAATTCCAAACCAGAAAAATGTGAACGTGATTGAA
This sequence comes from Procyon lotor, assembly GCA_028646535.1. Lineage (NCBI taxonomy): Eukaryota > Metazoa > Chordata > Mammalia > Carnivora > Procyonidae > Procyon > Procyon lotor. The sequence goes on along the minus strand of CM053615.1, from coordinate 37,105,268 downwards.
TGTGTTTGCTTTACGGGTGAACTACAGGAATTCTGCTCTTGGCAAGAAGGGAAAAAAGGTATGGATTTGAGTACAAATAAAACCTGTTTTTCTTAATGCACCTGTATTTGATACTTAGGAAAAAAAGCACATTATTTTGTAATATATACATATTTTATAAAACCTGAAGAAAAAGTCATAATGATAGCAGTGTATATGTTTCAAAGTTGGATTTATTTCCTTTTATCATCCAGATTTTAGGCTAGAGTCTGGCATATTTGAAAAATATCTGACTAATGTCTGTACCTATGTATATGTATAATATATCCAGTATTAACAGAGTTACCCGTGGCATGTGGAAACCACTGATTAGTTTTCACTTTTATTTTCCTGTACTTTCTATAATACACATAAATTACATCTATACTCAGAAAAATAAAAATTTTGAAACTTAGAAAAATAAAAATAAGAAACATTAAACATGCCTAATTAATGTTTAAAGTTTATCCTTTTTTTCCAGTTTTAATTTTCCATAAAAGATTAGCTTATGAAAGTAAAATCTCTTTCCAATCATTTTAAATCCACTGACAATTTCTTTATCTATAAGCAAGGAATTCAAGATGTAATTAGTAGTATTAGCATACCATCATTCACCTACTCTAGAACTGCCAAGACATCTGTCTACTGCAGAAAATTCTAAAAGGGTGAGAGGTGGAAAGTGTGAGGCTGGAGGTTAGGGGATATAGGTGGAGTAGTTAGCTTATCTAGTTAAGCAATTCTTAGCTAGTTACAAACCAACAGAGTCAACTGTAATAGAAGGCAAAAACCTTTTTTCAACAAGGTAAAGAGAAAAACTTGTGCAGAATAGAAGGCAAGGAGGGCAATACCACCTCAGCAGGTCAGAATTAGCACCAAGATTAATACATCAATACTACATAAAAAAATAACCATAGAATTATCCCTAAAAGGTCAAAATGTAAAAAGATGGACAAATTGTATCTCTAAAATTAACTGAATGGCCCTGCCTTTGTAAAACTGTAACAGATTGAGAAAAAGAAATCAAGCAAACAAATTCCAGTTAAATCGTATTTATTATATAAAGAGATCCTATAACTTGGTATGAAAAACAAAGCAAGTCCAATAGGTATCACAAGGGTAAACGACTTGAACATTCAAAGAGGAAACAGAGCTACTAAAAAACACAAATATTTAGCCTCATTGATAAAGAAATGATTGGGATGCCATTTCTTGCTTATTTAATGCATAAAGTTAACATCAATTTCTACTTTTTCTATTTTCTAAATATACTCAACTGTGCTATTTTTAGTAATAAAAAATTAGCCATTTAAAAAAACATAGAAAGTATGAAATTCTCTGCCAAGGCAGAAACCATAAAAAGCATTAAAATGAATCAACACTTATATGGGCAGTAAGGTTCAGATCCCTGGAAGCCACTTCCTTTTGTCTGGGTTCCTGAGTTTTATTATGGGATTGTCAATGAAGAGAAGATCGTTCCCGATTTATACCATGACAATCTCCCAAGTGTAGGGATATATTTATATGTATGTAAATGTGCATATGTAAATTTTTCTTTAGGTAGGCAATTATTCTAGGAAAGTACTCTTCAGAATCACTCACTACATACAAAGGTCTCCTATGACTCCCATTCACTGAAAAGATCTCATTAAGATCTCCCTATATGAATTCTCAACCAGTACGGATGCCCTTGGTATTTCAGAGGCTGAACATCTAATTTAGTACCTGTCTAAAAACCAGCAGTGTCCTAGGCTTTCTGTAGCTGGCTTCTTAGGGAATCTGAAGTTGGTCCCATTCTTTAGACATAGCCAAAGGGACATTTTTCTGATTTGATACAGAACTGTGTCTATCTCCTGCTTGCTCAGATCACAGCCTTGAGGCAGATCACATAAAGCTCAGGATGCACTTGGGCTAGAGCAACCACCCCAAATCAAATGATCATGTTAGAATAACTAAGTTGGGAGACTGAACTTAAAATCTTATAGCTTTGTTCAGCATATTTCTTTCTTAGCTTTCCTCACATAAGTTTTACTGAACAAAAAGGCAGAAAACAGCAGAGCTTACTTAAACTTACTCAGCAAAACCAATTATCGGAAACCTGAGCTCTGCTAAATAGCCTGTATAAAAACAACTCTATAGAAAACAATACACAGCAGAAAAATATGTTTCATCTGAAATAACAATTTAGTCAAATGACAGATTTGGTAGTCAGCCTAATATATTGTAGCCCTAATCTATCTCAATTTAGTATGTATGACTCTATAGATACTTATTTTTTGGTACTGAATTCCCATTTAAATAGAAATAGCTGCTAAGTAGAAGAAAAAAATTAATTTAAAGACAATTTCTCTATACCTAAAATACCAATCAATTTAAAAATTATATGTGTATGTGCATGGATGTATGAATGCATATACATATGTATGTAACGTATGTACACACATACTTATATTCGCTCTCTCTTTCTCTCTCTCCAGAGAGATACAAAACCCTGCCTTAGGGCTATACTGTTTATTTCTCCTATCTAAGAAACTTCACAAATTCTGAACGCACTCAATCAGGTGAATTGGCAACGATGTCAAAAACTATATGAAAAAAGGGAGGTAGGTAATAATATTTGGTGACCTTTTGTTTATTTTAGGTCAGAGCAGGCAGCCTCCCATTGATGTTTTGAAGTAAAAGATGAAAACTTGCAGCTTTGAAGCATAAGGAACATAATCATACATTTACTACGATCACCTACAATTTGACTTACACAATACCACAAACACATCTAAAACATTTTTCTACATATCTTTCTACATTTGTTAAACAGCTGGCTATGTTGAATACATTTTCAGAATGCATTTGTTAACCATATGATAAACACAGAGCCAAACAATACAAATAACATCAATTACCATTTTATCTAATAACTGTACCAATCATTATAAGAAGATACAACTAAAGGGGAAGTGTGAGATCATCCATGATGCACTGCAAAAGTACTACATTTTAGTCCTAAGAATGATCTGAAGGTGCTGAAAGAGGTGATTCTCTAGAAGGTGATCCAGGGTTTTCCTCAGGTGGAAAAACTGTGAGAGTACAAGCTCGAATGCCACCAAGTGATTCTGGAAGGTCAAAAACTTTATGCCATTCATCCTTTTCTGGGTCATATTTCTGGACAATTTCTACCATACAACGATTATTCCAAGAATATCCACCTACAACGTAGATTTTATTTTCAAAGACGGCAACTCCAACATCACTTTGACCTCTTAACATAGCAGCAATTGGTGTCCACTGGTCAAGGGTTGGTGAATAGTATTCACAGCTTAGAACATCATCATAATCACTTGTTCCTCTGAAGTGATTGCCACCAATGACATAGAGCTTGTCTCCAACTGTACACATGCAGTGCAGACCTCTGACTGTGGTCATTGGAGCCTTCTGTGTCCATTTGTCTGTATCTGGGTCAAAACACATGAGCTCATTTTGGAAGGTGTCATGAGTAATTCCTCCTGAAATATACATTAGGCCTCCGTACACTGTTCCAGCATGGCCATAGTGGGGTTCACTCATTTTTGCAACATAGCTCCACTCATTCATCCTTGGGTTGTAACATTCTACTGTGGCCAGTTCACCAGCTGCACTTCGCCCACCAACAGCATATAAATGTCCTTTGAGGGCACTCAAGTGGAAGAATGTGCGCTTTTCATTTAATGACGCAACCTGCATCCATTTATTATACCGAGGATCAAACCTGAAAACTGTATCAACAGCAGTTTTTCCTTTCGTATCATAATTGCTTTGACCACCAACTACATAAAGAAAGTTTCCAATGACAGCAATACCATGCTGATAACGAGGAGCATCCATGGGGGCCAGAGATCTCCATTCTTGTGCCCTTTCATCATACATCCGTAATTCCTTACTGACAACCAGCTGCTGTCTCAAAACTCCTCCTAATGTGACCAAGTGTGTCGAGTCAGAGCGAATGGCAGTTCTATCTGACTGCATCACTGGCTGCATATATGGCATCATTTGGTAATTGCTAGCTTCTAAAAGCAAATTCACACAGGTATTGTCTGTTCTCATGAAATCTACTGTCTGCACGTAATTGATGAGATCCTGGGGTGTCATCAAAGGAAATCGAATATTCTTCATTAATTTTGCAGCATAATCCATCCGAGGGTCTTCCAACCTTAGCCAGCGACAGGCAGCCTTGAAGAGCTCAAGTTCAGAACAGTGCTTAAGACTATTACTAGAAAGCACAAAGGCAAGCCGTTCAAAGGGGAGTTTCAGAAACTCCCCAGTACTCAGTAATGCAGGAAAATTCTTTAGGATGAAATTATTGACATATTTATCCACTTCGATAAGATTGTAGGTGTTAGCAATTCGTCCAACTTCAACACAGTTATCTAAAGAGACTCCCGAAATAAGAAATACTTTGCAGAAGTCCAAAACAGGTAAAATTTGTAAAAAGCTGGCAGCTTCAAGTGTATCCTGGAGATTGTCCATGTTAAGGGAAAGTTTCGCAGTATAAATAAAATCAATTATTTTCTTCAGACCAACTTTGTTCACCCCATGAAGCTTAATGCACATTAAATCTTGTTCTTTCATTCCACCTGTGAACATCGCCTTGAAATAATCACTAGCAGACGCCATCATAGCTCTGTGAACCGGGAAGATTTCATCTCCATCACCTGGTACCAGGGTCACATCACAAAGCAACCCTTCTATTCTAAGCTGATCAAAGCCTTGCAATACCACCGAACTGTGAGTATTGCTGGTAAAAAAACGTGTGGTTCCTGCCTTGCAAGGCTGCAAATGGGCGGAGACGCCCATCTCGCCGTTACCAAGAGACACTTTCATGTGAAAGCCTTCCTCTGGCACACAGATCTGTGCCCGAGCACGCAGGCAGAACCTGAAAGCTTTCAAGGAAACCTGGCAGCCGAAAGAGCTGGAGGGCTCGCCTTCCTTCTCAAGGGCAAGCGGTCACTGTGGCACCCCTCACAACACACCAGTCAGTCATCCACCGAAAACTGTTGGACAGCAGGACCACAAAGGGCTGTGGGACCTCAAATCTGATTATTATGCAGATGATTCACCAGAAGGCGGTTAAGGGACCCGGTTCACCTGGTCAGGCCTGCGCTGCCGCTCCTCCAGCAGTTCCGCTCCGGGCCAAGGGCGAGGCGCCGCCACGTACTGCGGCTCCCGAGGCGGCGAGGCCGGCCACCCGAGCCAGCGGCCCGCTGCGCCCTCCGCTGTCACCAGAGCGCCGCCGCGGCGACTGGCGACTGTGTTGGGACGAGGGCCTGGAACACGGGCCTGGCTTGGGCCTGGGCCTGGAACACGGGCCTAGCCCCGGACGCCGAGCCGGTCCTTCCGGAAAAGCCTCGTCCCAGGATCCCCCGGGCTAGGAGCGGCCGAGGCGGCTACTGCGGCTGCGCGGCCGCTGAACGCGTCAGTGGGCGGGCGTATGGGGGATGCGGAGGAGGGGCGCGCTAGGCGCGCGAGGCGCGATGGGGGGCAGTTGAGGAGGAGTTGCGCTGCGGGGTCCCCGCGAGCTGACTGGCCTCTCCAGGTCACCGTGTTTGTGAGATTCCATCGGCCCCAGCGGTTGCTCGTCTGTGATGCTGCGCGTTTGGTATAAACTTGGCACGGCGCCCGAGCTCTCCAGCTAAATTCATACTTTCTCTTTAAGATTTACACTTCCTGGCTTCTGCCTTTTGAATGAAATGCGGCTTTTGTTTAAATTGAAAAGAAACAGGGCAGAAGAGGGCCTGCGGGCAAGATGCTGAAAACTGTTCCTCAATAAAGCGCTAGTGTTATGATTTTTATGCTACACAATGTAATAACACCTCACTTTTGGTTCATATATTCATATTACTAATCAATTAAATACATGTGTCTCGAAATACCAAATTGTGACCATGGCATGTAAATCATATAGCCTGAATTTTTGCTGTGCATTACAATTACATATTGTTTTCCGCTCACATTTTTAAATGGCTACACAACTTTCCAACTATACATACTATAGTTTCCTTTGCCCAGTATTTATTCCTGAATATATACCTTCTTGTACTTCATTTTTTATAGACTCTTAATAAACTAAAATCTAGGCAGAAAAGTTTCTCCTATATTTAGACAGGGGAACACTAAGGATTCAAGACGTATAAAAATTTCTTTGCAATGTTGTCACCAGCAATGTTTGTGCATTTCCCCCGTATTTATTTTCATTTTGTGGATATTTTCATTAACTTACATTTCTTCAGTAGTAAATTTCAATTTTGCCATATGAATAAATGTACATTTTGACACAATTTCTTCCAACATTTCCCACAGTTTGAAGAGTGTCTTTTAAATCTATCTACTTTCTTTTTGCGTATTCAAACTAGTAAGAATATAACTATATTCTAAAAGGTAGTAGCCCATGGATGCAGGGGGTAGTGGCAGGCAGCCCCACAGGGGACTTGATTCCACGACCTTGGGTTCATGACCTGAGCCAAAGGCAGATGCCTAATGGACTGAGCCACCAAGGCATCCCTATATTTTTATTCTCTTTATTTAAAGTTTTACTGTCAAACCTTTTTGCATTTCTTTATTTTTAATAAATAAATACCAAGACTGATTTTGTAGCTCAGTTGAAGGTACAGTTCATTCATCCATTTGATTCAATTTAGATACTTAAGTTGCTAAATCACAGGCACTGTCCTTGCCTTCAAGATAAAAAAGCTGAATAAAAAAAAACAAAGTGCCAGGGGCCTGGGTGGCTCAGTTGATTAAGCAGCTTTCTTCTGCTGAGGTCATGATCCCCGCAGTGTCCTGGGATTGGCATCTTGGAATTGAGCCCTTCATCAGGCTCCCTGCTCAGCAAGGAGTCTATTTCTCCCTCTGCCGGCTGCTCCCTCTGCTTGTGCTTTCTTGATCTCTCTCTCTCTCTGACAAATAAATAAATAAAATCTTTAAAAAAATAAATAAAAGGCTAAGATGTCAGGCATCATTGCTCAACCGTGTTTAAGTACTAGTGGGCTAGAACATTTTTTCATTTGTGTGCTAGTTTTAGTTCTCTTTATTTGGGTTTTATTTTATGATGCTAACTAGTTTTATATTGTCCTTATGCATTATGTTTTTATATATCCTTAATTCTTAAAAATAGGTATAATCCTCTCATGTAGATGGTGGCTACAGTCCTATGATGGACCTCTTTGTCCCATTTCCTTTACATTTTCTTTGAGTTCCAGTATGTCGAACATGTAGAACCAATACTCTCCCATTCCCATTCTGCTATAGAGCTTATGAATTACCAGTTCCCATTTATGTTTTAAATCTTTCACATGTTTTTCTATATCTCATTAGGATTTTATTTTCATCTATGACTTGAGATGAGAATCTACATAGATTTGTGTCTGGATCACCAGGCATTTATCCTGTTACCAATTACTGAAAGTCCTTTTCTTCTGTATTAACATCTAAGATACCTTGAATTCCAAACTTAATTACTACTGATAATACAACAATTTCTGGGATTATTTTCTTAATTATTCTGGCCACCTATGTTTCCTTACTGGCCCCATGTTTATGCTGTTGCTGCATTATAATCCAGTTCATTTTCTGATAAAGCTAGATCTGTAAAAAATTTTTCCTGTTCTCTTCTTGGATATTTTTGCTTAGTGATCTTTCCTGATTAACTGTTGAACTGTCCTACAGAGGTCAGCGTTGGTTTTATAAAAATCATGAAATTTTGTGGACTCAGATATAACCATACTGCAATGAATATAAAATTCTGAGAAACTTCTTCATCAGATAGAAAAATGAAGTTGTATCGGAGAATTTCTCTTTCACAAAAATCTAAGTTAAGGAACAAAAAATAGATGAAAATAATCAGAAAGTACAAATGTAGCGGCCAAAAAGAGAAGTCTAGGGAAAAAAGAGGAAGAAGTTAAAAAAAAAAAAAAGATTAAAAAACTAGAAATCCAGAGCTCCTGCTGGCTGAGTCGGTTAAGCGTCTGCCTTTGGCTCAGGTCATGATTCCAGAGTCCTGGGATCAAATTCTACGCTGGGCTCCTTGCTCAGCAGGGAGTCTGTTTCCTGCTACCCGCTGCTCCTCCCTCTGCTTGTGCTCTCTTTTTTTTTTTTTTTTTTAAGATTTTATTTATTTGACAGAGAGAAACAGAGCGAGAGAGGGAACACAAGCAGAGGGAATGGTAGCGGGAGAAGCAGGCTTCCCACAGAGTGGAGAGCCCGATGCGGGGCTCGATCCCAGGACCCTGGGATCTGATCTGGGCCGAAGGCAGACGCTTAACGACTGAGCCACCCAGGTGCCCCTGCTTGTGCTCTCTTGAGCTCTCTCTCAAATAAATAAATAAAACCTTAAATTAATCAATCAATCAAACAGAAATCCAACTTAAAGAATCACCCATAGCTCACTATGGGAGATTCTGCTTGCTGATTCTATGTGGCATTCTTCATGGAACTCCTGTTCTCCTCAAAGTCTGCTCAACTTCCCTGAGACTCAGTTTTCTCAAATGGAAAAATGGAGTAAAAAATATTTGCAGAGCTGATGTAAGTACATTTAAGAGCCCTTAGGACATCCTCCTCCTCGGAGTCAGCACTTAGTAAGTGCTGACCATTTTCTTCATTTTCTCTATTACGTGTCTTCTATGAACTGGTTGAAAACTGCCATCTTGCTCTTGATTGCTGCCTGACAAAAATCAGCTAATTCTAGCCATAAACCTGAAGAAAACGGGGATGCATCACATCAAAGTCATGTTTGATTTCTGTCCAGTCAGCATAGCGACTGGTATCCGTATCTGAGACGGGGAGGAACCTCCTAGACTTGAATGGGAAAGACTGCTGTCCTGGATCTATTCCTTCACTAATTTCCTTCTTCTTCAGTGCAGCAATTACCAGGGAGCTCCCCTGCTCCATCCCTCCCTCCCTTTCTGCCTCTCTTCGTGCTGCCCTTTCAGTCCACCTGCTTGCTTCCTGCCCTGCTGTGGTTTCTGGCTAAATGTTTTCCCAGATGAACACAAATAGTTGAATGAGATTTCCAGATTTTGTAAAAACACGTGGAAGAGAAGTCTCCCCTTCTTTAGGCTGAGTACTTTCTGTAGCTACAGGGCAGCAGCCCACTAGTTCCAAGGAAGCAGAAAGTAGGTGCAGTAACTGTGGGCCAATAAAGAGCCCAAGGTGGGCTAATAAAAGGTGACCAAGGGTGACAGGGCTAGAGACCAAGTCTGTGGAGGGCAGGCTTCTGGTCTGTGTAGATGAGCTCCTTTGGGGGAATTTTCCTCCGGAACCCATAAGGGGCTCTTTCCTAGCAGGAACTGACCCTCATATTGGGGGGTCAGTTTGTAGACCAGAGTCTTCGATACAAAGAATGAGTCTTCATGTTTAGGCACCGCGTGGCACCTTTGGGCCTAGGGCAGCTATGTTGAGAGAAAGGGGCCAAAATGTTTCCTTTCTCCAACTTGTACAAACTCACAGATCCTGATCAATGACCAGCTAGGAAGTGGAGTTGGCGTAACAATTTGAGGGTAAAAACTGCAAAGATATTTAGAGTACAACCTCGTATTGCATGGTGCATTACATTTCTCCGTTAATAGTAAATTCCCCGTTTCACAAATTCATTTTTTTATACCAGATCTCTTGATTTTTATAATTAGAAAAATCGGTTCATCCAAACTTTGCATCCGGATTGCAACATCCTTTTTAATGCTGATGCAGTAGTAAAAGAGCAGTCTTGCTCCATGTCCGTCTGGAAATTTCCCAATCACCCCTTGTGAAAAGCCTAGCTAATTATCACATCTTCGATGAATGCTAATTCCTTGGCAGAATTTTTTTTTTAAAGATTTTATTTATTTATTTGACACACAGAGCGAGAGAGATCACAAGTAGACAGAGAGGCAGGCAGAGAAGAGAGATGGAAGCAGGCTCCCCGCTGAGCAGAGAGCCCGATGTGGGCTCAATCCCAGGACCCTGAGTTCATGACCTGAGCTGAAGGCAGAGGCTTTAACCCACTGAGCCCCCCAGGGGCCCTGCTTGGCAGAATTCTGAACTCACAATGCTGAATGCCTAGAGCTGCCCCATGGTTTTTTTTTGTGTATGTTTTTTTCTTTTTTCAGCACTAAGTACCTTATCTATGTTCCTATTCTGTTCCCGGAAGACGAGAGCCCCTGGAAGGAGAGACTTTACCTGATTCATCACAGAATAGGTATTAACGAATGGTTCTAAGAGCTGTTGCCTGCTTTTCACTGTGATAGCACCTAATTAAAATATACCGAGACCTTCTGGTTGTCCTTGCATCACATCTGATTTTTTCTTTGTTTGTTTTTAGTAGATTCCCCAAATTAAAAGTACATTAATATGAATGAAACATAGAACCTTGTGATTAAGATAAAACACCTGGAAGGCATGCAGAGTGCAGCGGCTAAAGAATATATCAAGACCATTAGGGGCTCCTGGATTGCTCAGTGGGTTAAAGCCTCTGCCTTCAGCTCAGGTCATGATCTCAGGGTCCTGGAATCAAGCCCTGGATCAGGCTCTCTGCTAACCAGGGAGCCTGCTTCCCCCTCTTTCTCTGACTGCCTCTCTGCCTATTTGTGATCTCTCTCTCTCTCTGTCAAATCAATAAATTAAATCTTTAAAAAAAAAAAAAAGACCATGGAACAGTTAAGGAAAATGGGTTTCAAATCACACTGACTGCATCAGATGACTGGGTTATCTTTGTCATTGTGAATAAATAATGTCTAAACCTTCCTTGGAGGGAGTGTGGCTGACTGGTCAGAGAGCTCATTTATCACTCACTTCTCCCATCAGAGGTGTTAATTCCGCCGAAGTATAGAAACGGAGGAAAGCCCAGACAAGCATAGCCATCCCAGTAAAGGGCTATGTGGCACCCTGACCTGTCCCCAGTCTGCTCCCGGAAGCACTTTGAACCTCCTGTTTCCTGCAGGGGATGCACACAATTTCCTTTTTGAGGGTATCTTTCTGGAGCAGCTAAGCAACTGTGGGAGCAGACATTCTTTTCTGGGGCAGGGAGTGGGGGTGGGGAGGTCCTGGGAAAGACTGTGCTCTGCTATCTTTGGGATCCACTGGGTCATTACTCGCTCTGACCTCTTTACCTCCAACCTTTCCCTACCTGCTCGGCCATTTTACCCCTCACTTCTATTTTATCACCACCTCCAAATCCATTTTTATCACTGGATCCTGTAATATCCAAGGATCGTGTTTACCCCACCACTGGCCTTTTACTTTCAACACACAGAGCGTGCAGATACTAGAACCTTCTCCCCCACTTTGTCTCTTGTGTTCACCTACACTTATCAAGTTCTCCTTTCCCTCCTCAGTTATATATGTTCTAAGAACAAACTCCATGGCCAAGATTGTAAAGCCCCCTTGGAAGAATCCCCCAAGTAGGTCAGAGAAAAGAGATTCAGTCCCCAAACTGGATTACTCTTTCCCTGCTCCCTCACCCATGGCAAAGGAAGGTCAGACAGCCAAGAGAGGGGGCCCTCCAATCCTTCTCATAGGTTTGTAGAATGACCCTGAGCCTCCATCAGGCTTACTGGGATCCATGGCAAACAGAGTACACAGTATTCAGAAATGACCATCAACATAGACCAGAATAGTCCATTAGAAGAGAAACTCCACAGTCTTCTGACCTATGTCTCGGGTCATTATGTTACTGTGCCCTTACTATCTAATGATATAAACTAACTTTTCATCAGAGAAAGAGAGATACTTCATTGTTGACTCCAAGAAAGTAGCTAATCCACATGGTCCATCCAGGAAAAATGAAAAGGCTATAAAATAGAAATAATCCTTTGGCAGAACTGGTCAAGCAGAGCCCTCTCATTGTTTTGAATGTCTTTGTAATGTAAACTGGAATCGGGCTTCCCTCCTCTCCAGACAGAGTCTTCTCACATGCCTAAGAGGTCAGGAAAATATGGTATCGATTTATCCCTCCTTTCCTTTAAAACGACATTGTTTTTATATTTTTCTATTCAGTTAAGACTCAGAATGTGTTGCTATGTGTGAAAGATTGTACTATACATAATGCAGGTAAAGAGATCAAGAGTCACATCCCCACCACGAATTAGCTCCTAGTCTAGTTGGAAGAAAGAAATGTGATCTGTTACATTTTAGTGCCATATGCCACATGATAGGAGTTGTGCTCTGAGAGATTAGTAGAGTCAGACTATCAGGGCTTTCCGGTAAAAGTAACAGTCTTAAATGAGTCATGAAGAACAAGAAAGAGAAAGTAGCACGCATAAGAGAGTATGTACCTGTCCAGGGGAATATCATATCAGCTTGGGTTTCCAGGGGCCCTAAATGGACAATCTTGTATATTGTGATGTTGGAGGTTAGATACTCAAGAAGCAGACCCTGAGATGAGAGATTATTACCTGCAAGGGGTTTATTGGGATGTGCATGGGTCAATAATTGGGGCAGAGAGAATTGGGGCAGAGAAAGTTGAGCTGCTGTGCAGTCCTATCAGGGCTTTAGCAGATCCCAAGGGAGCTCTGAGGCTGAGATGACCCTTTAGAGGTAAGAGTACAGGTGCCAGGCCTTTCTACCCTACCTGGACCAGTAATTGGATACAGGCTGCCCCCAGGAGGGGGAAAGAACTTTGGGCTAAATGATTCATTTAGCAAAGAGGAGTTTCCAGAGAAGGCCAATGTAGGAGAGCTGTCAGCTCGAAGCCCTATCAGTAGCTAGAGGGAGTAGGTCTTTAGGTCTTACAGGCAGCTTTGAATTGTGTATCAGATGTCTATTATAAATGCTAAGGTGTTGGCATAAATGCTAAAGTGTTGTACATATAATCCTATGTACTCATAGGATTATAGGAAACAATTGAATCCTGGAAATAATATGACTAGAGTTATATTTGTAAACTAAACATATTTGACGCCATCAGCTTACTTGAGAAGATGCCATAGCAGTTGGACAGGAGGGTTCCTTAGAATGATCTGTAGTATTTCTCTGTGGACGACTTTCTATCTCCAGATTTCTAAGTCATTTGCAAAAAAATAACACCATCTTTCCAAGTCTTGTTACTCAGGTAAGAGACCTCAGGTCCCTCTAGGAAGTGGAGAAAGAGCCCTGAAGAAATATGACTGCGTTAACATGGCCAACTGAGAAGCCAAATAAGCAAAGAGAATGTGTAGGGAGGAGAAGAAGAATATCTTACCATCTAATTACTGCCTTGTTACTACTTGCAGAAATTAGCTCTGCAGTCTCCAGATGTTTGTTCTTTCTTCTTGGAATGTAAAAAAAAATTTTTTTTTTGAATTATTCCTTTTGATAAAAGTTTGTCTCTTCCTTTTGCTTCTTTCGGATGGGTTTGGTCATACGCAAGTTTTCAACTTAAGTCGCAAAAAGGCACAACAGGATTATGCTGGACAATGTATATGATATTTATGAGAAGCAGTTTATGGATATGATATTTGTTGTCTCTGACTGGGGGCATGACTGTTGCAGATGGGATCACGCAACTGGGCACCTCTGAAATAGTGTGAATGGGAAGGACATAGATACTGGGAAGCCATGGGTGGAATAGAGTAGGACACATTATCTGTTCTCACAGCCCTTCTAGATCTGCCCTCCAGCCATGACTTCAGGATCTGCAAGGTAAACCAATCAGATAGCTGATTGGCTATCAGGAGCTGCCGGTGAGCCAATCAGATAGCTGTTCTCAAGAATTTGTTTCAAGATAGCCAGAACCTGAGACTTAGGAGCCAAGTCACCTTAATAAGAATGTTCTGAGGTTATTAGAGTTTATGTAGTCTTTACCCCTTCTCAGTCTATACTGTTTAACCTTTACTTGGATTCTATGAAGTATCATTATATTCCTTGCAGCACATTTTTTAAAAAAGATTTAATTTATTTGTTAGAGAAAGAAAGAGCACAAGCAGAGTGAGTGGCAGGCAGAGGGAGAAGCAGCCTTGACCCCGAGGTGGGACTTGATCCCAGGACTCTGGGATCACGACCTGAGCTGAAGGCGGCCGCTTAACCAACTGAGCCACCCAGGTGCCTCAAAAGTAAAAAATATAACATAACTATGTTTTATCATAGATTTACTTATCCATTTTAAAATTTCTACTACATATACCTTATAACATGCAGAGTATTTTATAACTGTAGTATATATATGATAAATAAAAATAAAACACTGGAGCTGTGTGCTCAGCATTTTTTTCTGAGAGGAGTAGAAGGTGAATATTGAGTACCTGTATCTCCTTAACCCTGGGTACTCCACCTTAAAGACACAGGTGGACATTCTCTGGGATTCCATGTATGTGTTAAAAGTTGACGGTTGCTGCTTTAGTCACAGGAAATAGCTCAAGAGTTATAAATGTACACTTTTTTGGACATGTTAGGTATACTTGGGGAGCGAGATTGTGTGAGATGGCGTACCCACAGCACTGAGTAAATGTCACAACCTCCTCTCCCAAGGTGGTTGTGGGCTGGACAGATCCAGTGCCCACAAGGCACCCCTTCCAGATCCTGGGCTCACAGAGAGCCCTTGCCCTGCTTCCCCTGTGCCTTGCTCCCCCTTCACCTCAACTCTCATCTTCCCACGTTACCTGTCTGGGTAGTTAGCAAATATCCTATCACTAGCACAAGTGCAGTCAAGATCTAGGGCTCCCGGGGCAGCTGGGTGGTGCAGTCCCTTAAGCGATCAACTCTTGGTTTCAGCTCAGGTCCTGATCATAGGGTCCTGAGATGGAGCCCCGTGTAGGGCTCTGTGCTCAGTGCAGAGTCTGCTTGACATTCTCTCTCCTGCTGCCCCTCTGGCTTGTGCTGTAAATAAATAAAAAAATTGCATACATACAAACTTTTTTTTTTTTTTAATACAGAAATCTTCTTAGAAAAAGATCTAGGGCTCCCTCCAGGAGTCTGGGGGCTCAAGTAGCATCCAAATATTCAGGACAGAGATGAGGCCAGTCTATGACTTCATAAGGTTTTAGCACCAAGCACTTGCAAAGGTATTGAGCTGGCCCCACCAGAGAGAAGGGACTCTTAACACACATAGAAGACTATGGTCAGTGCTACTTACAGATGGGCAAAATCTGTGATATCCATCTGTTTTTTTTTTTAAAGGATTTTATTTATTTATTTGACAGAGAGAGAGAGATCACAACTAGGCAGAGAGGCAGGCAGAGAGAGGGGGGGGGAAGCAGGCTCCCTGCTGAGCAGAGAGCCTGATGTGGGGCTCCATCCAGGACCCTGAGATCATGACCTGAGCCGAAGGCAGAGGCTTTAACGCACTGAGCCACCCAGGTGTCTTATCTATCTGTTTTGACACAGACTCCGATCTCAAAATGAACTCTCCCTGCTGGTTAGTCATCCTGGGCAAGGAAGCCCCCTCCTCAGTGAGACGCTCCCCTGCTCCATAGCATCAGTGTAGGGCAAAGGGCAAAGGGGTCACCGGGTCTTCAGTGACAGGAATGTTCTCACTGCAGACACACAGCACTTATAGGAAAGTGAGGAGAGAGTGAGGAAGAGTCAGGCCTTGAGTGAGTGAAAAGAAGAGAAACAAATGAAGAGGGACAGAAGGACCCTTGGGCAGGAAGGATGGAGAATGTCCCCATCACCACTAATTGGGGCACACTCCCCTGCCTGCTCTTCTCCCCTACTACCTGACTCGGGATCCACCTGCTGGTGACCGACTAGAACACTGAGAAGTGACATGGCCCTGGTGCCATCTTGGCAAGAGTGTGTGTAAGTGTGTTGGTGTGTTCGTGTGCAAGGAGCAGGTTGGGGAGAGGGTGTCTTTGTGCACAAACACAATGCCTGTAAAACCCTTTTTTGATTAAGTGACTCTCTGATCCCAGAGAATGTCCACCTGTGTCATTTAAAAAAAAAAGAGTTTATTTATTTATTTTTGCTAGAGCAAGCAAGCAAGAGAGAGAGAGCTGGGAGCCAGACGATATGGGACTCGATCCCAGGACCCTCAGTCTATACTGTTGGGATCACAACTTGAGCTGAAGGCAGGCGTTCAACCGACTGAGCCCCCCCAGGTGCCTGAATAGCCATTCTTCATGGCATCGTGCAGGATCTTGCACTCAATGTGAATAGTTGGCTTATCAGGCCTGAGGGGTCCTCTGTGATTGCCGTATACTTGGTAGAGTCATGGGCTATCTTCTTCAGGACACACACAGTGCTTGCACCACAGGTGGGTGATCGTGACAAGCATGCAGTTTTCCTGGGCTCCCCTGGGACCACTATTCAGCCCACTGAAGCCAACGTGGTGAAACGTGTTAAAGGACTCTCCATAGTCCTCTACCTCCAAGTGGTCGGGATCAATGCCACAAAAGGGCTGAGTGGAGTGACTGCTGAGAAGAAGAGCCACAAAACAGTGGAGTCACCAAAAAGGAGGAGTCCCCATGAAATAGAGAGAAGAGCCAGGGAAGCCACCTGTTGTGCCATTTCTACCTGGAGGAGAGAAGAGGGTGAGGTCAATGTAGCTCATCTTGGCTCTCCTACAGTCTCTTCACCTACATTGGCTCCCATATCCACAGAGAGAAGCAACCCTTATCTCCTACAGGCAGGTGTACCCTTATGCAGCAATTCAAACCTAAGAAGAAGAATGTTTGCTTTTTGTTACATAATTAGTAATACTGAACTTAATTTAAAAAAATTTGATTCTCCTTGGGCACCGGAGTGGCTTAGTTGGTTGAGCATCTGACTCTTTATCTCTGCTCAGATCTTGATCTCAGGATCATGAGCTCAAGCCCCGTGTTGGGCTCTGCTTAAAAAAACCTGATTCTCCTAAGTTGAGTTTCAGACAGGATGAGTAACCACATAGGTAGAAGATCCAGGGCTAAAGAACTCAGAGGAGGTGACCCTCAGGACAGTGACCTTCCTTATGTTCTCAAGGGCAAACACGACTCATCCAAAGAGAGGTAGTGGCTTCACTTTCTGAGGGACTGATGGTGGGTCCCATAACAAGTCACATCTGCCTCCCAGATCTATACTTTTCTCCAGAAACACACATGGGGTTGGGTAATCAGAGAAGCTGTGTACTCACAAAGAGCTCCCTCTAGATCTTCCAAAATTTGGGAGGGGGGCACATCACGGGAGGGATCTCTTACACTAGCTCTGCTTCTACCTGTTTCCCCTTCTCCTTCCCTAACTCTTGCCCACATGGACAATCTGACAATTTCTTGGTTGCTTTTAGGGTCATGCAAGTGTCTTACACCCAAGTGAGAGTCTCCCTAAGGAAGGTGCCATCAAGTAAAATTTATTGGTTGCAATACATACACATTGCAGATAGATGCTGCCAATTGTTCACCAAAAAATGGCCACATTAATCTGTATTCAAGAGTGTATGAATCCTTATGTTTCTGTACATTGACAAACACAAGATCTTATCATTTATTTATTTATTTATTTATTTATTTATTTATTTTTTACCAATCTAATAGGTGACAAATAGCATCTCCTGGCAACCATGACTTGTCCTTTTCCAATGGGCAGTAGTTGGGACCAGTCAGAGTGCAGTCAGGAAAACAAAGCCTACTTCCAGCTTTCCAGTCCCTTTCCTGAAACTGGAGTGGAGTTGCTTCAAAAGAAAAACAAATCTACTGGCAAAGCAGAAATACAGTAAAGGAATGGGAGCCCCAGCATCACAAAGCAGAGTTGAGAAGAGTAGATTTGGAGCTGACTTCAGCTTTAAGAGCAGTATATTTCCATATTCATTGGAAACTCATATATCTTCTGGGTTTCATACCTACAGCCAATGCATTTGTTGCTTCTGCATTGTCTTTTTCTGAGTTATTTAAAGAAATTCATTATTCATTTTTTTATACAAAGTTTTTAGACAACACACACTGAGTAGCATGCGTGTGTGCGCGCGCGCACACACACACACACACACACACACACACACACACACACACACGGGGCTGTAAGGTCTTCAGTTAGACCCTGGATGTGCTGCTCTGCCTTTATGGCTGCCCCCTCCGAATTTCACTGGTGACATCTAAATTTATGGTTTTCCTGTGTTCAGTGCCTAGAATTCTTTTCAGTTTAAACTCATGAACTAGGTTCTTACCCCATCTAGTTTTCAGGCTTGAAGCACAACTGTTTGCTGAGGTAGTCTGAAGTTCTGGAATCATATACCCAACAGCCTGTTTGATAGTTGGTATCTAATAAGCATCTCAACTTTATGTTACTCAAAACTGAAATCTCCTTTAAAAACCTGGAAACCAAATAAAAGCAAACACAACTCACCTTCTGCTCTTACTGTTTACCATTCGGTTAATGACAACTCCGTATTTTCAAGTGCTCAGGTTAAACACAAGAAATCATTCTCAACTCCTCTTTCTTGCCCATCATGTATTGAGTTTGATTGTCATCGAGGTTTCACACCATGTAGGGTTTTCATCCCTGAACTTGATAAAGCTCTGCATTTTGAGCACAAGACTTCTAAAATTGACTGAGTTATATTAATAGCTATGGTGCAAGCCTCCTTGAATTATTATATAAAGTCTACTTGATTATGATTTATGAATTATTAACATGCCTTCTGATTATTTTACTGATATTTTACTGGTTGTGCATTGATAGTTTTTTTTTTTTTTTTAATCTGAGTTTCTTACTTAATCCGTTAAAAAATACTTGAGGGGCACCTGGGTGGTTCAGTCAGTTAAGCATGTGCCTTCAGCTCAGGTCATGATCCCAGGGTCTTCTGATAGAATCCCGCATCAGGCCCCCTGCTCAATGGGGAGCCCGCTTCTCCCTCTGCTTCTGCCCCCGCTCATGCTCTCTTTCTCAAATAAATTAAAAAAAAAGTCTTAAAAAAAACTGACCCCCCAAACTCCTACCAAAGGTTTATACATTTCATTTAATATATTTCTACTTTCATTATTCTGATAATTTCCTATGGTCCTGTACTTCTTAAGGTCAAGGTCTTGCCCTTTACTCTTATCTACCCTTCCCCCACATGGGTCCTCATAATTGAGAGTCACTTAAATGTTTGTGATTAATTGATGCCCCAGAGCAGAAGCACTTTTACATCTCTTACTCCTACCCAGTATTCTGTACAATGTTAGGGATATCGTAGGTCCTGAGAGTGGTTAATAGAAGTGGCAAATGCAATAAGTTTAAAATAGTTGTGCCGGGGGAGGGGCGCTCAGTCAGTTAAGTCACCAACTCTTGATTTCGGCTCAGGTCACAATCTCACGGTGATGAGAACAAGCCTCAGTAGGGCTCCGGCTGATTGCAGAGCTTACTTAAGATTCTCTCCCTCTCCCGGGGCGCCTGGGTGGCTCAGTCGTTGGGCGTCTGCCTTCCGCTCAGGTCATGATCCCAGGGTCCTGGGATGGAGCCCCGCATCCAGCCCCGCGTCGAGCCCTGCATCGGGCTCCCTGCTCGGCGGGAAGCTTGCTTCTCCCCGTACCGTTCCCTCTGCGTGTGTTCCCTCTCTCGCTGTGTTTCTCTCTGTCAAATAAATAAAATCTTAAAAAAAAAGATTCTCTCCCTCTCCCTCTGTCCCACATCCTGCTCTCTCATTCTTTCTCTCTCTTAAAAAAACAAAAGTTGTGCCAGTAAGAGTGTTGGAAAACTTCTATCCCATTCCATTTTTCTCTGGTGGGTTACTGTGGTCCCAGGTGACCTATACATTGCTAATAAGGCATTTCTGAATCTTTCCCTCAATTTGCTACATGATTGGGTCAATTGTTTCCATTGTCCTATAGTATAGTTTTCTCAGCTTAAGAATAAGAATAATAGGAATACCATATTCCATTCAATATTCTATCCCATGTTCTGTTCCCTAAATAGTGAGAATACAACAGAGTTATTGCATTGAATACAATGCATATTGTCTTGAATACAAATTGAGTAATTGCATAATACATGAGGGACATACTAAACATAGTTATGATAGTTGTTACTGTGACAGGTATATCCAAAGGTATAAAAGCCATTATTTCATGCCTTTCGCCCAAAGATGATTATGCCACATTTGTGCCTTGCTTACCCCATAATTCTATTATGCAAAAACTCTTTCTCCTTCAGTTCTGAATGACAGTTTTGTGGCTAGAGTCTTCCTGGTTGGAAGTTTTTTGTTTTTGTTTTTGTTTTTTTTCTTTCAGCAGTTTGAGTATAATGTGTCATTGCCTTCTGGTCTGCGAAGTTTCTGATGAAAAATACATGAATTAAAACATATTTTTTTGGCCACCTTAACATTGTAGCAGAAATTAACCTTTAAAATTGAAGGAAATCACTTGTATATAGGCTCACATTTTCCCTTTCTCTGAATTCATGTCTTTCTCCCCAGAAACAATGGTGGATCTGCAAACACACCCCACACAGCACACTCAGTTCTGGCCGTGCATCCCGAGGAAACGTGACTCTGGTACATTGCTCTGGCTAAAATACTGCCCGACAAAGGAGAGGATCCACCCAGGGGTCAACCCAGAACAGGACCAGCTTCGTGAAAGGCACCGCACAGCATCCCTCAGCGGTCACGCCCGACAAGGGAGAGTTTGCTTTCTGTACTCGAGACTTCACCTGGTCCCGGAGTCCCCCGCGCCCCGACGGGGCTGGGGCCGCGCTCCAGTTCCCTGAGAAGCGGCTGTTCTCCCAGGAAAGCAGCCCTAGCTGGCCAGAGGTTCCCGCTGGTGGGCGGGGCCGTTTTGGTGAGTTCGGGCGCCTCCTGCTGGCCATTGGGGGTACAGCGACGGAGCCTTGCGTGCTGGGTTTCACTGTGGTTCAGAGGAAGCCTGAATTTCTGACTCCCCAGTTGTTCGGCTGAAGGCCATGGTGATGCTCTGCTTCATTTCTCAAATTTTACCTCTTAGTATACGCCATCTTCTATTTTTCCAATCATTTCCCATATTCACCTAAGTTTGTAGCATGAGTAATTGTTCTTTTTAATCCATAAGAACCAGTACTTCAGTGTTTTCTACACGGGAGTCACTGAAATGTTTGTAATTCAGTCCCTCTCTGGTGCAGGGGCTGGAACGCTCATGGGTCTTGTGTCCCAGATTCTCAAAAATTTATAGTGAGAATTAACGAAGCAATCTCAACGAGCCACCTGGGATATATTAAATATGGTTATTTTAAAATTATTAATAAAAGTATTACTTTTGTTGGTCACATTTTAGGTTCTCGGAAGTAATTGCCAATTGATCATTTCATTTGGCTTATACGAAATAATGAAATTACTTTGTCATTTGGTCTCTGTATGAACACATTTGGAGGTGGGAGACAAATTAATGACAACACAGAGAATTTGTAATTGGTGAGGTAGGAGACAATAAAGGAACACTGAAGTGTAAGAAGTCTAGGCTTTCCAGAAAATAAGCGTAGTTCACTACATGCAGTTTGCACAGGTGTCTAATGCTGTGGGTGAGGAGGCGGAGTTTGGAATCCAAGATAGCAGGTTTTTAAAACTGGATTTGTCATTGACTTCTTAGGTCATTCTATTTTATCTAAACTGTTAGGAGGTGCTGTTTAGACATAATAGTATTAACAACTACGTTGAAAGGATTGAATGGGTCCCTTACAAGGGCAGTGTATTTGTAGTTGCTATCATCATCGACATCAGCATCATTTTTGATAAAGTCTTTGATAAACTCTATGGAATTTGGTAGCTTCTTCAAGATAATCATCAAAGAGTAGCACTGTAACAGGGGCGCCTGGGTGGCTCAGTCGTTAAGCGTCTGCCTTCGGCCTAGGTCATGATCCCAGGGTCCTGGGATCGAGCCCCGCATCGGGCTCTCTGCTCAGCAGGAAGCCTGCTTCTCCCGCTACCATTCCGTCTGCTTGTGTTCCGTTTCTCTCTGTCAAATAAGTAAAATCTTTAAAAAAGAAAAAGAGTAGCACTGTAACATATAATGAGTCAACAATTAGGATTAATGTGCCATAAAAAAGTGAGGTCAGCATCAAAAAATCTGTTTTTCATCCCAAGTGAATGTGGAAACTAAAAGTAATAAAACTTTTGTCATACCCACAATATTTGGGGATCTTCTTATCAGGGTGTTCTGGACCGAATGTGTGTACCCAAAATTCATGTTGAAACCCTACCCCTCCGTGTAATGGTACGAAGAGGTGGAGTATTTGGGAGATAATTGGGATTAGGTGAGGGTATAGGGAGGTCTTGTAAATGCAATCCATGCCTTTATGAGTCACGAGAGAGTTTGCTTCCTCTGTCTGCTCTCTACCAGGTGTGGCTCCAAAGAGAAGTTGACCATCTGCAACCCAGAAGAGGCATCTCACCAGATCTGAACCATGCTGACACCCTGATCTTATAATTCCAGCCTCCGGGATCCTGACAAATACATTTTTGTTTATAAGACACAGTCTTTGGTAGTTTGCTAAGCAGCCTGCACGAAGACTGGGGTCATCATTCATTAAGCACTTCCAACATACTAGTTGAGATTGTGCCTACATATTTCCAGTTCAAATCATACATGACCAGAGATGAAGCAGTCATGTATAACTATTTAATTTTCGTTTAAGAAAGGCCTGATATCTGTGCTTACAGGGAAAAACATAGGTGCTGCATCCAAGAAAGAAGGGGAATGATGGCCCCATCTAAAAGGCTTGAGTAATAATGAGAATGGAAATAATGGGAAAGAAAATGGCAAGAAGTAGGAGGAGGCTGCCAGAAAGAGGATGCTGGTGTGTGGCTCTCCACCCCACCCCAAGCAGATCATCCCAAATACAATTTTATTTTATTTTATTTTATTTTATTTTATTTTATTTTATTTTATTTTATTTTATTTTATTATTTTATTTTATTTTATTTATTTTAAAGATTTTATTTATTTATTTGACAGATAGATCACAAGTAGGCAGAGAGGCAGGCAGAGAGAGGGGGAAGCAGGCTCCCCGCTGAGCAGAGAGCCCAATGCGGGGCTCGATCCCAGGACCCTGAGACCATGACCTGAGCCAAAGGCAGAGACTTAACCCACTGAGCTACCCAGGCACCCCCCTAAATACAATTTTAAAATAATTTTTATTCTTCAGGTTTTGAAAAAATGTTGGAGGCCATGCCAGTTGTTCCCTAACCATGGCCTGCTCTAAATATTTGCATCAACCATTCCTTTTTTCATTAACCAGTAAGAAGGAGGGCAGTGAATTTAGCCACTTGCTGGATTTCGTGTACCAGTGACCATCAATGACTTTCAGTATCTCCAGGGTCAAAAACCTTTTCCCAAATTCCTGAGTGTTCTTGTCAACTTGTTAATGAAAAAGAAAAACTGACTTGATTCCAGGGCCAGAATTATTTTACTTATTTTCCTACTCTCCTTGAAAGGACAGAGGAGGATATGATTTCTTTTCAATGTAATCTGCCCGTGGAAAAATATTCTCAAAGCAGTAGGCTATTTTGCATGGTTTCTTAGTAAATCCACAGGTGCTTTCATGCCAAAGTGGGTGTATCAGATCAGATAGGAGCTGATGAGGAAAGAAAGGATTTACTGGTGAATCCAGACCCATTAAATGTTTAAATGTTTTTTGATTTTACACTTTGTCACATGCTGATCTAAAAATCTATTTTTTTAGTACAAAGCATTTCTCTGTTTACAATTATGATAAATATTTATGCATATAAAGACTTACTCAACATGTCACTGTGATAGGTATCAAGAAAAAAATATCTCCTAATTTTCTGTCGAACTTTACTAATTCATGGAATGAATATGAACTCTCAGCCCCAAATTATGCAAAAGTCCTTATTGACATTACTGGGAAAATTCTGTTTTCCCCATGCCAAACAGTTGTATTTTTTTTTTAAAGATTTTATTTATTTGTTTGACACAGAGAGAGACAGAGATCACAAGCAGGCAGAGAGAGGGGGGGAAGCAGGCTCCCCGCTGATCAGAGAGCCCGATGCGGGGCTCGATCCCAGGACCCTGAGATCATGACCTGAGCCGAAGGCAGAGGCTTTAACCCACTGAGCCACCCAGGCGCCCCAACAGTTGTATTTTTTAAATATTCAGAAGATGATCCATTTTGGTACTTTTAAAAAGTGTTCAGCGGGGGCACCTGGGTGGCCCAGTCATTAAGCGGCTGCCTTCGGCTCAGGTCATGATCCCGGAGTCCTTGGATGGAGCCCCGCATCCGGCTCCCTGCTCTGTGGGAAGCCTGCTTCTCCCACTGCCACTCCCTCTGCTTGTGTTCCCTCTCTTGCTGTGTTTCTCTCTGTCAAATAAAAAAAATCTTTAAAAAAAAAAGTGTTCAGCGTTTATTTAAATTGTGTATTCAGCCGATTTTTAACATCCTCAACAGTGACGAACATGCTTCCACGAAGCTGCTCTGCCTGAGAAATGAAGTTTAGTCCACGTGCATTCCCACCTTCATACTCACATGTACATCTTCCATCTCTTGGTGAAAGAGCATCCCTCTTCCTCATCCCAGGTCTCTGGTGCACTGCCCCCCGGGTGCAAAACCTCTGTGACACCAAACAGAGGGACCATTCCAGAAGGCTTAGCTTTGGGGAGAGATTCCCTTGATGCATATGTACAGAAGGTTCTAGTAAGATGCTTAGGACTGACTGGGGACCATCTCTCCTCTTTGGATCCACATTTTCTTATTCCCTTCAAAAGAAGTGAACATCAAATGTGCTGAATTTTCGATCTTCTTCATCCTCAGCCCTATGACCACCTGTAGGCTTTATCTTGCTTCTGTCATGCTGTTCATACTCAAACTTTTTGAAGTTCTCTGTCATGTCTGTTCCTACTTCACATCCAGTTCTTCTTGCACTCACCGGAATGGGGCTTCAGCCCCCCTGTTCTCCTGGAACTGCTCAGCCAAGGTTTCCAAGAAACTACACTTATTGAGGTCAGAGATAGCAGTCAGTCTTCTTGGCTGATAGTTCACAAACATCTGAACTTTCTGAGCACATTGTACATGTTCAAGTCTTACGTCCATCTGGCTTCTGTGTCCCACTATTTTTTGCTTTTCTGCTGCTCCTCTTCTCTTTCTTTTGGTGATACTCCCTCTCACGTTGGGGGAATTTTGGTATTCCTCAAAATTCTCTGCTAGGTGCCTCTCTGCTCATACAGACTCAACCTCCCAAATAGTTCAGAACTACTTAACCAGAAGTTAAAAATTGTTTAACATTGTCACGGAGATCCAAGAAATTGTCAGACATACAGATCTTTCAACTGAAAAGAAGGAAAGAAGTAATCTTCAATAGATCATGGAGTTTGTTTCTATCAATGGTAGAAAAGTCAAGTTATATTCAATGGTTGTTTTTTTTTAAGACTTTCTTTATTTGTCAGAGAAAGAGAGAGAGAGAGAGCGCACAAGCAGGGGGAGTGGCAGCAGGAGAGGGAAAAGCAGGCTCCCCGGTGAGCAGAGAGCCCTATGTGGGGCTTCATCCCAGGACCCTGGGATCGTGACCTAAGCTGAAGGCAGACGTTTAACAGAGAGAGCCACTCAGCTGTCCCTCAATTGTTGTTTCGATGTAAATAAAAAAGAGCTTCAATCAGGTCAAAGAAGTTGACTACACTATTATTAGCTTGAATATTTTCAATATGAGCAATTTTGATGTTTTATGTTTTACATTTCACTTATTATCTGCTGTCTAATATGTCATGTGGACAAAGTTGACAGGGACGCTGTCAGAGTTTCTAGGTTCCTCCTTTGCAGTCTGCAATCCTGTTCCCCTGGCTGCCCACACTGTCTTACTGGCAAATCAGCCTCGAAGTTAGGGGAGTGTGGTATGGACACATGACTTCCTTCCAGCGATGATACACACAAGGCTGACTGGTGACTGGCTCTGTTCACTGTGTTCTCACTGTGGTCCAGGCGAGTCCTGCCATCCTGTCCTCTTGTCACCCCATCATTCCATTAACCATCATCTTCTCCTCTCATCTCTCATTCTGCCATCACCCTGTGTGCTTCGTCCTGTTGCCCCATCCTCCTGTTATGGTGTTGCTTCATCACCCATTGTCCCGTCACCCCATCATGTCATAGTCCCACTGTCCCATCGTCCTGTCAGCCAGTCTCCACAGTGCTCCGTTGTCTTAAATCTCCATCATCTTATTGTCCCTTTGCCCCATGGACCCATCCTCCAGTTGCCCCGTCGTCAAGTCTTTCCATCCCCCACGCCCTGTTGCCCAATGACCCCAATGTCTCATCCTCCAGTCATCCTGTTGCCCTATCATCCCAGTACCTGTCGCCCAGTGCCTCCACCTCCCCATCATCCTATTTTCCCATAGCCTCATCACCCCTGTGTCTGATCATCCCACTGTCCCTTCATCACATCACCCAGTCATGCCAACTTCCCATCTTCCCATTGCTTATTGTCCCGTCCCCTCATTGCCCCAATGACCTGCCACTGGTTGTCTGTGGATGTTGCTTATGTGTAACCTGGGCTTTGGGAGTTAAATGCGAATGGTTTCTATTTTATTACTTTTGCGGATAAAGGGACTCAGCCCATTATAATCATGTTGACTGCTGAAAAGGAAAAAAATGTTGACACTATCTGGGTGAATATCTAGCAGCTAGTGAGGTTAAAAATTATTTTCTGAGATGAAGCAAAATGGAAACTTAAGATCTAAGTAGACATTGTAAGGAAATAATTTAAATTTCCAATTATTTTTAGCCATTGTGAAAGATGTATAAGTTTATCCTTACCTTATTATAATTAGTATTTGTATGAATTTTTAATTTGAAAATTTTGAATGTGAAAGAGTGCTCAGTAACCAGAAAGTAAGTACAAATTTTATTTCAGACTGTCATGGCATGGCAAGATGTTGTCCAACCTGAAGTCCTCTCCACTGCAAAGAGTAAAGGAGAAAT
This sequence comes from Procyon lotor, assembly GCA_028646535.1. Taxonomy (NCBI): domain Eukaryota; kingdom Metazoa; phylum Chordata; class Mammalia; order Carnivora; family Procyonidae; genus Procyon; species Procyon lotor. Next base: position 37,078,496 of record CM053615.1, on the reverse strand, counting down.
CTGAAATGCACAATTGACTTAGCTTTCATCAAATGTAGGAAAGTAAAGTTATTCTATCATGGTTTTGGTGTAAATAAAATATGTGTAAGTTCCATTGAAAAAGGTGCCTAAAATATTCTGAGTTGGAATATTTTTAATATGAAAATATTTTAATATTTTAAGATTTTAATTTAATATGTACTGTGAAATATTTCATGCTGATCAAGTGGACTGCAGTGCTGTGTGAGTGTTGCTATTCCTCCTTTGCGGGCTGCAATCCTGTTCCCCTGGCTGCCCCACTGTCCCTCGGGCGGATTGGTCTACAAGTCAGGGTAGTGCATTGTGGGCACACGACTTCCTTCCAGAGATGATGCAGAGGATGGTGGCATGCAACTGGCTCCATGGAATGTGTCCTCACTTGGGGTCCAGGCGTGTCCTATCCTCCCATTGACCCATCCTCTCATTGCCTCATTGCCCCATTGGCCTGTCCTCCCATCGCCCAGAGGTCCCATCATCCCATCTTCCCATTGTCCCACCGTCCCATTGTCCTGTCATCCTGTCACCCATTTGTGCCATCTTCCCATCATCCATTGCCCCCTGTCTCTTTGCCCCATTGTTCCTTAGTCCCATCACCCCAATCCAATTGTCCCATAGCACTATCGCCCCATCGTCACATTGTCTCATCATCCCATTGCCAGATTGCTTCATCCTCCCATGGTGGTAAAGCCCCATCCTCTCAGCCCCTCATCATCCAATCGTCTCCTCATCCATCCCTCCCCACCACGGCCATCATCCCATCGTGCCATCATCCCATTTTCCTGTTGCCACATTGTTCCTTAGCCTCAAGGTCCCTTCAGCCCTTCTTCCCGTTGTCCTGTTATCCCATGCCCAATCATGCCATTGTCCCATCTCCCCTCTGTCCCTTTGCACCATCCTCTCATATTCCTATCTCCCATCCCATCTTCCCATTGCCCCATCATCCCATCCTGGTGTCATTTCATCGCCCATCATCCCATCGTCCTGTCTTCCCTTCCCCCAATCGCCCCATTGTCCCATAGTCCCATTATCCTGCCTCCCAACACTGCTTTCTCGCATGGCCCAAAGTCCCAAAGTGTCTTGTGCCCTCATCCCTTTGCCCCCTCATCACATTGCCTAATGGCCCCATTGTCCCATTATCTTGTCATCCTATCCTGTCATCACCCCATCATCCCATCATACTGTCACCTAACTGCCTCAAGGCCCCATCATCCCAAAGCCCCATCGTCCATTCGCCCCCTTGTCCCATCAACTCAGCGTCCAGTTGACCCATTCACCTGTCGCCCAGTCTCCCTGTCATCAAGTGTCCCTGTCACACTGTCGCCCCTTCACCCCTTAGTCCCATCGCCCTGTGTGCCCTCTTCCCGTCATCCTAAGGTCATATCGTTCTGTCATCCTACTTTTCAAAGCTCAATCAGCCCATTACCCTATCATCCCATCTTCCCATTGCCCCATTGTCCCTTCATCCCATCCCCCATTGCCCCATAGCCCCATCCTCCCACTGGCCCATCTGCTCCCTCACCTGTCATCCTGTGGCCCTCATCGCCTAACAGTCTCATCGTCTGGTCACACTGTCCTCCCTACACCCCATCGTTCCATCGCCCCAATGCCCTATCCTTCCACCCTCCTGCCCTGTACCCTGCCCCCCGCCCTGCTATAAGCCCATATTGGCCACGGCATCAGGCGCACACACGGCCCCAAAGCTGTAAACGCCACTGAATGGGCTCCCGCTCCGAGTCTCAAATCCTTTAGGATACCGGTTTTTGGTGACAGTGGTCGGCCTGCAGTTTCTGCGCAGAAGTAGAGACCACGTACCCCCCCACCCCCCGCCCCCAACCGGCTGAAAATGTCCCCGGCGAAAGTGCTCCACAGCTGCTGCTCAGTGAGGAGGGCAATGGAAAGGCCTGGCTTGTCCGGACTATAAAAAGCAGCAGAGAGCTGGCCTCTGACACCCAAGTCAGCCTTGGGCCACAAAAAGCTGCGGGAACGGACCCCGCTCGCCCCCTCGCGGCCTCCTGGAGAATCAGGGAACTCCTCCACTGGCCACCTAGGCTAGTGGGAGGAGTCCTGCTCTGCTGCACCCCTGCCTGCTCCCTCGCTGGACAACCTGCCTGGGTCCATAGCCCAGAGTGCACGGACATCCTCATACTAGGAGACAGCTGAACCGTGTCCCCTCTCACACGTGCCTGAAGGACAGAACCTACCTCAGAGTTCCTTGGGAAAGACGGGCTGTCACCCAAATCCAGAAGACACAAGGCTCCTGTTTCCACTGCCAGATGCTCCCGAAGATCTTTAGCCTCTTCAGCACAGCCTGCCTGGCTGCCTGGAGCCACACCGCCCTCCATAACCTCCTCTCCAGCCTTCATCACTGCCTGGTACACGGGGAGCCCAGGGAAGAAGACAGTCCTCCTGTGTTTGGGGATCGTCGTCCGGAAGGACTTCCAAAGCATCCATCTCTGTCTGAAGGAAAAGAAATACAGCCCCTGTGCCTGGAAGGTTGTCCTGGGAGGAGCAGAAATGGAGAGGCCCTTTTCCTCCTTTCACAACCCACAAGTACAAGAGAAAGTGATCCTCAGGACTCTCTCTAAGCAGTGATACTGTTTGCTGAGCCCTCTAAAACACTTTGTGATTAGCAGGGGGAAAATGCTAATTTCCATTTGTTTTAGTTTTTCATTTCATTTTTCTGTAGAACAAGTATTGTATCTGTTTCTTCGTGAAAGAGGAATCAATTCTGAGTATCATCTGATGGAAAATGAATTTTACAACTCACTTACTCCTTATTACATTGTTCACAATTTAAGTAAAAAATAGACTTTCTCCAAGCCAGTGTACATGTTGTGGTCAGGACAGAGTGGGACATAGCACTTTATCTTAGCCAAAAGGCTGAGAAGCAATTGGAGGGGGACATAACAAATCCAGTCCTTTGTCTATATTATTGAGTGTTGTAGAAAAACCAACTTCCAAGCAATAATCTCATTTAATTAATATCAGTTATTTTAAATGAGATAAGGACAAAAGGGAAAAAATGGAATCTCTCAGTGAGGAAGCAGACACGTCAGGAAAAAAACAAAAGCAATAGATATCTCCCACAGTTGACTGGTAGACATCTGAGTACAAATATTCTTTAGAAAACATTTGAGTCTGCCATTTGTAAGTGATTCCATAAAATTAAAGCCCAGGATCGGAAGTGATCACAAGGAAAGAGAATACAGAATATAAAAGGAACTTACAATTGACTCTCTTGGGGCACCTGGGTGGCTCAGTTGTTTAAGCATCTACCTGTGGCTTGGGTCATGATCCCAGGGTCCTGGGATTGAGCCTGGGGTCTGGCTCCTTCTCAACAGGGAGCCTGCTTCTCCCTCTGCCACTCTTCCTGCTTGTGTCTCTTTCTTTCCCACTCTGTCAAATAAACAAAATCTTAAAATAAATTGATTCTCTTGTGGTTTCTGTCTGACACTTTTACTTCCAAGTATAAAGCCACCAACTAAAACCAAGACTTGTGTGAAAGTTCTAGGCTTTTTGAAAACTCTTCTAGAAGAGGACTAGTTCTCTTTTTCTCCTGGGGACTATTTCTGGATACGAGGGAATGTTCCTGTTACAATGACGTAACAGTAGCTATAGTTAAATCAAAATAGAAAGCAAGATCATTTTATTCTGTGGCCTGTCAAATTATTTACAAAGGAAGAGTGTTACCTCCTACCCAAGATGGACTAAGACAGTGACCAAGTCTGGAGACCTGGCTTGCATTCTCTTCATGTGGCTATCCCTGGAAGGTGATTTCTCTCCAGAGGTGAAAAATAAACAAACAAAAATGCTCTAACAAGGAAAGAACTGACTCTCTCAGTGTAATAAGCCACTTTCACTAGCTTTTATATATTTTTTGGAAAAACATAGTTTTAAAAAAATATTTATTTTATTTTTTTAAACAAGTAGGTTTTTTTTAAAAAATATTTTATTTATTTACTTATTTGAGAGAGAGTGATAGAGACTGAGAGAGAGAGAGAGACAGAGCATGAGCAGAGAGGAGCGGTAGAGGGAGAGGGAGAAGCAGACTGCCCACTGAGCAGGGAGCTGGATGTAGAACTCTATCCCAGGACCCTAGGATCATGACCCAAGCCAAAGGCAGACATGTAACTGACTGAGCCACGCAAGTCCCCAATATTTAGTTATTTTAGAGAGACAGAAAAAGCATGTGGTATAGACGAGAGGGGCAGAGGGAGGGACTTTTCAAGCAGACTCCCTGCTGAGTGTGGAACCCCATTTAGGACTACAGGCAGGGCTGGATCCTATGACCCAAGAGATCATAACCTGAGCCTAAACCAAGAGTTGTAATCTTAACCAACTGAGCCACCCAGGTGTCCCTGGAAAACCATACTTTTCTAAAGAGCAGTTATTTTCACAGTAAAATTGAGTATAAGATAGCAAGACTTTTCACAGATTCCCCAGTTCTATATTGGCCCAGTGTCCCCTAAAATCAACATTCCCCCACCAGACAGAACAGTTCTTACAATGTTTGTAAGGGTGTAACAAGTAGTTCTTAGCATGGTGAACAAGTCTTCAATATTACAATGGTCTGTGGCTCTCCAAGCTCAACTTTGGAGCTGTCTAACAAAACCTTCTTCCTTAGTAATTTTATTCTCTCGTTGGGTTTTCTTGGGCATCATGCAAGAAGCATGCACATGGAATTTGTGGAAGATGCATGAAATGTCTGCAGATAGTGCAGCAGACCTAGGGCTGACACACTGCTGTGATTGGAGGACTTTCTCTCCATCCTCTCCTGGATCTCAAGGGCACGCTGGGATGGGTGGTCTTTGCTTACTTGTGAGCTGCCATTGGTTGTCTTGTAGATGTTTTTTCTATCTGAGCCTTGATGTGATGTGGGCTTTTGGAATTAAATACAAATTGATTACATTTTATTATTTAATTCTCCAAAATCTATTCACTATATCAGTAATTATATATAGCAGTAAACAGAAAAAATGTTTTGAAAACACCTTGATAAGTAACTAGTAGCACGTGAAATTAAAATTATTTTCTCAGCTGAGGTAACATTCAAATTCATTACACTAAAAACGTGTAAACTAAATAATTTAATTTTTCAAATGCTATTAGGAACTTGGAAAATTTTAAATATTTAAATACATGAATTAATTATTACGTCTTTGTAGAAATTGTTAACTTGCATATGTGCTTTATAAATTACAAATTACATAAGTAAATATATTATAGGTCACTCATCAAATTTAGTTATACTGTTAAACATCAATAGCTTTAAATTTGACTTTAAGCATAAAATTGTTAGTCATTCTTAACCTTGCATTGAGTTAAGAATAAAGAGTAAACTCTACACTTTCTTTTGCATGTACAAAGCTCAGATATAAGTACAGTTCATAACTGTATACATACTGTATCCTTGTTATTAACTTCTCTGGAAGTTTCAATTAAAAAACATCAAAGGAGACTCTGGAGGCAAAGGTAATCATGAAAATATGTACACAGAGTTAGGAAACAGGGCTCAAAACCAGTAGAAAGTACAGAAAGGAAAGCAAAAAGAGAAGTGGAAAGTAAGGGAAATGTTCAGAAATTGAAAACTCCCATGTCCCCTACTTAAGCCACACACCCAAGGGAAGATGTTCAGAGAACCTAGAGCCACGGTTGCCAGCCTTGCCCACCCCAGCCCAGCCAACAGCATCTGCAGGATCCCCAATGGCCCTGCCCTGCTCGATCTTGGTGGCCCTGGTGGCGCTCAGCTGCAGCTCCCTCTGCTCTCTGGGATGTGACCTGCCTCAGAACCACGGCCTGCTGAGCTGGAGGGCCTTGACGCTCCTGGGACAGATGAGGAGACTGTCTGCTAGCTCTTGTGACAACTACACAAATGACTTTGCCTTCCCCCAGAAGGTGTTTGATGGCAGGCAGCTGCAGAAGGCTCAAGCCCTCTCTGTCGTCTATGTGATGGGCCAGAAGATCTTCCACCTCTTCTGCACAGAGGCCCCCTCTGCCCCTTGGAACACGACCCTTCTGGAGGAATTGTGCTCGGGAATTTATCAGCGGATGAATGATCTAGAAGCCTGTCTCACACAGGAGGCGGTGGTGGCAGAGAGCCCCCTCGTGAATGTGGACTCCATCCTGAGGAACTACTTCCAAAGAATCTTCCTCTATCTGCAAAAGAAGCAATACAGCCCTTGTGCCTGGGAGATGGTCAGAGCAGAAATCATGAGATCCTTGTATGCATCAACGATCTTGCAAGAAAGATTAAAGATCAAGCAATGAGACCATGCGTCAACATGGTTCACTCTGACTAATAATATCAGACTTTCCAGAATTCTGCCATGTCAAAGACTCTCATTTCTGCTGTCATCATGACATGAATGGAATCAATTTGTTACATGTTCTTAGGAGTATTAAGCAACATCGGGTCAACTCTACAAACACTTGTCGCTTTCAGATGACCATGTTGATCTACTTAACTATTTATTTCACTATTTATAAGATTTAAATTATTTTTCTCTGTACAATAGCAGGTACATTTTCACTTTGTGACAATACAAATACACATGCTATACATTTATTAAATTTTTTATTTTTTTGTTCATTAAATGTTTCTATAGAAAAATTCTTGTATTTGTTTCTTATTGAAAGAGGAGGGGCATGTGGGTGGCTCAGTTGGTTAAGTGGCTGCCTTCTGCTCAAGTCATGATCTCAGTGTCCTCAGATCAGCCCTGTTCAGGATCCTGGCTCAGTTCAAAGTCTTCTTCTCTCTCCCTCTTCTCTTGTGCTCTTGCTTGCACTCTTTCCCTCTTCCCCTCTCAAATAAATAAATAAAATCTTAAAAAAAAAAGAAAGAGGAAACAAGTGTGATTACGACATGATGAAAGCACAGATGGTACAACTCACTCATTATTTCATGATTCACATTAGAAGTAATATCATAGACTTCCTGGAAGTCAGTTTGTATATTGTCCTCAGGGTAAAGGTGGACATAACAAATCCAATCCCCCATCTGTATCACTGAGTTTCATAGAAAAACTAACCTATGAACAATAATCATACTGAATTAATATCGGTCATACTAAAGGGTAGAAGGAGAAGAAAAGAATATGGGAAATCTGAAAGTAGGAAAAGAAGCAGACAGGTCAGGAAATAGGATCAAAAGCACTAGTTACCTTTCACTTTAGACTCCTAGCCATCCAAGTGCGAATATCCTTTACAAGATGGATATTTTAATCTGCCATTTACAAGCCATTCCATTCACTTAAAGCCCAGAGTAGGAAGTGGTTGCCTGGGAAGAGAGTGTAGAATGAGAAAAGGACTTAAATGTGATGCCTCAAACCTCCACCGGACCTGGTAGAAGAGAGCCACACGGCAAACAAACATGGAATGGCCTTAAGGCAGTAGGATAAGAGTGAATATTGGTTAAGAGTCTATTGCAGAGTAAAAAAAAAAAAATGCTTCCAGAAATTGCATCATTGCAGAAGGTGAATGGAAAGTGCCCACAAGCCTGAAAGTAGAGGGTTGCGACCCCAGGTATGAGCTGGTTTGACTGAATTACTGTTGCAACAATAATTGTCGAGGGTTGCGAGTAGAAGGTTTGTGAGTGGAATTGTCGGGAATTGCGTAGAATTCTAAAAGTAGAATTGCGAGTAGAATTGTCGAGTAGAGGGTGGTGACCCCAGGTACGAGCTGGTTTGATTGAATTACTCACCAGAAACCACATTGGAGGAGGAGGAAGGGTGAGGAACAGAACAGAGGTTAGTGACTATAGAAAGGAAATAGTTTTGAGAGATTTACCTTCTTTGGGCAAATTAAACTTTGATGAAAAAATAATTGAAATGGGTGATGTCTTCTAATCTCTTCTAATCCATGTAAAGCATATATAAAGAAAAGCAAACAAAAAGGAAAAGGCATGAAAGTGTACAGGAACATTCTGCAAATGAAAACTACCCTGCTCTATCAAAGAGTCATGGGTAGAAAGAACTGGAGAGGAACTGGGGGCACGGAGCCCCCCACTAGTCCCCCAGGCCACCAGAAGCCCTCAAGTGCAGCGCCCAGTCCCTCTGCGGGGCTCCTGCTGGCTCCCTGTGGCAGCCTCTCAGCTCTGGGCTGTGAGCTGCATCCCAGCCCCGGGCGGCTTCACAGGAGAACCTGCTGCTTCTGACACAGAGGAGGAGGGCGAGTCCCTTCTCCTGATGGAGGGTCAGCTCCTCTGGGACGTGGTGGGTGGCCGTCCGTTCCAGGAGGCCCGGACCACCTCTGTCCTCCACGAGATGCTCCAGTTGACCTTCACCCTCTTCCTCACCAGGTGCTGTGTGCTGCCTGAACCCAACCCTGCTAGACAAACTCCACCCAGGGCTCCCGGGGCACTTGGAACCCCGGACACTTGTGGGGAGCCTGCGGTGGGAGTGGGATTGAGGACTCTGCTCAGGCCTTCAAGAGGGGTTTCCAGCAAATCCATCTCCATCTGAGAGAGAAGAAATACAGTGACTGCCTGGGAAGTTCTCTCAGTCAAAATGAGGAGACCCATCTCTTCATATTCAAATGACGAAATAAGGAAAGGGAAAAGAAAAAGAGGAAGAAAGCAGGAAAAGGACCTGGAAATGATATTATTTTTTTTTTTTAAAGATTTTTAATTTATTTGACAGAGAGAAAAACAGTGAGAGAGGGAACACAAACAGAGGGAATGGTAGTGGGAGAAGCAGGCTTCCTGCGGAGCAGAAAGCCCGATGCAGGGCTCGATCCCAAGACCCTGGGATCATGACCTGAGCTGAAGGCAGATGCTAACGACTGAGCCATCCAGGTGCCCCTGGAAATGATATTCTTGACCGACAACACTGTCAAGTACCCACGAGTTCTCTCTTTCCAAGGACTCTTCCTTCTGCTTCAGTCATAGAAAGCGTTAAGTTAAATCACTCAGAACTGCAGTTAAAATGTGTCTGAGATGTGACTGTCTCTAAGGGCCTCCCTACAAAGGAGAGAGTGAGCCTGAAGTTGTTCCTGTGTCCGTGTACTGCAGGATCCTCTGGTTTCTGGTTCAACACTGACCCAGTTGTGAACTTTTTCCTGACCTCAGGGCAGCAGCAACAAGAACAAAAACAACAACCCCAGAATGCAAGAAGACTGAAAACAACAACTCTTCTTAGATCTACTCACAGCTGAGGTCCCAGCGCCAGTCTCAGCGCTGATAACAGGAGAAAGAGGAGCCCGTGGACAATCATGCTCCCCAGGAGCAGGTATCAGGAGGAATAGGAGCTGTAATGGAAGCCGGGCTCCAGGCTCTGTGTGCTTCCCCTGCACAGTTACAAAGTCCAGGGCTCCTTGCTTAGAGGCACCTACAGCTGTGTGAGTCCTACCTTCAGAATCTCCACTAGGCTCCCCCCGTGCACATCAAAGGAAAATCTGCTGGCTTTTCGAGCAGAGGGAACAGAAAGAAATCATTCTAAAATAGTCGGAGTCTACCTCTTCAGAGAGGAAGGGGCCAAGGGGTTCTATCACCAGGAGCTTGAAGGAGGAAAGTCAGGAAGAGGGGAAAGCAGACTTCCCACTGGAGATCCAGGCGTGAACCTGGCGTCTCCCAACAATGCATGCCCTGGAGACATTAAATCACAATGTTTCTGGCATATTTGGAAATCCAGGCATGGTACTGAAAGTCCTTCCATCTGAGTTGAGGGTGGAATGAGAAGATGCCCTAAAGCTTCAGGGAACCTTCAACTTTTAGGCTCAGAAAGAGAAGGGGAGCCAGCCAAGGGCACAGAGATGGGGCAGCCAGTGCAGGTGGGACACAACCAGGGAGGAATGAGCTCCAGAAAGTGTGGGACAAGAGAAGCTTCAGAATTTCCCAAGAGGAACCTCAGGTAGGAATTTATCCCATGGGCTACAGGACGGTGCCCTGCATCTGCATTCTGCTT
>CM053615.1:37051760-37068079 GCA_028646535.1 Procyon lotor | reverse complement strand
TCCTCCGGGAGTGAGTCCAGGAGAGCCTGGGTGGACGACACTCAGTCACTCCAGAGGATAAATGTCAGTGGGCATGATAACTACCTCGTCAGTGAGGTGCTGCTGGGAAATTCCAACCATCTGGAGTTAGAATCTTGATACATCCCCATCCCAGACAACAAGCAGGCTTCCTCCTGGGGGCACAGGCAATGCCTTGGAGTGGGGTCGACGGGTTACAGAATGACAGAGAGAAAGGACAGTGTCTGTACTAGTCTTGCCCCTGAGGTCCCAGTGAACCATAACCACATGGTTCTGCTTGTGGTTTCTCTTCATTCTCTTTCTAGAATGAAGAGAAATGAATGAAGAGAATGGAGCTGCATCAATTATTTCTAGAAGGAAGAGAAACATCAGAGAAACCTATTCGCTCATTACCATAAGCCTTTGTTGTGAATATAACAGTAAATAAAACTCAGTCCTGGTTCTAGAGAACTTCTGTATCAAACCTGGTCTGATCAGTACCTAACAAGATAACAAATCCATAGAGACAAAGGAGCCTGTCTCCCTGTATAAGGGAAGGAGGGTAAAAACTTCATCCAGAATCAAGGCCAAATGTTGTTTCTCACACAGAGAAGAGTAAAACAGATATGTGTGTAGGTGTGTGTGCAATAGTCCTTACATTCCTACAGCACCTTGGTCTTTAGGACAAAGATGTCTCTCATTTGACCAGTAAGTATCCACGTGGATGGACCCATTGGAAGTTTACTGGGAAAATAAGTTTCTGTTGTGAAAGTAATAGTCTAGGTTGATGACGTCTTCTTAGATAATACAGACAATATATAAATGAGAACAAAAAATAGGAAGTTAAAGCAGAGAGGAATGCTCAGAAAATGAAATCTGTGCTCCCCAGTGAAAAGCCACGTGGCTAAACCCTGTCTTCAGAGAACCTCGGCTCCCAGGTTCCCCGCGGGCCCAGCCTAGCCAGACCAGCAGTGGCCTCGTCTTCCCCATGGCCCTCCTGCGCCCTCTGCTCCTGGCCCTGTGGGTGCTCACATGTGGCCCTGGGGGCTCTCGGGTCTGTGCCCTGCCTCAGAGCCACACACTGGTGAGCTGGGAGAACTTTGTGCTTCCGGGCCAGATGAGGAGACCGTCCCCCTTCTTCTGTCTGCAGGACAGAAGAGCCTTCAGATTCCCGCAGGAGATGGTGGAGGGCAACCAGCTGCAGAAGGCCCAGGCCACGTCTGTTTTCCAAGAGGGGCTCCAGCAGACCTTCAACCTCTTGCACACAGAGCGCTCCTCGGCTGCCTGGAGCGCCCCCTGCTGGACCAGCTGCGCTCTGGCCTCCGTCGGCCGCTGTAAGACCTGTTGGCTGGGCAGGCGGTGGGAGGGGACGAATGGGCCCTGGGAACGGATCGCCCCACACCCGCCCTGACGAGGTACTTCCAGGAAATCCGTCTCCTCCTGGAAGAGAAGAAATACCACCCCTGCGCCTGGGAACTCGTCAGAGCGGAAATTATGAGTTCCTGGTCTTCAGCCGCCAACTTGCAAGGTAGGTTAGAAATTAAGGATGGGGACCTGGGGTCACCTTAAAATGATTCTCAGGGACGAATGAGCCATATCACCCCCGCACATGTGTCTGGTCACTGCAAGAGGCTCTCATTCCTGCTTTTATTTCAGAGTTTATTGACTTTAATTCCGCCAAGTATTTTCTGATTAGTATTAAACAAGAACAGGTTTAAAAATCCAGCTTCAGGATTACCTGTCCTTAAGAGATGACTGTCCTGATGTTCGTTCTTTCTTTCTTTCTTCATCCATTCCTGTAACTTATCGTATTTATATTTTCATATTAAATATTTGCCTTTACATTGTATTAAAATTTAGAAAACATTCATCTTTTCATTGTATTAAATATGCATTTTTTCTTATTTAGTTCCTATCAAAAACAACTTTTGAATCTGTTTTGTTGTGTTTTTTTTTTTGAAAGAGAGAAAGAATATGATGGGGCCAGTGGGAGGTGGGCAGAGGGAGAGGGAGAGAATCTTAGGCAGGCTCCATGCTGTGCAGGGACCTGATGCAGGGCAGGGGTGGGGGCCGAGGGTCTCCATTTCATGACCCTGAGAAAATGACCTGTGCCAAAATTAAGAGCTGGACTTTTAATGGACTGAGCCACCCAGGCTCCCTGGGTCTGTTTACTCTCAAATCTAAATCCAAATCCTGGTTTTCAAAGCCAACTGGAAGAATGGATGGTAATATTTATCTATTTATTCATTCGTTCAGTAATTTCCTATGTAAACTAAGTGTCGGTGTGGCAGATTGCAGAATCACCTTCCAGAAGCACAGCTCAGGAAATCTAATGGGGCAACTTCTATTTCCGGACATTCAGTCTCACTACGAAAGAGGAATAAAGAGAGAATAAATAGTTTTTAACTTTCAATTATTGTATAGAACTCAAAAAGATATAAAGGAAAATGATGTTCTTCCTTAGAAACTTTAAATATAAATCCTGTGGAGGGCAGGGAAGCTAGACATCCTTTCCAGGGTCCCTGGGAGATCCTTACTTGCAGTGGTCTTGCTGCCGGTTAGGCTTAAGGGTCTAGACTGAACAACAAATGCCCTGGGTGGGGCGCTATGCATTTGAAATTCTTTATTGCATATCTGGGAGTGAGGGCAAGGGAGTGGATGTGGTCAGTGCTGTGTAGAGAAGACAATGAGAAAAGGACCTAAACGTGGTTCTGCAGAGCCTTGACATTTGAAGGTCAGGCAGAGAAGAGTCTGTGGCAGAGTGGCCAGTGCAGTTGGAAGGACACACGAGCATGATGACACACGACAGATTCCTGCAGGGAAGAAGGTCAGAGTCGTGCTTATAGAATAGGTGCAGACAATCTGTCCCAGGGGCTCTGCAAACAGATGTCACTGGTAACCTGAGCAAGATCTGGTTCAGTGGAATCGATGGGGCAGAAACCAGATGGGAGTAAGTAAAAGAAGAAACACAAGCACGGGACTCAGGGCCCCCGTGTACACAAAGTCACTTTGGGAAGCTTGTTTGTGAAGTGGAATTGAGAAATGAGGTGGTACTTTGAGGGACAGGTGGGTTAACATCTCCGTGCATATATATATTTTTTTATGTTTTTGTAATATATTTCCGAAAATCCAGGGATCAAGACAAAGAGACTTCAATTATAGCCTAAACTCAGATTAAAAAAATTAACAGGGGCGCCTGGGTGGCTCAGTGGCTAAAGCCTCTGCCTTTGGTTCAGGTCATGATCTCAGGATCCTGAGATCAAGCCCCACATCAGGCTCTCTGCTCGGCAGGGAGCCTGCTTCCCCCTCTCTCTGCCTGCCTCCCTGCCTACTTGTAATCTCTCTCTTTCTCTCTCTCTCTCTCTCTCTATATATATATGTACATATATATATATATATATATCTCTCTCAAATAAATAAATAAAATCTAAAAAAAATTAACAGAAATCCTTAAATGGAACCTAAAATATCATCCGCACTCCACAGTATAGGATATTGCGTGGATTACCCATTCTGCCAGTTTGTGTGTGTGATCTTGATTAGGTTAGACACCTAACCCCAATGGATCTTTGATTCTGGAATGTCCTGGTCTCCCTCTGGACTTCACCTGCCCAAGACATCTGTGTGTGGGGCCGAGGACCAGGGGGAGGCCCAGGACACCGCTCTGGTGGCTGTGAACATCTACAGGGAATCACTGTGTGGTGTCATCGGGACGCAGCCAAGTGTGAACAAAGCTATGTCCTGACCCTCCTCTCATGCAATGCTTTGCTGCATAGGGAGGACACCACGGATGAGCAACTCAGTAGAGAAACTGAATAAAGTGAGCTACAGCACTAACACTGCCCGTGAGTCTAAACCACACATGCTGGTCAAGTGTCTAGGAGCGCCTTGCCCCGGTGGGTAGGAGCTAGACGTTCTCATTCCACCAGGAGGAGACAGCACAGTCACAGGAACCCATTTCCCCAACAAACCAAAGTGGGCATCAAAGTCCATCAAGAACTGTGAGGCTATAAGGGACAGGAGCAGCTGCAGGACACGGAACAGAAGCAGCTCAGCAACTCTGCGCTCTCCGAGGCTCTCAGCTGCCCAGGGGAAGTACCAGTGTCAAGTGTGATCCATTTCAGTTGCAAAGTGGTGAGTAAGCTGGCTCCTCTATCTCTGGCTACATTTAAAAGGCCAATTGCAGGGTGCCCGGGTGTTGAGGGAGGCAAGCAGAGCCTGAGATTGCAAGTACAAAAAAAGCAGAAAAGACTCACTTCATAGACCACGACACGCAAACCTATCCAAATTCAGGTCTTAGCAAACACTGCTGGCCAAGCAGGGTGTTTCACAAATGCCATCATCCTGCAGGACACACAAGACCAGTGTGTAACAGTGGCGAGGATCTGATGACAGAGTTAATTGTCCTGTGAACGTCTGGCATGAGGTATGGTGGCTGCCATGCCCAGGACTAATGGGAATTGGAGAGAGAACTTCTCTGAGACTTGGATGAGTCAGAGCTCTCCAGAGAAAGCGAACCAGTAGTATGTGTGTCCATAGAGATTAATTTTGAGGAAGTGGTCCATGAGTTTGTGGAGACGGTCAAGTCCAGTATCTGCTATAGTTTCCACGATCCCTCCAGGAAGGTCAAGCTTTTTCTTGATTACCCATCAAGATCAACCCATCTTGATTACCCATTGATTACCTTCAATGAAGTGGATGGGGCTCACCCCCATTATGGAGGGCAGTCTGGCTCGTTCAACATCTACTGAGGTAAATGTGAATCTCCCCTAAAAAATAGCTTCACAGCAACATCTAGAATGTTTGACCAAATATCTGGGGGATTGCGGCCACACTGACATGTAAAGACAACCATCCCAGAGCCTTCCTTCAGATATTCAACAGCCTCTTTGATCTGTGTGGACTGTGAGACTCCTACCATGTGGTCAGGAGCTCAGGCTGGGGAGACAGAAGGCCTACATTCCAGACGGTCTCTATGACCTTGGGAACGTTACTTCACCTCCACATGCTCTGTCTGCTTCTTCAGAAAATGGGGATAATGAAAGGATGTCTGTTGGCCCATTGTGTTCACTGGCATGACCTACAGTAGGTGGTGAGAAACAGCTGTTTGGTAAATGCAAGTTGGGGACCAGTGCTCATCTCCCTAGGCTGTATCAAGAAGAGAGGGAAGATCTGGGGGCAAGTGGAAGCTATTCCCCACCAAGAGGTTCAAGGTCATGAGGACTTCCCCTTGTCCATCCGAACTGACAAACTGACGTTTAACTGACTGAGCCATACAGGCACTCCTTCCTTGGCTGCAATGTCACTCCTCTGAAAACAGATCTTGGTGGAACTCCTCTGGAGAGCTACCTGCCAAAGGAAACTTGTATGGGTACCTACAAAAGAGAGGAGATACAAAGTACTTTTAAGAGCAGAATGGGGACAGGCAGGCTTGATGGGGGTCACATTTTGCCACATTCTGACCTCATGATACTCTTTTTATCCTCACTCCAAGGCTTGATTTCACATCCCTTTGTGATTCTCCCTCTTATGTCACTCCAGCCTGCATGCAAAGCTTGGCATCCCACAGTCAATCTAGGAAGAAGGATGCTTGAAATAACAGGACTAATAGGCCACATCAGTCCCCTTTTCTTTTTCTTTCTTTTTTTTTTTTTTAAGATTTTATTTATTTATTAGACAGAGAGAGAGAGATCACAAGTAGGCAGAGAGGCAGGCAGAGGGAGAAGGGGAAGCAGGCTCCCCACTGAGCAGGGAGCCCAATGCGGGGCTCGATCCCAGGACCCTGAGATCATGACCTGAGCTAAAGACAGAGGCTTTAACCCACTGAGCCACCCAGGCGCCCCAAGATCGTCCCCTTTTCTGGAGAGGAAGGAGGTCTGTTGCTACGTTATTGCCTTGGCTGTCAGCTCCCAATAGAGAATATAGGACCCTGGGTCACAGAGAGGAAAGGTAGCATCTTATAGGAAGTAGAACTCTTCAAGATTAGATTCTGAATGCCCAGGGATTAAGATGCAAAGTTAAAAGTTCCCCTAGTAATAAGCTTCACTTACGGATAGGGCTGCGTCATCTCAACACTCTTTCAGACACATGGGCCCAAGTGATCATCACATCAAGCCCATGAGATTTGCAGGCCAGTACTCTTTCCAAAGAGGAGTCTGATGCTTAGAAAAGTTAATTTGGAATATGTCCAAATGACCCAGACATTCTGCCCCCAAAACCAACAGCCCTTCCACTACATCTCACACCACCACCGAGTGGGCAAGACCCATGGCCCAATTCAATCACTCTTCCATTCCAATGGATGAGCACAACAGGGATCAGGACAAGGCCTGTTCCCTTCCCAAAGGGCTGGCCTTCCAGTACATTAATTTCTGAGAAGGACAGGTTCTAGGAACTGATCTCCTCAGTGATTGTTGACCTGAGCCCTCAGTGAAAAGAGATGTGAAGTTTAACCACAGAGTCTGGCATTCAAGAACAGAACGTTATTTAAGCCTCCAGCTTTTTCTTCTTCCCTCTATGTTGATGCTGAAAGATAATGAAAAATGATATGTAAGACGATCTCACTCTCCTCTGTCTACGAAAGCAGCAGCCCGTCATTATTAGTGGATAATGTGAATCCACCCTGATTTGAGACCTATCTTCTAAGTTCTTCATTTTTAAAGTGATTAACAATATTTTCTACTGATTCTTCTCTGAAAAACTCAAGGAACATCTTCTGCATGTTGTCCTTTTAGCATATTGAATGCATGAGTCCTGCTAAAGGAAGGCCCACAATGTCAAGTCTTCGGGATCATGTATGCTCCATTTGATAGGATTGTACTCTGAGGACATATTGAGTAGTATCTGCTGGGAGACTTTCAGAGGCTAAGCACCTCTCTCCTCTCTCTCTCCTGTTGGTGCTGACACTATAAAGAGGCCTGGCCCAGCATTCCCTGAGATGAGTTAAAACACGGAAGAAGCCGGGGAAATCTAAGAACAGTAATGTCTATGCCTAGAGAGTCAACGAATTCCCGCAGGGGCACTAAAGAGGAAATAAAGAGAAACACTTTCAAATAAAAGGAAACCGTGCCCTGAGGTTCATTCCAAATGTCCTCACTTGCTTCTGAATTAAGTACCTTTTTATAACCTGAGCTCTTCTACCCACTTCTTCCTCCCTTCCTCCCTTCCTCCCTCCCTCCCTCCCTCCCTCCCTTCCTTCCTTCCTTCCTTCCTTCCTTCCTTCCTTCCTTCCTTCCTTCCTTCCTTCCTTCCTTCCTTCCTTCCTTCCTCCTCTGCTCACATCTCCCCCACCTTCTCCATTACCACCCACACCATTCCCCATCACCTGGGAATGGCTCAGTCTTTCTAAGAAATGAGAGCTAGCACCCTTCTATTATCTGATCACATATTCTCTGATCTTCTAGGTTTTCACAGTGCTCTGGTTGTGAACCTAAACTTCATCACTGAATAAACAGAACTTTTTTTTTTTTTTTTTTTAAGAACTGGCCTAGATTCTATGCCAGATTAATTACATCAGACACTTCATGGAGGCTGAGGGGAGCATTCACATATTCCCATCACTCAGAGAACCCCCCCATATGCCAATTGTCCTCCCCAATTCCTTTATATTCAAAGAATTTAATCCAGAATCATGCCTTTCACCCAGTACTCGTATTTCTTTTTTTCTTTTAATTGGAAGCAATTGAGGCTTCCCTTAACCTTGAGGAGCTTGACAATTTTAGAAAATGTAGGGCAATGACACTGAAGAGAGAATGTTTTCAACTCTTAACGCTCTAAGAAAAGTGAACCATTAACAAATAGTAATAACAAAAGCAGGTATATACTGGAGGAGTTTGCCTTTGCCTTGGGCTCCAATAAATCTCAGTCGTGCATTGGACCCATTACCCAGTCATTCCACTGCAGGGTTTCGATATTTATGAGATCGTGTCCAGATTGTAGATGTGTATCCCCTTTACCTGAATTCGTATCTTTCTCACCAGAAACAAGCCTGGATCTGCAAACATACCCCACGGGGCACGCTCCCAGTTCGAGTCGTGCATCCCCAGGAAACGGCCTGGATCTGCAAACATACCTCACGGGGCACGCTCCCAGTTCGAGCCGTGCATCCCCAGGAAACGGCCTGGATCTGCAAACATACCCCACGGGGCACGCTCCCAGTTCGAGCCGTGCATCCCCAGGAAACGCTCCCTTCGTACATGGATCGCTCTGGCAAAAATACTGCGGGACAAAGGAGAGGATCGACGCAGGGGCCGACCCAGAACACGAAGGCTCCGCGCAAACCTCAGCGCAAAGCTTCCCCTCCGCTGTCGGGCCGGACAACTGAGAGTTTGCTCTCTGTCCCGGACCCGGCGACACCTCACCCAGGCCGCCCCCCGCCCCTGGCTGCTTCCGAAGCTGCGGTTCTCCCAAGCAGGGAGTGCCGGTTACCTTGAGTTCGGGCGCCCCCTGCTGGCCATCGGGGTGCTGCGAGGGAGCCAGTGCTTGTGCGGCTGAGTCCTGGGCGTGCGTGCTTCTCTGTGGTCCGCTCAATCACGGAACTCAGCGGCATAATCAATTCCCTAATGGTGCCGGTGATGCTTTGGTCTAGCCCCTCCTGATTTGATGGTCGTGTAAAACAGGAAATCACGCTGTTGAGAAAATGATAGCGTCTCAGTCACGCCAGAATAACAAGACCAATCTTAATGTATTTTCACCGCAAAATAGGTATCAACATCCAGAAAGCACATGCCACGGGTTCCTGCCATCGGATTCTTAAGCTGTCCCACACAGACTACAATACAGATCCTTATTCTGTTTGCGCAGAAGACTACAGCACAGCTTGGAGGAAGCGCTGCTGGTTAGATGACCCCCGAGGCGATCTGGAACAACAGGACCAGAAAAAGAAAGAAAATCTTCAGGTTTGTCCTTACTTGGAGATGTTATCTAAAAGTATTTCCAAAGAATCAGCAGCTTTCTGAAGAAGAAGAAATAGGGCTGCTGTGCCTTGGAAGTTGTCCGAGGGATGGCTGAAATGTGCTTTTCCCTATTGAATAAATTCCAAAGAGTCGGGAAATAAAATTCTCACAACTCGCTTACCACTGTATTATTCTTTGTCAAAGCAAAGAAAGCGAACTGCACTGTGTTTTCTGTGCCAACTGTCAAATACCTGAAGTGAAAACTTTATATGTAAAATATAGTCTCCAAAAAATGTTCAGAGAAATAAACAACCTCTTTCTTAAAAAACTAACCTGTGATAATATATTTTTCATTTATCTGTTCAAATTTTTGGAGGGTATGTGTTGTCCTTGGAATCTGAAATAGAACTTATCATGGAAAACCTTCTTCGTTATATTATTTTGTTAGAGATTTCTGTCCGTTAAGGTAATGTTAGCTGCTCAAACAGATAAACATGAAAACACCAGTATTTTGAGCATAACACAAGTTTATGTTCCCTTCATGTGATACTTCAGTGCATGTAATCCTGAACAAATGACTCTTCTAGTAGGTTCTCCCTCAAATGGTGATTGAGGGATCCTGTTACTTTCTACTTAGTGCCTTTGCCATCATCAAGATGTGACTTTAAATATGGCTCTGGTGCTTGGGTTTACTCCATTTGTTGTAAAAGAAAAAAGCACGGTTGACCCCATGGGCGTGTTTTCATGGGCCAGACCTGAGCAGAGCAAACCTAATTTGCACCCACATTCATCCACATGGCCACATCTACCCGTAAAAAGACTGGGAGAGGGCGTCTAATTTTGTGACCAGTGAGGAAAAGATGCAAGTTTAAGGAATAATACCATTATTAGTTTTTAAACTATGGGCACTAATTCTGATTTTAGGAGAAACAGCCAATTTCCTAGCTTTTGTACACTTTATCCAAAAAATGCAGACCACAGATCTGATTCCACAAATGAAAACCAGGCAAGGGACCCAATGGGAGAAGGCATGGGCATTCACATTATTGGCCCTTTAAAAGGGAGATTCGCCTGGACTCCGGAGGGCATCAGTTAAAGTTGAAACACATATTTTAGATCCCAAGTTCATTGGGGGTCCCTCTTACAAATTAGTCTCCTTTCAAGCTCTCTTTTGGCTTGAGGCCATGCCGATTACCCCCCCACAGTCCTACTTTACCATTCTACCTGTCTGCAAACCTCCAGCAGAATACTTTTGGCATGTTTTTATTTTGTTTTTTAAAGATTTTTATTTATGTATTTGAGATAGAGAGGAAGAAAGCAGGAGTAGGGAGGGGGCACAGGGAGAGGGAGAAGCAGACTCCTCGCTGAACGGGTAGCCCGATGCAGAGCTTGATCCCAGGACCCTGAAATCATGACCTGAGTGAAAGGCAGATGCTTAACTGACTGAGTCACCCAGTGCCCTTCCTTTTGGTGTGTTATTAACTGCTTGGAAGCTTTAGGCTGAGAGGTTTTATCTACTCACCTCTGCTCCCTGGGCAATGTATATAGGGTAGAAGGAATTGGTCAGGAGGTCCTAGCCCCGCCCCCCACCCTTGATGCTTCAACTTGAAGATACCTCCTTTAGGCAGCAAGACCAGCACATACTGCCGAGATCTCCATATCCCCAGAAATCTGGGTGCACATTTAGCAATGTTCTGGGAAAAGGTGGACTATGCAAACCCAGACGATCATCCTCAGAACCCAAGAAATGTGCCAAGTAGGAGCATAGGGAATGAATGGTAACATGCTTGCTCCTCTTCATTTTATTTTATTTTATTTTATAAAATCTGTTCATTGTCAATAATGCCATATAACCCAATTAGAGCAGTTGGAATTTTCAGTCAGGCTGTCTTGGGTTTGAATCTTCATCACTTTGTAACTGTGTGGCCTTGGATAAGTTATGTAATGTTTCTAAAGCTCACTGTCCTTCCTGGAAAGTGCGAACAACAAAAATGATAAGCCTACATTCTTACAGAAGAGTTGATATCATACACATTATGATCAGATATATTTACAACCAGATGAAAAATGAAATAAAAATTTGGACCCTTTGAGGAGCGATGTAGGTGTCACCACTGTTCCTACTTGGGTCCTTAAAACGACCAGGGCTTTAGGAACTGGACAAAGTTGACAGTGATTTTTGTTGGTATTCTTACCTGCAGAGCTATGAATGTTCTTTAGTTTCCAAAATTCATCAGTCTGTCCTGATCCCATAAAACAAGACCAATCAGATCCGAGTAACAACCATGTGGCTTGCACGTAGAGACCCTCACTACAACCCTGGGTGGGAGTTGTTCCTGATGAGAAAATTCAGACTTAGGTTAAGCAATTTTCCTTATAGATCAACCTAGTCAAAAAGAGTACCTGCAATTGAATCCAGGTCATTCTGACTTTAACACTAGCATAATCTTGCCCCCTTTTCCATGACGGAGAACACAATTACAAACCCATTTCTAAACTGTAGATGACACGGACAGCACCTTTCAATGTTCGATGTGAGCCACGGCGCTGGAGTCACAACGGGGACTGATCTGGAGTTGAGAAGTACTGACCATCCTTGACATGACCTGAGTGAAAGGCAGATGCTTAACCGACTGAGCCACCCAGTGCCCCTGCTTTTGGCTTGTCATTAACTGCTCGGAAGCTTGGTGCCTGGTTCTTCCGGTTTAACATCCATCATGAAGACATTGCAGGTGTGACCAAATAAAAACCTAACGATGTTTCAGTTCTTGATGTCACTAAGAGGGTCACAGGCCTCATCACTGTACCATCTTCTAAGCCAGAAGTATCCCCGCCTTCCTGCTCGGCATCCCCCTTATACGAGCCCTATCTGAAAACAGAAGTCTGATAACATCCATCCGCGAATCTGAACACGTGTTGGAAGAACTGTGGAAGAGTGGGGAATGTCATTCATTCACCATACCCCTGTCATCCCAACCTCAGGGATACAAATTCTTAGCGGAGGCTGGACAAAGATGGCCATCTCAATGGAGTGCTGGATGGCACCTCACCATGTAAGGATCCTGTAGGGCAAGTGCGTTCAGCTGCCCTGCACAGCAAATGAGCAAACCCTTGTGCTGTGTGTTTCTTGGCCCACCGGACTCCCGTATCTACCATCTCATCATAAAACCCGCTCATCCTTGGGCAAAATTCTGCAAAGTTTTCTCTCATCCAGGATCTCATTGGAGCTGCTATGAAGAATGACTTTCAGATCCAAGTTGGGGAGTGATATCTTTAAGGGCACCCATCCACGCCTTGGCAGAGATGGGACTCACAACTAGTTCTGAATGTATAACCAGTGTCCTTTTTGCCATATTGAATCTGTCTAAGCTACACCAGTCATGCAAGACTGATGAAGACCCTCAACACTGATATGGTTTTCGAAGAAACTTATTTTTCAGTCCATTTCTCTTTTAAAAGTGAGTAACCTCATGGATGCTTACCCTACCAGATCGGTATCAAAAAACAAGAGAGTTCAGCAAGGTCGGAAAGTGGGAAAGAGAAACAAAAATGTATCTAGCCATTTATGTGCCATCTACAATGTAAATAATATATTACCTTATTAAATCTCCCTGTCAATTTGCTGAAACACTAATGCCACTAAGTCCACCTGTAAAAGAATAAAGCAGAACCCCAAGAGATGAAGTGACCCATCAAGGGCACAGCTAGTGGTTGGTAGAGCCAGTTGAGTCCAGGTGTGTTGATGGAGACTTTTACGCCCAGAGGAACTGAGCAAATATCATGCTTCCTTCCCTCCACGTCACTGTGGCAATCAGGATACTCAAGTGCCCACCAGTCACCCCTCCTGGAGCCCTGAATTCACAAAGAGCCTCTGCCTTTCTCCCCCCTATGTCTCACCCCCCCAATTCTCCTCATACTCCCACGGCATTTATCTAGGTTATGAGCAAATCTTCTGTTGCCAGCATGAATACGTTCAAGACCCCCTCAGTTATACTGAGATGTAACTGACATATAACATTATATTAGTTTGAAGTGTACAACATAATGGTTTGATATATGTATAAATTGTGAAATGATTACTAAATTTAGTTCACTTCCACCACCTCGTATGGTCACAGTTTTTTTCTTCTGCTGAGGATTTTTAAGACCTACTCTCTAAGCAAATTTCAAATATATGATACAGTGCCATTAACTATAGTCCTCATGCCATGAATTACATCCCCAGAACTGATTTCTCTTGTAATTAGAAGTCTGTGGCTTTGGGCCACCTTCACCCACTTGCCCATCCCCCCTGACCTCTGGAATCCACTGGTCTGTTGCATACTTTAATGCCCTTCATCTGTGTTTACTCATTTCATACACTAATCCTTGAAAAAATGCCATTACTGTCCCTCCTACTGGAGACGAGGAAACTAGAGAACATAGCGTTTATGTTATTTGCAGAAGTTCCCCTAATCATGGGTGACAGAGCTGGAATTTAACCCTCAAACTCTGGCTCCAGAAGCACATTCTTTAACCACAAAATAGATCACGCAGACTGTCAGGCCAAGCTGGGGCACAGTGCAAGACAATAAAATGAGACATGTTGAAGAATAATGGCTGACTGCCCCACAGCACCTCGCGCATGGTTTCACACGCGCTTTTGAGGGCATATCCTTCACGTGCAGCTCAGAGCACGACGTGGAGGCGTGAGGTTTGGAGATGGCCAGGTTTTTGCCCCAAAGCCACAGCTGGTGAGAAGGAGTCAGATGTGATCTCAGGACCCCATAGGGCTTATTATTTTCTTATCCATTTCACAGAGGACAGTAGTAAACACAGGCTAGGATTAAATGTGTGATAGTCCCCTACCTTGAGTGAGCCCGGCTAAGCATGTTGCCTGTGTTTGGTGTTAAAGTTGGAAGAAGTTCTAGACGTGCCTTGTCTCTGTACTGAATGTTTAGATGCAACATAGCATGGAGCCTCAGAATTCCTGGGGTCTTGGGGCACCTAGGGGGCTCAGTTGGTTAAGTGTCTGCCTTTGGCTCAAGTCATGATCCCAGGGTCCCGAGATCAAGTCCCACATCTGATGTCTGATGTATAGCTTCATGTATATCTGATATCTGATGTATAGCTTCATGTTTATCTGATATCTGATGTATAGCACATGAAGGTTATTGATGGGGGAGGTGGGTGAGCAAATTTGTGTAACAACTCAAGGATTCTTAGAGAAAACAGGAACCCAAAGTCCCACCCCATTCATCCCAAGATTCAGTTATTAAAACTTGGTAATTTTCTTGGTGTAGTGCTTGATACAACACAAGGCAGCCTGAGGATATCAGAAATACTTACAAACAAAAGTGCTAATGAAATATAAATGTCTCTTTTTCATTTAAATTGGCCTGTTTATACACTATGCCAATTCTGTGTATAAACTTACTTTGGAATAAGATGACTATGTGGGTCTAAAAACATACATTTCACATTATTAGGGTCACTATTATGAATTAGAATTTATTTTGCTTCACTTATACACTTGTCTCTTTGCTTTTAAATGGGCAGAATCAAAAATGTTCTTTTATTTCTAATTTCCTGACTTCTTCCCTGCTGGAGGTCCCAGAAGGCAGACCTGATCTCTGAGCAAGAAATTGATCTACGTGCAGTAGATGGCATTATAACACCAGATTTCCATACCTTTAATTAAGGCACACAGCGCTAGCTACTCTAAAGCAAGACTCAGAAGGAAGCTGAGGGCCCAGAGTACAGAGAAGGAATGTTGCCTAAAATCTTTATTCTCTCTTTGTTCTAGCTGGGTCCTCCGTCCAGCATTTGGTAGTAAATCAACAAAGAGAGGCCACTGAAAGCAGACAGTAACAGATGGAGAGTGTGGAGCAAAGGAAACCCTGTGCCTTACACCCTACTCTTGATTCATCTGCCTTTTTGGTTAAAGGTTGGAGGAAGCTATTGAAAATGGGTAGCCTACGTGGCACTCACATAGATTTTTCATTTGTTTCCTTAGTTGTAAGTCCAAGTTACTGCAGTTTCAATATGAATCTTGAAAAACGTGTCAGAAATATAATGTCTACTAATGACAATAATATTCTCATTCAAAGATGTTACATTCCAGGATGAGAACGATCTGCAGAGCCAATTTAGTAAGTAGTAAGAATATCAAAGTCATTGCCTTACAGTCATATGCTTCGTCTTAAAATTGTGGGTTGCTTTTTTTTAAATTTTTATTTACTTACTTACTTGACAGAGAGAGGGAACACAAGCAGGGGGAGCAGGAGAGGCACGCAGAGGGAGAAGCAGACTTCCCACTAAGCAGGGAGCCCTATGGGGCTTGATCCTAGGACCCTGGGATCATGACCTGAGCCAAAGACAGATGCTTAACGACTGAGCCACCGATGTGCCCCTCATCTTAAAATGGTGTAAGCCAAGTTGATTACCACTTGACTGACCAGATGACCCCTGAGAATTTCCAGTGATTACATTTGGAATACAGGCACTTATTTCTTCTATTGCATCCAACCTACTGCCATTCTAAGAGCATCCAAAATTTAAATATCTTTGTTTTCTAAAATAAGAAGTAGGGGCACCTGGGTGGCTCAGTTGGTTTAGCAGCCAACTCTTGGTTTTGGCTCGGGTCTCAACCTCAGGGCTGTGAGATGGAGCCCCGAGCTGGGCTCTGTGCTCAGCTTCGAGTCTGCTTGTCCCTCTTCCTTCACTCCTCCCAAACTCGCTCTCGCTCTCTCAAATAAAAATTTCTTTAAAATCAAATAAAATAAGTCAATTCCTATTCACTTTTTCGACCTTCTCAACTGTTTATAGATGAACACAAATTCACATGCATATCTATGTATGTGATGTCTCTTACGTACAATTACCATGCTGACTAAAAGCAATAGTGCCAGTAAGAACTGGGAGTAAATAATAAAATCAGTTAAAAGTAATTTTCAATTAAAATTTTAAAATTTATTGCTAGGGGTGCCTGGGTGGCTCAGTCGTTAAGCATCTGCCTTTGGCTCAGGTCATGATCCCAGGGTCCTGGGATCGAGCCCTGCATCAGGCTCTCTCCTCAGCAGGAGGTCTGCTTCTCCAGCCTCTCTCGCTTGTGTTCCCTCTCTCTCTGTGTTTCTCTCTGTCAAATAAATAAAAAATCTTTTTAAAAAATTTATTTCTAAAGTATTATACAATTTTTCACTCAAAAATTAAGAGAAAATTTAGATTGTTTTTAAAAAATATACTGTCTTTGGGGCGCCTGGGTGGCTCAGTCGTTAAGCGTCTGCCTTCGGCTCAGGTCATGGTCCCAGGGTCCTGGGATCAAGCCCCGCATCAGGCTCTCTGCTCTGCAGGAAGCCTGCTTCTCCCGCTACCACTCCCTCTGCTTGTGTTCCCTCTCTCGCTGTGTTTCTCTCTGTCAAATAAATAAAATCTTAAAAAAAAAAAAAA
>CM053615.1:37027910-37051260 GCA_028646535.1 Procyon lotor | reverse complement strand
GGGGCGCCTGGGTGGCTCAGTCGTTAAGCGTCTGCCTTCGGCTCAGGTCATGGTCCCAGGGTCCTGGGATCAAGCCCCGCATCAGGCTCTCTGCTCTGCAGGAAGCCTGCTTCTCCCGCTACCACTCCCTCTGCTTGTGTTCCCTCTCTCGCTGTGTTTCTCTCTGTCAAATAAATAAAATCTTAAAAAAAAAAAAAAAAGTAAAAAATGTGCTATTTAAAAAAAAAATATATATACTGTCTTTGGGGTGCCTGGGTGGCTCAGTTGTCAGCATCTGCTTTCGGCTCAGGTCATGATCCCAGGGTCCTGGGATCAAGCCCCGCATCGGGCTCCCTGCTCTGCAAGAAGCCTGCTTCTCCCACTACCATTCCCTCTGCTTGTGTTCCCTCTCTCGCTGTGTTTCTTGCTGTCAAATAAATAAAATCTTTAAAAAAAATATATATATATATATGTATATACTGTCTTTGATAATACTTGGGGGCAGGAGGGAGTATGACAAAGTGTTAAAAAATTAAAGTAATACAGAAAGTGAAGCATAAATCAACACATATGGTTAAGATTATAAGTATACACTGCTTAAACTTCCTTATTAAAAGAAAAAATTGGTTTAAAGCACAAATTTCATTATTTGCATAGGGAGATGAGCCTAAAATCAAATAATACTATATATATAATACGAAAATAGTACAAGAAAAGATGGACGAAGGCAGAGCAAGAAAATGAAGAAAACTTCATTTCCAAATGAAGGAAAGTGTTCAGAGGTGGCAATATTAATATGAATGAGATATTGATAATGATTAACAATACTGATATCCATGAGAAGTGAATGAGTTAAAATTGAGAAAGAGGGTCAACATATATAGGACACAAATAGAATCTGTAATTAAATTTTAAGAGGCATGGAACTAAAATTCAAATAATATAAATCATTAAGCAAAAATTTTTAGCAATATATAGAAATGTGAACAGAAACATAATGTTAGCATTTCAATTTTATAAAGCACAATGACTATAAAATAGTTGTAGAAAAATAATAAGGATGGGAAGAATTAGAAAATATGATTTAAAAGAGTAAATTGGTGGCTAAGACTCCAGGGCAGTATAATTTCTTTTAAACACTTATAAATCATTCACAAAAATCATCCTATATAAATTACATAAATTTATATATATATATATATATAAATACATAAATTACATAAATTTACTATATAAAGTACATCCTATACTATTACAAAGAAAATACCAAAAATGCCTTCAGAGCAAAAATACTGTAAGTTGTATGCTCAGATCGCATGTCTGAAATCAATTTTGAAATAATTTTTAAACCAATCAACTAGATAGTTAAGATCATACTGATAAATTATAGTCAAGTCAGAGAGAAAAAAATGAGAAATTTAGTAATGGCGTCATTAAAATTTGCAGAAGCAGTCGCAGTTACACGCTGAGATAAACTCACAGCTTTATCCAACATATGAATTGAAAATAGACTGACCTCACTTATTAAAGTCAATAAAAGAATTCTAAATAATATTAATACACTATAAATAATAAAAGCTAATGTTTATTGAATTTTTACTCTGCAGCAGGGACTGTGCTAGACACTTTACAGAAAGTATTTTTATCTTGTCAACAATCCCACTATGCTCTCAAACAATACCTTATTCTCTACTGCATATCCATAGATAATACTATTTATTGAGCACCTACTGTTTGCAAGACCAGCAGATGATAGAAGTTATTAAGTAGCAGAACTATGATTCAAACTCAGTCAGTATTTTCCCAGTTCCATATGCATTCCACTATGATAGAATTCAAAATCACATGAATAACCCAGTTCATCATGATTAAGAGAATATCATAGAACTATAAAGATGATTTTATACTAGAAAATACATTTATATAATGCATTATTTGTCACACCAGAATTTAAGTGGTGGTTTGTTAAGACTTAGTTGCAATGTGGATTCTAAAACTAAAACAATAAACTTCTGAAATCCTTTTACATGAAAACCTATCAATCTGACTTACTCTTTGAACAGATCTCCTTTGCTCACGCATAATTTTATAATATATGTATCAGTCATTCAGAAAATATCGCTGGCATTACAAATCTACATACATTTCAGTTATTATAACCGAGTCATTTTTTCTATTAATATCACCATTGTCATCGCGAAAGTCTTTTAAGTATTAAGAAGTTGTCAAGTTCACAGTGGTAGGTTTTCCAACATTTTAATTCTCTACTGAAAGCTTATCATTGCAACTGATGTTTTTCTTTGAGTTACAAGTTCACTTTGTAAGTGTCTTGAGAAAATGTCTGTCACATGCCCGAGTCTGAGTAACCCTAGCTTGTATGTCTGTCATTCTTTCAAGTCAAAATGGATTCCGTGAAGAGTGGCTAGTTTAGCTCACAACTCAAGCAATGATAGACGTGCTTTTCCTCAAAACAGTCTTCATGCATGTGGCACAAGTTCTCGTCAGACAGACTGTTAAAAGACTATCACAGAGGAAATTCAAAAGATGTGCACTCAGAGGATTTAATAAAATTAACAGTCTACTTCATCAAGGGCATTATTAAATGAAACTGGCTTTCCTTTTACTTCAAATATGTTACAATAAAAAGTATAATAATTCCTGGGACATTTTGGTGTCACTACCTTGATTGACACTTGGGAACCAGGAGTTTTACTCAACGATTGTTTTTGCACCATCAGTGCGAGTTGTTAATGTGGTGAAAAAGGAAATTACATCTTGGTATTGTTATAAAAGTAATTTTGGGGGCGTCTGGGTAGGTCAGTGGGTTAAAGCCTCTGCCTTCAGCGCAGGTCATGATCGAAGGGTCCTGGGATCGAGCCCCACATCGGGCTCTCTGCTAAGCGAGAAGCCTGCTTCCCCCTCTCTCTCTGCCTGCCTCTCTGCCTACTTGTGATCTCTCCTCTCTGTAACATAAATAAAAATCTTTAAAAAAAAAAAAGTAATTTTGACATCACGGAGCCCCTTAAAGCGTCTTGGGGACTTCTAGGGGCCCACAGACCACACTTTGAGAACTGCTAGTCTGATTTTTTTCCCTGCACCTGCTCTAGTCAGGCTACTCTCTCATTTTAAATCCTAAGTAGCTTTCCATGGCTCCTAAGATAAAGTCTAACATCTTTAACATAGTCTATTGTTGGACTTCTTTCTGTTTCTCCAGCGTCATTACAGGCCATGCTTTCCATCTGTCAATACAGTGCACCTACTCTAGTCTTTTTCACTCTTTCAAATGTACGGGCCCCTTCCTGCTACAGGGCTAAGCCCTCCCCACGAAGTTGCTTTTTGCCCTGGGAAATTTTGCCCTCCGTGTGATACTCATTTTTCCAGTCTCCTACTTCATAGCATTTCCCTGGGGAAAACCAAAAGTACTCTAAATGAGCTACCCGGGAAACTCACTGCCATAGCATCTTTTATTTCTGTGTAGCCCAGATCCCAAATGTAAAGACCTAATTCTATTATAACTACTGCTTTAATAGCTATGTCTTCTGCTCCAACGTACTCCAGCGAAACTGTGTATCTCACACTCAAGACTCTATCCCCAGGGCCAATAAGGGAATGAATGAAGGGAACCCCATAGTTTTATACTCAGTTTGCAGAATTAGGACTTTGGAGATTCTATAAAAAAAAGAAGAGAAATGTCTTAAATTAAATAAGTCAAAACCCAACATTTTTTATTACAGCTCTGAGAGAGTTCACGGCTAATGGAGCTCTTGGGTTGGAAAATCATCACCAGTACCATCAGTGAAGAAAGTACTGAAGTACGTGGCAAGCCATTGGTAAGTTCCAAGAAGTCCTTCTGGTGGAGATGGTGAGCTTTTGTCCAGCTTCTCTGAAAAATCTTCTGTCTACAGGACTTTTAGGTATTGAGTGAAAAGTTGTCATTTTCTGAATTTCCTTTAGAATTTTGCGCTTCCCCATTTTGGGCTTTACTTTCTCATCAGGGGTCTGGAAAGTTGCCATCAGTTTCAACTCTTTCTGTATCCCTACAATTGAGGTAAAATTCATTCACTAAAAAATTAGAAGCCCTAATTCAACGGAATGCTTATCATCTTAACAAAAACCAACTTTGAACTAATGATAGAGCTATCTGGATCTTTTTTTCTCATGTTAAGAACGACTTTTAAGGAAGATTTACTAGGCTTCCTTTTAAAATCTTTATTTCTCTTCTAGATTGGTCTCTGGGAAGTGTTGATCAGGTGTGAAAGATAACCTGATTTGTATATACGTGGATCTCACCTTATTCTCTGCTGTAAAACATTTAATTTGTCAAATTTGGTTTTATTTACTCTGCTTAATTGAGAAAATTACTGAACACTTACTCTGTGTCAATTATTACGCTGAGCTCAGGCTATACCAAGACGAATGAAGCTCTAATCTTGCCCACAAGGAGAGTCAAATGCAACCTCTACTACCATGGGGAGTGTTCAAGTTGTTAGAATGTGTGTTTGCTGCTTTCTGGCAGCCTCTTTGTGTTAGCCCAGACTATCGTCTTAGCTCCGGCAAAGTCATGCTTAAACCACCCTTGCTTTTCTTTGCTATTTTTATATAATTATAAAATTGTTGCCTTTTCTTTTTTATTTGTCGTTTCTCTTTGTAAAAGTCGTCCTAATGCTCCCCACAATCTTTTCTATTTCCACTCTGAGGTTTGTTGCAAAACAAGGAAGGGAAAACGTAAGAGAAGAGAAAACATTTCCTGTATGAGTTTCAAGACCTCAGAACTTGCCTCTCTCTTTTTCACATTCCTAGACAGTAAAAGGAAGCAGTAATAAAAACGTAATGCACAAAAGGCAAACGGAAAGTACATGCTGAAAATGAAAAGAAAAAAAGTAGCGTCTTCTCTGTCCAAATGATGAAATGTGACTTACACTACCTGAGGGATTCCGAGCTCTACAGAGTGACAGACTCAAACTAGCCCGGGTGAGACAGGTCCCCATGGAGGGCAGCTGGCCCTTTAGGGCAGACAGTTACCTAAAGGGCTGGCTAGTTTTCAGCTTTGCTGAATCAGAGAATGCATCTATCTAGATATTTGTCTGTTTACTTTATTTCACAGAGAAGATCAGATTCTGAGGACTTAGTCATACCAACTCACACCCAAAAGAGACTGGGTTATAGATGCGATGGTCATTTTATTAATGTGTGAGAGGTCAGCTATTACCCGGAAGCTAATAGAGGTCAGGCATTTGGACAGAACACTACCTGTCACATAAACACATGCTCATGTTCACATAGGAGATGAGGTTAGAATAAAAATGTGTATTAGTGAGCTGAGAAGGAAGGGAAGAGAAGGGAAGCAGATCACTTCAGGGAAACTTCATCCGGTTCCCACAGTTGGACGGGTTAATTTTCTCCATTGTGGCGACAGCTAACAGGCTAATAGGTTGAGTGCCTATTTTGCCCAGGCATTGTTACAGGTACCTGATATCATCCTAGCTCCACAACAACCCAGTGAAATAGATATGGTTATCATCTCTGTAGGACAGATGTATGACACTTCTGTATGACGAGAAAAACGAGGAGCCCAAGGCCACACAGCAGAGCAGAGGCTGGAGCTATGACATGAACCCCTGAGTCTGGCTCCCAGAGTCAACTGTCCTAGCCACTAGACTGGGCCTTCTCCTCTGATGATGCTCTTCCTATCTAAGATGAACACTTAGCAGGCTCTCACCGACCAGCTGCCGTTCTTAGTGACCAGAAAGCCCCATCTGGGGGATCTGGGGGATGCAGTGGATTAAGCATCAGACTCCTGGTTTTGGCTTAGGTCACAATCTCCCAGTCGTGGGATCCAGCCCCACATCAGGGGCCCTGCTCAGAGCAGAGTCTGCTTGAGTTTCTCTCTCCGTCTCCCTTGATCCCTGCCCCCTGCTCACAATCTTTCTCTCTCTCTAAAATAAATAAATAAGTTGGTTTAAAAAAAACACCATTCGATTATTTCAGAGACTTTACGATACACTTGAAGAGGCTATAACTCCCTTTTCACTTGCTAAGTAAGTTCTAGTCTTGTCTTCCAAATGATATGTTTTGTTGATCTCTGCTGGATCTTTGAAACCTCCTGTTCCCATCTGAAGTGTTTTCAGAAATTATCCCAGAGGTTAAAGCATCCATTTTAATAGGTATCCTTTGAGTTGGTCTTAAACTCACTGACGATATTGTTAGGAAAACAGTACCGTAGAATAAATGTTATTCTTACTATCCTTGCTTTCAGAAGACTATTTTCTGCGTCATTTTCTGACGCAGGGCCCAAATTTTAGACCTACTCACTTTTTGGAAAATGTAGTCCTTTTTGTACTTGCAATGGGACAGAAAGCTCTCTGTATGCCTTCACTATAACCAATACTCAAGATACACATTCCTGCCCTCAGGGAGCTTACAGTTTATCAGGGCAATCAGATATTAAACAAATAATTAAATTTGCAGGTCCATTGGCCCTGACTATGTGGTGGGATATCACTTGTCAGTGGAATACCTAAGGATATGAGATTATCTGGATTACCATACAGTGAGTGAGGCCAAGTTTTTACTGTGAAAGGTTGGTACTTGAGAGAGAACCAAGAGAATCACACACCTGCAAACTTGAATTTTTTAGCGAAACCAGCACCTAGCAAAGTGCTTGGGCGACCATAATTTACTTTTGACAAATGATATCTGCAAAATTGTTTTCAAAAAAGTATCCTCAGTAACCAACTCAAGAGATACCTTTGAGGTACATATATGACTGAAACTTTTTAAAGAAGGGGGGAAAGTATAAACAAGGAAAAAATAAGAAAAGTTTAAATCTCCTGTTCTATAAGCTTTTGTATATTTCCTACTGACCCGGAAAGACCATCATTCTTGCATAAATAGTTCTCCCTTTTCTGACTTTGTCCAGGCTTTTCTTCCCAAGAACAACCTGGCAAGTGTGAAAAGTATAAAAAAATATGTTCCAATGCTGTGTACGTACTGCATTGGCACACATGGTTGGAGTCCCCTATCTAGGTGTTCATGTTAATAAATGTACATTTTTAATTGAGTTTGTTAAAAAAAAAAAAAAGAAGAAAAAGAAAAAGTAGAAAGGGAAAGAAAAATGTGACAGTGGAAAAACCCAGAAAATGGAAGTTTCTATATTCACTATTTAAAAGGCACTCATCACCCAAAGTTCTCAGAACCTACTGAGACTTCCTCTTCAGGCAGTCCTGCAGAATCCCTCCCCGCCCGCAGCTGCCTAATGGCCCTCTCAATCTCTGTGCTGCTGGCTCTGGTGATGCTGTGCTCCAGCCTGGCCTCCTCTCTGGACTGCGCCCTGCATCCAAGCCATGGCAATCTGGAAACCTTTGCGATCTTGAATCAGATGGAGAGAATCTCCATTCTGTCCTGTCTGGAGGATAGGACTGACTTCAGCTTTCCTCCCAGGCTTGTGGATGGGAACAAATTTGAGAAGACAGAAGCCACAGCTGTCATGCATGAGATGCTCCGGCAGATCTTCAACCTCTTCAGCCAAAAGGACTCCCTGGTGGCTTGGGATGAGACCCTACTGGACGAATTCCTCGCTGGACTCCATCAGCAGGTGGCTGACCTGGAGACATGTTTGAAGGAAGAAAAGAACGTGGAACAGTTACCCCTGGGAAGTGAGAGCTCCAGATTGGCCGTGAAGAGATACTTCGGTAGAATCAGTCTCTATCTTGAAGAGAAAGAATACAGCCGCTGTGCCTGGGAGGTCGTCCGGGTGGAAATCAGAAGGTGCTTGTTCTTTATCGGTGAGCTCACAAGGAAACTCAGGAAATAAAAAAGAAGTCGAGTCTGAAAACTCACCTGGTCCACTAAACGGCTACTTTCTAAGACTCAAAGTGCCATTTTCATCTCTATCTTTATGCCAGAAGAAAAATAAATAGTAGCAAGTGTATGGCATTATTATAAAGTTATATTAAATGTTGTAAGTTATTTAGAACAGAGAAATGCACAATTCATCTGCAGTAGCTTAAAATCTTTTGTACTTTTTATTTATTTAAATTATTTGAAATATTTTTGCTGTTCATACTATTTAAATATTTATTTTCACAAACCACTTGTCTGGCGTTATGCTTTGTATAAGACTACTGTTCATTTTTCAGTTATGGGAAATAAAAGCAATTTTTAAAAATCGATTTTGCTTGCACACACTTTTTGAATGAAAACCTAACCCAAAGCCTGATCTCACAAAATAAACCAGCAGAAGGTTCCTGAATGAAACAACACAAGGATAGCCCAACATGACTAGTGGAAAAGCCAATACTAAATTTCACATGGAATTGCAAGTGACTTCAAATTGCCAAAACAACCTTGAAAAATAAGAGAAAAGTTGGAAGGCTCACATTCCTGATTTCAAAACATACTACAAACTACAGTTATCAAAACTGGGATACTGGCATAAAGGTAGACATACGGACCAAAAGAATAGAAGTGAGAACCCAGAAATAAGCCTATACATCTATTGTCTCTTGATTTTTGGCAAGGGTGTTAAGACCATTTAGTGAGGAAAGACAGTATCTTCAACAAAATAGTGCTGGGAAAACAGGATAGTCACACGGCAAAAGAAGGAATTGGGATCCCAACCTTTTTTTTAGAGAAAAAAAAGCCAAAATATATCAAAGGTCTAAATATAAGAGCTAAATCTAAAAAACTCTTAGAGGGGTGCCTGGGTGGCTCAGTCATTAAGCGGCTGCCTTCGGCCCAGGTCATGATCCCAGGGTCCTGGATTCGAGCCCCACTTTGGGCTCCCTGCTCAGCAGGGAGCCTGCTTCTCCTGCTACCATTCCCTCTGCTTGTGTTCCCTCTCACTGTGTTTCTCTCTGTCAAATAAATAAAGTCTTTAAAAAAAAATAAAAAACTCTTAGAGAAAAACAGAAATAAATCTTGAATGACATTAGATTTGCCAGTGATTTCTTAGGTAAAACACTAAACGCATAAGTAACAGAAGAAAAAAAATAGATAAATTGAACTTCATCAAAATTAAAACTTTTGTGCATTAAAGGACACCATCAAGAAAGTGAAAAGGCAATGTACAGAATAGAAGAAAATATTTGCAAATCATATATCTAATAAGGGTTTGGTATGCAGAATATATAAAGAATTCTTATAACTCAATGATAAAAAGGCAAAAAACCTAAATAAAAGGGGCAAAGGATTGAACAGAAATTTTTTGCAAAGAAGATACACAAAGGGACAACAATAATATAAAATGACATTCAGTGTCATTCGTCATTAGGAAATGCAAATCAAAACCACAATGACATACCACTTCGTACTCGCTAAGACGGTTATAATCCAGTAATGGAAAATAATAAGTGTTGGTGAACATGGAGACATTGGAACCCCTCCACATTGCTGGTGGGAACGTAAAATGTTTCAAATTCTGTGGAAAACATTTTGGTGGTTCTTCAAAAAGTTCAACGTAAAATTACCATATGGTCCAGTAATTTCACTTCTAGATAGATAGCCCGAAAGAATTGAAACTGGATATTCAAACAAATACTTGTACACATATGTTCTCCACAGCACTATTCATGATGGCAAAAAGTGGAAATAATCCACTGATGAATGAATGGATGAACTGTTGTGTATTCATGCCCTGGAATGAATACAGTCCGGCCATAAAAAGGAACGGAGTACTGATACATGCTGCAATGGGAGTGAACCTTGAAAACATGCAAAGTGAGAGGAGCCACTTAATTGTATGATTCCCTTTATATGAAATATCTAGAATAGGTAAATTCAGAGAGAAAGCAGATTGTGGTCACCAGGGGCTGAGAAGGAAGAGGGTTTGAGGAGTGAAGACTGCTTAATGTGTATGAAGTTTCCATTTGGGGTGATGAAAAAGTTCTAGGTGTGCCTGCGTGGCTCAGTCGTTTAAGCACCCAACTCTTGAATTCTGCTCAGGGTTGTGAGATGGAGCCCCACATTGGGCTCTGGAACCTGCTTAAGATTCTCTCTCACTAAAAAAAAAAAAAAAAAAAAAAAGGATTCTCTCTCTCTTTCCCTCCTGATTGCTCAGGAATTGGTCCTTTAGAGTAGTGATCATGACTTCCCCTTTCATAGTGTCTTACTCTGTTTGTAGAGCAGTATGGGGGCCTAAAGACGGTTAATAAAAGTAAAAAATTAAACCCATATATAGCAGTTGTGTTGACATAGTAACCAGAGTTTTTATGAATGCTGCATTATTCCAAATTTTCTCTGGTGTGCTAGTCTTGTCTTCTCCTTTGGACGTGGGTTTTTTCTGCAGAGGGACCCTTCTCAGCAACTCCCATGGTTTACTGCAAGTCTTGGGCAAGTTGCCTAAACCTTCTGTGGCTTAGTTTTCACGGTTGTATTATTATTATTATTATTTTTTAAAGATTTTATTATCTATTTGACAGAGAGAAACACAGTGAGAGAGGGAACACAAGCAGAGGGAATGGTAGCGGGAGAAGCAGGCTTCCGGTGGAGCAGGAACCTGATGCAGGGCTCCATCCCAGGACCCTGGGATCATGACCTGAGCCGAAGGCAGACGCTTAACAACTGAGCCACCGAGGCGCCCCTCCCGGTTGTATTATTATGGAGTTTATAATAATACCTACTGCAGAGATTTACAGGATTAAATGAGTTATAGGCACAAAATGCCTGGCAGAAAGGAATCATCAGAAGGGAGATATTTCTGGGCTCCTGGGTGGCTTAACCCAAGGCAGTGGGTTAAGCCTCTGCCTTGATCCCAGGGTCGTGGGATCAACCCTTGCACTGGGCGGCTCTCTGCTCAGCAGGGAGCCTGCTTTCCCCTCTCTCTGCCTACTGTGATCTCTCTCCCTCTGTCAAATAAATAAGATCTTTTTTAAAAATAGCTAAGATGGTAAATTTTATGCCTTTGCATTTTACCACCATTAAATTAAACAAAAACAAAAACCTTAAGCCTTGCATAGACACACAAACATCATATCAGTGTGGGTAAAGGCATGGGATTTATTCAGGTTTGAACCAGTGTTTAAATTCTGACTTCCCACTGATTAACTGTATACTCTTGGGAAATACGCTGAACCTTTTGGGGCAGCCTCAGTTTTTTCCTCTGTGCAATGGGAATAATAATACCTCGCTGCCTCTCAGGAAAGCACTCCGAGAAGAACAGATCACTCCAGGTGCCCTGCGGCTCCTATCTCAGCCAAGCCTGCTGACTTTTCAAACTCTGGGGCTTGAAGGAGGCGATGTGGGCAGGACCTGCGCTGGTCTGGGGGAGGGTCTCACTCAAGGGAAGCAGCCTGCGCAGGCCCAGTGCTGCCACCTGCTGGTGCACCTGTGTTTCTGCGGAAGGACTGAGAGAAATGGCGCCAGTGGCCTCCTGTGCGTCCAGCGAGGCCTCTCCAGGGTTCCTACCTCCCTGCGACTCCTCCAAGAAGGGCAAGTCATCTCACCGCCGCGTGCTACAGGTACCCTTCGGATGGCTGTTCCCAAGCTGTCTGCCCCCTGGGGTGTTTGCCCGCCTTCTCTCCCAGAGCAGGGCTGCGTCCTCAGGGCTCTGGGCCGGGCGACCTCTCCAACTCCAGGCTTGAAGCCCCTCCTGCTGCAGGAGCTCACAGAACTCAGCCCCTCTCTTTCCTCCAGCAAATGGCTCTGGGATATGTTCTCCTGGGGGTTCCCCTGTGTGCTCCTCTCTCTGTTTCTCTCTCGCTTCCGCAACCACGGCTCCCTCTCCTCCACAGCAGTTCTGATCCCTTTCCGCCCCAAACCATGTCTCCTCCGCCCCTCCTACCTTCTTGGGTGAGGCTTCTTCTCTCCCTTTTAGTTGTGGAGTTTGTTGTGTCAATCTTCAGGTGGATTTCTGAGGTATTGAGGGTGATTTAATAGTTCTCTCGTGTTTGGGATAAAACCAGCCTAGGATCCTATTCCGTCACCCTCTTAGCTCCTCCCCCTCCAAATTCAGTTCATTCCTAATTCATACTAGAGCAAGGTTTTTTTTTTAATGATTATTTATTTATTTATTTATTTATTTATATAACATAGAGAGATCACGAGTAGGCAGAGAGGCAGGCAGAGAGAGAGAGAGGAGGAAGCAGACTCCCCGCTGAGCAGAGAGCATGATGCGGGGCTCGAACCCAGGACCCTGAGATCATGACCTGAGCTGAAGGCAGAAGCTTTAACCCACTGAGCCACCCAGGCCCTCAGCAAGGGTTTTTTTTATGAAGATTCTCTTTGTTTGTTAGAGAGCGATAGGGCGCGCACTAGTGGGGGGAGAGGCAGAGTGAGAGGGAGAAGCAGACCCGCCCCCCACACTCCCCAACAGGAGGCCAGATGTAGGGCTCCATGATCCTGGGACTCCAGGATCGTGACCTGAGCCCAAGGCAGGTGCTTAACCCACTGAGCCGCCCAGGAGCCCCTTCAACAAGATTTTTAGATGGAGCTTTACAAGTTGACTGTAAAATGTATCAAGAAAAAACAGATTAGAGGTTGAGGAAAAGACAATTGAATTTAGTGGACCTTTGCATATACTAAAAGTGGCATTTGAAACAAGTAGGAAAAGTGGGCTTCAGGGGCAATTACCTAAGCCATTTGAAAAATAACATCATCCTTCTGTCACATTCTTCCGAGTTCTCCTTGCTGCTTTCGGCCTAAGTATGTAATCAAAAGTGCAGAGGGAGAGACAAATAAATACAAGCTAGAGTCATGTGGCACAACACTAAACAATAGAAGATTTGGGAGATGCCTGCTGGGCAATTCTAGAGGGAATTTCAGCTCTTATTCCCCTTCTTTCTGCTACGGATGCTCTTGGAAGGGTTTGCTACTTGGAGCTGGTGTCCCCATCCTGTGACTATGAGCAAGAGACCAAGAGGGGCCCAGAGACACCATGTTGCAAACTCATTGCTTGGAGTGGCTGTTCTAACCCAGCAGCCATCACCCTGAAGACTTAAAATTGAGATAAACACCCCCTTTCATTATTTTAACCTCTGATAACTGAGGGATCTGTTAACTTGCAGCAAAAAGCATTCCTAATCGATACCATAATATCGATCAGATTTCAGCTCTTTCTTCAAGCCCAGGTAGGCTAAGGAATAGCTTGTTAATTGAGGCAGGGGTTCTGGGACACCTATTAAGATTAGTGTTTGGTTTTTCTCCTTGTTGCATACTGATGTAGTGAATTACATAAACAGGTTTTCATATTTTGAACTATCATTAATGTCTTGGATGAACTCCCGTTGTTTGTTTATAATACACCTCTGATCTGATTTACTCATATTTAACATGATATTTTTATCCTCATGTTTATAAGAAAGAAGATCCTGTGATTTTTCTCTTCTGATTTTGATATCTGGATTTTAACAGCCTTATAAAATGACTCGATGAGCTTTCTGTCTTTTTCTATGCCCTCTTACAACAGAAACAAAATATGCTCTACTGAATAGTTTCGTGATATGGTTCCCACTTTGCTATTTCTTCAGGCCACTTGACTGAAGACTCTTTTGCTTTGTAAAGACTTTTGATGATGGGTTGTTATTTCTTTTGGATGCAATACGCTGCTGAAAAGAGTCTAAGTAGCAAGAAGACTCTCATGCAGTGGGGCTAAACTGGTCTAAAACAACATTTTAGTTTTGTCAAAATGAATTGTATTTTGAATTTTATTTTTTTTCCTTTGTTTATCTCGCTGAGCAGCAGGCTCATGGATACAATAGGGGCTTGAATTCTTGTCTAGGAAGCTTATTCCACGAACACAGCAAATAGTGCCGAGGGAACCTCTTGCAGCTTGATGGCTGGAAGTTTTTCAAAGCACATATTCCTAGCACAGTACTTATTCGATAAACAATACTTAAGTTCCTACCATGGGCTGGAAATTGTGCTAATGGCTGGGGATACAAAGCTCAGACTCAAAAAGTCTAATCTTCTGGACGAGACAGAAAAAATAAATCATCAATTATAGAACAGAATGCTAAATGTTCTAAAGGAAATGCCATATTTGCACAGAGCCAAAGGCATGGGGGTGGATTGTGAAATGGAGAGAGATAATTAATTTAATATGATGCTTTAATACGATATCGTGCTTTAATACGATAGATAGATAGATATAGAAAGACATTGAAAGAATTGGACAATGGGGTAAGGGCCAGAGACATGCAGGGATTTGGAAGCAAGAGCTACCCAAAGAGTTGTCAAAATTGGAAATTTTATGAAAATAAGTAAGAGCTAGGAACAAAATCAAGTTTCCCTTCTTAGAAGTGGTCTAGAAATGAGAGATGGGAAAGTTACACTAGACCTTGAATGTCCCTGCTACAACTCAGAGACCAGGAATTTTGTTAAATTTCTTAATGCGGGCCAGAAAAAGAGACCTGTCTATGCCCAGTTTCCTTATCTGTAAAATGAAGGCAATCATAGTACCTCTTATAACTGGGGTGAGGATTAGTTGCTTTAGTTTAAATAACGTGTTCAGAATGATGCCTGGCACTTAGTAAATGCTCTTTTCACATCAACTCTTCTAATTTGAATCTGATTGGAAGATTATTCCCCGATGTTCCAGGTCTGTGGGCAGTTCCAAGAGAGCTGTCCAGGAGAATTTGTAGGGCCAGCTCAACCACTGCACAAGGAGAAGGAGAAATAGCCATTCTCAGGGATAACTGCGCCAAGTGTATCTGAGCCATGCCTTCCTACTCACACACACACACCCCGCTGTCTACAAGCACACGCCTTTCCCCCACTGCTTTCCTCGCTGTGGTTCTGCCTTGCGTTCAGGATCTAAAAGTTTCCACCAGAAGAATCCTCTGCTCTGTTAAGATTCCATGCACCCCGGACTCAGCCAAGCGCCCGGAAGCCAGAGGGAAATCCTAGCCTCCTCTTTCAAATTCAATTCGACAAGCTGCATTTTAGTTTCCTTTTCACTTGTGGCAGCAGACTCATTGTTATTTTTGCATTCCCTCTTCATTACACAATGGCAGATGATGAAATAAGACTAAATTTAGCTGTAGGTTTTAATTACGTAGAGGATTTTGCCTTGGGCTATTGCACTTTAAAGAAGACTCAGGAACTTCAGAGAGGAAATTCAGATGGAGTCCAGACACTAAGACACTCCCACGTGTTAGCGGAGGGAGGGAGGGAGGGACGGGAGCTTACTCAGCTGTTATTGTAAATGTGTGGCCCATTTAGTTCTCTTCTCAGCTCCGAGTAGGCCTGGCACCATCCACCCCTGAGTGGTCATGAAAATTAAAGAAATCAGGTTCACAGCAGGCTTAATGCAGACAATCAGAAGCAATGGGAGTGGTGGCAAACGGGAGACGCTGGGTGGACGGCCCCCGAGCGTGTCCCTGGACCACTAGCGTGTTGATGGGACCATCCCGAGTGTGGCAGAGGGGTGCACAGTGTGGGACTCTCCGGTTGCACGTGCCTATTGGAGCAGGGGTGCAGTTAGCAAGATCTAGAGAGGACCTTCTGCAATGTGGCCTTGTCCCGGAGAGATCCCAGGTGACCAGGAAGGAGTCTAGTCAAAGGCCTGTGACAAGATATCCAGGATGTGGGAAAGGGAAGAAAAGAGAGAGGCATCTGAAACCGGGGCACTTAGATCTCAGTGGCATGTTCTGCCGGCTCACGTCAGCTCGGTGGCCTGAAGATGGTTGTCTCCTTCAGCAGCTGCTGGCTTGTGGTCACAGGGAAACTCCAACTCCAGCCTTTGGCACGGAGTGTGGGCGTAGGAAGCAGGTGTCGGACTTGCCCCTCACCCCAAAAGCAGGCTTTTGTTGTTCTTTTTTTTTTTTTTTTTTTTTGGTTGTTCTAAAGGTAAAATAGGAACTCTTCTGGTTCCTGAGTAAAATGTCTCCAGTGAAATGAAAACTTTTGGTGAGATGACCATGCATTTTTATTGTTGTAGAGAAAATTCTTTTTGAACCAAGTTCTTCCTCATTTCCTGTGTCCTCATTACCACCCCTTCTTCTCCTTTATCAATGGGCTTCGCCCCAAGTAGAATCTCATACCACAGTTGCTACCTAAGGGCAAGAAAAAATCACATTTGTTATCCTGTGATTCAAAAAGAACAGCCAGGGGCGCCTGGGTGGTTCAGTCGTTAAGTGTCTGCCTTCGGCCCAGGTCATGAGCCCGGAGTCCTGGGATCCAGCCCCGCATCCGGCTCTCTGCTCGGCAGGGAGCCTGCTTCTCCCGCTACCATTCCCTCTGCTTGTGTTCCCTCTCTCACTGTGTTTCTCTCTGTCAAATAAATAAAAAATCTAAAAAAAAAAAAAAAAAAAAAAAAGAACAGCCAATAAAGAAAAAGGATTCATGTTATTATAAACCCATAATACTTCTTCAGTTAGCCACCCAATGGGTCCTTGTAAATATTACCAACATCAGCTGTTTTTAAATGTTTTGGCCGCAAGACCCACTGTTAGTCTTAAAAATTGAGACCCTCCCCAGAGAGATTGTACTTATATGGGTTACATTTATTGATATTTACCATGTTACAAATTAAAACTGAAAGAGTTCTAAATATTCATTCTGCTTAAAATAGCAAAAATAAACTGATTACATCTTAACATAAAATATAGTTGTTTGGGGGTGCCTGAGTGGCTCAGTGGGTTAAAGCCTCTGCCTTAGGCTCAGGTCATGGTTTCAGGGTCCTGGGATCGAGCCCCACATCGAGCTTCCCCCTCTCTCTCTGCCTGCCTCTCTATCTACTTGTGATCTCTCTCTCTGTCAAATAAATAAAATCTTTAAAAGAATATGTAGTTTTATGAAAAATAATTACATTTTCCAAAGCACAAAAAATAACGAAAATATTTTAAAGTTTTGCACATCTCTTTAATGTCTGGCTTAAGCGCAGACAACTGGGTTCCCGTATCTGCTCTGAATTCAATCTGGTGTGATATGTTGGCTGTTTGGAATCTTGGAATGGAAATCCTGACTCACACAGAAAAGGAAAATGAAGAAACTTGAAGACTGCTAAAGAAGTGTCTGGGAAAAAAAAAAAAAAAAAGAAGTGTCTGGGAACCCCAGAGGTGCTCAGACCACACTCTGAGAACCACTTACACACATTATCATCACACAAAGTTGAAAGGATACTTACTAGTAACCCACCATGAGTTTGAATTACTATTCTTTTCTACCTATTTTCCAATGCTGCTTATTTTCATTATAGTTTAGAAAACCAAGCAGTTTGGGACAACACTATACTCTTGTGGTTGATATTGTTCAGGATTCTCAGCTAAAAGTTTTAGGTAAGAGTAGGTATTCATTCACAGCTTTGATTCTTGTTTACTAACCTTTCACTGTGAAATATAGCAATCATTCACATCATTCATCATCACAGAAGATGAATAAAAATGTTCATGAATAATTAAAGCAAATATTCATGTAACCACCAGCCAATAAAAATAATCAAATTTCACAACATTCTAGAAACCTCACCACCATTACCAGCCGGTGTGCCCCTCTTGGATATAACTCCATCTCTCTGTACTAAAGGTAACTGCTGTCCTGAATTTTATGGTAATCATGAGCTTACTTTCCTATATAATTTTACCTTGAATCATCCAGTCTAGTTTTGCCTATTTTTAAAAAAATATTTATTTATTCATTTGAGGAGAGAGCCGAGGTGAGGGTGATAAGGGGCAGAGGGAGAGAGAGAGAATCTCAAGCAGACTCCCACTGAGCACAGAGCCTGGAATGGAGCTCAATTTCACGACCAATGAGATCATGACCTAAGCTGAAACCTAGTCTTAAGCTTAACTAACTGAGCCACTCAAGTGCCCCTTGCTTGTTCTTAAACTTATATAAGGTGAATATGTCTTCTTTTGAGTTTAATTTTTTCATTCACCATTATGTTTGTGAGATTTAGCCTTGTTTATACATATAATTGCGGCTCTTCCTTTTTGTTATTTATGATCCTGTCATATGCATAGACTACAATGTATTTATCCATACGACTTGTAAGAGATATTTCAGATGTTTCTAGTTTGGGACTATTATGTATAGTGCTGTAATGAATATTCTTGTGCATATATTCTGATGCATATCTGTATGATTTGTTTTCCAGGGTAATTCCTGAAAGTAGACTTACTGGGTCATAGGCCATGCATATTTTCAGCTTTCCTAGCTAATGCCGTAATGTTTTCCAAAGTAGTTAGACAAATTTACACACTCAATGGCAATGGATGAGAGTCTTTGTCGGTTTATATCATTATCACACTTCGTATTTCCAGTCCTTTAATTTTTTTGCATGCATCCAATGTATTTATCTAAAAGTCTGAAAAATCAATAAAAAAACCTTTTAGGCATGGTATTTACAAAGTTGTCCAGATACAAAATCAAAATTAATAACTTTCACATATGTATGTGCATGCACATATGTAATGAGTTAGTCCTATTCAAAATTATAAAGTATAGTGAAAAAAATTTTGCTCATATGAAATAAAGATTAAATATGTTGGAGTAAGAAAGAATGTGCAAGACATAGAATCGAGCCAAAAGTAAAACCTTATTGAAAGACATTTTGAAAATAGCCCAATAGAATGCCAAGATTCACCCTTCTTCCTTATGAAGTAATTAATAAGTATTTGCTGAATAAAGATTTATTCAATAAATGAATGTGTGTTTCTCAAGAGGAGGCTAGCATTGGTGGCCTTGCAGAGTCTGATTTCCCTTCTTACTGATACTGCTCACCCTACTACATGCTTAAATGTCCTT
The DNA here is from genome assembly GCA_028646535.1 of Procyon lotor. Lineage (NCBI taxonomy): Eukaryota > Metazoa > Chordata > Mammalia > Carnivora > Procyonidae > Procyon > Procyon lotor. The sequence continues at coordinate 37,032,600 of CM053615.1, read as the reverse complement.
TGCTCACCTATGAAAAGAGCAAATGAGAGAAGTTGCTTAATCCACATTGGTGGACAAGGTGAAAAAAATCAGTCTCAATTTAAGAGAAAAGACTATGTAGTGTTTTTCATTGGTTGCCGGCCATCTTATTTGAATCAAAAATGTAGTTGTAGACTCATTTAGAAGCCAAGAGAAAGATGAAGATAACTTTCCCTGTCAATGCCGTTTTATTTTTTAATTGAAGTCCAAACTTTATTCAGATTTCCTTATTTTTTACCTAATGTTCTTTTTTTGTTCTGGGATCTCATTCAGAATGTCATGTTATCTTAGGTTCCTCCTGGCTATGACAATTTCTCAGTGGTAGACTTGATATGATATTGTCACTGGTATCATTTTTTAAGTTTCATTTCCCAATTTTTTGTTGCTAGTATAAAAAGAGGTGATTGCTTGTAATACTGGCTTGTGCTCAGTGATCTTACTAATTTTGCTTTTTTTTTTTTTTAAAGATTTTATTTATTTGACAGAGAGAAACATAGCGAGAGAGTACAGCGAGAGAGGGAACACAAGCAGAGGGAATGGTAGCGGGAGAAGCAGGCTTCCCACAAAGCAGGGAGCCCAATGCAGGGCTCGATCCCAGGACCCTGGGATCATGACCCGAGCCGAAGGCAGGCGCCCAACGACCGAGCCACCCAGGTGCCCCCTAATTTTGCTTTTTAATTCTCACTGTTCATCTGTAGATTCTTTTGTATTTTGTTGTAGATGATGAAGTAATATATTTGAGACAGCAAGAGATTGGAACAGGCATCTCACAAAGAAAATATTCAAGTGGCCAATAAATATGAAAATGTGCTGAACCTTACTAATAAACAGGGAATACAAATTAAAACCATAATGCGATATCACTAGACACCACTAGCACGGCTAAAATTAAGACTGCCAACACTGGGTGTTGGCAAGAGGGTGATGCAAATGTACTTTCCATACACAGAGAGTGAGAATGTAAATTGGTCCAAATATTTGGGAAATATGTTTGATATTATCTGTTAAATCTGACCATATGCATATTCTATGACCTAGTTACTTGATCCTATGCATATACCCAAAGAAATATGTACCAGTGCGCTCCAAAAGATGCATACAGGGTTTTCATAGCAGAATTAATCATAATGACAAAAAACTCAGGAAGAAAAATACCAAAACCTTCATCAGTAGTGGAAAGGATAAAACACTGTGGCATTTCTAAGTAGATATGACATATTTGTGTGAATTAATTAACTAACTGCACACAGCAACATTGATGAATCCCACCGACATACTGTTCACTGAAAGAAGCCATTTATACCAAGTTTAAAACCCGCAGAATACAAGGAGGAACTCAGAGGCAGTAGTGACTGTCGGGGGAGAGTGGAATAATGATTGAGAGAGGACAAGCAGGGGATTTCTGTCCTGTGGGTAATGTTTCCGCCTTCACTCAGTTTGGGGTTACAAAGGTGTGCAGAATATTTTATTTTATAATAATTTGTTGAGCTGTATACTTAAGATCTGTGCATGATTTTCTATGTATATTATATAATTTTTTTTTCAAAAAGAGTGGGGAATTTTCCCTTTTATCCATCAAAATACTCTCTGTCAACTTTGCTGCCCTTTCCAGGTTATCACTGAAAGGGTTTGGGGGTGCTTAATTTCTGTTCTGCCACTGTTTAGGCACTTACTGTTAACTTTCCATCTCGTCCAAGTTATCATTTTTTTAATGGGGGCCTTTTCCTTGAAAAAAGAGTTGAAGAGATGGTAAGGCAGCAGTAATTTTGATTTCTAGATATGTATTTGTCCTGCATAGGAAATTAATCGAATCAAAAAGAGGAAGGACCTCTTCCTGTTTGTGAGGTTTATAGAAAAGCTCCAGGGGCTAGCTGGTTGGCTCAGTTGGGTGCAACTCCTGATTTCCGCTGAGGTCATGATATCAGGGTTGTGAGATCCAGCCCTACCTACAGTGGGGGGCGGCGGGGAGCTCCCTGTTCATCACTTCACCCTCTCCCTCTGCACCTCTCCTTGCATGTGTGCACATGTGCGCTCTCTCTCAAATAGATAAATAGATAAATCTTAAAAAAAAAAAAAAAAAAGAAAAAGAAAGAAAGAAGAAAGGGAGAAAGAAAGAAAGGAAAAAAGAAAAGCCGCTCCAAATTTAAATGATGATCTCAAATGGTTAGAAATTCCATGCAAGTTTTGCTTTCTAGATGTCAGCCTGCCTCTCTGGAAAACTTCACTAACCAGAAGAAACCGGTACAGGGACCGGAAGAAGTTGTCTGCACCACAGAAAGTTGGTGGAAGAAAATGTGTGCAAAAAAAAACCGATCTCCACACAGGGCTGACATGAAAACTGGCTTCAGATCAGAGAGGAAAAGCTGATGCAAAGGGCTGAGCATTAATCCTGGCAACGGAGGTGTCCGTTAGGCCACTCTAAGAGGTAGATACCCCTGAGAGAGGCAAGGTTATCTGAATTGTTCTGGTTCTTGTGATAAAACTCTAATACATTAGAGGAAATGAGACAAAAACAAAAGACCATGGCTTACAAAGGAAGGGACTTTAACCCACTGATGGGCAGACGCCACCACGGGAGCAAGGGTAGAGAGAAACTTCATGAAGGCGAATGGAAGAGAAGTCTAGACTAAGAAGCATCTTCCACAGCTATGAGAGCCCCCGGGGAACGGCCTCTTCCTGCCTCTCCCACCCGGGTCCACCTCCAATATTTCTGCCGATTCTTCTGCCTAGGACAAAACTCCAGTCTCCTTTCTGCCCAAAGATCTCTTGAATTAAGTACAAATGCTCCACTCCTGCATTCAGGAGTCTCCACGATGTATCCTGAGCTCATTTTCCCACCAGCAGCCCCCTTGCCACCTGGTGGGAACTCCACGAGGCCAGACTGAGCTACACTACGAATGTAGAAACGAGCATCCTATTTTGAGGGCAGAATGAAAAAGAAGACTGGGGCACCTGGGTGGCTTAGTCGTTAGGCGTCTGCCTTTCCACTCAGGTAGTGATCCCAGGGTCCTGGGATCGAGCCCCGCATCGGGCTCTTTGCTTGGCAGGAAGCCTGCTTCTCCTGCTACCATTCCCTCTGTTTCTGTTCCCTCTCTCGCTGTGTTTCTCTCTGTCAAATAAATAAAATTAAAAAAAAAAAAAACTTAAAAAAAAAAAGAAGACTGCAACTACCTCATTATAATTTTATATTGATTACATGTTAAAATGCTACTATTTGCATATATTAAATAAATATACTATTACAATTAACTTTACCTTTCCCAAATGTTTCTTTTTACTCTTTTAAGGTGGCCGCTAGAAATTTTTTTTAGTTTTTTAACTGTCAAAGACTTATTTCTCAAATTATCTTTGTCAGGATTCCATGGAGAATGTATTTTATTTTATTTTTAAAAAAAAAGAAATTATACTTGCTCATTGCAAATAAACATTCTCCAAATATAAATGCAAAAAAAAATATTTATTTATTCATGAGGGACAGAGAAAGAAAGGGAGAGGGAGAAGCAGGCTCCCTGCTGAGCTGGGAGCCCTGTGTGGGCTCGATCCCAGGACCCTGAGATCACGACCTGAGCCGAAGGCAGATGCTTAACTGACTGAGCCACCCAGGGGCCCTAGGAAAAATTTTAAATTGCAGATATAGCTCACATTATACTTCTCTTGGACAGTGTTGATCTAGAATGCCCTCTACCCCCATCACCTTCACGATGATCATCTCTTCTTCAGGCACACCGCTTGTGTCCTCATCCTTCTCATCAGCTGTAATTCCTTTGTCCTTTGAGTACCACCACCGCCGCCATGGTTGGCACCCGGTACCTGTCTGAAGGCACTAGCTATTGTCTACACCATCGTATGTTAACTGTGGTATATGGAAAGAGCAAAGGTTTGAATGCAGTCTACTCATGTGATTAGTTGTGTGTATCTCACACTATTTAGCCCCTTTGAGCCTCAGTCTTCTCCTCTGTAAAATGGGAGTAATGGTAACCCATCTCCAATGTTTACTGTGAGGATGGTGCAGAGAATGAAACAGGGTAACTGCTCAATTTGTGATAACTACTACTACTGCCACTTACTGCCACCACGATTATTCTAGATTATGCCGTCTCTGATCACAGAGGATGGGAGACCCTTGGATGTGGGCAGGATGAGGAGGCCCTCTGCCACACCCGAGGAGCTCAGCTCTAAGTGTGCAAGTCACCCTGGACTGTTGCCCCAGTGACCAGAATCCTCAGACGACCTCCATACCTTGAGTGCAGTGGACCATCTCTAGGTTGACTGATCCCCTGTGACTCCTTGCATTGGCCTTTGTGCTGTGAGCCATGGATGAGTCCAGTCTAATTCAGAGATACTTTTCAAAAATCAGAAACCCTGAAGAAATGACTCAGTGGTGGACATCACTGGGCATTTGCAAGTGGAACAGCTGTGGGATTATTTTGCTTTTACCAAAACTCATTGTGAAGAATGCAGGAGGCGGCTGACATTGGGGCAGAACAACCAGAAAGGCTGGGGCTTAGTGGCTCTTTCTTAGTGTAGACTATTCTTTTTTTTTTTTTTTTTTTTAATTTTTATTAACATATAGTGTATTATTTGCCCCAGGGTACATGTCTGTGAATCGTCAGGCTTACACATTTCACAGGACTTAACATAGCACATGCCCTCCCCAATGTCCACAACCCAG
>CM053615.1:36927367-37027410 GCA_028646535.1 Procyon lotor | reverse complement strand
GACATCACAGATATATTCAGAACATTCCATCCCAAAGCAACGGAATACACATTCTTCTCAAGCGCACATGGAACATTCTCCAGAATAGATCACATCCTGGGACACAAATCAGGTCTTAATCGGTACCAAAAGATTGAGATCATTCCCTGCATATTTTCAGACCACAATGCCATGAAACTAGAACTCAATCACAAGAGGAAAGTTGGAAAGAACTCAAATACATGGAAGGCAAGGGAAGCAAGGGCAAAAATGAACTATTGGGACTTCATCAAGATCAAAAGCTTTTGCACAGCAAAGAAACAGTCAACAAAACCAAAAGACAACTGACAGAATGGGAGAAGATATTCGCAAATGACATGTCAGATAAAGGGCTAGTATCCAAAATCTATAAAGAACTTCTCAAACTCAACACCCAAAGAACAAATAATCCAATCAAGAAATGGGCAGAAGATATGAACAGACATTTCTGCAAAGAGGACATCCAAATGGCCAACAGACACATGAAAAAGTGTAGACTATTCTTAATGAAAGAACATACTCACTGGTGAGAACTTAGCCGCACAAAATAAAAAGGAAAACTACCACCCTTTTGTTATACAAGTCAAACATAACCACTATCCAAATGTTAGTATATTTCTGTTAATAATTTTTTTCTCTACATACTTTTACATAGCTATGTTGTATGTACACTTTTATATTCTCCTTTTAACATAATTGGGTACTTTTTATTTTTTATTTTTATTTTTTATTTATATTTATATTTATTTTTATTTTCTAATGACACAGTGTGTTCGTTATAGAAAAATTTTAATGTGAATAACATGAAAGTTAAAAATTTAGTAACATTTAGGGGCACCTGGGTGGCTCAGTGGGTTAAAGCCTCTGCCTTCAGCTTGGGTCATGATCTCAGGGTCCTGGGATTGAGCCCCGCATCCAGCTCTCTACTCAGCAGGGAGCCTGCTTCCCCCTCTCTCTCTGCCTGCCTCTCTGCCTACTTATGATCTCTCTCTCTCTCTCTGTGTCAAATAAATAAATAAAATCTTTAGAAAAATATAGTAACACTTATATTAAATTCTTTTAAATAAAATGCATTAAATTATGAGAATGCCTAATAATTCTATTCCCCAGATATCTTCTGATCAAGGGGAAAAACATACATACAAAAGTTTCTAAGGTAAAAAGTGAAAAGGGAAAGAATTTTTCTTCTTTCTAATCCTCATCCCTGTTAGCATTCTCCCCTATGGTAACCACTAATAACAGGTAAGTAAATGTGCCCAACACAAAAAAGTTATATGCGTGTATCAGCATATTTTTGTATATCTCTCTATTAATTTATAAAACAAGTGATAATACCATATCCATTATTATATGTATTACTCTTTTCATTAAGTATATCTAGAATATAGGCCCATACCAGCAGATCTTCCTTTTTAATGGTTCTATGGAATTCCATTTTTGTCTGCTATGGCATTACTTAATTCCCCAATGATGGATATTTACTTTATCTTTCAAACTATGGCAGTACTGCAGTGAACATTCATATATGTCCATATATAAAATATATTATATTCACACACATATACACACATATATATACACACATATACTTCTGCAGGAATATCCATAGGTAAATTCCTAGCAGTGGTACTGCAAGTTAAAGGGACAATTCCACAGCTTGAAATTTTACATTTTGATATATATTGCCAATTGCCATGTGGTCTGTCCTTATGAGCTAGCGTGGGCTTTCTCGCAGCATGGCTGACTCAGGGCGGTAAGATCACTTAAATTGTGGCCGAAGGATAAGGTAGACATTGTATTGTCTTTCTTGACTCAGCTTCAAAAATTATACATTGTTTCTACCACAGAATTTTGCCCAGATTCCAGAGGGACACAGACCCTACCTCTTAACAGGTAGAGTCAAAGTCACACTGTAGATTTTCAAAGGTTTTTTTTTTTTTTTTATTTGACAGAGAGAGATCACGAGTAGGCAGAGAGAGAGGGGGAAGCAGGCTCCCCGCTGAGCAGAGAGCCTGATATGGGGTTTGATCCCAGGACCCTGAGATCATGACCTGAGCCGAAAGCAGAGACTTTAACCCACTGAGCCACCCAGGTGCCTCCACACTGTAGATTTTCACGTGGGATGGGAGATACTGCTCTGGCAACTTTGGAAAAAAACAACCTTCCCCATTGCATAAATTTATACTTCCATTGAGCGTAATATTAGAATACCCATTTCCCCAGGCCCTCTGCAAATCTTATTGGTGAAAAATGATTGCCTCATTACTAGTTTGATTTACATTTCTACTAAGAAATGTGAACGTTTGAACAGATTTTTCTCTCTTTTATTGGCCCTTTATATTTCTTTTCTTATATGTAAACTTTTCTATTTGATAGCTTTCTATTCAAGGGCTGCTCGCCTATGAAGAAAATGATCCCTTTCTCACTGTACATTGTGACAATCTTTTTGTTATTGCTCTTCCTCTTTTCTTTTTCTTTTTTTTTTTATAATTTTTTTTTTTTAAAGATTTTATTTATTTGACAGAAACACAGCGAGAGAGGGAACACAAGCAGAGGGAATGGTAGTAGGAGAAGCAGGCTTCCTGCTGAGCAGGGAGCCCGATGCGGGGCTCGATCCCAGGACCCTGGGATCATGACCTGAGCCGAAGGCAGACGCTTAACGACTGAGCCACCCAGGTGCCCCTCTTTTTTTTTTTTATCCTCTTCCTCTTTGACTTTGTTTTTTTGCCATTCAAATTTATAACTTCTTTCTAGTCATATTTATCAATATTTTCTATGAGAATTCCTGGGTTTTATATCTTGCTGAGGAAAGTCTTCCTTGCTCTGTTTAAAAAAAAAACCTAGGTTTTCTTCTAGGTTTTGGTCATTCTAGCTTCTAACCTATTCCATATAATGTTATATGGACTATATAATATTGTACCATCCTTGATTTCCTGAAAATAACTTCCTTTGGCCAATAGACACTATATTTTATGTACTGTTGGACTCTAGTTGCCAATATTTTCCCCCAGATTAAAGTTTTCACCAGTGCCAGATTTCCCCTAAACCTCTCATTTCTTGGGACTATTTTATTCTGCAAAATTTAGAGTTTTTTCTCATATTTCTAGTTATTCCCAACATGTATTAATTTATTTCTCGGTTTGTCTAATTCTGATTTATAGTGTTTTGTATCATTTCTTAATATTTTATTTTTTAAGATTTTATATTTATTTGACAGAGAGAGAGAGAGAGAGATCACAAGTAGGCAGAGAGGCAGGCAGAGAGAGAGGGGGAAGCAGGCTCCCACTGAGCAGAGAGCCCGATGCAGGGCTCGATCCCAGGACCCTGAGACCATGACCTGAGCCTAGTGCAGAGGCTTTAACCCACTGAGCCACCCAGGCTCCCCTGTTTCTTAATATTTTAAACTCCTTTGATAACATTCTGTTAAAATTTTGATCTGTTTTGTGTGCATGCATTCCTGGTATATTTTCATCATTTATACAGCTGTGATTTACTCCTCATTCACTTGTTTCTAATAATAACTTTGTCTGAGTCTCGATCTTAATGCTGTTCTGTTGCTGGATTTTATAGGCGATTGTTTTTCCTAAACTTCTAGATGCAGTTTGGTCGTTTCTCTAACTTCACAGAGCTCCCTCTTCTGTTGCTTTTGTCGAAGTGCTCAAAAACACGGCTGTTTGCTTTCCGAATGGCCAGTTCCCAGACCGGTCTGGTTTTCTCTTTCCTTGCCTGTTGTTTCTTTTCTGTTCAGATCTTCCCCACCCCTCCCCCACACCTCATCCTGCTCAAATTTGATTCCACTGCTAGCAGTTTCTCCTCAGTGGAGGGCCCTTTCCCAAAGGGGAGCTGTAGCCAGCCCGTCTGAAAATGACTTGCATCTTAGACTATCACAGTGCCTTTCAGAATTTACTGAGAGCCCGCCCTCACACTCACCAGCTATTGATTTGGGAAAAATCCCATCCAGTTTCAACTCTTGTTCTCAAATCAGCCCGGATGGCCTTCCAGTCAATATGTCTTGGTTATATTAGGGTTCTCGATTGTTTGGCGCTGCTTTCTCCCATACAGATGGGGCTACCACACAGGTCCTGTAGCATTTGGTGGTTGGTCCTCATCTGCTTGCATTCTGTGGTTCATGTCAACGAGCTTTATGTCAAATGGGGTTTTGGTTTCTTTCTAGTAGCAGTGTGTGTTTTTGCATGGGAGCTAAGGGATATTCAAAATTATACTACCACCTCTGCCATCTTTCTGGAATTCCGTGCCCCTAGTTTTGGATTGTTTGCTACTTCTTTTCAACCCTCCATCCTCTTCATTCGTTTGCATGAATACCACTGGTATCTTTCCCACTCCCCCAGTTTCAGAGGAAAGATAAACTGCCTCCTCTCCCCTCCATTTGGAAGGCATTGCACCAGCATAGTTCAAGCATGGGTGATTTTGTTTAGAAACACCTCAGACATCACCAATAGATACTCTCTCCTAGAGAGAGCAGATTACATACAGCCAACTAAGAATAAAGAAGAAGAATGGAGGAATATTTGGGAGATATGTTGAGCATACTGTAAAAATGAGGGGAAACCTGGAGCTCACAGTTGTTCCTGTTTATAAATCCACATGTACCCGGAGACTTCCAGCCTCTACTTCAATTTGTTACAATAGAAGTAATGTCCATGTACATTAAGCACATATAGAAATCACCACAATGCACAGAACTGATGCAGCTATCTCTAAAATGATGGAGAATTTCTTCAAGAATTTGAAATCCACCACTGTCAGGAAATGAGAGATTTCACATAAATGAGTTAATTCTCCACCACTAGGTTCCCTGGTCTAAAATTTCCATAAATCCCCTATCTGTTCTGTCTCCATCCATTCTGTACTCCTTCCATTGCTTATTGCTTACTGTAGAGAGAGAATTTTTTCCCCCAGAATCTAATCAAGTTGTTCCACCTTGCCTGAAACCTGTCCATGGCTTCTATTGCTCTTAGGATTAAAACAACAACAACCCGCAAAACTTCTTAGCTAAACCCTGTGCTATCTGGCTCCCACATGCCCTCTGGCCCCATCTCAGACCATTCCCTGACCAGTCTTCGACTGGAAGGTCACATTGGCCTTTGGTCAAGTTCTTTGCCCTTACCATACATCTTCCCACCACAGGGCCTTTACACATGCAGTCCCACCTGATCTTCCTTGTGATTTCAGCTCCACTGTCACTATCTCAGCCAATCTTCTCTGACCTCTCCTACTACCTATATCCCCATATCATAGGAAGTCATGGTACTATGAACCTCTCCTCTGTAACACTGTCACCCTTGCATTTTACTTTTGTGTAATTCTCTGATTAATTCATTATACAATCCATGAGAGTGAGCATTATAATCTGTAGCAGCTCAGCTGAGTTCTTTGCACTCAGGGGGGTTTGGTAAATTCAGGTTGAAAGATAATGCAAGATTTTCTGAAAAGTTAAAAGTTATAACTTCAAATCACAATTATTTATGATTATTTATTTATGTTATTATAATTATATTATCTTTAATAATTATATATAATGTATATGATTACATTATATATAATTATTTATAAATTGTAATTATTATAATTTATATAACATGATTATAATATATAATTATAACTATATTTTATAAATATAAATAATATAAATTTATAAATATATAAATTTATAAATATAAATTTATATGTGAATATATAATTATAATTTATAATTATAATTATGATGTGATATAATTATAAATCATAAATATAATTTATTTATATATCATATTTTATTATAATTATATAAATATAAATTTATTATATTTAATTGATAATTAAATCATAATTATTACAAATTTATTTTGTGTTGAAACCTTTAGAAATGTATCATATGCCTTTCTGTCTATATAAGCAGGATATAAGAATCATAATTTGATTTTTACTGATTCTTCTCTTATTAAAATCAGTTATTGTACTCTAGCAAAAAAATTTTAAAAACCAGCCTTAGAAATATTGCAATAGAAACGTGTGTTTCAACAGTAACATCCTCTGATTGCTTGACTTTCTCCTCCTATTTTCCTTCTAGACCTCTTTCTAGAGTTGTCGTCAGCATGAGAATAGACAATCAGGTCTTTAGATATGTTAGAACTATGTACAATGGTGTGTAGTTGGAACTACATAGTTCCATAGTTAGAACTGTGTACTATGGTGAGTAGTTGGAACTACATAGTTCCATAGTTAGAACTATGTACTATGTAACTATGTTAAAATAGCTCCATAGTTAGAACTATGAACAACAGTAACATCCTCTGATTGCTTGACTTTTTCCTCCCATTTTCCTTCTAGATTTCTATCTAGAGTTGTTGTGTACGTGAGAATGGAAAATCAGATGTTTAGATTTGTTAGAACTATGTACAATAGTGTGTAGTTGGAACTACATCGTTCCCTAGTTAGAACTACATAGTTCCCTAGTTAGACCTAGGTACTACGATCTACTAACTTAAATGACATAGGAAAACTGAAAGGGAGAACTGAAAGTGGGAAATTCCTCTGAAAGAGAGAGGACCATCCTGTGTATATATAGGCCACACTCATGGAAGAAGAGCATTCACACTCCAAACTCTTAGAGCTTTGGCTTCAGCACCTAGACGGTGGCAGGCAAGACTCTTCCTCTTTTCATCATGACCAGCAGGTGCAGCCTCCAGACTGCTCTCCTGGTGTATTTCTCAACCACGGTTCTCGGCCTGAACTACGACTTGCTTCGATTCCAACTAAGCCTCAGCAGTGTGGAGTGCCAGGAGCTCCTTCTGCAGTTGAATGGAACTTCGAAAGATTGCCTGAAGGACAGAATGAACTTCAAGATCCCTGAGGAGATTAAGAAACCCCAGCAGTTCCAGAAGGAGGACATCGTATTGGTCACCCTCGAGATGTTCCAGAAGACCTCTGATATTTTCAGGAGAAATTTCTCGAGCACAGGATGGAATGAGACCATTGTGGAGAACCTCCTTGCGACAATCCACTGGCAGAAGGACCATCTGGAGGAAATCCTGGAAGAGGAAAACTTGACTTGGGACCACAGGACCCTCCTGCACCTGAAGAGATACTATCTAAGGATCGTGCGGTACCTGAAAGCCAAAGAGTACAGCGTCTGTGCCTGGAGAATAGTGCAAGCAGAAATCCTCAAGAGCTTCTTCTTCCTTAATAAACTTACAGACTGTCTCCCTTACTGAAGCTCTCTCAGCCTGTGCCTCTGGGAATGGACAATGTTGACAAGGATTTGGGGCAGTCTTCAGCTCGCAGAGGCTCTGTAAGTGACTGACGGGCAGTATGCTCTATTGGAAAGGACAAAGATTTTAACTTTTAAAAATTAATTTATGCATTAAGTTATTTTTCTACTTAAGCTTTAACCCTGGAAAATAAATTTTTTTTTTTTTTATGAAACGGAAGTGAACATAGCAGTTTTAATCTCAAGTTGATTTCATTAGCACCGGGCTAAAAATTACAGAGCACCTACTACATGTTCTTTGTAAAGTGTGCCTGCAAAATCGTACAGGTTCTGTGGCCTGTGCTTCTAAGGAACTTAAAAGCCAAAGAAGCCAAGTGTGGAACATGTAAGATGATAGGTGATAAGGAGAGGTGAACCTTTCAGGAGCATAAACCTTTCAGGAGAATAAATAAACCTTTCAGTAGAACCTCAGCCTCTTCGGAATTAAAATGGAAGAGGCAGGCAGGGGGCTCAGGAATTAGGACAAGGGATTCTACTGCTTCTGCTGTGCTCCTACCCTGTGCCCTCAGGCTCTCTAAGGAGCAGTCCCTCCGTCATACTCTTCCTGGACAGCTAAAATGTATGGGTGTCTCCACAGAGTCAGGGCTCTCTGTCTGCTTCCTTGGCACAAACACCATAGGGAGAAAGAACTCTGCTTTAGATCTCTGCTCTCTGGCTGGGTTTTTCTCTGCATTTTGTCAGAAAAGCAAGTTTGCTCCTGGTCCCCGCTACCCTGTTCATGCAGAGTTCCGTTATCTGCTTTTCCTGATGCCCTGTGTCTCTGAACCACATACCCCCTAAAGCCAAATCCAAGACAGGCATGGCAGATAGAGTCATTTCCATCAAGTGAAAAACCAGGAAGCATGGGGGAAAGGGAAATTCAGGTGGGATAGAGAGTGCACTAACCTTTCACAAGGCTTACACTGAGAAAATACAATTTTCCTAGAGCTCTCTGGGTACCTGGGCAGCATGTACCAAGTGGCCAGGTTTCTGCCTTTGTACTGAACCCCTTGGGAATTTAGATTATTATGGCTGTTTCTATCATTAGCAGCTGCCACCCGGGCGCTGCACCTCTGTGTTATGTAACCGGAAGTAAGTCCTCCTCACAAGCACCCCTCAGGTGGGCACAATTGCATTATTACTGTTTGACAGTTCCAGAAACTAAGTCACAGGTTTAGGAACTGCCCCCAAGGTCACCATAGCTACATGCTTGGAGGTTTAAAAAAGTACAAAGGGCCGAATAGTGTGAGACTTTGTTTGTATCATATCTAAACATTTTCTCCCCGAGCACTACAAAAGTCTGAGTTCCCTTTGAGGGATTCAGCCTTGAGGAGAAGAAATGGGTGTAAATCAGGAGTTTCCGAGAGAAGACGCTACAGTACAGGGCAGACATTGAACTTGGGGCTCCCTCTTCTGACTCAAGGCCGGTAACACACGGACTGTGGGACCAAGAAGTGCTATGTTCCCTCGTGGATCTGTTGCCTTTATCCCGAGACAGTCGAGGTCCTGGTGAAGCAACAAACCTTCCCTCTCCCCAAAACTCCTCAGCCTCCACTGTGCCACACCCCAGCTCTGCTAAGCCTTCTACACATGTGCTTCCTTTTGCCAGGGATTCATTGACAAGATGGGCATGGAGAAATGCAGACTAATGGGTCGTGGTCAGAACAGCCGAGAAGTCTCTCTCAGCAATGGGTCCTAACTGCCCATCGTCTTCTCTAGGCTGAAGATACTAAAGAAGTCTCAGCAGGAGGCTCTTCTCTGCTCACTGCTAAGTTGGCCTAGACAGCAAGAGTCTGGAAAGTTCTGCTCAGCATGGGTTCTGGGGGCCAGAAGGCCAGAGGAAAGACTTCTTCTGGAGAATTATAAATACCTCTGCCACCGCTGAGTATGTCAGCCCATCTACGGTATCAAAAGTACGTCCATCACCAGGAGAGCATAAACGATAATTAATATTTAATTCCAATAAGGATGAGGAAGGCTTGCTCGAAAGCACAAGTGTGAGTAGGTGCCTGTGCTAGACAGACAGCAACATATCCGGAGTAAAGTTACGATTTTAGCGCGCACCGGAATACCTCAGAGGAGAGCGTTCATTCAGAAAAATATTGACAAGCCTCTCAAGGTTGTGGATATGCTAACCCAGGAGGTCATGCACCACCTATGCCATGTTTTTGTGCGTGTCTGTGTGTGAGGAGGAAAAAAGACCAAGAGAAGCCCATCAGCTGCTCTGGGATGGTCCCCGGAATAAGACGGCAGTGAAGATTTTCCGGTGAGGGCAAAGAAAGGGCTTTTAAGGACAAGATGTCTCACATGCAACTTGAAATTGGGTGCCATGATACAAAACCGTCCCCCCTCAGCCCCTCAGTGGAGATGGCCACCCACACAAAGTTCCCACGTATGTAGGACTCATAGAGGGCATCCAGGTCCGTGTTGGAAATGGCCTGGGGAAACGGGACTGAGTGGCCCGACATCCACTCAGGAACCAGATAAGTGGGGACACGAAGTGAAGCCATGACATGAAGCCACCTTGAGCCCGCCTACCTCCCACCTGAGGAATCCAAGGAATTCTGAGGACTCTGTGTTGGGAAGTTTTTTTCTCGAAGGTCCTGACAAGCATTTGGGTTACTTATAAGTACATGAATCCCGCCCCACGCTATGGGCCTGTAGACACAGGGTAACCGAATATATTTGTATGGAAGTTTTGCAGTTAACAAAGCTGATATTTAAGCACTTTGGGTGTCAGTAGGCACATTTAGGTACTCGGATACATCTGATACAGGAACTTGTTCATAAAATATTCTTTTTTTTTTAAAAAAAGATTTTATTTATTTATTTGACAGAGAGAGATCACAAGTAGGCAGAGAGGCAGGCAGAGAGGGAGGGGGAAGCAGGCTCCCCGATGAGCAAAGAGCCTGATGCAAGGCTGGATCCCAGGATCCTGAGATCATGACCTGAGGCAGAGGCTTTAACCCACTGAGCCACCCAGTCGCCCCCATAAAATATTCTTTAAAAAATGAAAAGAAGGACATCTGGGTGGCTCAGTTAGTGAAGAGTCCAACTCCTGACTTCAACTCAGGTCACCGTCCCTCTCCCTCGGCCCTTCTGCCCCTCCCCCCCAATAATCAACCCAGTAAAAAACAGGTAGTATATTAGAGTGGATACTACACCAAGAGATACATGAGTAGCAAATAAGTACGTGGAACTACTGAAGCCTTCTTTGTGTATGTGGGGGGGCGGGCCTTAGGCCAGATAATGAATGTGAAATGGTTTTTTGGCTACAAAGGTGCCCATTCCATCGTGAGGACCTACCTTCGCCACTGCCCTTCCTGAGAAAAGTCCACCAGCCATCCTGGCGGGCTTGTGTATGTGATGCACTTGAGGCCTGCCCAGCAGAGAAGGCAGGGCCGTGATCAATACCCACTGCTGTCTTGATTAGTCCAGCTGTGAGACAGAGAGAGCCAGCAGTTGGTAGTGACGTCAGAAGGTGAAGGGCACCCAGGACCAGACCTTGCCAATTGCAGACCTCTTCTCAGCATCTGTCGTACCAATGGTAATAGAACCTTAAAAACTGTTTTATGAATGTATTCTTTCGTTCTCAATGTTAACTGTTGCTTCTCAAACATCAGTTTAATTGTCTAAAATCCTCTAGAATACTTGGTTGAAAATAATAAACTCTGGGATTGCACTAGAACTGCCAGCGTGGGCATATACTCACCTAACTGAGGTGGCACCAAGCTAGTCGCTTACCTTGTGAATTAAATTGGTGCATATTCCAGAAATTTGTTTGCTATCAGTTACCACCAAATCAGTGGTAATTTGGCTTCAACTGACTTTCTGTTTCAAAATTCCTGCTTTGCTTTATAATTCCATGTCAGGTGTTCTTAGGAAACCCAAAACACATTATTTAAATTTTATCTCCTGACAATTAGCCTAGAAATAAGAGAAAAATGGAGCTCACTTTGAAATGGAGTTCACTCTGCCCCTCTCCCCACTCATGCTCTCTCTAAATAAGTAAATAAGTAAGTAAATAAATAAATAAATAAACAAACAAACAATCTTAGGGGAAAAAAAAGAAATTGTAGTATATCCATATAGTGGACTACTATTCAGCAATAAAAAGGAATGAATGCCCAATATACTTAACAACATGGATGAATCTTGAATAATTATGCTGAATTCAGGAAGACAGATTTTATTTTTTATTTTTTTATTTTTTAAAAGATTTTATTTATTAATTTGAGAGAATGAGCGAGCAAGCACCAGCCGGGGAGGGGCAGAGGGAGAGTGGCCGGGGAAGCAGACTTGCCACCGAATGCAGAGCTCGATCCCAGGGCCCGGAGATCTTGACCTGAGCCACAGTCAGATGCTTAACCATACTGAGCCACCCCAGGCGTCCCTACTCTTTCATATTTTGAAAGGTTGCCCAGATGGGGATCAATAGCTTTGCATCTAAAACTCTAAGGGGAGCCCGGGGCACGTTGTACGTTGCACACCCCACTGTGTGTGTTGTGAATTGCAGAATACCAAGTCGAGGGTTCACAGAAACTACTTGGTCTCTCTCTCTCTCTATTTTTTTTTTTATTGTGATAAAAAACACGTGACGTAAAATTGACCATTTAAACCACTTTTAAGTGTACAGATCTTTGGCATTAAGTACATTCATGTATTTGTGCAACCTTCACCACCGTTCGTTTGCAAAACTTTTTGTCTTCCCCAGTGGGACCTCTGTACTCATTGAACACTATGCCCTGTTTCCCCCTCCCACCAGCACCTGGCAGTCACCATCCTACTTTCTGCTTCTGGGTGCTTCGTGTGAGTGGAATCATATAATAGGTGTCCCTTTGCGACTGGCTTGTTTCATTTGGCGTGGTGTCTCCAAGTCTCATCCAGGTTGTAATGTGCGAGCATTTCCTTCCTTGTTAAGGCTGAATAGTATTCCGTTGTAGCACATTTTCATTACCCGTTCATCCACTAAATCCAGCAATGGGCCCTTGAGTTGTTTCTATCTTTTGGCGACCGTGAGCTATGCTGTTGTAAATACCTACTGGAGTCCCAGCTTACAGTTCTTTTAGGTATATCCCCGCTAGGGGAATTGTAGGATCATATGATAATTCTATACTGAATTTTTCAAGGAATCACCAAAGCAACGACTTTTAAGTTCTGTCTTCATAGTGCAAATATTTGCAATAGTAACAGAATGCAAGCACAACAATAACAGCCACGTTTCTTAAAGACATATGTTCTGCAAGGGACTCTGCTAAGTGTGTTATAAATATACACCATCTTATTTAATTCTCCTGAGAACCCTAGGAGGGAAGTATTAAGAAAACTAAGGCTCGGTAAGGTTAAATAACTTACCCAAGTCCACAGTTGGTGAAAGAAAGAGAGAGAGAGAGAGAGAGAGAAAGAGAGGAAGAAAAACAAACAAACAAACAAACAAACAAACAGGGGTGCCTGAGTGGCTCAGTGGGTTAAAGCCTCTGCCTTTGGCTTGGGTCATGATCTCAGGGTCCTGGGATCGAGCCCTGCATTGGGCTCTGCTCATCAGGGAGCCTGCTTCCCCCTTTCTCTCTGCTTGCCTCTCTCTGCCTACTTGTGATTTCTCTCTCTCCGTCAAATAAAGAAATAAAATCTTTAAAAGAAAGGAAGAAAGCAAGCCAGACAGACATATTTGGAACCAGAGACCATACTCTTTTTTTTTTTTTTAAGATTTAATTTCTTTATTTGACAGAGAGTGAGAGCGAGAGCAAGAGAAAGAGAGAGAGAGAGAGAGAGAGAGAGCATGTGCACAAGCAGGTGGAGCCCCAGGCAGAGGGAGAGGGAGAAGCAGGCTCCCCGCTGAGCAGGGAGCCCGACACGGGGCTCCATCCCAGGACTCTGGGATCATGACCTGAGCCGAAGTCAGATACTTAACCCATTGAGCTACCTAGAGACCATACTCTTAACTATCTGTCATCTTCTTCTCCCTCCCCAAATATTACTTTTAATCCAAGTACGTGGCACTGATACTGTGATTTAGAGAGGGAACAAGAAGCGCTCTGGTGGCCCCAGCTCCTGGCTTTACTGCAGGTGCTGTGAGGACCTTCTCTACATAGAAATGACTGCTCCCTTCACTCCAGTAGTCTGTCTCCCTGCTGTCCCCATGCAGAGAAAGACTCACTCCCTCTCTCTCTCTCTCTCTCTCTCTAGATTAGTAGGAAATTCCCACTTGCTTTCTTGCCAGACTCCACAGAGAATATTTTTGCTTAGGTTTTTTGGAAGCAATTGTCAGTGCCCTGAGTCATAGTTTTCCCTGGCAAGGCTGCATTTCCTCCTTGCCCCCACGGTCCTTCCCAGGTGCCAGCAACGCAACACTGTAGCAGTTTCCTTTTCAAGTCTAGCCCTGGCTTGCTTTCCTTATCTCATAGGAACATTTAAGAACTTGTGTTGTTTAATGAAACACCCAACAAATTTCTCTTTCCTTTCACTTTTTAATTTCTTGGCTCTCTCTCTCTTTTTTTTTTTTTTTCCCAGTGAAAACCCAGAGGTAGGGCAAATAGTTTTCAAAGCAGAAAGTGACTGACTAATCCAGAAATGCGTGAATGGGAAGTCTGTAAATTCAAAAGTCCATATCTATTTTTTTCCTTTTTTTTTTTTTTTTTTTTTTAGTAGGCCCCATTCATGTCCAGCGTGGAGCCCAACACAGGGCTTGAACTCACCATCCAGAGATCAAGACCTGAGCTGAGATCAACTCAGATGCTTAACCGACTGAGCCACACAGGTGCCCCAAAAGTCCAAATATTTTTCATAGAATCATACAAACCTGAGAGCTAACATGGGTTCTGCCACTTTCTAACTGTGCGATCTTGAACAAGATATGTAAATTGGAGATAATCATACCTCGAACTCTTGAGGAATAAATAGAATAATAGGATGTATGCCTTGATCCAGCACTAGGTCTTGTCTATGAAAATGCCCAGTGTTGGGGCACCTGGGGTGGCTCAGTCAGTTAAACGTCTGCCTTCCGCGGGGGTCATGATCCAGGGGTGCTGAGATTGAGCCCCAAGTTAGGCTCCCCACTCAGCAGGGAGTCTGCTTCTCCTCCCCGCCCCCACTCATGCTCTCCCACGTTCTCTCTCTCAAACAAATAAATAAAATACCTTAAAAAAAAAAAACAAAAAAGAAAATGCCCAATGCCTTACTTAATTAAAAGTGAATAAAAATGATAGAAATTTTTCACACAGAATTAGGTGGGCTCCTGGAGTCCTCTTCCCAAAATCTTAAACAAAAAACAAATTTTTAATCAACTGATAGTTGGTAGCCATATTGCTCTTATAATGGGATCTAAATGAATATAATTTTTACAAGTCATATTTATGGATATTAGGAAAATACTCAGCATCTATGATTACCAAGTATAAATAAGATTTCTCTAAAATTCCAGTTTAAACATTTGTATAAGTGGCCTCTGGAAACTTATTTAAGAAGCAAAACTAACTGGGTACCTGGGTGGCTCAGTCCATCAAGTGTCTGGCTTTCGCTCAGGTCATGATCTCAGGGTCTTGGGATCAAGTCCTGCTTCCGGGCTTTCCGCTCAGCGGAAAGCCTGCTTCTCCCTCTGCCTCTGCCTCTCCTGAATAAATAAATAAAATCTTTTTTTCTTTAAATGCAAATACTCTATAAAAAAAAAAAAGCAAAACCTATTGTTTCACAGATCCTTGAAACGTCAAGGAAAAAAAGATGGGTGAAACAGACTGTGGGGAAGAGTGAGCAGAAAGAATAGTCGGTCTTCCTCCATCTGAACTGTGCTCAGCACGCACATAGTACGTTGTGCACATAGTACGCCTGCGGTCTGCCTGGCACCGAGGGCCTCCACCTACGGCTGTGGGCGTCGCCCCAGGCTGGGCCGCTAACAGCGCTGGTTTCTCCACGGCCACAGCGATTGGTCGGAAGTGGATAAGCAACTCAAGCAGAAGCCATGAGAGTGACTACGCAGAACTGCTGGTAGAATGCAGGGGAGAAGAGCGTCTCTAGCTGCAGTAGCAGGTGCCTGGTCCAGTCCAAGTCCGGACACCGGACCGCGCTCCTCTCTGGTGATCGCGACCGGTCCACATCGGAAGAAATGCTTAAAAATAAAGCCAACTCAAAGGACGAGCAGTAGGGAAAGACAGATGAAGACACATACCTTAAAATATTGTTTGAGCCATGCCTGAAGGTTCATGTCCTAAAATGTTTAAGCTGAGCTGTGAATAGAGGGGACTGGAAAATAAACTAGAAACTCACCCAGCCACTCAACAACCTCTCTTGCCTTTGGAGGCTGCCCATCTGTATGTTCCTTCAGCCAAAGTTTCAGGAAGCCTCCCCCAGATAGGGCTGCCCATCCTAGAAGCGCGGAAAGGCCCCCAAAGCCCTTGCCGGACTGGCCCTTTGTTTGCTCTTCCAGTGTAAGCCGATGTCCAAGCACGAATCAAAATCACTGGTACACGAAGCCTCCTACAACCTCACCACTGAATGCTTTAAATTGAGGGTCTGCTAAATCTCTAAATCTTTTTTTTTTTTTAAAGATTTTATTTATTTGACAGAGAAACACAGCGAGAGAGGGAACACAAGCAGAGGGAATGGTAGCGGGAGAGGCAGGCTTCCTGCAGAGCAGAGAGCCCGGTGCAGGGCTCGATCCCAGGCCCCTGGGATCTGACCTGGGCGGAAGGCAGATGCTTAACGACTAAGCCACCCAGGCGCCCCAATCTCTAAATCTTCTATAGAAAGATAGCCAGGCCTTCAGAGTCGAACTGTCTTCTCATTTCTAGTGAAAAGTTCCGTTTCCTTGGAGGCACATAGCTTTGTCTGTTCTTTGATGCAATTCAACAAACATTTTCTAAATGTGCACTGCGTACCGGACACCATGCTAAAGTCTGAGCTTACATAGACAAGACCCACGCATTATACTCGAGAAACTCATTTTCAGGGGGAAACAAACAGATAAGCAAACGGCTAAAAATGACAACACGATGGTAAGTGTCATTCTAACAAAATAGACAATGCCACATGGACGCCCACTTTAAGGTATAGTCTGTTCTGCCTGCGGGGATTTGAGCAGCCCCTCACAGAGGAGGCATCTGCTCTTGAATGTGAAGAGATAGCAGCATTTTAGAGTGAAAAGAATGGGAGAGAGGACATTTCAAAAAAAGAGCAGTCTGAACCAAAGAATTAGAGTCCTGAGGACACATAAACCTCTTTAGGTGATGTCACGAAGTACAGTGCAGCGAAGGATGGATTAGAGCAGGGAGACCAGAGCTCCAGAGGGTCTGAGCTTGAGAGGGATGGCAGCCTGAAGCGACTGAGGACACGTCAGTTTGTAGACATGTGCCATGCGGATTCAGTTCTGTAGAAATCTCCCAGCTTTAAGGGTCTCTTTTCTCTTCATAGTCACAACTTATCTCCAACGTTGCCATTGGAGCAACAGAGACACATCTTTGAAAGGACTGAAATGAACAATGCATAATCAGACTGAGAAGCAACCTTGGTCTCATCAATGAACCAGCCCTCTAGCCTCAGAAGCTGTTCTCAGCTCGCAATAAGGCTCACAAGGGGTCTTTAAAAGCAGGGACCAGGGGCGCCTGGGTGGCTCAGTGGGTTAAAGCCTCTGCCTTCAGCTCAGGTCATGATCTCAGGGTCCTGAGATCGAGCCCCGCATCAGGTTCTCTGCTCAGCAGGGAGCCTGCTTCCCCGTCTCTCTCTGCCTGCCTCTCTGCTTACTTGTGATCTCTCTCGCTGTCAAATAAATAAATAAAATCCTTAAAAAAAATTATCTAAAAGCAGGGACCATACACAACTGGCCGGATACAAGAAATCACTTAACGAGGTTAACCTCCCCTGTGTGCGCAAGTTAGAAATCTATTTCTGTACAAGACCGAATACTGCTCCTGCTGCTCTCCCTGGGCATACTTAGAAGGCTTTCCGATTCAGTGGTGGGTATGGCCAAGCTTCGAGCTGACGGGGTAGGGCGTGCGCCCTGCTCGGTGGCTCATCCAGCAAGACCCCGACGGTTCCACTCAATGACCCCTCTCTCACCCACAGATGACAGACTCTTCATCCTGGTGATACTCAGACGTGGGAGCCGGACCTTGTGGTCTGTGAGGGCTGCCTTAACAGAGTATCACAAACCGGGAGGCTGAGAACAAAAGAAATTTGCTGTCTCACACTCTGAAGGCTAGGAATCTGAAATCGAGGTGTCAGCGGGGCTGGTTCCTCCAGAGAGCTGTGAGGAAGAGTCTGTCCGCTGTCTCTCTCCTAGCTTCTGGTGGTTTCCTGGAATCTTGGCCAATCCTTGTCTTCTGCTGCACCACCTGATCTCCACCTTCTGCCACACGTGGTGCTCTCCCTGTGTGCATGTCTGTGTCCAAATTTCCACTTTTTATAAAGACAGCAGTCAGATTGGATCAGGGAGCTCATCTTAACTCATTACAGCCGTGGCAAGCCTATTTCCAAATAAGGTCGCCCTCTGAGGTACAGGGGGGCTTAGAACTTCAACATAGAGATTTGAGGGGGACACAACTCAATACGTAAGAGAGGGGAAGATGAGATATCCCTTTCTTTTTTTCTCCTTGGTTCAACATTGTGCAGGGTGAGGAGAAGTTGATCAGCTCTTCTGTCTTTTGCCCTAAAAGAGAATCCCCTTTTTCTACCTCAGCTCCTTCAGCTGCTATAGCCCTGGGGCTGAGGCACAGACTTCTTCTTTCCTTGAAATGTTCCCATGAAGTCAAAGTGAAAACCAGTCAGCTAAAATGCCACTGACATTTTCACAGGCTATTAATATCATCCTTTTCATTTTATTTGCTGTAAACTTCATAAATAGTTCGGAGGACAAGAAGATATTTGGCGAATTAGCTTTAGACCAAGGTCTCTCTTGGGTGTGTGTGTATCTTTGCCGATGTTGGGGAAGGGGCACCACATGTAAGGAGGGGGGAAAGCTTAACATTAGCTTCTTCACCTCCAGGCTACAGCTTGAGCTCTTGAATCCCAAGGATTGAATCCCAAGGATTGATTTTCTACTCCATACTCCACCCCTGAAACAGTAAATGTGGTCTGCATGACAGATTCACTTCCTATTTACTTAGCTTTGTTCTTGCTTCTTATGGCCCAATAACATTGGGTTTATTAATAGGCCACATCATAATGCTTTCTGGGCCACATTATAATACTTTCTGTGATGATCAACGAAGGTTTCATTCTTAAACCAGTTTATCCTAAACCCTTGGTTTCACCCAGGCTCTGTTGGCTTTGGGATGTCTGTAAAAATATAAATGTCTAACCATAGAATATTAATTAAATAAATTATGCTGCAGCCTCAAAAGGAAATACTAGATAGCCATTACAAATGATCATGCTAGGCCAGCAGATAACCATGGGTCAATAAGCAAACCGCCTGTGTGCTCGTATTTATGTAGGCAAAATACTGGTTCCCAGAGGAAAGTGTTTTCATGTGATGGCTTTTTTGAGAAATGAAAGAAGCACTTCAAATGGATTACTGAAATGTTTCCTTTTTAGCATTTAAGAGCATTTAAAAATGATTTCCAGTTTATTTTATATGTGTTGGATACGAGCATTTCAGCTCACCAAAGGAAAAAAATATGTTAACCGATAAGAAGAGATTCAATATCAGGGAAAGATTTTTTTTTTTGAGTAAAATTAATTTTAAAGCCGCTTGAATACACACTGAGAGATATTAAATCAAGTTAAGAGTCTGAATGATCCCAGTGCACTGAGTAACTTCCATCACCCGGACGTGCTAGGCAGATGAACTTACGTGTTCCATAATGACTCACCTGGCTATAAATTCACAAGTGTCATGTGTTAACATATTTAGAATCATTAAATAGATTACAAGGTAAATTTAAATAAAATGTAATAGCCAAAAAAAGGATTATGCTACATCTGTATGCCTTAACTTACAATTATTCCACAGCCAACACACTGTTAAGTGACAAAGATACATTTTAAAACAACATACAGAGGCACCTGGGTGGCTCAGTGGGTTAAAGCCTCTGACTTCGGCTCAGGTCATGATCTCAGGATCCTGGGATCAAGCCCCACATCGGGCTCTCTGCCCGGCAGGGAGCCTGCTTCCCTTTCTGCCTCTGCCTGCCTCTCTGCCTACTTGTGATCTCTCTCTCTGTCAAATAAATAAGTAAATAAATAAATAATCTTTTTAAAAAATAAAAAATAAAACAACACATACTATAATCCCATTTTTGTGAGAAAATATGTATACACGTGCATTCAGTAAGGCCTAGAGTAATGTCAATCATAAAGTCTGAATGAAATAGGAAAGCGAGCAACTCTAAGTGACAAATTTGCGGATGGGTTTATTTTCTTCTTTGTACTTTCCCTGAATATTTAGCTTAGCACATTCAGGAGCTGGTAATGGCTTTTCTTGATCATTTAATAATAAATTGATCTTAATTTTGAAACATGAAATACATTGTATTCAGTCTTAACCCAACCCTAATGAGTCATTTGCCTGAGTCGTACCTTGACAGTCCACAGGCAATGCTGTGTCCCTGACAAGAAGTAACTGGGAAGGTGAGAATACGTTCCACTTGGTACAGTTAGAAGCCCCAGTTTAGTTTCTGAGAATCACATAATGGTATTCTTTTTACCTTGATGTAATTTTGAAACGTAATTACCCAGTCGCAAACTTTTATCATTCAAAGAAAATTCACTAGTCTGGGATTTAGGAAGCTTGACTATCTTTCTCTCCCCAGCTACTAGCTAGTGGGAAAATCTCTCTCCAGGACTTCGTAGAGCCCCTTGGAGATTTCAGAAGCTTGAGCCAACATGAGTTTAGTTCTCTCAGAGATCTCCAGTTTTCCCTGCTATCCATCTCTTTTAAGATTATAATCAGATAGAAAGAACTTTTCCTGGCAGTTTTACTGGACCTGAAGCAAAAGGTCTGGAATGGACTCTATTTTTGAATCTATATTTGAAGCCTTATATTTAGAAGACAACACCTATAAATTGTGTGACAGGCAAATTCCTTCCTCTTTCAGAGGTTCAGCTTCACTGCTTTAAAAACAAGCAAGTAAAATGATCTATCTCTTTAAGATTTAAGACTTGAGATATTACATCTAAATCTCTGGCACAATTCTTGGTACGTAGGATGTGCTAGACAAGGGTTAGCTCATGTTGTCATTGGCTTCATTGGTTACACACCTCTACTCAAACACAGATTAAATCCTAGGAAAAACCAGAGTTTTCCTCAGCATACATTTTGATCGGCCTACATCTCCATGTCCATTCTGTTAAGCACAAATGGACTTTTGTGTTAAGGATACGAAGGAACAAAGAAGTTGAGGAAAAAAAGAGAAATGATTCCACATCAGAATTTCCGGGGTACTGTTGAAGGAATTCTTAATTTGTAAGAACTTGAGAATCATCTTCTCTTATCATTAGTAAAAACAATTTGTCCCAAAGTGTTTACCAGCAACCACAACTTAGAATGTTTTACTGAAATCAGCTCATTTCATAAAGGTAGTCAAACAATGATTTGAGGAAAGCATTTATTTCCCTAGATTCTTTATCCATTTCCATTCACAAGTCTTCCTCAAAAAATTATATCTACATAGTTTTAACACTCGGGCTCATACAAAGATGGCCTGTGACTTTAGATAAACATTTTCTTTCTTTTTTTTTTTTTTTTTCACAAGCGGCACTTGAAAGTGCTCTTGTAATTGGACTCCCAAATTCTGAATTTCAGATGGAGAGCCGGGGATTTACCAAATATGTGATGAAGAATCATGTTTTCATGTCCCTTCATTTTGGCAGGAATTCCTGTTTCAATTGAAAACATTCCCTTACCATTACAGAAACCCAGAGGGCAATCATGAATTAAGAGCTGGAAAATAAAACTGAGAGAAAAGATCGGAATAACATGTGGTTGTCATTTTCCAGGCCACAGAGGGGGGAAGTGGTTTTCCAGGGCTAGCTAAGCAAAGGCTAGCCCGTGTACCACATTCATGTGGAGGGCAGACAGTAAAAATACAAAGAGATGGTGGTTCGCCTTTTTCTTTCATGGGGAAGCAGGTGTTGACTTTACCTGCAGTTAGGGCTGCTTAGTTGAGGATCTTGGTGTCATTTTAAATTTGAGGTAAATTCTTTCTATTTATATTGGTGGCCTTTCACGACGGCTCTGAATGATAGGGTATCTTACTCAATCTGGCTTCCCTTCCATAAAGATAAAATTCAGTGGGTTGTGGGACTTCCCCAAGACCACAGTTAGAAGTGTGACTGGAAATCACTATCTCTGACTTTTCAGTCTTACAAATTATTCTATCTATGCCTAAGAAGATGGAGGGAGGGAAGAAAAGAAAGGAGGGAAGGAAGGAAGGGAGGGAGGGAGGGAGGGAGGGAGGAAAAGTGGTGTTTTTGTTTCAAAAATACATTTACAATACCAGGTTGTAAAAGCAGTATTAACTTGTAGAAATCACTACGTCATTCTTCTAGCCTCTTTTATAGCTTGTGGTCACCTGTCACGTTTAATCTCTGTTCATCCACCCCAGACTTAGATCCTGCTCTATCTACACTCAAGCAAACAAGACACATACCTAAGATATTGTAATATTTATATGGGGATGACAACTCATCATCCCCCCATCTCATGCAGACATCACTAGCTGATGACAGGACTCTTCTCACCCCACCCAGATGAAGCCTCAGAATCCTCCTCACTCTAGAAGACTAACAACAATTGATTTGGGAGGAGAACGCTTTGTCATCTCCAATTTAGAGCACGGTCCCCAGTCCAGTAGCTTCTTCCCAGGATAATATTGCCTCTGCTACTGATGTGGTCCTTGGTACATTTAATCCTTCTGAAATTCACTTTCCTCATCCACAAAATGAGTCTCATATCATTAGCCCACATTGAGTCTGTAATAAGATAATGTATATGAAAACACTATGAATAACTGTTATTACCTTTTTTAAAGATTTTATTTATTTATTTGAGAGAGAGCGCATGAAAGGGGAGAAGGTCAGAGGGGGAGGCAGACTCCCCATGGAGCTGGGAGCCCAGTGCAGGACTCAATCCAGGGACTCTGGGATCATGACCTGAGCTGAGGGCAGTGGCTTAACCAACTGCGCCACCCAGGTGCCCACTCTTATTACCTTTAATGTTATACAATGGTTTGTTTTACTCCACTCATTTTAATTGTTCCCCTCATAATTAGCTTTCTCCCTCAGAAAATTCTGGCCTGCCTTACACAAAGTAGCACAGTGTCTGCACATAATTGGTTCTCTACAAATGTTAGCCGCTCCCCCTGCTCCCTGCTGCTTGTTCTTGACTCACTCCTGGTCATTTATCAACTATGAGTGTTCACAGTGTTTTCATACCACCATCTGCCTCAGTTCAATAAATTGCAAAGCATACTGTCCCAGAGGATTTAAAAACAATATCTTGACTTGTTTCACTAGTCTGCAGCATTCTTTCCCACAGAGGGAAAACTCTGGAAAGAAGTATGTCTGCAGAAAGCCCATCCAGGCCTTCCCCTCCCTAAGAGGATGGTCACCGTGCTGTTGTTCTGGTGGCAATGGGGACAAACACATTTCCTATGTGCCAGTCATTGATCATTAATCTTTCTAGCAATCACATGTGATAATATTATCATCTTCACTTTGGATATCAGGAAATTATCACAGAGGGGTCAAACAACTTTCCAAGGCCATGCAACTATTAAGTTGATGTATTAGTGTTCTCCCAAGAAACAGAACCAATCGGAAAGAGAGATGTAGGTAGAGATGAGATTTATTATAGGATTGACTCACGCAATTGTGGAAGCTAACAAGTCCCATGATCTGCCATCTACAAGACAGAGAACCAGGAAAGCTGGTGATGTCATTCAGTCTGAGTCAAAAAGCCTGTGAATGGGTGAATTCCTGTGAATGGAGTGGGGAAGGGTGGAGGGATGCTGATGGGGTAGTGAATCCTACTTGGAATAAAGAACTATTTCCCAGGGATCTGGGACTAATTACAAGACCACAAGTGTAGCAACTGTGCCTGGGAGGTCATCTGTGTAGAGATGCGAAGGTGTTTTCTGTTCTTTGAGCAGCTTACCACAAGGCATCAGGACCAAGAAATAGGTCACTTACTAGTTTAGAGCTGATTGCCATTATCGTTTTAGATGTCGCCTCAAACCACTGGGATATTTCTAAGCAACTCTTTGTTTCTTTTGTGACTTAGGGTAATACTGTCAGTCAACTTTCTGGATTGATACAGTTATTCTTGGGGCGCCTGGGTGGCTCAGTCAGTTGAGCGTCCAACTCTTGATTTTCCCTCAGGTGGTGATCTCAGGGTTGTGGGATCGAGCCCCGTGTGGGACTCCGTGCTCGGTATAGAGTCTGCTTGAGATTCTCTCTCTCTCCGTCTCTCTCTGCTCCTCCCCCAGCTGGTGCATGCACTCTCTCTCAATAAATAACATCTTTTAAAAAATATTATCATCTTTTAAAATACACTCTGACACTGTGAGGATTGTATCCACCAGACCTTCAGCAATATCCAAATAGCACCATTGTGTATATTTTCCCATAGACACACAAAGAGCAGGTCCAACCAGCAAGATAAGCCATCTTGGAGGCTGATGTACCCCAGGGAGCCAAGCTTACACAGCCCTGCCTGCTCTCCTGCCACAGGGCAGATGGCGAAAATTCAGGGTTGTGCTTTACTGAGATTGCAGACATCTTGAAGATGAACTCAGTCCCATTTGGGTGTAGCTGTCCAATCACCAAAGTCAAATATGTTAAATGTCTAATCACCAAAGATCTTCACCACAGTATGTTTGGGGAAGAAGAGCTAACAGTTTGCCTATCAGAATATTTCTGATGCTTAAAGGAATTTTTTTTTAAGATTTTATTTTATTTATTTGACAGAGATCACAAGTAGGCAGAGAGGCAGAGAGAGAGAGAGAGGAGGAAGCAGGCTCCCTGCTAAGCAGAGAGCCCGATGGGGGGCTTGATCCCAGGACCCTGAGATCATGACCTGAGCCGAATGCCGAGGCTTAACCCACTGAGCCACCCAGGTGCCCCCTTAAAGGAATTTTTGAACACATTTGCTCTCTGAGAGAGAAGGAACCTTAGTTCAGGAAGAGCAGAGATGGGAATCTGAGAACCCCTCTCCTCTCAATATAGCCTCCTATCTCCATTTCTTCAATAAATTTAATCACTTATTCTCCACAGCACTCTTCCTCTGGGTCTTTAAATGTGTACAATCTGCCAAATGTGGAGGAAAACTTCCCTTGATAGTAATATCCATGATTTTCCTGGAATAAGATTCTTTACCATCTCCAAGGTGTTGTTACGGGATTACCTGCCAATTTTAATGAGAGCTATTTCAAGTAACACTGAACACCATTCCATGAGTAGCTCCTCCTCTCCTGGCATCGTGCCAGGTTGGGGGTAGGGTGGGGAGCCAGTGCAAAGATTCCTGGGTTCAGAAAGCTCAAAGTGTGGAGAAGAGGCAGACACACAAATCACTCGAGATTATGGCGAAAAGCCTGAAATGAGAAAGAAGACCCAAAGAGGGGGAAAGAGATAGGACAGAGGCAGAGGCCATCAGTGGGCCACAGAGGGTTTCAAGAGCAGGAAGTGGTTAACAATGTCAAGGGAAGGAGAAAGTCCAGGAAGATAGGGTCTGAAAGGCAGGCCAAGTGGACTGTGAATGGTAGGGGAGAGATAAGGCAACAGCTGGAGCAAAAGCACAGTCAAGGGAGAGGAGTCTATTAGCTGGGTCTTTATGTGCCTTGAGGGTGATAGATTCAATTTCTTTAATATGACAGCTGCCCCGGAAAATGTGATGGTGATGGATGGATATCTGAACAGCTCCAGATGTAATTAAATTAAGTTGGAGGGGAAAACACATCCTCTGAAACACAGGCTGGGATTTTAGATTAGTGTAAAGACTAGCCAGCATTCTGTTTGTTTAGTAAATACCACCTTCTAGAATTCTGAAGCACATTTGTAAAAATCCAGCGTCTAAATAGCAATTTTTTGTGTAAAGGCAGTTTTCGATCCCTTGAGTTGGCCTGAGTTGAAATCTTAAGTTTATGGCATGCTGGCCATGTTAATCCTGGGTAAGTTACGTAAATTATCTGTATTTCTGTTTCCCCATCTGTAAAATGGAGATATTAATATTCTACCCCTCATAGCTTTGCTAGAGAAGCAAGTGAGTTAATTCACATTATGTGTTCAGAATAGAGACTAGTAATTCAACCGTCAATATATGTAGCTATCCTCATGATTATTACGCTCACTAATATCATGATTTGGTCTTGTTTTGGTCATGGTTCTCATAAACATAAGGCAGCAAAATGACTGCATGTGAGTAAATGATTTGCTTTGAATTTGTTCTAATTCAGCCAGAATTAGAACAAAGCTCCCAAACCTTCACTCATACACACCTTAGTCTCTGTTTAATATGAACAGATCTTGACACCAAGGGCATCGCAATTGCAAGACAGTCTGAAATTATTTTATACATAAGAACTGAAGTAGTAAATGTGTGTGTGCACGTGTGTGCGCACGTGCATAGGTTCGAGTCTTTTGTACATCACACTTGCACTGGGATCACGAGGTCCACAGAAATTGAATAAATCTAACCTGTATCACAGCAAAAAATAATAACAATAAAGGAAATTAAAAGGAAGAAATACTGAAATGTAACGGAACATCCAAACTGATGTCATTCATGGTTAACCCTCCACTCTATGGGCCTTGAGAGAGCTAGGATAACAGTATGAACAAAACCACAAAACAACACCAAGGTTTTATGCGAGAAACACACCAATGAAGCCATTGTCCTGATTTTCCATTTATGAAAGAGTCACAACACGCTTATCCGTCCTTGAAATGCCTGCCCTCAGCCCCTTGCTTGGCACAAAGTTGGCCTGCAACACGTCAATTTGTAGAATTGAATGGAAAGTTAAGTTGAAGAGTTGAAAGTAATATAAACTGTCCTTTGAAAGTTGGCAAGAGTGTTAGAACTATTACAACTCAGAGAGCAATGGAAACATTCAGCAGATTCAGAATCTGCAGCGATGGAGATAACTCTAAACAAGAGAGAAAAACAAAAATCAGTTTTATTAAGTATTGGAAGACACCAAATAATTGCAATTTGGGGAGTAGATGTCTCTTTCATGCTGTACAGAAACTAAAATAAGACAGAAACAACTTCGGTTTCCCAAGGTCAGCCGGAAAGCAAAAGGAAGGAAGAATGAAGAGGGAAAGGAACAACACTCGCATGGAGATAGGGACTAAACAAAATATGGTAGTGGTTCGTTCATTCATTCATTCATGCCAGCTCCCCCTAATTCCAAGAGCTCTTATAGGTGTCAGTGTAGACAGCATGAGATAACAAGTTTTACCTATAATCGCAGCTAAGTTTTTGGTAAAGGGTTACATTGTATTTAAAGTTTGATTTTTAAAAGTCAGGAAAGTAGATATTATATTTTACAACAATTTATATCAAAAATCTACTTTCTTTTTAGATTCCTGTGATGGAAGAATAAGTTGTTCATTATGTAGAAAACTAGCCCGTATAACTGATTCTGATTCTTCTTATGATGGAATCATTAGTGTCCCCACCACAAATAATCAGAAACTCGACAAAAGGCATCAATCAGCTGTTTTCAGCAGTGGACATTGATATATTTATATATTGTCTTGATATCGAGCCAGGGAATAAAGTTTAGGAAGTGGTCTAGGGGTGCCTGGGTGGGTCAGTCGGTTAAGTGTCTGCCTTCGGCTCAGGTCCCGGAGTCCCGGGATCCCAGGGTCCTGGGATTGAGCCCCTCATCGGGCTCCCTGCTCAGTGGGGAGCCTGCTTCTCTCTCTCTCTCTCCTTCTGTCCCTCCCCCTACTCATGCTCTGTCTCTCAAATAAATAAATAAATAAAATCTTAAAAAAAAAAGAAGAAAGAAATTGGAAAGGAGAGAGCTATGTGTAGTGACAGAGTTCCAGATGTTTGCCAAGGCATCTCCTTGTGTCTGTGCCCAGGGCAGGGCTCTGTGCTTCCTGGCCGTCAACAGCTACTGAGAGCTGTATGCCGAACAGAAATCCCAGAGCTTTTCCAGCGGAGAAAGATATGGGAGTTCCAACCACTCGGAGTAGAAAGACTTCAGTAAATCCCGTGGTTATTTACTTGAGACTCAAGAAAGGTCATACCCCAGAAGGGCTATTCTAACCCTCCAATCATGACTACTTTAGAACTTGAAATAAAAGATAGTCTTTTTTTTTTTTAAGATTTTATTTATTTATTTGAGAGAGAGAGAGAGAGCACAAGCAGAGGGTAGGAGCAGAGGGAGAAGGAGAGGCAGGCTCCCTGCCGAGTGGGGAGCCCCATGTGGGATTCAATTCCAGGACCTGGGATCACGACCTGAGCCAAAGGCAGAAGCTTAACCAACTGAGCCATCCAGGTACCCTAAAAAATAGAGTCTTTAAAGCAATCATAGAGAGAAGAAGTATAACATACAGGGAACAATAAGAATTACTGACGGCATCTCACCAAAACAATGTAAGCCAGAAGACTACAGAAGGATATTTTTAAAGGACCAAAAGAAAACAAATAGCAAAAACAACCTATTAACCAAGGATTCTATGTATAGTAAAAAATATCTTTTAAAAACAAAATGAGGGGAACCTGAGTGGTTCAGTTGGTTAAGCTTCCAACTCTTGGTTTTGGCTCAGGTTGTGATCTCAGAGTCATGGGATCGAGCTCCACATCAGGCTCCACACTCTGTATGGAGTCAGCTTGAAATTCTCTTTCCCTCTCCCTCTGCCTCTCCCCCTGCTCATGCGCACTCTCTCTCTTTCTCTAAAGTAAAGTTTAAAAATCTAAAAAATAAAAATATAGTGAAATAAAGACAAAAACAGAGAATTCACTGCTATAAGCCCTATATTACAGGAAATATTTTTTAAAGTTCTTAGGATAAAGAGAAATGATATTAGATGACAATAAGAATCTATGTGAGGAAATAAAAAATTGCAAAAATGGTAAATATATAGTAAATACAAAGGTCTTTCCTCATTTCCTCATGTAAAATTTATTTGGAAGAGAATTGACTCTCTAACATACACACACACACACAAGAACTTACTGTGGGATTTATCACATATGTAGGAGTAAAATGTATTATAGAACAGAAATAGCAGAAATAATGGGAGAGGGAAAATGGAAGAAATCTGTTTTAAGTTTCTTATAACACATGTGATATATGTGGTATAATATGAATCTGATGTAGATTATAATAAGTTAATGATGCACATGATAATTCTTAAGCAACTACTAAAATATAAAGAAAAATAGAGCCAAAAAGCTGATATAGGAGATGAAATGAAATCCCCCAAAGTACTTGGTAATTCCAAAAATGTCAGGCAAGGAGAGAAAAAGGTTAAGCTGGGCAATTAGAGAAGACAAAAGATGGCAGATACTAACCCAACCATAGCAATAATTGCACTAAGTGTAAACTAAATAATTGTCAGACTGGGTAAAAAAGTAAGACCCAACTATATGCTGTTTACAAAAGACACACTTTATTAATTTTTTTCAGTGAATATTATCTATTTGAAATATTTTAAATACAGACATTATCTTGAGATCTTTGGTCTTCACAATGTGTAGTTTGCATACTGAGCATCTGGTTTTGTGGAAAGATGTATTCTTCCACTACAATTTGTGGACTTATATGTCAGTATTGACCAGTTATGGTAATGGCTCTATCATCCCATGTACAAAAGACACGCTTTAAATATAAAGGAAAAGATAAGCTAAAATGAAAAGGACAGAAGAGGATACATACCATGCAGACACCTGTAAGAAAGCTCATATAACTCTACTGCTATCAGAGAAGACTTCAAACTTAACAAAATATAAGCAAATGAATCCACTAATAAGGATGATATATTGTAACTTGGTGTGGGGTTCATCCCAGTAATACAAGGTGAGTTGGTCACATTAACAAATATAATTTCAATCTATTGGCATTGTTTTGGTATCTTTTGCCATACAAACACATTTTCTATAATCCTGTGGCTGAACAGCCCTTCCCAACACCAAGGTAGTCCAAATAATGATCTAAATTTTATAAGTTGTTTCTATGGCTTTTTTCTTTACACTTACTTTTTTAATCCACTGGGAATTTACTTTTATATGTGGTGTGTGATAGGGTTCCAACTTTGTTTTCCTCCAGATAGGTTAAGCAGATGTGCCAGCCATGTATTAAATAAGTAATCTTTTCCCCCATTGAATTGAAATTTCAACGCTGTCAAACATTTAGTTCCTCTATATGTTGAAACTCAAATCTGGGATCTTGACTGTTTTCCATTGTTTCATTTGTTTGTTCCTCTACTAATACAATGTCTGGTGATGTATTTTATTGTCTGGTAGTGCAAATCCTTCTCACTATTCCTCTTTATAATTACTTTCTTGGCTATTCGTATTTATTTCTCTGTGTGGACTTAGTATTTTATTCAATAAAAAACTCTCCTTATGTTTCTAATTGGAATTACCTTTCATTTACAGATCAATTTGGGAAAATTTAAATTTGGGGGCTATTAAGGATTCTGCCTAAGAACGTGGTCTATTTCTCCATTTGTTTCATTCTTAAATATACAAGAAGGTTTTATAACTTCCTTCTTAAAGATTCTGTATCTTTCTTCTTTATTTCTGGTATCTTCAGGTCTGTTACAATTGTGAATGGATTTATAATTCTGTCTTCTTCTTAACTGGTTATTGTTTTTACAGAGAAAGGATTTAGAAATCTGTTTAAAATTAGGGCTCATATCTGGCCTTCTGGAAATGTGGGATGAGATCAGCCAGCCCTATAAAGGCAAGCCTGAGCTCACAATATCATCAGGATGAATCAGGACCAGTCCCAAATTTTGTTGTAAATCTGTCTCCTAGTGGCTCCTTTACCTAGCTACTCTCTGATGTGGGTAACTCTTTGTTTTGTTCTGTTTTGTTTTCCTGTTCTTCCTTGATTGAATTCTGTTTGTCCTCTCTTCAGTGCCACCCCTGCCTCTAAGGCAAGTCTCAGGGGTTAGAGGCCAGCATATGAGTGGATTTATCCTCTCTTAGGGGCAGGCTAACACTCCAGCAATATAGAATAAGACTTTGATACCAGCAATATAAAACAACTAGCCATATCCACAATGGTCTTAAAAGTTATATACGCAGTAAAGATTATTCCTAATGAGCAGATAAGAAATCATTACAAACTTTAAGAGTGGCCATTTCAATGTGGTCACACTGGGGTAATAAACCTTATAAATTAGCAGACTAATCTCAATGCCGGGTTAGCCTTAGCAACAATGTTTCATAGAAGTTTTCTCTATCTTCCCTTGACCCTGGAATCTAATGGGCTAATAATGCAATTTAGCCATTTTGTCTTCCCCTCCTGCTGCACCCTACGGATTCCCAATTCTTGCCTGGTACCCTCAGTACCCTTAGTGGGAGACGAGGAAGTCAGACTTTCCTGCCTGACAGTAGGCCAACAAACACAGATGGCCCATGGCAGCTCTCTGTTTCTGCTTCCTGCTTCTGTCCAGCCATTCCTTGAAAGGGAACCAACTGTTTCATATCTGGCTTTAGCTTTGGCTTTTTGACCTGGCCCCTCATAGACCCTCTCCACTTCTTTCTTACTTTTTCTTTCCTCTCTACTACTGAATCTGCCTCTGCTCCTCCCCATAGTAGCCCCCACCGCACCCACCCACTTACTCTCTCTGACTCCTTCCCAATACTGAACGTGTGCTGAACATTCTTGCTGGAGGTCTAGCTCCTGAATTTCATTTAGGGTAACTCTTTTGTCTACCATAGCTGATCCCTCTCCAACCATCACAACAACTGCAGTCCACCCCCACCCGTCACACACACACACACACACACACACACACAACACACACGTTCCATCTTCCACAGGCTGCTACCAAATTTGACAGGCAGACCCAGGGTTCTACCTTTCAATGTTAATTGCTGGGAACAAGTCATCTGCTGGGCTTGCAGACCCTGCTCTCATTCTTCTCTGAAGCTTGACAGTGATCTCAGTTGATCCTCACGTGGGAAGTAGGCTAGGGTCTGTCCTATGACTTTCATTCTAGAAACAAAGTTGCTGAGGTTCAGAGAGGCATTATAACTTGTCCATAAGCACACGGAAGTAAAATCTAGACTTGAACCCTGGTCCTCCAATCGAACATTCCTTGCTTCCTGAAACGGTTCCTTTCTGTTTCTGAGCATAGTTAAAATAAAAATGGCCATTTTAAAACACCTTGAGGTTACAGACCAGGTTTTTTTGTCTTTAAATTCATTCTGTCTGGGACACCTTGGTGGCTCAGTGGGTTAAGCCACTGCCTTCAGCTCAGGTCGTGATCCTAGGGTCCTGGGATCAAGTCCCACACTGGGTTCCTTGCTCAGCGGGAAGCCTGCTTCTCCCTCTGCCTCTGGCTGTGCTCTCTCTCTGACAAATAAATAAATAAAATCTTTAAAAAAATTCATTCTGTCTCCCAAACATCTAATAAGGGCCCACTAGGCACAAGGTCCTGCACAATATTTTTGGTAGACAAACAATAATTCTGTGGAAAGGATACACAAACAACAGAATGAACATATAAAACCAATGCGTGAATGAGGAAGTAGGAATATTAACATCACTTAGAGCTGATGGCTTTTCTAGAAACAGCTTTTACAGAAAATGCATACTTGAGATATGGAATAAATCATGGGGTTAGAACCAGATCATAAAGATCTTTATGGTCTTTTCATGTAATTCCCTTCAAATGACAGAATGGTCAACATTGTGACTACAGAAGACATTGCAAGTTTTGCCTCCTGACTCTCTGTATATCATACAAACCACAAAGTCTTAAATTCTTAAAGCCCAATTTATTTATAAAATCTCTTACCCCAGAACACCAAAAAGCAACTGTGCCTTTAAAAGTGATTTAAATGCTAATGATTATAATTTTATTTAATGAGATCGATATAAAAGTTATCTTTTTGAAACTATTTCTATCTGCAACCCAAATAATGTTTTCATCGCTGCAAAATTAAACCTTATCTCAAAAATTATCATATTAAGTTGGTTTGCTGTGGGTGACTCCTCTAGTTTATAAAGCGAATCGATCTTAAGAAAAGCAATTTTCAGTAATCATAGATAATGGCATGGAGCAAGAATATATAGAAATGAAAACTGTGTGTGAATTTAAATAAAACCTGAACTGTAAATAACAGGGATAATAGTTTTGAAATATACTAATGTGATTTTTCTTGTTTGCATGTCTTTGTCTGTCACCTTTCTCCTAGCCTGCCAGAGGCATCCTTTTGCCTCATGAGATTTGGGTTGGTTGTAGTAAGACTGCCAAGGGATAGAAGGAGTCTCAGCCTTTATCTATCAAAGTGGCCTTTCCAGGTCCTAGTGAGGCAATGGTTTTGAGAGTCATGCTTTGTCAGGAGGAAAAAGCATTTCTAAATTCCCCAAAGACTCCTTTCATGATAGCAAAACTTGGAGAGGTATGGATTGAGTTTTACAATAAGCCACAGTGGAGGGAGGGGGAACTTAGTATGGGACGGTAAGTGGGGACACACCTGCCTAGGGAATTAGGGGGTAGGTTTCTAGGATGGGAGGAATTAGAGAATTTTAAAAAGCAAGCTATTTGAAAATATTTATAGAAAAAGTCCATTTCTTTCTCCCCTCCCCCACCTGGAAACCAAACCACCAAGCAGGGCAGGGACTTGGGAAGGACGAGAGGTGTCTGAGTTGCAAAATTTAAGGAGGTGCTCCCTTTCAGGCAGGCAATGCTGAGAGGGTTAACCTGTTTAAATTCTGCACCCTAACTGCTTGCTAGCCTCCTCCAGTCCCAGCCCTGCTACAAAGATGGTTGTAGAAACATCCTGAGCGACATGGAAGAATCAGAGGCATAGGCTTAGTTTCCTACTTTCTCAGGCAGTTGCTGGCAGACCCATGGGCTCTGAAAGTAGCATCACCTTCGGCACAGTGCCATGTCCAGCACGATGTGGGAAAGACAGGGAGACGCCTGCAGAGATAGCCTGAAATAACGTGACTGATTGCTCACAGCTTATTCCAGAAGTTTACACATGACTCCCGTGAAAATCAATAAAAGGAAATGTCAATTAGGATGGAGTTGGGTGGCTTGCAGGGGAGCTCTCATGCCCTACCACTTGCAAACCCAAAGGAAGCGACATATCTTGCAGGTGGGGGTATTGCTTTACTATCCCAGCTGGAGGAAGAAGGGCCGTCCTCCGCCCTGGCAACAGCCCAGCCAATGAGAGACAGTCACAACTCAGCCAATGAAAAGCCACTATACTTGGAACTCCCGGTTTACTCCAATGGGCTTTTTGTTTATAGCGTCCTTCCCAATGTACCCCTTTCCTCTATTAAAAGAGCCTTCCCTTCCTTCATTGGGGCACTTCCTGTGGCTTTGCTGTAGCTTGTTCTTCCTGGGTTGCAATTTTCTGCCATTTCTCCCCCAAAACTCACTTTTGCAGGTGAAATAATTTATGTTCTAAGGTTAACATTACTCGGTATTCGGAAGTGGGATGCGGAGAAGACCCCCCAACTTCTGTGAGGCTGGTGAGCAAACAGGTGCGGGTACCTGCAGAGCCCTTTGGGCTCACTGTTTTCTCTCCCACCCTGGCGCCTGAAGGTAAGTTTTCTCCTGGATTTCGGGCGGCTCACTTTCCTAGGCCTTATTTGGGACGTGTTTTAAGGCCTCGGGTTTTCTGTCTCTGAGGATCCTCATTTGGCCTTTAGTTTGACTCCTTTTCGGAACTGGACCCATTTCTGTCGCAGCTACTGGTCTTTGGTCCAGCTTGTTTGGAACCATATTGTTCCTGTGGGAACTGGGTTAGTCTTTGGTCTGATTCCTTCTGGAACCAGGCTGTTCCTGCTGCAATTCCCCCATTTGGGAGCTTTTCTCTTTGCTTAGAGAATAACCTCTAAGAAATGGGATTCCAGGCATCAGAATACTTTGAGGGTGCCCCTATCCCCACTCCCCCACTGGAACTCTGGCCAGTTTTATGTTTAAAAACTATGACTCCTCAGTGTGCGTATTTATAACCAAGCGGACCAATTTAACCAGTAATTTAGAACTTCATTGGCCATTAAGGGGAATGTTTATCTCCCCAAACTTGTTTTACTCAAGATTAAATTAGAAAGCTATGGCTCCACAACAAACAACTCAAAACCTGAATGGAATGCCTATTTCAAATGGTACCTTGAGGCTTCCAGGTGTTTTGAGGATTCTAAGTTTGCTTCTGTGAAATACTGTTTCTAAATTCACTGAGGCAAACAACTGAAAGGAGTCAAGTGGTTTCTGATGACTTATTCCCCTCTCCCATTTTCTTTGTCTGCAGACTGGTGGCAGCCCCCTTGTGCTCAGGTGTTGTCCACCCTCACCCCCACCATTTTCCTCTCTTTGCCAAACTTCCCATTTCCTCTTTCTTGTTCCACTTGTTCCTCTTCTGAACTTATGAAACCTGCCTCTTTAAAATTAAATCGCTGAGGATCTAAACAAAACTCAGTTTCTTTCTCTCTCTCTCTCTTTTTTAAAGATTTTATTTACTTGACAGAGATCACAAGTAGGCAGAGGCAGGCAGAGAGAGGGGGAAGCGGGCTCTCTGCTCAGCAGAGAGCCTGTTGCGGGGCTCGAGCCCAGGACCCTGAGATCATAACCTGAGCCGAAGGCAGAGGCTTTAACCCCCTGAGCCACCCAGGCCCCCCTAAAACTCAGTTTCTTATGTTACCTGAACTAAGGCTGAATTGTGATCTGTAGTTATTGAGTTTCCTAAAATGACTGACAACACCTTTAAGTTTGCTGAAGAATTTAATCTAGTTATTTAAACTTACCAACCTGGTTTCTCAGATTTACATCAGTTAGTCCACATGATTGTTGATGAGGAGCAGACCAAACATTGGATGAAACTAGCCAGAATGGAACATTCTCAAGGAAATTTAGAGAAACAAACTCCTAACATTTTCTCTTCTTTTTTGTACGTAATCTCTATTCCCAATGTGGGGCTGGAACTCATGACCCTGAGATCAGGAGTCGCATGCTCTACTGACTGAGCCAGCCAGATCAGATGCCTCCTAACACCTAACTGTTTTAAAAAGATTTTTAATTTTTTATTTTATTTTTTAAGATTTTATTTATTTATTTGACAGAGATAGCACGAGTAGGCAGAGCAGCAGGCAGGGAGAGGGAGAAGCAAGCTTCCTGCTGAGCAGGGAGCCCAATGTGGGACTCGCTCCCAGGACCCTGGGATCGTGACCTGAGCTGAAGGCAGCCACTTAACCGACAAAGCCACCCAGGCGCCCTGTTTTTATTTTTTAATAAATAATTTTATTAGGAGTCAACCTTTTACAGACTGAGCCACCCAGGTGCCTCACCAAACCCCTAACTTTTGACAAGATGCTGTAGCACTGGCTGGAAAGCTCCCCCAAGCGATTACAGTAGCTATCCCCATGCCTGCTGATTGGAGCCAAATTTACGCAAGAACTCATGAATTTGTTTATGACTGTTAGAGTCAACTCCAAATTGCCTTTTAAGAATGTTCTGATTTTTAGATGTTGAGTCCATCCAGGTAGCATTTAACTCTGTTTATTAATGGGTTGAACCGGGATGTTCATCTTTTAGCTAGGACCAGGATGGAATGGGAAACTACCCCTTCAGATTTAGTTAATTTGTCAAGCCAGCTCACGTGTATCCTACGTGAGTCACCTAAGAGAGAGACTGCTACGGGCACCTGGGTGATTCAGTCTGTTAAGCATTGACTTCTGCTCAGGTCGTGATCTTGGAGTTGTGATATCGAGCCCCACGTCCAGCTCCATGCTGGACTTGGAGCTTGCTTAAGATCCTGTCTTTCCCTCTGCCTGCCTCTCTCTCTCTCTCTCTCTCTCTCTCTCTCTCTCTCTCTCTCTCTCACAAAAACAACAACCCCCCCCCAAAAACCCACCACCACCACAACACAAAACAGAAAACCGGCTAAAATTCTCAATTTTCACCTCCACCAAATGAAGGCCCAAATCTCTTTGTTTCTGCTGTTCTTGCAAAGATCAGGGCATTGAAAAAAGAGATTGTTACAAATTTAAGTGCCCCAGGCACCTTCAGCCCTCTGGTCAGTGTTTACAGTGTCCTCCTAATTCTCAGTAATGAGACTACAGGTGCTCTTTTCAATCCTTCCTCTTAATCTGCTCAGAGAAATCTTCAGATTCAGAGTGAAAATCTTTGCCCCTATTGACTGCAGAGCTCCACTCTCGTTGCCTAACCCTGTTGCTATGTAGCATTCCCTGCTCCAAGTACCAGAACAGTTCAGGTGGGGGTGGAGGGGCGCTAGTCAGCCTCCACAAGTTCCTGCCTCTGAACATGCTCCCTCTGTCTAGGCCCTTTGAGAGAGACACTCATTTCTCCTTAGTTCCTCTGACCCTATTCATTTACTGGGCTGAGGTTTCTTAGGAGAGTATCAAGCCTGAATTTCTTTCTCCCAAAAGGGGGAAATAATTCAAGATTTTGACAGTAGTAATCAAAATAGCCAGCCAGGGGAATTAAATGACTCATTGACATCTTTTATTAATTTTTATTGGATCAGCTACTGTCATCTTTATGAGCAGAATCCTCACTTGATGTTGGCAGATTCCACAGTACACTTCTCATTAAGATTGATATAGATCCCTCAAAACCTATTCCCATAATTAACACCCTATTAGTATAAAAAAGTCCTTCAAGGCATCAAGCTCATAATAGATTCCAAGTGTTAGGGCCTCATTATCTCCTGCACTAGTCCCTGTGTTACCACCCCCCCCACCCCATTGTGTACCTATGAGAAAAATCAGTGCCCGAACATGGAGGTTTGCGCAGGACCTGTGAGCAATAAATATCACTGTTATCTCTTGGCACCCTTTGGTTCACAACCCCCATGCCCTGTGGACATCCATTTGCACTGAAAGTAGATGTTTCACTGTGATTGATCTATGCCTTTTTTTTTTTTTTTTTAGTATTCCAGTAGATCAGGATAGTCGATATCTCTTTGCTTTCACTTGGTAGGAAAGGAAATACACTTGGATAGTAGTGCCCCCAGGGTTTCACAGAGAGTCCCTCTTATTTTCACAAACCTTAAAAGCTGACTTGGATGATACAGGGTTTTCTGCAGGCTCTGAGTTAACAGTACACAGATGATTGGCTTCCCTGCCCCCACCCGCCTTCTCAGACCTCTTCACAGGAAGATAACATCCACCAGTTAAAACTTTTGGCTTTAAAGGGACATAAAGTTTCCAAGAAAATTAGTTTCCTCAAACTCACATTTAATACTTGGGGCATCTGATCGCAAATCAAGAACTATATTTGGATCCAGATGAAACCCCTCAGCTTAATGCTGACAGATTACCTTTTGAGTCCCCATGACAATTTACAGTTTAAGCATATGCAGATTTTTCATGGTTTACTGGTGGTTCTTATTTAAAGGATAAAAATGTAAAATATATATAAAAAAAAAAGATATCATGGTGGGTATGCTATTGAAATGCTTTTTGAAATCATTGAAACAGCACTTTTATGTTTGGCTCCTTCAGCCAAAGAGACTGAATTCTACACCATTCCTTGACTTGTACTTTAGCCAAGGGTAAAATCAGACATTTATACCGATAGTCATGGGGTAGCTTGTGACTTTGGAATATTATAGAAACAATGAGATGTCCTTCCCTCCAATGGGAATAAAATTTAAAATGAATTCTATGTCCAAAATTTATTAGATACAATGCTTTTGTCCACTGCTTTGGCTATTAAGGTTTCTGAGCATTCCAGATTAAACTCTCTGGAGGCCAAAGTAATCCACCTCACCAATATTTCTGCCAAAAATGCTGCTTTCAGGGAAACCAGTAGCCAGATCTGTCATGGTCCAAAGGGATGTTCTCCCAAATGATCATTTGGAAAAATTGACAAGAGACACCCAGGAATTGGCTCCAGAGAGGGAAAAACAGTATGGAAATCTAATAATTGTTGGCTCAATGAACAGAACTCTGGCTTGAGTCAAGTAACAATGTGTCCTTGCCAGTAATTCTAAAATTCTCAGTGCTTACCACTGTATCTGCATTAAACTGTCAGACTATTGACAGAATCATGGCATTCATGAACCAGTATTGGTGACAAAAAGTTAATGAGGCTGCAATGAGGTGGCTCACTTGTCCCACCGGTCCCAAGTACAATCTCGGAAAACCTCTTCCCACAAATGGCTCCTACAACTCCTCTCTTGTGGATGCATGTTTTAGTCTTGGCATGTAGGTTTTCTCACTGGACCTAAACTTTCTCTTGTAGACAAGTCAGTGCTGCTTCTGTTAAAGGAGATTATCTCTACCTGGGGGACCCATTTTACTAGTCAGGTGGTGTGAGAAGTCTGTGCTATCTAGCCAGTTTTATTAACACTGTCACTGTCAGACTGTCCTCAGTCCTCAGGGTTAGTCATATGTACTAAGGGCACTATTGAGACTCCACAAAATTTGTAGAGACCTTCTGGATACCTTGGCCTAAAGCATTACCATTGGTCTT
Source organism: Procyon lotor (assembly GCA_028646535.1). Lineage (NCBI taxonomy): Eukaryota > Metazoa > Chordata > Mammalia > Carnivora > Procyonidae > Procyon > Procyon lotor. Next base: position 36,988,574 of record CM053615.1, on the reverse strand, counting down.
CTAAATCACAGATCTATCCCTTGGGAACTCATAGACAGCCTTTGAGATAGTCACAGGATATCCAGTACACTCGGCCCCTGCCTCCTCTGGCCCCTAGTTGATAAAAGGAAATATAATTCAGTAGCGTAAAGGCCTAATTGTTTCTATTAAAAGTAACCATGCTTTGGCAGAGCAGTCTACTGGGAGACTGTGACTTTAAGCATCACATCTTGCAACCTTCCCTGTGTCGAGAAAGAACCCTCCAGAAAGAGTCTTCTACCACGCTGGAGAGGCTCTTACTAGGAACTAACAACCAACCATTGTGCCACCAAACTCCAGGGAAAAGGACTATTGGATTCATGTGATACAGCTGAAGAAAGCACCAAACCCTGGCTGGACCTGAAAGTAAAGAAAGCACCAAACCCTGGCTGGACTTCCTGGAACTGAAGCAGATGACATCTGATGAGACACTTGGTCCCCAGATGTCCGGGCCAGGCCTGTCTACCTTTCTCTCATTGTTGCTTTTTCTCTCTTGAGGAAAGACAGTGCCCCTGTCTGCATTTCCCAAGCCCTTGTGAGAGGAAGGAACCTCTTCTTTTGTTTATGGCCTTTTGGAAACTGCCTCGTCACAATCCCAGGACAATTAAAATTTTCATTTGCTTTTTCTGAAGGGTTAGAAGGTTCAGAATCACAGAAGTCTTTAAACCGTTAACTGGCTTTGGATTTGTTTTTTTTTTTAAGATTTTATTCATTTGTCAGGTTCACTGTGACACCAACCTTGGGGACTCAGCATCATCTAGCTTATGTATCCGCAAAGGCCTTTCTGAAGAGCATCTCCCTAGAACTGGTGTCCCTCCAAAGACATTTTGGGGACAATGTCCAGCAAGTGTTAGATGGGCTCAGTGAGATTTCAGAACTGAACTAGTGTGAGAGGCCCGACAGGCAGAGCTGCCGGCATTCAGCTTTAGCTTGCTTTGGCTTGGGTGGCTTTGGCTTCTTACCCAGAATGATGTTCTCTGGATTTACAAACTTACAGGCTATATTATCAAGAACACATTTCATTGCAAACAGTTCTTTTGAGATAACAATACTGTATTAAAATGTCTTTGAGGTTTTGCCTTTTTGCGAAAAGTTCATCGGCTTTCGTTTCGTGTTTATACTTGCACTGTGTCTTCCCAAATGGACTTGTTTAATTCTTTCAGTTGTGCTCTTGTAGTAGTCACTATTTTGCTTTCATGGTCACTTTACGTGGAGACTTCCAGAAAGCACACATGATTTTGGGTTTGCCATCGATAGGGTAAAGCTGTCTCCTCTTAAGTCAGAATAAATGCCAATAAATATTTCAGTTGGCTATTTGCAGACCTAGAGGCCTGGTTTTAGAACCTTTGCCAGTTATTTTACTAGCAAAAATGGGTTTATCTGGGAATAGCAAAGAATTGTAATCCAGGAAAAGCAAGCTAAGGTGAAACCATAAGCAAGGCAAGTCTGCCTCATCTGTAAAATTGGGTAAGAATAGTTACTATATATAGGCTTGCTCTGAGGATTGAGTCAGCTATGTGGAGGAGGAGAGGGTCCATGGCATAAAAAAACAATCTAAAAATATCTCGTGTAATTGAATGAACCAGTTACACACTTGAATGTATTTGCCTTGGAATCAGACGGGATAGATTGGGGAAAGATGATGCAACAAGGCAAGTATCCCAGCCCAGGGTTTGATCTTGTTTGTTTGAGAGAGAGTAAGGTGAGGAGGGGCAGAAGGGGAGAGAAAGAAAGAGACACTCAAGCAGGCTCCATGGAGCCTGATGCGGGGCTTAATCTCATGAACCTGAGATCATGACCTGAGCCCATATCAAGAGTCAGACACTTAACCAACTGAGCTACCCAGGCATCCCAGGGTTTGAACTTTTGAATGGCGTAGTAATGGTCAAAGCTATTTGAAGGAGGGACAGTTAAAGTTGTAGCAAAGAAGTGCAAGCAATGCTTTGGGACAGCTGAAAATGTGATAATGGAAGCTGAGAGCATGTACAAGCAAAGATTACAAGAGATGACTATGACTAATGCTTTAGATTAAATAATGGGGCAAATATAGCTGGAATTTTGCACAGTGAGATGGAAGGCACTCTCAACCCCATCTTCACTAGCTTTTTGGTGCCTGTGAAATGAGATTGCGCCACATAATCTCTACGGTTTTATTTGGGTCCAGCATCCTGTGAAATTTCCAATCTGTATTATGGAACTGGGAATGGGAAAAAGGGGGAGATTGTGATTCCTAAAAATGTTAGATGGTTGAAATAAAAAAAATCTAGAATTGAAAGTTATCAGAGTATAACTGGTTCCCTGTGGAGCCATTTGTGGCTAATAGAAGCAAAAGTGGGCAATGGGCCACTTTCCCAGATTCTCTGCTCTTAGTGAATATTGTGTGAAGTATTGGCATTTAAAAATGAGTTTACCAGGGAACAGGAGGGAAAAAAACCACATATGAATGGATGGTTTAAGTGTCCAAAGTCAGGATATGCAACCTGGACTTAATTTCTCTGAAGATGATTGTGAAATAGTATACTTTATCAGTTTTTGTGAATGGTTTAAAAGAATCTCGAGTCTGTTATCGCTATGAAACATATTTTGAGACTTTAGTCTCCCATTTAGTTCATAGGGAAGAAAACACATTTAAACATTTACCCAAGAAAAACAAAACTGACATGTTCAAATACTGTTAAAATTGCTTTAAAAGACAATATATTTGAGTTATTTGAACTATCTTGGCCTCTGACATCCATACAAGTAGATAATTGAGAGTCCACTGTACATATTTAAAAAATGCAAGTATTGCTGAAAGTCTGTTTTATTTTGGTTATAATTTTGGGAGAGGAAAATCATACCATACATCTTATGTGTTTTATACATTTTCTTACTTAGTTTTTTTTTTTTTTTTTAAGATTTTATTTATTTGACAGTGAGAAACACAGCGAGAGAGGGAACACAAGCAGAGGGAATGGTAGCGGGAGAAACAGGCTTCCTGCTGAGCAAGGAGCCCCATGCGGGGCTCGATCCCTGGGATCATGACCTGGGCCGAAGGCAGATGCTTAACGACTGAGCCACCCAGGCGCCCCCATTTTCTTACTTAGTTTCAACAGTTGTGTAGTTGGGGAAAAGAAACCTTATTTAGAGAAGTTAAAAACGTGTCCAATTCTTACTGTTAGTAAGAGGGCTAGCCCTCTGGGAATCCATAATCTAGTGGAATAGGCAGAAACCCACCCTCAAACAAGTCCCATCTAGACCTCTGTTAGTCCCGTGTAGCTCCTTGAGGAAGCCCTGGGAAGGGCTTTAAAGGCTGAATAGAACTTTGACGGGTAACTACTGGGCTGTGAGATGGGCAGGAGGCAGAAGAGAAAGAATAGAGGAGAAAAGTGTCACAGAGGCAGGATGACCAGAATATCTGGTGTGGCCAGGGAACAGTAAGTGTTGCTCTAATTGGTGGGGGCATAGGATGGTTCGAGATGTCCACATCTGCGACAGACTTGGAGACAAGATGAGTGATTTGCCAGGTGAACTAGAGACCTCTGGGCCCTGCAGCTCTCACCCAGCCTGTCCTTTGGACATCACCGGAGGCTCTTGGTCTCATCACAGGAATTCAGGGACAGATGAGACAGTGGTTGAGCGGTGCAAGTAAAGAGTTTCTTCGAGCACACTCAAGATGTGAGGGTGGGCCAGCTCTAGGGAGAGCTGTGCCCTGGGTTTTGGGTCTTGTATTGACAGTTGTTAACTAAGCGGTGGAATATTTAGTATTTGGGGAGGGGATTTCTTGGGGAGCAGGATTTCATGCCTTTTCTCCCTTACTTGGTCAGGGCCTCTGGCCTTCTTTGTCTTGGGCCAGTCTGGTGTGATTGGGCTTCTTGAGGCTTTGTGAAATGCTGCAGGGACAGGTTGCTAACTTTCCTGATAACGGGCCTTGGGTCCCCCTTTTCTGGCCTTCAGGGAACCTGTTAAAACCTAACTGCCCACTCTAACAATATAACTATAGCAGGCAACAAGGAAGCAGCAAAGGATTCTGACCAGGGGAATAGCTGAAACAGGACTGTGTTCTAAGAATTCTTCCGGTAGTCTTCCACTAATGTATGGCAGTCTGGGTAGGAGGAGGAGGCAGGAGGGCTGGTGGAGGCTGTTTGGGTAATGCTAGCAGAACCCGAAGAGGCCCTGCCCTGGGCCCTGCCAGAGGAAAGGAGAATCTTGCTTCTCACCCCAAATGTTCTCTTGGAAGCTCTCTTCTGTGCTTATTCCTTGGAAAACAAGTAGAATTCCCTGACTGCTTGATTTGAAAAAAGCTTTTTTTTTTTTTAAAGATTTTATTTATTTTACATAGAGATACAGAGAGAGCACAAGTAGGCAGAGGAAGAGGGAGGAGCAGGCACCCCACCATACAGGGAGTCCGATGCGGGGCTCGATCCCAGGACCCTGGGATCATGACCTGAGCCGAAGGCAGATGCTTACCTGACTGAGCCACCCAGGCGCCCCTGAAAAAGTTTTTTGTTTGTAGTTCTTTATCTGTCAAGTAAAAAGAAGTTCTTTGTCCTTTTTACTCAGGTTCTGAGTTATAACGTATGCAAGTGGAATGCTAATGATCAGTAAGGGATCTGGAAAGGATGGAATCAATAGAATTTGATTGGATGGGGAGACTTAATGATGACTCCCAAATTTTAAACCTGAATGACTAGGAAAATGGTGGTCTCCATGTGGGAAATAAGACCGTGATTTGAGAAGAAAGAGAGTATGCTAGATGGGCTCAGTTGGAAGTCACAATAGCCTTTTCATGCAGAACTATCCAGAAGCTGTTGAAAGGCCAGAGCTGGTATTCATTAAAAAAAAATAGTACAGGGATAGTACAGTCGGCTGTGTGTGCACGGAGATAAAGCCGTGCGGGGGTGCCTGTGTGGAGGATAACATGGTTTCAAACAGACAAATGGGCGGGGTAAACGACGAGGAAATAGAGCAGGAGAAGGGGACCCATCTAGAGAGAGAGAGAGAGAGAGAGTAGGGGGCGAGGACATGGGAGTAGTGCAGAGCTGGAGAGGTAAAGGGAGGAGATGTGAAGTTGGTAAATGGAGCAGGCGGGTGGAGGAGGATGTAGTCACAGGGGCTGTGTTTGGTGATAAAGGGTCACTTCCTCTGGGCCGTGTTTCTGCCCCATTCCAGGCCATCCCAGCCTGTCTTCCTCTCATGGCTTGGCCTGAGCATCGTTGACACGTTAGCCACCAGTGTTTGCTTGTGTATCCATTTCCAATGGATACTCTACCGCAAGATGGAGTATTCCAACGGATACTCTACCTTGCCGCAAGAGGCAAGGACTGTGTAGAGTTGTCTACACGGTGAGTATAGGATGAGGACTCAGGAAATTAAGGGATAACTCTCTCCCTGAGAGAGCAGTTGCAGGGAGACATGCCTTGAGAAGGAAAGTCAAAATGGAGGTTGTGGTGAAACAGGACGATGGTAAGAAATGGAAGATGCATCAGGCAGGCAGTTATGAGAAAAAGAGGGAGAGAGCTCACCAGGAGAGAAGTGGAAAGAATAAAATATCTAATTCTAGGGTAGGCGAGATTTGAACATGTTCCTATCAGGTGGTGCAGGCCCGTGGCAAGGAGAGGTTGAGGGTGCGAGGGGAGGCAGTGGTAATGACCCATGGAGTCATTCTGAGAGGGACTGGTGGATGCAGGGGAGGGATGAAGCCCGGACAGAGGGCAGGGGTGGGGGAAAGCACTGGGAAATGTAGACCTGAGAGGTGGGCTCCGTGGCAGAAGGTCATAATGGACTGCTAGGGAGGATCCTGTGGTCTAATGAAAACACAGCAGCCTTGGAATTTTAATACTGCCCTTCATCAGTGGCATAAACTGGCAAGTGACTTAATGTTTTTTCAAATGTCTAACTTCCCTGTAGGTAAAATGGGCATAACTTCCTTCCAGCTCCAAAAATCAGTTGCCGACTCCACTTACTTGCAAGGGCTTTCTTGGCTTTTTGTTTTTAATTTCTTTGGGGATGTTTCCCTTAGAGGGTGGAGAAGCAAAGTAGGAGTTGGGTCCTCTGAGCATGAAGGAGATGGTAAGGCCACAGGCCCCAGTGATCCGGAGGTTTTCTGAGGGGTGGGCATAGGATAGGAAGAAAAACACAACGTGAATAAAAGGTTTTGGAAGCATCTGTGAAGACCGAGGGGGAGGGTTAGAGGGCAAGGATGCCTGATCCTGGAGGAATCAGGACCCTATAGCTGAAAAGAACGGGTTGGGGAAGGTGTAACCGCACCCTTCCTCCCTGACCGCCTCTTACAGGTGAGGGTAATAAGAGAGGCAGGCGCCCACCTGAAGCCCAAGCATCCTCCAGGGATGGTATGACTGTAAGCCAGCTTTTGGAGATTAAAGGGGAGGTTCCCTTAGTTTCCACGCGCCTGCAAAGGAGTGTCCATGCGAAGATTAGGAAGTCCTGGCAGGAGCTTCGTGAAACCGCGGGCCACCCAGCCCAATGTCTCGCACGTGGCGCGACTGGGTCCGGCATTCGTGGTGCAGCGCGCTTTCGCCCCCGCAGGAACTTCAGAAACTTGGCTTTCATCTAGTTCCTACAGCAAGACCTTAGGTTTTTTTTTTTTCTTCTTAAATTGCTGAGTGGGGAGAGGCCCCGCCTTTCCGGGCTGGGGCTTGGCTGCGCGGGCCGCCCCTCCCGCGCTCCCCGGCGGCCGCTCCTTCCCTGGCAGTGCTGGAGGGCCTGGTGGCGGCGGCCCCCGAAACCCAATGGCGCTGCCCGCCTGGCTGCAGCCCAGGTAGGGTGCCTGGCCCGGGGCGGGAGGCGAGGGGTGCGGAGGGGTAGGGCGCCTGGGGCGGGGTTCCTCCTCCCTACGCCCGCGGGCCGCTGGGCGGGTACCCAGCAGTGCGCGGCGCAACCCGAGCCCCTTGCGCCCTTGAATTCTGCACAGGCGTTAGCTAGTTCTCAGTTCTCTCGGCAACCCTAGGAGGAAGGCTGTTGTTATCCCCACCTACAGGCTAGGAAATGGGAAGGACAGGCTACGCTGCCAGCCCTTTTGTGTGCCCTCTAACAGTCCTGCTTTCCTTCCCCCCTCTGCCCACCAGGAGTCCTTTGCCTGACTTTCTCGGCCCGCTCTCCCACGGTGGGTTTTAGTTCTACCAGCTGCAGAAACACCTGTTGCATGTGTAGACTGCAGAGCCCAGTTCAGTGGACCTTGCAATGTGTATGTTTAACCAACACGCCAGGTTATTCTGGTGCCGGTTTAAGGAAGGCCTCCGTGCACCCACCCTTTTAGTAGTTTGCATCGTCTGTAGGGGGCCTGTCATCAAGCTACACTGGATCCGCTTCCTGCATATTTGCCTTATTTCTCAGAGGTTTCACGTCTCCAGCTAGAAGGAATCCTTGTATATACTGGCAGGGCCCCTCCCACCACCCTTCTGAATGAACCCTCAGGGCACATTTCAAACAATGCTTTTCCTAACTACCCCAAACTGTATCTGTCAATCATCCCTGAGTCATCTCCCTAGCAACCCAGTTTTAAACCCAGCTTGACTTCCCTTTTCTGGCCTGAGCCACTAAACTGCTTTCTGTGTGTGTCTGGTGAAGGAAGCATCTGCCCTTGCAAATATAATGGGCAGTGGTGACATACTAACCCCCCCCCCCCCCCCCCAGTCCCCCATCAGAGAATGCACTCACAAGCCGGTTTGGCCAACTACTGAATCATCCACCACTGGGAAATGCCACCACCACTACTGCCCCCCTTGTAACAGTGATCTCGGGTTTTGCACTTCACAGACTGAGCTGTGGCAACACATTGAGCATGTCAAGTAAGCCCTCCCCATCCTTTTTTTTTTTTTTTTTTTTTAAGTATTCAAAGCCATCTTTGCAATGTTTTAGCCCTTGGTGAGAACAAGGTTAGAACTTCCTTGAAGCTGAAAGTGAATTTTGAAATAGACCCATCTTCGGCTTTAAGCAAACTCGGGATACTCCTTTTAGCAGATAATGTGTGCTGTGGGTCTTTTCATAATCTGATACATATTACAGAGGTTAGCCAAATAAAGGACTTTGATATGGAATGGTTTTGTCTTGCTCAGGTGGGCCAGCAGGTTAGCTAAAAGATTTGTGTGTAATGCCAAAAAGATTATTACGAAGGAAGTACTTAATGGTATTTTCCTATATTTCTAGGTATAGAAAGAACACCTATCTTTTCATGTACTACTTAATTCAATTCTGTGGCCACTCATGGATATTTACCAATATGACAGTCCGATTCTTTTCATTTGGAGAAGGTAAAACTCCAAAAACCATTTTGGATTTTTAACTTTCAATACTTGTTTTCACCTAGTCCTGCTTATGTTAATTTTTCAGCTTCTGTGAACTTCACCTAATATCCTTTTCTGCTCTAAAATTTAGTAGCCGTATTTTTCAGTAACGTTACTTCTCGCTCATTGCAAAAACCAAAACCTTTTTGGATAAAGGGGCAGGTGAGTTGAGGGGGAGGGACTTGGCCTCCCTGTGACTAGGCAGTTTGCTCTGAAAACAAAGACATGGAATTATGGTGATGCCATCTGACTCTTCCTTTTTGGTTCTGCAGCAAACCTTCACAGATTTGATGGGTTTTGAGGAAATCTGTAAATTTCAGTATGACATTTTGTACAGAGAACTCGGGAATTAACCAGATTCTTTCCTTGTTTTTTTATTCCCCAGGCTTAACATAACTAGAGACTCCTAATAAGCGAAAGACAAACTGTGTGGTCCCCAGGGTTCTATTTGGTCTCCTAAAGAAGTAAATGTGTCCTTAAGTAAATGACACACCTTCTAAATGACTCACCATCCATATGAGAGTTGGTATTAATGGTTAAAGTCATGTTTCCTCTAGTTTTCTAAAAAGTAAAGATTTAAACTAGCATGTCAAGTTTTAAGAAATGAATCACTAAGTGACTGTCAAAATAACATTCATTTCATGTTCCATCCCCGCTTGGGTAAGTGTCATCACAGTTTACAACTGTTGGGTGACTTGACAGTTTGAGCAACTGCTGGTTTCGGCTAGAAACAAACACATAGAATATATCCAGGAAAAGTCAGGCTGTGCTCATCAATTCAGACTTCTGTATCAGAAGGAAATTAATCTAATTCTGAGGTGCCACCACTATTGTAGATTGCTTTTTCTTACTGTGAACCTACAGTTAAATTCTTGCCTTCAGCAACCTCCAAAGATACAACCTAAGACTTGAGTTTCAACCATGAATGTTGGAAGTCTTCAAGGAGAGGAAAACATGAGTGGTGGGAAAGCTTCCTGTATGTTTATAGGGGAAAACATCAGCACTTCCAGGCTTTGAAAGTTAGCTGGGGCATTTGGGGCATATTACAAGTCATTCACGCCAAGAGTTATAAGCAATGAACTCTTTCTTATCCTGCCTGGCCTTTCCAGTGGGAAAAATTGCTTTAGTTGGCAGTGTGTTTATTTCCTAATTATTATCCTACTGTTACAATTAGAGAAGCCTCTTATTAAACTAACACAACCATTCATATGGAAAGCAGACTGAAAACAGCTAAGTGGGAGCTCAGTACAATCCCTGAGTCAATGTATAAATTAAGTAGCTTAGTAGCAATCTAATCACCTGAAGAATAACACCTGCTGCCTTCTCCCTCCCTGAGCTGTGTAACTGGTAATGCTCTTTTGTAGCAAGTGCAGGGCAGTGGATGAGAGCACGGACTTCCATGCCTCCGGGACCATCTGTGAAACGGAAATGATGATAATAGTGCTCACCTTATAGAGCTGTCGAGAAGAGAAACCCTTAGTGCTCCCTAAATTATCATCATGTGAATGATCACTGGGCAGTAAAGACAGCCAAGTCTTCCCTAGACGTTTCTTAACATGGTGGGATTTCATTTTAAAATTAAAACCAACAAATTCATCCTATTTAGAGGAATAGTTGTTTCTCTCCTATTTCAGTTCTTTCCAGATGCAGTGTGGGCTTTCTGCAGTGCAGATTCCAAAAGTCCCCACCAGAGGCCCAGGTTCTAACAAAGGTCTAGAAAGCCCTAACCAAGTATGTATAGGACACAAATAAGATGTTATTAAACATGACATCATTATGAATGTCCTTTCCATAAAGCTTCTCTGGAATCATATTTTCTCATCTTTGTCATTTTCTTGTCAATGAAAAAAGTGTGGCATGCCAGCTTCTTTAATAAGTTTATCTCCAACCTGTTTACGGTTGATAGAGTCTAGATTCTACCGGGTTACTTTTATGGGGGAATTGTTTTATAACATATATATGGAGAATAAATATAGCTTGGCCATGGGCCTTTTTTTTTTTCCCAAATTTTTACTTTTTTAGAAGAGGAACGATTAAGATATATTACAGTATGAAGTGCTTTTGTTGGTTGCATGGTATTCTTAATAATTTAGTAGCTGTTAGGAAATTTCTCACATGTACAATGAGAAAAGTAGTAAATAATCACAATTTTTATTTCAAAGTGCTGCCTAGATTTGGGTTGTGACCTAGCTTTTACTTTATCTATTTCTAATTCCCTGGACACAGAATCCATGGTTGATACTTTTTACGCTATTGGTCTTGTGATGCGCCTTTGCCAGTCCGTTTCCCTCCTGGAGTTGCTGCACATATATGTTGGCATTGAACCAAATCATCTCTTTCCCAGGTTTCTGCAGGTAGGTTTTGTTTTGTTTTGTTTTAATAATTTATCATTGGGGGTGCCTGGGTGGTACAGCCTGTTAAGCAGCCAACTCTTGGTTTTGGCTCAGGTCATGATCTTAGGATTGTGAGATTTATTTATTTATTCATTCATTCATTTATTTATTTATTTTAAAGATTTTATTTATTTATTTGACAAGGAAAGAGATCACAAGCAGGCGGGGGGACGGGGGTGGAAGCAGGCTCTCTGCAGAGCAGAGAGCCCGACTCGGGGCTCGATCCCAGGACCCTGAGATCATGACCTGAGCCTAAGGCAAAGGCTTCAACCCACTGAGCCACCCAGGCGCTGCAGGGTTGAGAGATTGAGCCCTGTGTTGGGCTGCACACTCAGCACAGAGTCTGCTTCACATTCTGTCTCCTTCTGCCCCTCCCACTTGTGTATGTGCTCTGTCAAATAAATAGATCTTGGAAAAAAGCCACACATGACAGTATTGACTATATTCTCTGTGCTGTACTTTTCATTCCTGTGACTTTAAAACTGGACATTTGTACCTCTTAATCTCCTTTATTTCGCCCATCCCCCCAAACACCGCTCCTCTGGCAACCATCAGTCAGTTCCCTGTATTAAGGCGTCTGCTTGGGGCCTTTATTATTTTTCTTTGGTTGGTTGTTCATTTGTTTTTTAGGTGCTACAAAGAAGTCAAATTATGTGGTCTTTGTCTTTCTAACTTATTTCACTTAGCATAATACCCTCTAGATCCATCCATGTTGTGAATGGCATGATCACATTCTTTTTCATGGCTGAGTTGATATTTGTGTGTGTGTGTGTGTGTGTGCGCACGCGCACACCACATCTTCTTTATCCATTTACCTACAGATGGACATGTGGGATTGCTTCCATAATTTGGCTATTAGAAATAATGCCTATAAACAATAGCAATATTGCAGTAAACCCAGGGATGCATATGTTTTCAAATTTGTGTTTTTGTTTTCTGTGAGTAAATACCCAGTAGTGGAGTTACTGAATTATATGGTATTTCTATTTTTAATTTTTTAAGGAAATTCCATACTGTTTTCTCCAGCGGCTGCTGGAGATTAATTTACACCCCCACGGACAGTTGCCTTTTCTCCTCATCTTTGCAAACACTTGTTGTTTCTTGTCTCTTCGATTCTAGACACTGCCAAGTATGAGGTGATATCTCATTGTGGTTTTGATTTGCATTTCCCTGATGATGAGTGATGTTGAGCATCTTTTCATGTACCTGTAGGCCATCTGTATGTTTTCTTGGAAAAAATGTCTATTCAGTTCTTCTGCCCATTTTTTAATTGAACTGTTTGTTTTTCTGGTGTTGTGTAAGTGCTTCATATATATTTGGGTATTAACTCCTTATTAGATATTTCTCAGTCAGGTATCTTCTCCCACTCAGTAGGTAGCCTTTTTGTTTTGTTGATGGTTTCATTTGCTGTGCAAAGGCTTTTTATTTTGGTGTAGTCCCAGTGGTTTAATTTTGCTTTTGTTTCTCTTGCCTGACGAGACACACACATAAGTATGTTGCTAAGGCTGGTGGTCCAAGAGATAACTGCCTATGTTTTCTTTTAGGAGTTTACAGTTTTAGGTCTCACATTTAGGTCTTTAATCCATTTTGAGTTTGTTTTTGTGTATGGTGTAAGAAAGTGGTCCAGTTTCTTTGTTTCACATGTAGCTGTCCCATTTTCTCAATTTTGGATATTATTTTCCAAAATATACGGAAATAATAATTTTCCCATTGGATATTATTGCCTCCTTTGTTGAAGATTAATTGACCATAAAATCTTGGGTTTATTTCTGGGCTCTCTATTCTCTTTCTTTGATCTATGTGTCCGTTTTTGTGCCAGTACCATGCTGTTTTGATTACTTCAGCTTTGTCATATTATCTTGAAATCTGGGATTGCAATCCCTCCACTGTGTGCTTCTCTCTCAAGACTGCTTTGTCTATTCAAGGTCTTTTGTGGTTCCATACAAATTTTAGGATTATTTGTCCTAGTTCTGTGAAAATGCTTGTGGTATTTTTATAGGGTTTGCACTGAGTCTGTAGTCTGCTTTGGTTGGTATGGACATTTTAATGATAATTCTTCATGAGCTTAGTTCTGGAGGTAGATTGTAATCACATTGTCAGTATTAGAGAATCTGTTTTATACTTTATACTATTTTAGCCTCTCTTGACTTAAAGTGAGCAATTGAAAAGCAAACACCTGAAAACTTGGAACTCAAGTCACTAATAAGAATTCTGTGAGAAAAATGGCCTCATTCTGAGATACCACAGTTAGACTAGCCAGTTGGAAACATTCAGGGCAACAATGCTGTTGCTCTGGAAAGCATGGAGATGATCTTCTCTCCTAACAGGCAGATTTCACAATCGCTTCCCACTGTACCTGTGCCACTGTCCTGGGCACTGGAGGATAGAGGAGAGTCCTAGGATTGGAGTCATTCAGACTTGGGATTGACTCCTGGCTCCTCTATCTGTCACTGTGGGATCAGATCCACAGTCACCGAGCTGTATTGGGGAAAAGACACCACACAAAGTATCTGGTCAATAGTAAATGGTCCAGGGGCATCTGGGTGGCTCAGTCAGTTAAGCTTCTGCCTTCAGCTCAGTTCGTGATCCCAGGGTCCTGTCCTGGGGTGGAGCCTTGCATCTGGCTCTCTGCTCAGCGGGGAGCCCGCTTCTCCCACACTCCCATGTTCTCTCTCTCAAATAAATAAAAAACAAAAAGTAAATGATCAAAAAAAATTTCCTTCACCCATATTCAAGAATAGAATATTTGGCCTTTCTTGTTCTTTCTGCCACTCTTACTGAATACAAATGCAAAGGAGACACCATTCGTGTTTATCTAATATATCTAATATAGTATCTAATCATAGACTTGGGACTCCTACAGACCTGGATTCAAATCCCAGTTCTAGCCCTTATTGCATGAATTTAATTTTTCTATTTCAAATTTTTATTTAAATTCTGGTTAGTTAACAGTGTAATATTAGTTTCAGGAGTAGAAACTAATTTTATGAGTTTAAACATAGAAATTGTTCTGAACCTCATTTTCTCATGTGATGTGAAAATAACACTTATGAAGTAACTGACAAAATGGGTGGGATAAGTTCCTAGCTCTTAGTTAGAATACAATATCTGGAAGCTATTGCTATTATTTTAGCTATTATTTGTTTCCTGTACCAGGTCTTTGACCCTAAATGACCATATTCCTTTTTTTTTCTTAAGATTTTATTAAAGAGAGAGTGAGAGCCCGCATGAGTGTGGGGATGGGAGGAGAGGGGCACAGAGAGAGGGAGAAGGAGATGCAGGCTCCCCACTAAACAGGAAACCTGATGCAGGGCTTGATCCCAGGACCCAGAGATCATGACCTAAGGCAAAGGACACAATCTACTGAGCCGCCCAGGCACACCCACCATATTCCTTTTTAAAGGCAGGTTGAGGGGTGCCTGGGTGGCTCAGTCAGTTAGGCATCTGCCTTCAGCTCAGGTGGTCCTGGGATCGAGCCCTACATCAGGCTCCCTGATCAGTGGGGAGCCTGCTTCTCCCTCTCCAGCTCCCTCTGCTTATGCTGTCTCTCCCTCACTCTGTCAAATAAATAAATCTTTATAAATGAATAAATAAATGCAAGTTGAAGAAAGATGAGAAATTCACAGGTGGAGATTCGATACAGGAAATCATTGCTGGTAAGGCAAGAGAAAAAAGTGCTATTTTCCATATGAAGAAAGAAAAGTTGGGTGACTATATGAACATATGTTTAAAATCTGCAGAAAAAGGGATTTCCATGAGGATAACTTTAACTATTTGCAAAATAAATCAGAAAAATGGAAATAAAACTAAATTTGACAAATTTGCATTGTGAAAGTAATCTGTCAGAATCTGATTGTATTGCTAGCATCTAGCAAAATATTTAGGACATAAACATATGCCTTAAATTTTTGTTGACTAGAGTGACACAGATTCTTGTATTAAAATTTGTTTAAAATACTATGAAAGTTTAAAGATGGAAATAGGAATATAATCCTAAGGAGGCTATTAAAAACTCAGCATTATAAGTTTATGAGAGGTTTTAAATTTTACTTACTAAATAAAAAAAAGAGAAATGGTATTCATTAGGATGAAGATATTTTACGTCTTGAAATATCAAATATAAAATAAAAATCAGGGTAGTATTTAGTCTGAACTCCTAATAACAGAATAGTCAGCTAGCCAAGACCTAGATGGACTTCCCTTAAGTGTATTTCCTTACAAAATAAAAAAGGGGTACATATCTGTCCCTAAAGAAGCATATTATTTGGGAACAAGGTTTATTGATATTACATGTTAACAACCTCATGCTAATTCTAGAGAACAGAATTAACTACCCAGGTTGAAAAGTTGTGATCCATCAAATGGAATTATTTTGCTTGGAGTATGACCAAATTCACTGAAAGTCTTAAGTCATATTTTCTTTGGTATACCTTTTTGGACTTTTTACTTTTTTTAAAAAAGTTTTTATTAGAGTGAAAGATATGTACTTATTAGAGGGAAAACATTAGAGTGGGGGAGGGGCAGAGGAACAAGCAGATTCCTCACTGAATGAGGATCTTGACAGGATGCTTGATCCCAGGATCCTGAGATCATGACCTGAGCTGAAGTCAGATGCTTAACTAACTGAGTCACTCAGGCACCCCTGGATTTTTTATTTCTTTAGGCTAAATTGGCTGATAATAGTTTCATAGTAAAACAGCATTTTGAAAATTAATAGTGTTATTTTAGTTATTGACAGTGTGAGGAATGCAAGTGAGAAATGGGACAGGCGGACTTGGAGGAAAGAACATAGAATGCCTTAATGATGCCCAGAAAATGTGCACCTTTTTTATTTCCAAAATTATGTAGGCTTGTCCAGTAATAGAAATTATTATACAACTTAGAAATCTGATTTCTTGGAGTTCGGAAGTCCCAGAGTATTTAAATGTGATTTTAATCACTATTAATGTAATGGTTTATAGAACTATGATTGCTGTGATCAAACTATATCTTGACAAATATACATTGAATCTTTTTTATTCAAAGTGAGTTTGCAATGTCTACTCTTAATGCAGCTCAAGTGATTTTTAAGTCTTTTGTTGGCAGGGATAACAGGAAAGGGATTCAGCACATCAGGGGAGATGGCTACGATTTTCATCCTGGGCTACTATTAATTTTTGGTGTGATTGTTTGGCTTCCCCCCCACCTTTTTTTAAATCTCTGCAATTTTTATCTGTACTCTATTTGTGTTACTCATTTCGTATCTTTTATGTAGTTTTCCAAAAGGACCCAGTGTTGGAAAGCGCTTTGAAAACCCACATCCTCGTGTTCAAAGTTTCATTTCTACCCCCTTCCTTGAGCCCTGCTGACAATTAGAATTCCCTCATTATGAGATGACTCCAGGGCCTCTTTTAAAATAACCAAACAAAACTCTAAGGTTGTGTAACCATTCTTGGTTTTCCTGTTTCCCCATTTTTAAGTGAAGAAAGCGTAGTTAAGAATGTGGCTAAGCTACTCAGTAATCCTTCCTGATTGCACACAGTATCTTGAAAAATGTATGGTGCCCAGCTGCGTTTAGTGGGCTGAAAAACATGTCCGCATATTTGTCCGCATATTTGTGATGTTATTTTGCCATTACCATTGTGAGACTGATTTATGACTGAATTCTCATTTTGGAAACCGGTCTTCCAAAACATCAGGATAAGTAATTCCAAAAAGCAATGGGAAAATTGAGCTAGTTGAGTCATGTATCAGACGGTGGTGGTATGTGTACAGGAGTTCTATTTTCTGTGTCTCTGTGCATTTTTAGATGTTTTATACACACATCTTTGTGTTGACAGGGAAAAGTCCTTATGAATTTCTAAAATTACACACAATTGACAGGAAGACTAAATAACACAAAAAATTTTTATGTATTTTCAAAATACACAATGTACAGTAAGATACAATAAACAATACATTTTATTTTTTTAAAAAATATGCTTTGGGGAAAAAGGCAAACGATAATATAAAAAGTTGCTTATAGACCTCTGTTTTTGGAAATTACATATCCATTGAAATAATATAAAGAAATACAGTAAATTTTCTGTTTTAACTTATAAAATGGGAAAGTAATTTAGGTCTCAAATAAACACATAACTATTATAAAACATGATAATGTAAATGAAAAGTAGACATCTTTCCTCTCCAACCCCTTTCTCCCAAAAGAGCTCACATACTTAGCTTGGTAAAAAAAGAAAAACGGGGGGCGCCTGGGCGGCTCAGTCATTAAGCGTCTGCCTTCAGCTCAGGTCATGATCCCAGGGTCCTGGGATCGAGCCCCGCATCGGGCTCCCTGCTTGGCAGGAAGCCTGCTTCTCCCGCTACCATCCCCTCTGCTTGTGTTCCCTCTCTCGTTGTGTTTCTCTCTGTCAAATAAAATCTTTAAAAAAAAAAAAAAAAAAAAAAAGGTTGGATTGGGAAATTCATTTATTTCAACAGATATAATCAAAACAGCTAGGTTTTTATTTTCTATTTCTTGTTATTTTTTAAAAACAACTTGGTTTTTATAGTGTGGAAACACTGCCAACCCTGAAATACTGATTTTGAAGGACTTTGTTCTAACATTGTGCAGAAGCCTGAGAAAGAGGTTTTTATTGACATAGCCTTGGGTCGTTCTCAGCTCCAAGAGATGGGAAAATATCCACAAAACTAGACTTTGGATCAGGACATTAGATTGATGTACATTTAGGAAACCCTCCCAGTAATCCCATTTACTCCTTCACCTTTTGAGAAATGCTTGAAATTCAGACTTCATATGTAACTGAATTAAAATGGATAAAGTCTGCACTCATCTTTTGGGTTGCAAGAAACACTGCTGCACATGTGTTAATTTTACAAAACTTGAAAAATCTATAAATCAAAACACTATGAATTACTACTCCCAGATTACTGTGCCCACAAAAACTTCCGTTTGTGAACTCAAATTGCAAAAACCTTTTTTACATGTACGAATATCACCACCTATCTCTGCTAAGGGTGAGGGTCTGCTTGCCAGAAATCACTCCAAAGATTTTTCACAGTCCTAGATTCTTAGAATAAATACGAAGAAAATACCAAGGGTGTCCTAATGTAAACCGTTTTAGGAAAACAGCCAAGTTTCACCCTGATTTCTTTTTAGCTGTGAAGCAGGTGCCTCTTTGCATTGCTAGATTAAATAATCTGGTTTTCCATACAGTCATAGGGGTTTTCTCTCCAGTTTTGAGTTGAGAACAGGATTGTACTGTTAGAGGTAAAACTGTACTGGGGATTGTGTCAAGCTGATGTTCTCAGTGTTGAAGCCTCCTGGGAATGAATGACACAATTCGCTCTGTAGGTAAGATTTTAGATTTTTTTTTTTTAGTTTGATCCATGGAATTCTTCAGTGTAATCATTATAAAACTATGGTATAATTTTAAAGACGCTGAGATGAGGGGTACCTGGGTGGCTCAGATGGTTAAGCATCTGTCTTCAGCTCAGGTTAAGATCTCAGTGTCTTGGGATCAAGCCCCACCTTGGGCTCCTGGAGAAGCAGGGAGTCTGCTTCTCCCTCTCCCTCTTCCCCTGCTCATGCTTTCTCTCTGTCTCAAAAAAACAAAATCCTTTAGAAAATTGTGAAAAATGCTGAGATTCTTTTTTATTCAGTGATAGTCTTAATGATCTATATAGAAAAATATATTTTCTATAAATATACTAATCAGTATGTTAAATTATGCTTATTAGTAATAACATATTTATTTAGGGCTTTTTGTGTGCCTCATAGTTTTCTATGTTCTTCATGTGCATTAACTCATTTAATCTTCAAATCTTCAATCATAATCTTATCCTTTATAATTTACTATATAATGCTAATGGTAATTATTATCCGCAGTGTGATTACTTAACACAAAAGCTAAATGAGTTACCCAAGGCCACGTAAATTGTGAATGGTGGAGTGAAAATTTGGATTTAGTCTATTTGTCTTGAACTCTCAACTATTCTAAATTTGCTTACTGTGTATCTCACTGAGTAGGGTGGAAATACTCGGTCTTGTAGCCATGAACTCCGTCTTGTTCATAGCTACAACTCCTAGGACCCAGACCAGTGCACTCAGTAAATACCTACGGAATGATGAATACACAAAAAAGATGTAAATAGAAATATGTAAATGCTTCAGTCTTATAGAAGAAAGTAATTGGTGGTTTTGAACATATTAAGGATATGTTTCTAAAGTTCTCAACAAAAGTTCACAGGATTAAAATAGTTTGGGTTATTATTTTAGTAAAATAATAGTCTTCGAGGCTAAAACTAATTTTTATTTTTTAAATGAAGCATAATTAACTTGTGTTGTAGTTCAGGTGTACTATATGATTCAACAATTCTATACTCAGTGTTCATCACAATAAGTGTACTCTTAATCCTTTTTATTTCCCCTATTCCCCGCATCCATCCCCTTGTGCAACCATCAGTGTGTTCTCTGTATTTGAATCTGTTTTGTTTTTTTTTTTGTCCATTTGTTTCTTAAATTCCACATATGAGTGAAGTCATGTAGTACTGTCTCTTTGACTTATTTCACTTAGCATTGTACACTCTAGGTCCATTCATGCTGTTGCAAATGGCAGGATCTCATTTTCTTATGGCTGAGTTATAGTCCAGTCATATGTAGAATTTAAGGAACAAGAAGATGAACATAGGAGAAGGGAAGGAAAAATAAGATAACAACAGAGAGGGAGTTGGGGCACCTGGGTGGCCCAGTAGGTTAAGTGTCTGACTTTGACTTGGGTCATGATCTCGGAGTCCTGGGATCAAACCCTGCATCAGGCTCTCACCCAGCAGGGAGTTGGCTTCTCCCTCTCCCTCCCCCCATCCCCCTCTCCTGGCTTGTGTACACTCTCTTTCTCAAGTAAATAAAATATTTAAAACTAAAAATTTTAAAAAGGGGAGGCAAACCTTAAGAGACTCTTAGATATAGGAAACACACAGGATTGCTGGAGGGGAGTTGGGGATGGGATAACTGGGTGATGGGGATTAAGGAGGTCGCTTGATGGAATGAGCATTGGATATTATATGCAACTGATGAATCACTAAACTACCTCTGCAACCAATACTACATTATGTTAACTAAATTGAATTTAAACAATTTTTTAAAATATTCCATTACATATAATATACTACATCTTTAGCCATTTTCTACGGATGGACACTTGGGTTGCTTCCTTATCTTGGCTATTGTAAACAATGCTGCAATAAACGTAGGGGTGTGTATAACTTTTTAAATTAGTGTTCTCATTTTCTTTGGGTAAATAGTAGTAGAATTACTGGGTCATACAGTAATTCTATTTTTAATTTTTAAAGAAACTTCATACTGTCTTCCACAGTTACTGCACCCCAGGCATTTTCACCAACTGTGCACAAAGGTTCCTTCTTCTCTTTGTCCTAATACTTATTTCCTGTGTTTTTGATTTTAGCCATTCTGACCGATGTGAGGTGGTACCTCATTGTGGTTTTGATTTGCATTTCCCTAAGGATGAGTGGTGTTGAGCATCTTCTCATGTGTCTGTTGGCCATCTGTATGTCTTCTTTGGAAAAATGTCTATTCAGGTCTCCTGTGTATTTTTAATCAGATTATTTGGTGTTGTAGAAGTTCTTTATACATTTTAGATATTAATGCCTTATATAGGATATATATGATTTGCAAATATCTTCCCCCATTCAGGTTGCCTTTTTGCTGGTGGTTTCCTTCACTGTGCAAAAGTTTTTTACTTGAGGTCTCAATAGTTCAATTTTACTTTTAATTCTCTTGTCTGAGGAGACATATCTAGAAAAACGTTCCAATAGCTGATGTCAAAGAAATTACTGCCTATATTTTCTTCTAGGTCTTTTATGGCCTCAGGTCTCATGTTTAGGTCTTTGACCCATTTTGAGTTTATTTTTGTGTATGGTGTAAGAAGGTGATCCAGTTTCATTCTTTTGAATGTGGCTGTCCCATTTTCCTAGCACCATTTGTTGAAGAGACTGTCTTTTCCCCATTGTGTATTCTTGCCTCCTTTGTTATAGATTAATTGACCATATAAGCATGGATTCATTTCTGGGCTCTCTCTCCTGTTCCCTTGATTTATGTATCTGTTTTTGTGCCAGTACCGTACTGTTTTGATTAATACGGCTTTGTCTTTTGATTAATACAGCTTTGTCATATATCTTAAAATCTGGGATCGTAATAACTTCAGCTTTGTCTTTCTTTCTCAAGATTGCTTTGTCTTTCTTTCTCAAGATTGCTTTGTCTATTTGAAGTCTTTTGTAGTTCCACACAAATTTTAGAATTACTCATTCTGGGTCTGTGAAAAATCTTGTTGGCATCTGATAGAGATTGCATTATGTCAATAGATTGCTTTGGGTGATGTGGACTTTTTTTAAAAATATTTTATTTATTTATTTGACAGAGGGAGAGAGATTACAAATAGGCAGAGAGGCAGGCAGAGAGAGAGGGAAAAGCAGGATCCCGGCTGAGCAGAGAGCCCGATGCGGGGCTTGATCCCAGGACCCTGAGATCATGACCTGAGCCGAAGGCAGAGGCTTTAACCCACTGAGCCACCCAGGTGCCCCAATGATGTGGACATTTTAACAATATTCGTTCTAATCCATAAGCATGGAATATCTTTCCATTTGTGTGTCATCTTCAATTTCTTTCATCAGAGTTTTATAGTTTTTGGAGTGCAGATCTTTCATCTCCTTGGTTAGATTTATTTCTGGGTATTTTGTTATTTTTCTCTGTGCAATTGTAAATGTGATTGTTCTCTTAATTTCTTTTTCTGCTACTTAATTCTAGAAATTCTCTCCATAGATGGAATAGTTTATAACTACGTAATTGATAACTAAAGTTCCAGCTGCCATTTATTAAATAACAACTTAGTTTTAGTCACTGCCTATCTTGGAATTTAGGACTCCCAAGTAGAACCTAAAAATGCGAAATATTTTTGTTTTATAGTTATCATATTTCTGAGTAGACCACATTAAGACAATGTTTAATTTGGCCTAAGTTAATAGGGTTTTTTATTGTACTTTTATTCTATCTAGTTTGAGCTACACTAAACACTAAAAGGCCATTAGTAATTAGTCATGTTCTCTTAGGATTTGTTTAAAATGACAAAGTGCTAAGTTCTCACACATGTAAAGCTCCAAATAACTGGTCAGATTATTATACATAAAAAGGGAATAAATTTAAAAAGTCTATTCTTCAGAAGTGTTTTGGTATTGATTTAGAATATGAAGGAGGTTCTTTTTTTTAAGGTTTAACTTTTGAAGAGAAGCTTTTTGAAAGAATAGACTATAACCTGGATATTAGGCATAAGGATAGCCCATAAAATAACAAAGGGGAAAATGTGTTAGTGTTTCAGAACAAGGGATTTAGAATCACATTGTACAGATTTTTATTCCAGATCTGTAAGCAAGGTACTTTCACTTTGTTTTGTTTTTTTAATTAATTAATTAATTTATTTAAGAGAGCATGTAAACAAGAAGGGGTAGGGCAGAGGGAGAAGCAGACTTCCTGCCAGGCAGGAAGCCTGATGTGGGGCTCGATCCCAGGATCCTGAGATCATGATCTGAGCTGATGGCAGATGCTTAACCAACTAAGCCACCCAGGCGCCCATTACTTTCACTTTGTAAAATGCAGGTCGTGGAGATTAAATGAGATATGGTGTATGTTTGGAACCTTGTACAAAGCAACCAATAAATAATGGCAGTTATCACTTGGAGAATAGCTCCACCTAAATTTTCCCATTGTGTTGCCATTGAATGGTCAAGTCAGAGTTAAAGAACCATTGGAAAAAAGATAAAAGTAAAAGAAAAAAAAGAACCATTGGATACTTTGTTAATTAAATTGACTTTGTAGGGAAGGAGGTCTTCACATACCCACATGTATGTATGTGGTGGTAGGGTTTGGGGGCATTTTGAGTGCTAATTTCTGTGTAGTTGGGATTGCATCGGTAACATGCCACACTGTGAAGTGATGATTTTTTTTTTTAAAGACTTTATTTATTTGACAGCACAAGCAGGGGGAGTGGCAGAGGAAGAAGGAGAGAGAGTGAGCAGGCTCCCCACTAAGCAGGGAGTCCAATGTGGGACTCTGATCCCAGCACTCTGGGGTCATGACTTGAGCTGAAGGCAGATACTTGACTGACAGCCACCCAGGCGCCCCCTTTCAGGTGATGATTTCCAACAGGATGAATTTTGGTGTGCAGCACCATTTCTGTTTAAGATTTTCCTCTCTGCACTCATCAGTTAAGGGGCAGTCTGACATCATGGATATCTTATAACTCTGGAAACCACAAAATGTGGGATATATGTTTCCAAGTCTACCACTAGGGCAGGTCACTTCTCTGGTTCCCCAAATTTTTATTTGTAAGAAGGTGGGATTGGGCTAATCTCAAGTGGACCCTAGAGATCCATCTTACCAAAAGTTAACTAGGTTTTTGCTTTCTGTAAAAGTCAGCCATATAATTAGAAATATGTGTTATGTGTATGCACTCATGTATATGTATCTTGAGATATTTATCAAAAATGAGATGATTTTCCCAATTAGCAGGCACTGACCTAACATAAGATTAGGTGGTTCCTAAGTACTTGTTTGCTGCTAAGATCTTTAATCCGAAGGCTGCAGGTGTTATTGACCACAAGCTTGGATCATTTGGTAATTATAATTGCAGTTAAGTATACTTCATTATGTAAATATAAATTAAGAAACTAGGGCATTTTAAAGAAAGACTGACAGAATCAGTACAGCTCTGAAATGGCGTCTGTAGATTGACTAAGGTTTGAATCATATCTGAGTCCCTTAGCCAAGCGAAGACCTTCTTGACTCACTGCTGTGGTCACATGTGCTGATAGAGCATGTCCGTGCCTAGCTAATCATGTGGCCCAGTGTTGGCAAATCTTGGATTTCTCTGCACAAGGTGATTTTCTGGGATCAACAGCCTATGATTCTAAGTCATAGATGGTTCTGTTCTTTTCTCCTTGATCTGCCTTAAAAATAAAGACAACTATTGAAAAATATAAAGCAGTCTTCCCCTTTCCTTTATCACTAATATGCTTCCTCAGTCTCAAGTACATTTTCCTTTGAGCATTGAGAGCAAAGTAGAATGTTTAAAAAAAAAGGACTGTACAGGGGGCATTAATACGATATAAAAAGGCACATTATATTTAGACTGGGAAAGAATAACTTATTTTTTAAGGTTAGTAATTGAAGCTAAGCCATAAGTATGTGAATTCTCAATGATTTGCAAACACTGACTTGGAAAAAAATGTGGATGTTGAATTCTTTTCATTTTCCACTGGCTTATAAAGGTTAGGATTATATTACTTCTCTTCTCTCTCCATCCAACCCCTAAAAAAAAAGCTACAATAGCTTCCCTGTTAGATAAAATTGGAATTTCTTGGCCTGTATTCAAAACCCATTCCAACCCAGCATCCTCCACGTTTTCAATTTTATCTCCTATTTATTCCCTTTTCTGAACCTTCTAGCCTCCAGGGTTCTCCTTACTCCCTAATACATCTGCATTTTCACACCTCTGCCTCTTTGCTTTGCCTGCTCCCCTAACCTAGGATGTCTTTTTTCCTATTCCGTCTACCTAAGAAACTCCTGCCACTTCTCCCAGATCCAACTGAGGTGTTGCCTGTCTTCATAAATCTCTGCATCCTTTTCCCAGGCAGGTATGTCCCTCACCTGTGTTCCCATTCAGAGCACTTTAAGTGACAGCATTATTCACACTATGTTGGAATTCTACCCCGATATTCTCCTACCACTGCCACCCTCTGGAGCCAAGGACCTTGCTTTCACTCTTCTCTATATATAACCTTGGCATCTAATACATAGTGGACGTTCAATAAAAGCTTGCCAAAGTGAATAAAAACATGGTTGCATACATCAGAGGAGGAGAACTATCCTGATTAGATAAAGTATGTTTTTATTCATTATATATAATTTGGAGAATACAAAAAACTGCAAGGAGGAAATGAAATTGACCTATAACCCTACTTCCTCAGAGATCATGTTAACAGTTTAGCATACCTACTTCCACTTAAAGCATGCTTACTTTGAAGAGGAACTCTGGTTTTTTGAAATTAGAAAATAACCTACATGCTTAACAGATGTCCTAATTCTTGACTTTGCTGTTTCTTTCTTAGCTCACAGAGAGAATAATCATCCTCTTTGTGGTGATCACCAGTCAAGAGGAAGTCCAAGAGAAATATGTGGTGTGTGTTTTATTCATCTTTTGGAATCTATTGGATATGGTTAGGTAAGGAGGCAAAATAATCTATTTAAAGCCAAGTTGCTTCTCTACAATGAAACCAGTAATAGCTGCCTACGTTTGGTTATCCTGAACGAGAGAGGAAAACATAACCCTTTTCCAAATTATTTTATCTTGATATAGAAATGTATTCTTAGCGCTTTTCATAATGGGCATATCGGAGGTAATGCAAACCTCCTGTGGTATTACAAGAGCAAATGAGGGCATTCAGGTTTCCAGCAGAAGACCTGGCATAGCACCAACTTGGGATAAACCTCACAGCTGCTTGCTAATGAAAGGCATTCCTTGAAATTGCTCTGGTACATGTTACTTTAACAAGCAAAGCAAGACTTCTATTATGTCACAGTCAGGATTTACAAAGTTGATTTCTGTGAATTCCAGAATACTTTAAATACAGGCCTTTATCGCTCTGGGGAAGAATGCACCTCCACATACATTTATTTTGTATTCTTTGTATTGAAATATAATTACAATGTTCTATTAGTTTCAGGGATACAGCTTACTGATTGGACAGTTTTGTTTTTTTTTTTAAGATTTTATTTATTTGACAGAGCAAGCACAAGCAGGGGGAGCAGCAGAAGCAGAGGCAGAGGGAGAGGGAGAAGCAGGCTCCCCACTGAGCAGGGAGCCTGACATGGGACTCCATCCCAGAACTCCAGGATCATGACCTGAGCAGAAGGCAAATGCTTAACCAGCTGAGCCACCCAGGTGCCCCTGATTAGATAGTTCTAAGTTATCTAAGTCCAAATAACTTACTGAAGTTATTTTGTGGATTCTCTGGAACTCAGTTTTTTTTCCTCTGTGAAGTTGGGGCAGAATTATCTTCCCAACTTACCCTAAAATGACTTTTTTTTAAATGCAAGGACTTAGAGGGATGCCTGGGTGACTTAGTCTGTTAACGGTCTGCCTCCAGCTCAGGTCATGATCTCAGGGTCCTGGGATTGAGTCCCACATTGGGCTTACTGCTCGGTGGGGAGTTTGCTTCTCCCTTTGCCTCTGCTTCTCCCACTGCACTTGTGTGCTCTCTCTCTCTCTCTTTCAAATAAAATCTTAAATAAATACATAAGTGAATGAATGAAAGGACTAGAAAAAGTTATCTATAAAAAAATTCCCCATCCAGATGGTTGTTAATGTTGAAAGACTAGTGTTTTCTTCCTAAGATGAGGAATGAAACAAGGATGTATACTCTTGCCACTTCTGTTCAGTATTGTACTGGGAGTTCTCATCATGGCAGTTAGGCAAGAAAATGATGTAAAAGGCAATCAGAAAGGAAGGAGTAAACTCTACTGGCAAGTTATATGATTTTGTACATAAAATCATAAGGAATCCACTAAAAATACTAGAACTAGTAAACTGGCAAAGGTTGCAGAATACAAAACCAATATACAAAACTATTCTTGTATATTGTGTTTTATACACTTGCAATGGCTTATCCTAAAATAAAATTAAGGAAAGTTTCATTTATAATAGCATCAAAAAATAAAGTACTTATGAATAAATTTAACAAAAGATGTGCAAAACTCACACATTGAAATTTTTAAAATACTATTGGGAGAAATTTAGGAATATTTAAGAGATGACCCATGTTATGGGTTGAAAACTTAATATTGGTAAGACTGCAACACTCTCCAAATTGATCTACATATTCAGTGCCATCCTTATCAGAATCCCAGCTGGCTGCTTTGTGGAAATTGCTAAGCTGATATTAAAACTCATGGAAATTCAAGGAACTCAGACTAGCCCAAGCAATCTTGAAGAACATAGTTGGAAGATTTACACTTCTCAATTTCAAAACTCACTACAAAGCGATAATAATGAAGAATGTGATACTGGCATAAGGATTTATCATAGAATAGAATTGATAGTCCAGGGATAAATTCTCACATTTATATAGTCAATTGATTTTTGACAAGGGACCAAGACCATTAAATGGAGGGGTGGGGGAATAGTCTTTTCAACAAATGGTGCTGGGACAACGGCATGTCCACCTGTATGGACCCTTACCTCATACCACATACAAAAATTAAAATGGATCAAAAAACCTAAATGTAAGAGCTAAACTTATAAAACTCTGAGAAGAACTCATAGAGGTAGATCTGTGTGGTTTTAGAATTGGCAGAGGATTCTGAGACACCAAAAACAGAAGCAACAAAAGAAAAAAGATACATTGGACTTCATCAAAAGTGACTTTAAACATATGCTTATCTACTCTTGTTATAAAAAAAAAAAAAATAGATGCTGTTTGGTACAGATTGGTACAGATCAAATTTGATAACATGCCGTGTTTAGAAGGCTTACACTCTTGGTATATGGTTTTT
Source organism: Procyon lotor (assembly GCA_028646535.1). Classification (NCBI taxonomy): domain Eukaryota; kingdom Metazoa; phylum Chordata; class Mammalia; order Carnivora; family Procyonidae; genus Procyon; species Procyon lotor. Next base: position 36,961,278 of record CM053615.1, on the reverse strand, counting down.
ATGTACACATAAAATAAGCAAATGCAAGAATATTTGAGAGTATATATAAGAAACTGGCATTGGTCTCTGAGGAATGGAATTGGGGTCCTAGAATGGTATAAAGGTTTAGTTTTCTCCGCTCATGTTTTCGAGGTTTTGCATTTTGTTTTGCCGTATTATGTACTACCTATTCCAGTAGTTCTCAAAGTTTAGTCCCTAGACCCGTATGGCATTAGCATCACCTGGAACTTGTTTATAATAGAAATTCTCAGGCTCTACCTGAGCCCCAGGGAATGAGACTCTCTGAGCATATGGCCTAGCAGTGTGTGCTTTAGCAAGATGTCTGGGTGATTCTGATGTCTCATTAAGCTTGAGAACCACTGCCTAGTCAGAGAAACAAAAAGATCACGAAGGCAGCTTTAAAACTATGAGAGACTGTGGACCCCGAGAAACAAAATGAGGGTTTTGGAGAGGAAGTGGGGGGTTGGGTGAGCCTGGTGGTGGGTAATGGAGGGGGGCACGTATTGTATGGAGCACTGGGTGTGGTGCATAAACAATCTTGGAACACTGAAAAAATAAAAAACAAAAAAATTAAAAGAACCCACACTCGTGCTTCAAACGAGCTTCTGAGGCCTGTTCTTCAACTGATGACACAGTGTAGCACAACTACACGAGCAGAAGGATGCCCAATAAGGACTTGGAAGTACACTTGTGTTTTAAATATTCATTACGTAAATATTTACAAGTATATCTGTTTTTAAAAACCCAGCTGTGTGCTACGTAAAATGGGCTTAGCTTCTGAGTGAAACTGAATTCACTAATCAGGGAAACTTTTTATTTTGCTGAGGGGTAAGGGTTCCATTTTTCTTTGTTTACCTCCATGATTATCCATGATCCACCCCCTGAGACAAGCCAGACTGACACAGTTCCCTTCCCCTTATTTATTTATTACACCCCCCCCCCCACTTAAATGGTAGGAAATAAGGTTTGGAGTTTGTTTAAACTTTCCACTTGTATCTCTTTTTAATTACAGTGTAACATATTTTCTTCTCTTGTTCTTTCCCAGACATCAGCAGGAAATGATGTTTCTGAGCTCCTTTTCTTCTTTTAGGTACACTTACAGCATGTTGTCAGTCATAGGAATATCCTATGCTGTCTTGACCTGGCTCAGCCAGACACTGTGGATGCCGATTTATCCTCTGTGTGTTCTTGCTGAAGGTAAGACAAGAGTGACCTTGCATTATTGCTTCCTGACAAAAGCATTCTACTTACAGTGGTTCACCTAACTTTTGATGATTAAATTACTATTTTTGCTACTGCTAGTGGGACAGCTGACTCAATGGATCATTCCTGGCACACTTCCCTCAATGCAAAAAAGCAAAGCATTAAGAAACAAAGAGGGGGAAGCAGCTTTGCACATTAAGCAAAATATTGGATGAGGAATGAAGACATCTGAGTACAGGCCCTTAACTTCATTAACCCACTGTATGAGTTTTGGGAAAATCATTTAACCTCTCTGTTTACTCAACCAAAACGGCTTAACATTTAGTGACTCAGTGATTTTTTTTTTTTTTTTTTAAAGTAGGCTCCACACCCAGGGTGAGGCTTGAACTCATGACCTGGGCTGAGATCAAGAGTTGGATGCTTAACCGACTGAGCCACCCAGGCACCCCAGTGATTATGTTTAGTGCATAGAAATTCAGTTCCCCCTGGCTATCTTTCCTACTATCTTTCCTACTTAACCATCTACCATGCATCACACTGTCTGCCAGGATCAGTTAACTCTACCTTTGGATCAGTCATCAATTTCTCAGGGAAGCATTCCTCAACTTTCTCAACTAAGTCCATTCCCCGCCCCCTATACCCCGCGCGCAGTACACCACCATGAATCTCTCTTTTCTTTTTTTTTTTTTTTTTTAAAGATTTTTTTATTTATTTGACAGAGAGAAACACAGAGAGAGAGGGAACACAAGCAGAGGGAATGGTAGCGGGAGAAGCAGGCTTCCTGCAGAGCAGAAAGCCCGATGCGGGGCTCGATCCCAGGCCCCTGGGATCATGACCTGGGCCGAAGGCAGACGCTTAACGACTGAGCCACCCAGGTTCATAAGATCTGTCTCAGGTGTGATTAGACATTTGTGTGTTTCTTTGAATAATGTCTGTTTCCTGTCAAACCTCTAAGCAACTTGGGGAGATGGGATTGTTGTTTCCTTGCTACCCTTTTTCTCTTGCACCCAATATACATGCTCAATAAATAATAAATTATTGAATACAGTATGAAGTCCGCTAGTTACTTAGCCTAAATGTAAACCTAAACTTAAATAATTCATCAGTTTGCAAAAAGCTTGAGGATATTAGGGGAATATATGCTTCCTTCTGTAATGGACTGGGCAGACTGGTAAGGAACTTTCTGAAATAGACATTAAAATTTTTGAAAATGGAAGGCATAAAGAAATTAAGAAAGCATATTAAGGTAACTAAGGAAAAACATAGAAAAAGAAATTTAAGATGATGTTAACATTGGTGATAATCATAAAGTATATATAGTCTACCCACATATTTTCTATCTACTGATGACCAGAGAAAAGATTATAGTAAATCCTATTAGGTAGAACTTTAAAATTTATTTTGCTTTCAAAATAATACTAATTTTTAGAATAGACTAAGCAAAAGAATCTAGAGAATATTTCTGAAAACTTAAAAAACTGGATTGCTCATTTCTGAGAATGAAGTTCTTCACTCATTGAAACATTAAGTATATTCCTTTATTCTATTGTATGAAAAATACCACATTATTTGATAACTTTTCTGGGAAAGCCATGTTCCAATATGTTTGCCATTAAACCCATTTCTTTTATTGAAATTAGATTTATAAACTTAGTCTTGCAATTAAAAAGCAAAGTGTATGTGAAGAAAAAGTCTGGAAGCATGTGTGTCAAAATGTCAATAATAAGTCTGGGTGGCAGAAAATAGGTAACTGCAGTTTTACCTTCACATGTTTCTTTATATTTCAAATGCCCCAAAACATGAAAATATGTAGTTAAAACCTGGTTGACTTTTGATGACTAATATTTTTAAATAACTGTAGTTCCCATCCAATAACATCAAAGACAAAAGCAAGTTTTATAGGTAGCCAAGTCATTAGTTTATACCAATTAAATGCTAGAGAGTTAGGTGCAGCATCTGGAAATCTTAGATGGCAGGTCAATTGTGGACCCTATGGCCATCCACTCACCCTGCTCAGGCCGGCCCTAGAAGCTCTAATTTTTTTTTTCCATATTAACAAATAATTTTAAACTCACAGGAAGTTACAAAAACAGTGCAGTATTCCCATGTATGCTTCACCCAGCTTATCCTCACAGCATCTTCTATAACCATAGTACATTTTCATTTTATAAAGTGTCATAGAAATCTATATGTGAAATATAACATCATAGAACCTCCTTCTCTTTATTTTCATTGATGTCTAATTAACATAAAATATTCTATTAGTTTCAGGTGTACAACATATTCAGCAATTCAGTACATTACTCATTGCTTGCCACAGTAAGTGTAGTTACCACCTGTCACTGTACAGTATTAGAGTATTATTGACTATATTCCCTGTCCCATTCCTATGCTGTACTTTCCATTTCAATGACTTACTCATCTTATAATTGGAAGTTTATACCTCCTAATCCCCTTTATTTAGCCCATTCCCCAACTACCTCCCCACTGGCAACCATAAGTTGGTGCTCTGTATTTAATTTAAGAATGTTTTATTTTTTATATTCCATATATTAATGCAATCATATGGTATTTATCTTCCTTTATCTGACTTACTCCACCTGGCATAATACCCTCTAGGTCCATCCATGCTCTTTAAATGGCAAAATCTTTTTTTTTTAATGCCTAAGTAACATTCCACTGTGTGTGTATATCTTTAACACATTAACACATCTTCTTTATCCATTCATCTATTGATGACCCTTGAGTTGCTTCCTTATCTTGGTTATTGTAAATCATGCTGCAATAAACATAGGGGTGCACGTATCTTTTCAAATTAGTGGGGTTTTTTTCCTTTGGATAAATACCCAGTAGTGGAATTACTGGATGGTATGGTATTTCTTTTTTTTAAGCTAATACTGTAATTATCCATCTTATTAAGCAATAATTTCTCAGAAAAAAATATATAAGACAAAATCTTAAGTATATTTTAAGCTTTCACTCATGCAGTGTACTCATGTCTAATCAACATGAGGGTCTCATATCTATAAGAATGGTCATCCCATTCCCAATTAATATTTGAATGTGAAATTTCCTAGTAAGTATGAGTTCACTGGTATGTTATTTCTATTTTTTATTTTTTTTGATGAACTTCCATATTGTTTTCCGCAGTTGCTGCACCTATTTACATGCCCACCAACAGTGTATGGGATTTCCTTACCAGCATGTGGTATTTCTTTCTTTTTTTTTTCTTTTTTTTTTTTGATACTAGCTATTCTGACAGGTGTAAGGTGGTATTCCATTATGATTTTGATTTGCATTTCCATGATGATTAAGGTTGAGCATCTTTTCATGTGTCTGTTGGCCATCTGTATGTCTTTGCAAAAATGGTTATTCAGGTCCTCTGCCCATTTTTTAATAAGAGAGTTAACCAACTATCTGGTATTGAGTTGTAGAAGTTCTTTATATATTTTGGACATTAACCCTTTATCAGATATTTTGCTTTCAAAAATCATTTCCCATTCTGTAGGTTGCCTTTTATTTTGTTGATAGTTTCCTTTACTGTGCAGAAACTTTTTATTTTGATCTAGTCCCAGATAAGTTTGCTTTCATTTCCCTTGTCTGAGGAGACATCTATAAATACGTTGCTAAGGGTGATGTCCAAATTACTGCTTATGTTTTCTTGCAGGAGTTTTATGGTTTTGGGATTCACATTTAGGTCTCTAACCCATTTTGAGTTGAATTTTGGGTATGTCTAAGAAAGGGGTCCAATTTCATTCTTTTGCAAGCAGCTGACCCAGTTTTTTTTTTTTTTTGCACCATTTATTGAAAAGGCTGTCCTTTCCCCACTGTAAATTCTTGCCTTTGTGATAAATTGACTGTATAGCCATGGGTTTATTTCTGACTTCTCTATCCTGTTCCATCAATCTATGTATCTCTTTTATGTCAGTACCATACTGCCTGGATTATTACAGTTTTGTCACATATCTTGAAATCTGGAATTGTGATATCTCTGGCTGTGTTCTTCTTTCTCAAGATTTGTCTATTCAAGGTCTTTTGTGGTTCTATACAAATATTAGGATTATTTATTCTGGTTCTATGAAAAATGCTGTTGGCATTTTTACAGGGATTGCACTGAATCTATAGTTTGCTTTGGGTAGTATGGACATTTTAATGATAGTTTTCTGATCTGTGAGCATGGTATATCTTTGTGTCATCTTCAGTTTTTCTTCAATGTCTTACAGTTTTGAGAGTATAGGTCTTTCATCTCCTTAGTTTATTCCTAGGTACTTTATTCTTTTTGGTGTAGTGTAAATGGCTAGTGGCATATAGGAGAAATATCACAAAATTCTGTTAGTTTTGTATCCTGCAAATTTACTGAACTCATTTATCAGTTCTAATAGTTTTTTGGTGGAGTCTGTAGGGTTTTCTGTATGTGGTATAGCATGTCATCTGCATAGTGCTAGCCTAACTTCTTCCTTGCCAATTTGGAAACCCCTTTTTCTTGCCTGATTGCTGCAGTTAGGACTTCCAATACTCTGTTGAGTAAAAGTGGTGAGAGCCGACATCCTTGTCTTGTTCCTGATCTTAGAGAAAAACTGTGTTTTCAGCACTGAGTATGTTAGCTTTGGATTTTTCACATATGGCTTTTATTATGTTGAGGTATGTTCCCTCTAAACCCATTTCATTAGGAGTTTTTATAAGTGGATGCTGTGTTTGGTCAAATGCTTTTTCTACATCTATTGAAATGGCCCTATGGGTTTTGTTTCCTTTTGTCAGTGTGCTATATCACATTGACTGATTTGCAAATATTGAATCACCCTTGCATCACTGGAATAAATCTCACTTGTTTGTGGTGGATGATCTTTTTAATGTATTGTTGTATGCAGTTTGCTAATATTTTGTTGAGGATTTTTGCACTATTTTCATCATACTGAGCATAGGGTTTTTTGTTTTTCTTTTAACCATGTCTTTGTCTGGTTTTGAATTCAGGGTAATGATGGCCTTGTAGAAGGAATTTGGAAGTTTCCCTTCTGTTTTTTGGAATAATTTGAGACTAGGTATTAACATTTCTTTAAATGTTTAGTAGAATTCACCTGTGAGGCTATATGGTCCCATACTTTTGTTTGTTGGGAGTTTTAGATTACAGATTCAATTTCATTACTAGTAACTGGTCTGTGCAAATTTTCTATTTCTTCCTGAATCACCTTTGGGAGATTGTATATTAAAATTGATATGTTTCTTCTAGGTTGTCCAATTTGTTGGCATATAGTTTTTCATCATATTCTCTTAAAATCCTTTGTAGTTTTCTGTTACCAGTTGTAAGTTACTTCTTCATTTTTAATTTTATTTTAGTTCTCTTTTTTCTGATGAGTCTGGCTAAAGGATTATCAATTTTGGTTATTTCAGAGGACCAGCTCTTGGTTCCATTGATCTGCTGGGTTTTGTTTTTGTTTTTTCAGTTTTTTACTTATTTCTACTATAGTCTTAATTATTTCCTTCCTTCTGCTTTCTGCTAGCTTTGGGCTCCATTCTTTTTCTAGCTCCTTGAGGTATAAGTTTAGGTTGTTAGAGAGTTTTCTTGTTTGTTGAGATAGGCCTGTATTGCTATAAACTTTCTTCTTACAACTGCTTTTGCCACACCCCAAAGATTTTCACTGCAATGTTTCCATTTTCATTTGTCTCCTTTTTAAATTTTCTTTGATTTCTTTGTTGATGCATTCATTGTTTAATGACACGTTGTTTAGCCTTTGTGTATTTATTTGTATCCTCTCCAGAGTTTTTCTTAAAATTGATTTCTAGTTTCATACTGTCATGGTTGAAAAAAAGCTTGATAGGACTTCAGTCTCTTTAAAAATTTTGAGACTTGTGTTGTGGCCTAACATTTGATATATCCTGGAGAATGTTCTGTGTACACTTGAAAAAAAAATGCATATTTTATTTTTTTTGTTTTTTAATGGTATGTTCTGTATATATCTGTTAGGGCCATCTAATTATGGCACTCCCTTCTGGCCTGCAAAGTTTCTGCTGAATAAATCAGCTGATAGCCTTAGGGGATTTCCCTGTGTGTAATGGTTTTTCTTTCTCTTGCTGCTTTAAAAATTCACTCTATACACTATTGCTTGCCATTTTATTGTGTCTTGCTATGGACCTCCTTAGATTCATCTTGTTAGGGGCTCTCTCTGCTTCCTGAAATGTGATGGATAGCTCTTTTCCTTCCCAGATGAGGGAAGTTTTCAGTTATTTCTTCACATAAGTTACCTACTCCATTCTCTCTCTCTCTCTCTCTCTCTCCTGGGATCCCTATAAGTGAATGTTGTTACTCTTGACAATGTTGTTGAGTTCCCTTATCCGACCTCCTTTTTTACTTTTTTTTTGTTCTTGCTGTTCAGCTTGAGTACTTTCCAATACCGTGTCTTCCAAATTGTTGATCTGTTCTTCTGCATCCTCTGATCTGCTCTTGATTCCTTCCAGTGTATTTATTTCATTTTTTGAATTCTTCAGCTCTGGGTTTTTTATATTTTCTCTTTGTTGAAGTTCTCACTGAGATCATCCACTCTTTTTTCACATTCAGTATGTTTATGACCATTACTTGGAACTCTATCAAACTCGTTGGTTGTTTCATTTAGCTCTTTTACTGTGATTTTGTTCTTTCATTTGGGCCATATTCCTCTGTCTCCTCATTTTGTCTAACTCTGTGTTTGTTTTTGTGTAGTAGGTGAGTCAGCTATGTCTCCTGGTCTTGAAAGTAGTGGCCTTACATTGAAGATGTCCTGTGGAGCTCTGTAATACAACTTCCCCTTGGTCTTCAAAATCAGGCACTTTAGGACTATCCACTGTGTGGGCTAAACGTGCCCTACTGTTGTGGCTGAGCCACAGTTGCTTTCAGTTCAGCCAGCTGCCCTGACCCACTTTGCCTGCTATGGGCACACTGGGCAGGGTTTGGTCTTTCCACTATTCAGAGGGCTGTTTGAGGCCTCTGTGACTAGTTGGTGGGAAGACCAGCAGTCAGCCTACGTGTCTGCAGTTGGCCTCTCTGCCACATCTTCTGTTGCACCAAAGCAGAGGGCTTGCTCCCTACAAAGCCAGCTAAGAGCCCAGGCTGCTGAAACTGAGTGCACTGATGTGTGGGGCTTATTTCTCCCCTCCCCAGGGAAGGAGTCACTTTGGAGCAGCTTTGTCCTGCCAGGGCTTTCTGCAGGATGTGGGAGACAGGAGCCCCTTGGGAGGGTTGCCTGCTGAAGGGCACCGGTTGGATGGGTCAGGTCAGTCACATGGTGCTAGTAAGATAGACAGGGTTAGCACTCGCTCCTATAAGTGTCGGGCCATCTCGGCTGGGAGAGGGGAAGAGAGATGACACCTGTCAGCACTTTTGTTCCCAGAGAAATCTAAAGATCCCTACCCTTCCAGCACACAATCTAAGACTAGTCAATAAATTTTCTTGACATATACCCCAGGCACTTTTCAAACTGCTGCTTCTATACTGTGTCTCCAAGTTATTTATTATGTTGGGTCCTTAAGTAAGGGGGCTTAATTTCCTATTGCCCTCTGATTCTCCCAGCATTAAGCCTACTGATTTGTAACATTCCTGGAGTTAAGCCCCACTGATTTTTTTATTATTTGAAGTATAGGTGACGTGCAATGTTACAGTAGTTTCAGGTGTGCAACATACTGATTCAACAACTCTTTTATGCTATGCTTACTACAACTGTAGCTACCATCTCTTAACGTACAACACTATTACTATGCTAGTGATTAGATGCCCTATCCTGTACCTTTTAGCCCTGTGACTCACTGATTTCATAACTGGAAGCTTTTAGCTCCTGCTCCCCTTCACCCATTTTGCCCAATCCCCCGCCCTCTCCTCTGTTCTCTGTCCTCATCAGTTCTCTGTATTTATGGGTCTGTTACTCCTTTTTGTTCTTTTGTTTTTTTAGATTCCATATATAAGTGAAACCATATTGCATTTGTATTTCTGTGTCTGACTTATTTCACTTAGTATAATACCCTTTAGGTCCCACCATGTTCTTGCAAATAGATCTCCTTTTTTATGGCTAAGTAATGTTCTGTTGTGTGTGTGTGTGTGTGTATACACACCACACCACATCTTGATCCATTCAACTATTGATGGACACTTGGGTTGCTTCCATATCTTGGCTGTTGTAAATCATATATCTTCGTGAATTAATGTTTTTGTTTTCTTTGGGTAAATTCTCAGTTTTGGAATTACTGGATCATATGGTATTTCTATATAAATATATATTTTTAAACCTCCTGACGGTTTTCCACAGTGACTGCACCCATTTACATTCCTACCAACAGTGTAAGCAAGAGGGTTTCCTTTTTTCCATATCCTTGCCAACACTTGTTTTGACACTAGCCATGGTGACAAGTGGGAGGTGATATTGTGATTTTGATTTGCATTTCTGAGATAGTGGTGTTGAACATCTTATGCCTTCTTCAGAGAAATGTATGTTCATGTCTTCTGCACATTTTTAAATTGAATTGTTTTTGGTATTGTGTAAGTTCTTTATGTATTTTGAATAGTAATGCCTTATAAGAAAAGTAATTTGCAAGTATCTTCTTCCACTCAGTAGGTTGCCTTTTTGTTGTGTTTGTTTCCTTCACTGCAAAATTTTATTTTGGTGTAGTCCCAGTAGTTTAATATTGCTTTTGTTTCCCTTTCCTGAGGAGAGCTTTCTATAAATATGTTAAAGGAAATGTGCAAGAGTGTACTGCCTGTTTTAGGCATGAATTTTATGGTTTCACATTTAGGCCTTTAATCCATAGAGTTTTTGTATATGACATAAGGAGTCCATTTTTTTTTAATGTGGCTGTTCAGTTTTCCGAGCATCACTTATTGAAGGGACGGTCTTTTCCCCATTGTATATTCTTACCTTCTTTGTTAAGACAATATATATAGGCATGGGTTTATTTCTTGGCTCTCTATTCCATTCCATTAATAATTTTTTTTTTTTTTAGAGTAGGCTCCACTTCTGTTGTGGAGCCCAGTGCAGGGCTTGAACTCACATCCCTGAGATCAAGACCCGAGCAGAGATCAAGATTTGGATGCTTAACCAGCTGAGCCACCCAGATCCCCCTGTATTTTTTTTTTTTTTTTAAGATTTATTTATTTTAGAGCAGGGGGAGGGACAGAGGAAGACAGTGTCTTAAGCAAACTCTGCACTGAGTGCAGAACCCGGTGAGGAGCTTGATCTTGTGAACTGAGATCATGACTTGAGCCAAAACCAAGAGTCAGATGCTTAACTGACTGTGCCACCCAAGTGCAGTTATATGTCTGTTTTTGCACCAGTAGTATACTATTTTGATTATGCCAGCTTCGTCGTATATCTTGGAATACGCAATTATGTTATCTCTCCGAGAAAGAAACCTGTGTTCTTAAGAGTGTTTTGGTGGTTATTTATTTATTTGGCAGAGGGAGAGGGAGCCCAATGTGGGGCTCAATCACAGGACCCTGGGATCATGACCTGAGCTGAAGGCAGCTGCTTAATCAACTGAGCCACCCAGGCACCCCCTAGGTCTTTTGTGATTCTGTACCAACTTTAGGATTATTTGTTCTAAATCTGTGAAAAATGTTATTGGTATTTTGATAGGGATTGTACTGAATCTATAGTTTGCTTTGGGTCGTGTTCAGTTTCTTTCCTCAGGGTCTTATGGTTATCAAAGTATTTTATTCTTTTTGGTACATTTGTTAATATCTCTGCTACTTTGTTGTTAGTGTCTAGAAATGCACCTGATTTCTATGTGTTAATTTTGTATTCTGCAACTTTACTGAATTTGTTCTAATAGTTGTTTTTATGACATCTTTGGGATTTTTACATATAGTATCATGTCATATGTGATGAGTTAACTTTCTTGCCAATTTGGATGCCTCTTATACTTCCTTATCTGATTGCTAGAGCTAGACCTTTTAGTAACTATGTTGAAAAAAAAGTGGGAGGAGTGGACATCTTGACTTGTTCCTGATCTTAGAAGAAAAGGTCTCAGTTATCATTGAGTATGATATTAGCTTTGGACTTTTTACATATAGCCTTTGTTATGTTGAGGAATGTTCCCTCTAAATCTACTTTGTTGCCTTTTTATCATGAATACTGAATTTTGTCTAATGCTTTTTCTTCATCTTCTGATCATGATTTTTATCCTTTGTTTTGTTGATGATGATGTATCACACTGATTTGAAAATACTGAACCACCCTTGCATCCCCATAATCAATCCCACTTGATCATGGAAAAGATTACTGAATAAGTGTTTGCTAATTTGCTGAGGATTTTTGCATCCATGTTTATTATGGATGATAGCCTGTTTTTTTGAGGGAGGGTACTGTCTTTGGTTTTGATATCAGGGTAATGCTGGCCTCATACAATGTATTTGGATGCTTCCCTTCCATTTTTGGAATAGATTGCCATGAATAAGTATAAACTCTTAAATGTTTGGTAGAATTCACCTACAAATCCATCTGGTCCCAGACTTTGGTTGGGATTTTTTTCAATTATCAGTTTAACTTTGTTACTAGTCTACTCAGATTTTTTAAGTTGTCTGATTTGTTGGCATATAAATTTTCATAAGTCTTGTAATCTTTGTTATTTACATAGAGCAGTTACTATTTCTGCTGCTTTGTTACTGGTTTGCAAAGTGAGATGTTCTAGGGAGTCTCTGGTGTGGGGAGTGATCCTCTGGCTTCTCCACGCCTGTGGTGTCCCTCCCCTTTTCCATGTGACATTCTCTCTACAGTTACCTGGGGAAGGTCTGGTCTCCCTTGAGGCTGTTCAGAGTTGTACGGCTATAGCTGTTATCTGGGGGTGTCCATGGGATGAGGTGAGCTCGGGACTCTCCTCCCTCAAACTGTTTTGGCCACCATTTCTCCCAGAGCTCCTCAGCAGTCTTTACGTTTTTCTAGTGGGTGAGGAGGAAGGAGGAGCTCTTCCAAGGCCAGTTAAACTGAGGAAATGTTGAGGAACACCAGTTTTCTTATTGCAGAGCTTTTCAGAATGTCTGCTGTACGAATGTGTGTTTTGAAACTCCCAAGAAGTAACTCCATGCAGCATTTTTCAAATTCATTTGTCTGTCGGTGAGAAAGGGACAAGTATTGGGGGATACTATTTTAAGAAACAAAATTATTTCTCTGTAGGTATAACCAAGTATAAAATGGATAGAAGTTCAAGTCACACTGCGGTATTGGCCTTGCCAGTTGACTCAACTGTAGCTACAGCTAAAGGATGCAGCATCTGTCATGAAATTCAAAATACCCTTAAGCTCTGTAGACATTTATGCATACACATCCCTGTAGCAATATGAGGGGAAACTTTCACAATTCCTTCTCTGTTCTTTAAACAGCATTTGCCATTTATCAGTCGCTGCCTTATTTTGAATCATTTGGCACTTACTCCACAAAGCTGCCCTTTGACTTATCCATCTATTTCCCATATGTGCTGAAAATATATCTCATGATGCTCTTTATAGGTAAGTGCCTTTTCTGTTTTGTTTTTTGCATTCCTCCTGTTCTTTCTGGTTTGTGCACATGGGAGAGAGAGGAGGAAGCCCAGCATGGTGAACTAGACCTTGTTAGTAAAGCACCTAGAAATTACAGTGCTTTTGCAGGATATCACAAGATCAAGCGTATCATCACTGTATAAACAAGAACAGGTTTACAAGCAGGTAACGTATCTTCGTCATGTAGGAAATGTGGAAGTTTGACTCTGGATATGGGGATCTACAGAGAAAACGTAGATGTTGGACTAAGCAGGCTGGGCCATTTCTGGTTTTCCCATTTATATCTGTTTTGTTTAGTCTTATGTGCTAGCATTTCCCAGCAGGTATGTGGGAGTAGGTGCTAAAAACACAAGAAAAATGTGTGGAACAAAAACTTCCAGTTGAGAAAATTTAATTGGCAAAGGACTTCTATGATTACATTTCCCTCTCTGCAGCTCTGACCTTCACAAATCCCGAACATAGCTGTGCTAGAGCCAGTCATTATCAGACAAATAGGAACAATGCATAAGGGAGAAGACAGATGTGAAACTTGAGAGCTGGCAGACGGAGCTACCCTCAAGAAGGGGAAATTAATTCCTTGCCTTAAACAAAATAGGAGGGTAGAACAGTTTGCTTTACTTCCCTTTCTTGGACCTGTTTACGTGTTCCTTCTCTGAGTCTCCCTTGCAAGTGTCTTATCCCGTAGACTCCAGGCTGCACTCTGTATTTTAAAACCATGGTTCTTTCCAGAGAAATGGTTAATCAAGCTTCCTTACTTTTGCCACTTCCTTCTCCATGTTAGGTATGTATTATACCTACAGCTATCTTTACTCAGAAAGAAGAGACGTCCTCGGAGTCTTTCCCTTTAAGAAAAAGAAAATGTGAAGCACCGCATTCTGATGTGACATAAGAAAAAACAGGCTTGTGGACTCAGCTGCAACAAACACAGGAAGCAGCCTGGTGGAAAAATACCTACTTGACACGACTCTGTGACAACATCCTTCTCCTCAAGCTTGAGACCGATCGCAGCAGTCTGTTATCCTCGCATGTTCCACGCAACCTACTTTACCAAAGCTGTGGGTATTATACACATTAAGTCTACATTGTGTGAAGCCTGATGATTTTCCTGGAAGGCGAATGAGAAATAGATTAACTGGAATGGATTCAATTAAATTGAGAAACCAAAGTTGTCAGCCAAAATTATATCTGTTTACATCTATTTCTTTTCACTTTGGAGTTCGCAAATAGCGACTCCGTGGGAGGGCAGCCCTGTGAAGTATGTTCGGCGGTTGTCTAGAACAACAGTTTGTAGACACATGTCACCATCGCCAGAGTTCACCCTCATCTTACACATCAGACATGCTTAGAAAAGTCTGCATTTTCTGAATCCTGAAAAAGTATTCATTAATAATTGGACTTTGAGGGGCAGCTGGGTGGCTCAGTGGGTTAAGCCTTGGCCTTCTCCTTGGGTCATGATCTCAGGGTCCAGGGATGGAGCCCCACATCGGGCTCTCTGCTCAGCGGGGAGCCTGCTTCCCCCTCTGTCAAATAAATAAATCTAAAAAAAATATTTGGACTTGGATACCTTAAAAGAGGAGCCTGATGAAAACAGAATGGATCTTTGGTAAATATACAACTATATATTTGTTTCATATTCCTTTTCTGGGGCAGGGGCCAAAATCAGGCCATATACTTTACAAAGAGACAAAAGGTAAACTATTTTAAAGGAGGCAAGGCAATTAAGAACTAGTGATGTTTCAAATTATTATTGAATTATTGCTAATTACGATGTCACATAAGTCATCAGAGTTTTGAAAACTTTAATATCATTTATATTAACTTTTCTCGAAAGAATTCTAGAATCTTCTTATCCAGTAACTATATATAAAACTATTTTATGACCAAAACCAGGTAGTAAAATTGTAGTTATAAAAAATTGGATCAAGTATTTAAAAAGAAACAATTATTAATAAAGATAATTGAGGTCTTTGTAAATTTAGTATCCTATTTGGACTTTTAAAATATTTGAAATTACCCTTTTAAAAAGCTACATTTTGAGGTACCTGGGTGGCTCAGTGGGTTAAGCGTCTGCCTTTGGCTCAGGTCATGATCTCAGGGTCCTGGGATCAAGCCCCGTCCTGCTCTGTAGGAAGTCTACTAGTCCCTCTCCCTTTCAAGTAAATCTTTAAAAACAAAATGTAGTTGCTTAATTTTCTAAGTTAAAAAATACTGAAAGCTTTAGTGTACAAAGAGAACAAAATCTCTCCAAATTGAGGTGACTCAGTCAAGTGTCCTCTCAATCAACATGGCTACTTAGATTGCTGAAGTATTACATATATCTAGAGTCACTAAAGTTGCAGTGTAAGAATTAGAGAAACTATATCTTACTGGGCCATTATAAGAAATTAAAATTTTGTTATAAACACGTTAATTTTTAAACCAAATTACCTTAGGAGCCTGCCTACTACTTAAACTAAATGAAAACACAATTTATAATTATGGATTGAAAATCAGGTCTCTGAAACAATTGTAACAAAGCTCTGTGATTCCTTTGGTAACACAGTCACAACTGGTATTACTGTGGTTGGTTACCTGTATTTATAATTGAAAGAAATATTTCATTAGAGGTTAGTGGACATAAGGATGTTGTTTCTCTTCCACTCAGGTTCATGTTCCCCAGGTTAAGAAACTTAGACAAGGGGCGCCTGGGTGGCTCAGTGGGTTAAAGCCTCTGCCTTCGGCTCAGGTCATGATCTCAGGGTCCTGGGATCGAGCCCCGCATCGGACTCTCTGCTCAGCAGGGAGCCTGTTTCCCCCTCTCTCTGCCTGCTTGTGATCTCTCTCTCTCCCTCTGTCAAATAAATAAATAAATAAAATCTTTAAAAAAAAAAAAAAAAACTTAGACAAGTAAATATCTATCTAGTTAACTGGATATTACCCAGATTGCAAAGTTGATTTCTTTGGGTGATTTCTTTAACTGTATGTCCATCAAATTCTATTTCATTTTGTTCAGTGTTGTCAACAAAGGCTTAGTTTCTCAAATCTAATAAATATAGATGAAATAGAAAACCATTAGATATTTGAAAAGTTGATAACACATAACTTTTTAAAATGATCTTTCTTGGGGCACCTGGGGGGCTCAGTCGGTTAAGTGTCTGACTCTTAAAAATTTTTAAGATTTTATTTATTTATTTCGCAGAGAGAGAGGGGGAGCAGAGAGCCTGATGTGGGGCTCGATCCCAGGACCCTGAGATCATGACCTGAGCCGAAGGCAGAGGCTTTAACCCACTGAGCCACCCAGGTGCCCCAAGTGTCTGACTCTTGATACCAGCGCAGGTCCTGATCTCAGGGTCATGTGATTGGGTTCTGTGCTTGGTGTGGAGCCTGCTTAAGATTCTCCCTCCCTCCCCAGGCCCTTTTCTCTCTATAAAGCAAAACCATAAAAACAAAACAAAAAAAACAACTTCCTTGGGAGTTTGCAATGCCAAGTCCCACTGTCTCAAGTTCCTAGTAACCCTAGCTAAAGTGTAGTAGTCCACATCAGCACTGCCTCTGGGGCTTAAAAAAAGGGTAGGGTGGTGAGGGATAAAACTGCTATGAATGAAACTACTTTGAAGAATTTCATCACTCAGCAAAAGTCTGCCTAAAAAATACAACACACAGACATTGTAATATCAAAGTCCTTGGGCTTTTATGTTATCAAAATAGTTGAATGAAAAGCAGTAACACTTCTGCCAAAAGTATCCGTTCAATATTAATGTGTTTTCTTTCCCTCCAATACGCTTTTCAGGAATCAGACAGTCATGCTGGTCTTATGTTTTTGTTCAATAAACAGGTTAACGTTAGAATGAGTTGATTCTTAGTTGCTGCATACATGTCTACGTTTGTTCAAGAAACACCTTGTGGGGCGCCTGGCACACTGAAGGCACAAACTTATAAAACTTTACCAGGCTTCCTGCAAACACATTTCTTACCAAAGAATGTACCACATCTCACTGAAGTCCTCCTCAAAAAACCCATTTTGTTTTAGGATACCTTATTTTGCTTACCTTGAGCAACTTGTCACCTATAAGACTTCGTATTTCTTTCAAAAGATGATGTAGCTGTAACATCAGTATCCAATGTACAAAGAAAACAGTTATACTTTATTGTGCTCAAGTATCAAAGCGATTTAAAATGTGCTACAAATGATTTCCCCCTTACCCCAACATCTTCCTCTCATTGGCTTATTTTTCCTTTGTAAACATTTTTTCCCCTCTTGTTAATTTTTACTTTCTACTTCTGGGTCTAATTGTTATGTTACCTTTTGATATGGCACTTTTTCAAAATATATCCCAGAGAGCAATAGTCCTAGAACTAACAGTGCCACCTAGGCCCCAGACTCGTGGGCCCCACTGGGACCCAGGAACCTACATGTTGTCAGGCTCCTCAAATGCCCCTCTTGCACACTACAGTCTGAGTCTAAGTTTCAGCTTTGGACAGAAAACTGCTAATAACTTATCTAAGAGCCACCATACAATGTAGTTCTGCTTTTAGAACTGAGGTGATGGCGTTTATGTTTGGTTTTTAAAGATGCTAAAGAGGAATTAGTTCTCTTTGCTAAGGCTAGCTAAAGTTTAAAATCTCAAGTAAAGGTAATCGTCAATTCCATATGAAAATCAACTAGTGAGAACATGAGTTACTTCACCAAATAAACATAGATGTCCACTGTGTACTTACTTTGTGGTACTCAGTGGAGCCACGGGATCCTGGGAGCGAGAACATGGTCTGGATGGAAGTTAAGGGCAGTGGGTTTGATGTGAAATCCAGCTCCAATGTTTACTAAGCGAATGAGCCCGGGTTCCTTTCCTTCACTGCCCCCTCACTGTTGTAAAGAACGAATACAGTATGGTAAGCTCAACCTTTCTAAATGATAAACACTGACACAGAAGTAGGAAATTTGTAACATGTTTCCTGGATGCATTAATATTATCTGACAGTTTACTGATTTATATTTTCTGAATGTAAGTTCTGTAAAGGCAGGAATATCATGCCTTGTTCACTTTGGGCACACAGTACACACTCATAATTGTGCAGCTCTGACTTTCTAGGTTACTACCAGTACCTCCAGAAAAAGACCCGTTTTAAGAAATCTATCAGATTGACTAGGTGATGTCTCCATTATAGTTGATTATTCTCAAAGGGCAGTTCATTTTTAGAAAACACAAAAAGGTTTTTTTTTAACTACTCTATCATTTCCTAATGTGCTACGTGCTTTTAGAATGTTTTAGGAACAACTGGTTAAATTCCAAATAGATCGCCAAGCGTTAGAACTATTTTCAATGAAACATACAGAGGTGATAACATTACTACATTTTAGAATTTATAAACCATATTTTTGTATTCTTTTACCCTCACAACTACTTTGTGAGGTGAAGTTATTCCTTGTATCCAAGAAACAAAATCAAGGTCAGGGAGTCATCCCTGTCATTTTTACTTAGTTTCATGTCCAATAATTTAGCTAGAAATTATTTCACAAGTTTCTTATGTTTGACAAAAATCAGACGATCTAAGTGGCAATTTTAAAGAAGATTAACACATTCCGTGCACACTCACAATTTCATAATTATATATCACACATTTTTAAAAAATGAGACTTCAGAGTTTAGAATCAGAATAAAGATTTTCCTTCTGGAAAATATAAAAGCCTGTTACCTCATCCAGGACTGGAGCAGTGATGATACACATTTATACGTAAGATGACGGCATGAGATGTTTTTCTGTGATGGTAGGATGGAGGATGGGAATTGTTCCGGCCACATTCTGTCCCCTGGTTTCTTCCAAAATGCCTGCAGCTAGAAATAGGCTTGTTGGGGTATCTCACACAGACTCACTAGAGTTACACCTCTGGCTATTTAGCGAAGGCCCCATCCTCCTAAGCACAAGATCTGATCTCTCTTCGAAAACAGCAATTTACCAAAATGTTTACCAAAAGTTTAAAACTGCTTATTTTCAAAGTTACTAAGTTATTTCAAGATAGCAGTTGCGTCCCTAACAAAGTCTTACTCCTTTTTATAATTATAATATCACTATCTTTGGTTAAAATCACTTCAGAGAACTTCTGATGGTTACCTTCAAAACAGGTTGTTAACAGCCTTGTAGTTACTTACCACGGAGTCATTACATGACAAAACACAAAGATATTTTATGCCCTTGCATGGATCCCAACACCTGTTCCAAATGCACACTTTTCAAATCAAGAGTCAGAGTGTTCTGAGACACATAATCAGGCTTTAACCTCACACGTTCATGTGTTACTATATCCCAGCATGCTCTTTGTCTTGGCAACTTGTGATTTCAAAATCCAACGGGAGATGACTTGTGAAGGAAGTGTTTCCATACATAGTTTGGAACATCTGCTCTAAAAAGGCAGAGTCTTCTGGTTTCTAGAGAACAAGGTGAGCCATCCTGAGGAAATAACTTAATTCTGACCTGAGGTCATACAGGGAACCAAGAGAGTGTTATTATTCCAGTGACCTAATATCTTAGTGTGTTTAGATCTTAGAACCTTGAGGTTTTGAAATTTCCCATTTTTTCCCCCAAGAGAGAGCAAGCGAGCAAGCAGGCAAGGGGCAGAGAGAGAGAGAGAGAAAAATCTCAGGCAGCTGAAGCCCAGCGTGGAGCCCTACATGGGGTTCGATCTCATGACCCTGAGATTATGACCTGAGTCAAAATCTAGAGTCAGTCGCTTAACTGACTGAGCCACCCAGGCCCCTAGCATCTTACATTTTTGACTCTTTAGAGGTTACCATGAATAGGAAAATCCTACAAATCTCAAGCTCCAGACCCCTGAAAACAAAAAAAGGAAGGGGGGGGGTGTAGCTAGGGAAGAAGGGATACAGACGTATTTTATTTCCTCCATTTTGTACTCTTCTGTTTTCTTGTCAAGGGCAGGAGCCGGGACAAAGTTTGCATGAGAAGAAACGAGGCTGAAGAGAAAAGGGCAGGCTGGGCTTAGAGGCCGGGCCTGATTCTTCGGCTCTTCTGCCGGCACTAGCAAGTTCTGCCCGCCGGCCAGAGTGGAAGTGCAGACAGGCTCCTCGGTGCCCACTTCCCCTTCACTGTTCCCTGCCCCAAATGTTGGCAAGCCAGCCCAGGAATTTAACTCCTTCAACCCCTCAACCTCCCAGTTCCAGCAGTTTACTAACACGAGGCAGTGTCCTTTTCTGATTTGGGGTTTTGTAGTTGACATATACCACGTTCTATTAGTTTCGGGGGTCAACAGAGATGTTTGCCAATTCTATACATTACGCAGCGTGCACCACGGTGAAGTGTAGTCACCATCCGTCACCACGGTCATTTCGATATTATTGACTCTATTCCCTGTGCTTCAGGGTTCTTTCTTTCATCTGATGACAGCAACCTATATGAGGCAGGCATGAGGCTTCCTCCTCAACAGGGCTTTTCATCTGAAAATGGGCGCTAAGTGCCCGGATGCAGCAGAAAGGGCGCTGGACCTGGAGCTTTAAGGCTTTAGTGTTCTACGTGGTTCTGATGTATTTTCTTATTCGATGTATTTTCTCCATTTTATTCATTTTTTATTTTTCTATTTTCTCGATTTTAAAATAGAAAACGCTTCTTCACAGTCTTGTTGTAGGACTAAAATAAGACAATACGAGTGAAAGTTCTGGTGAACTTACCGTCTGGCACCTAACAATAAATGTGAGATGAATTTCAATCACTGGTTGGTAGGAAGTAAGACAAAGTGCACACAGGTGGGAAGGAAAGAGAAGTTGGCTTCTCCCAGAACATGTTCGGCTGCTTCCTTCACCTTCATTCCCCTCTAGCCTGGCCTCTGAGGAGGCAATAAAAGTGAAATGTCAGCACTGCAGGTGACTCCCTGCGAGCCTGCCCTCCCTTCCCCCTTCTCTGTAAGCATCTCGGCGCTGTACTGAGGTTCAGCAAAATAAAGAACAAGAGTGTGAATTACACAGTGAACCACAAATATCTGAAACCTGGAATCATAAAGCCATATATTTGGAAAATAAAACCAGGAGAGCTATTTTTAACCTAAGTGGTCAGTGGGTTCACTTCATGACAATATGGATCTACGTGTCACCCAGAAATAATACTGAAGGTTCTACGGCGCTTCTAAGGACCAGGCAGTGCTATGGCCTGGTCGGCACAAAGGTATATTATTCCAGCGGCACAACCTTTCTCCCCAGAGATCCTACATACACATAGAGCTCCGTCTGGACGTGC
The DNA here is from genome assembly GCA_028646535.1 of Procyon lotor. NCBI lineage: Eukaryota > Metazoa > Chordata > Mammalia > Carnivora > Procyonidae > Procyon > Procyon lotor. The sequence continues at coordinate 36,940,364 of CM053615.1, read as the reverse complement.
ATATGGTTGGTTAAAGCCCGCCCCGATGAATGCCTGCATGAGGGAAAAATAAGCAGCAAACAGATCGACTGCGGGCTGACACATAAGCCCTTGAGTAAACTGCTATCCTGGAGGACACTGTCACAAACGTCACTTACTTGTCATTAGGCCACCCGTCGCCCTGCTAAAGACAGAGATGTGTACTTATAATAAAACACCTTGTTCTTTCAAGGAAATATCTGCCCACCCAGCTTTCCACCATCTTCCTCCCAGGGGAAAGACAGTCCAGGTAGGACCCAGGCCTGGTCAATTAGAGTACGCCAACTCCCAAGGCCCACACAGTTGTGCAGGGACTCTCATGCGACCCAAGCAGAACTAGAGTCCTCTCCATGTTGCCTCTGCCATACCCATGAGCAAAGATGCCTTTCCTTCCCTTTGAGGTTGCTGGTCGCCATCTTACCAACTACGTGGAGTGATCCCGTCTATGCCCCTAATGGCACCATTTGACTCACTGGATGCAGCTGACTGACCTGATCAGATCGATTCTTGAACTTCTTGACTCGTGACCTAATATTCTCTTCTTTGGTTGAAGCTATTTTGATTTGGGGAACTTTCAATTGCATTAAGACACCCAAGCATAAGCAAACTACAGCCACCACTAATGAATCTGATTTGGCTAATGTTCAACACACACCATGCTTATTATTTAAATGTGGACAGCAGTTCCAAGACAGTGCTTTATCCATAAAAGTAAGAAAACATTGAGTCAGCGAATGTCCTCTAGATCGATTTCATGGGAAATCGCTCATGAGGCCACTGTTACCACTGTGGTTTGGCTTTGCCATCAAAACTTTCCCCATGCCTTAAAACAAAGAAGTAAGGTACACAAAATTCACAAGATTACTTTACTAGAATTTATGGGGAATAGATAATGTAGTCAAGTTTTCACAAAGAAAATCTTCAGGTTGAACTCTAGCCAAATAAAAGAAAATTCAAGTTCTGGTTTCATTCCCAACTGGCCTGGGCATTGAAGCAATGCCCCCTTCTCTTGGCATGTACTGGTCAAGGGGTCAGTTTTGTGTCCACCTTTTCATGCCTCTTGACCCTCCGCATCATGGCTCAGCGATCCCAGGCATGAATTCAGAAAACCTTCTTCCAGTCCTGTGGTTTTCCTCACCCAGCTGAGGATGCTGCTGGCTACCCCTGAAACGTCACCAACCATAGGCTCTGGTCCACACAGCTTTCTTCTTAAACTCTGGGAGAACTCTCAAGGACAGCAGGGTGGCTAAGGGGACAAAAAAAAGTAAAGTGCACTGTTGTATTTAGTGAAACTGCATGTGAAAAGGTCATTTAGATGGAAAACGTGTCAGAACAGAACTTGGCCTTTTCTTACTTGGCTCATCTTCAAGACTAAGAATTCCCATCAAGCCTGAGGCAGAATTTGAATAGTAGAACGCGATTAATAAAATCTGGGGAAAAGGGTTTCTTTGTTGTTAAGTTATTCTGCAACCAGTTAACAACAGGAAATTCTGCAATTTAACAAAACCTGACCTCTGGGATGTGAATTCTTTTTCTTTTCTTCATCTAGGGGACGATTACATAGGTGTGTTCCCTTTGGGAAAAAGCTACTTAACGATTTGTGTCTTTTTCTACATGACTATGATTTTTCCACTAGATGTTGGGTTAAAAGGTAAGAAACAGAAATTTTAAAAAATTGATCCTGCAATGAAGTTAGGTCCTCATGGCTCAGTGAAGCAGGCGTGACTGTGCTAATCTGTATTCAGCTCTGTGCTCTCGAGTGCGTACCTTTTCTTATTCATCAATTATTCATCAATAAATTGGTCCCTCAGGGATCAACTTAAAGTAGGAGAGCTCCGTGTAATTCCTCCAGGTCACTTATTATAGATCTTATTTTAGGATACTGATATAAATATATTAAGATGTTTTCTAAAATATAGTAGGGAGGAAATGTAGGGAAGACAGTTACACAATCCTTGTGACCCTAATAAGTCCTTGACTATCTAATCAAGTGAACATGTACTTCTTTGACCCCAGTAACTATTCTCCTCATCAGTATCAAGTTGTTTGCTATCTTCATGACCTAAAAAAGTGTATGTTTGGAGCAACCAATGGTATTATAGACCCATGGCCATTAAGAATGAATTCAAATGTCCTGAGGCAAACAAATGAAGAAAATCCTAGCAAGTCTCTAGGGACGGATCAGGTAAATGTATGTCAGACCACTGGCCTTACGCCCAGTGAAGTTCTGGGCTTGATCACAGGCCACTTCCTACATATGCCCTTTGATATGTGGGGGGTAGGGCAAAGGATCAGAACCAACCGGTTAGGGAATTCTTACTTGTTTGGCAACCAACAAATCATACCACACTGAGAGTAAAATAGGGTCATCCTAAGACTCTAGGCTGGCCAGATAAATTATCACACGTGTAGGCCAGGAGGTGATTTTCCCAAGCTGAGACTTCCCAGTGCACTATCTTCCAGCAGATCAGGGGTCTTCTCAACAGCCGCCGCTGGCTGGACCAGACCCCCGAGTCCTAAGACACAGATGACAGTCCACGTGGTCTCAGGCCACAGAACCAAGACCCAGCGGACTTCGCAGATTTGAGGAAAATAATGTATGTAATTTTCAGAGGAAGATATTCTATGTCTGTGATTCCTATAGTCATGGTTCAACAAATCAACAGAGAAGTAGGAAAAACCACAAAAACGATTCAAACGCCTGAAAGCATGGGAAATGTCCAATTCCCTTGGCAGAATACTGCGCAGCTATTACAAATACTATTAACGGAGCCAATATAGGAACAGGTTAAAATGCTTAAAATATAACTTTTAAATTAAAAAGGCCATGCTCAAAGTATCTATGTATATTTTTTCGGTTGCTTAATGATTTATAAATATGTTAGAACAACACTCATACGCAGAGGGGGCAAAAACTTCCTAGGAAAAAAAAGTCAAGATTGCCACTGGCCAGTGGGACTCTGGATTCCTCTTTGCTCTTTCCTGAATTTTCTAAATTTTAATTAAAGTGATAATTTGCCAGCATGATAAAATGAAAGTTGTATTTAAAGGCATGGACTTCTTTTAAAATCCACTTTCTGCTTCAGAGTGCCACGTGACCACAGCTCCAGATTATTTCTCAACACTGAATTCAGAGGAAGGCTTTCAGGAGCCAATATACACGAGAACGCTGTTTCCGTAGCAAAGGCGACCATGGGGGGCTTTCGCCTATGTTGGGTATGTAGCATGGAAGTCATACCTTTTAAGAGATCCCTGGATTTTGCTGAGAGGCCTTCTTTAGGGCTTTCCAGGATGCTGAAGAGCCAGTCGATGAACTGGGGTGAAAAGGAAGAGCAGTATCAGTGAAGACAGTCCCACTGTTAGTACAAGAGTGATCAGTCCCTTGGGTCTGCACACATGCGTCTCAGTGCAGGGCTGCCTGGCTGGCAAGGAAGAGACCAAGCCTGAGAGACGGGGGAGCTGGACACAGCTCCCCTTCAGCCAATGATCCCGCCAAGTCAAAACCCCTTTCCCAGCTACATGCCCTGAGCCTGCTATAGATTTTAACAGTGAGGCAGACACGGGCCCAGTGGGTCTCCAGTGTGCCATGAGCTTCCTCTCTCATCACCCTGAGGGCACCAGAAAGGTTAAGAACCTTGCCCACGTCCCCTCCTAGTGAATGGCAGGGTCCAGAGTTCAACCCCGGCACATCTGACTTCAGAGCCTTGCTCCTTCCTTGCCTCCCGCTGCCTCCCACTGCAGGCATTTAGGCTGAGGCTCGCAGGGCGGGTGGTAAAGAGGGAAACACATCAGGCACAAGCCCCCATTTCTAAGATCAGATATTCTGAAGATGGGAACAATCTGTTTGCAAATGGAATTGAAACAGGAAGTTAAAATGCAAGAGAAAGGCATAAAGTAATTTACTAGGTAGAGCCGAGTGTGTTAATCACCGCAAATAAATCCCACAAATGGGGTAGAAACTCAGACTACTCAGGAGTTTGCCCGATCTCCCAGGGTACAGCCAAAACTGGTTTTGAATTAGAGAGAGGGTAACCTCATCAATGACTGAATGCTGCCACTCTTCGCCTCACTAAAAAACACATGCATTAGTCATACGTACTATTTTAACTTGAGATGTAGAGACTGGCTTTTAAGAGTCAGATAGAAAGAAAATATTCCTAACTCTCTGCTTTGAGTAAATTTAAGAAATCCCCCCCCTCATTTTGTTTTATAATATCCGACTAGTAAGTAAATAAATCAAGCACGACAACTATATAACAGACACGGGCTGTCTGCACTGTCGTCCACAGTGATCATGGGGTCCCAGGCCAGAGAAAACACAAGGGGATCCCGCATTTGAATCGATTTTGATTTAAAATGAGACAGAAAACACAAAACTTGGGACAATATGAACGCTTAAGAAAACAAAGGCCTTTTAATTGAAATGCTTAGTGGAGTATGCAGGGCTAACCCGTGGGTCCATAGTTCAGAAATATTTTTAGACTCATGTTCGGACTTTAACAATAAGCCACAAAAAGCTGGCATTAAGCTTTCAACCTCATAAAATTCCAGTTTTCATTAAATGGGATTCAAAAAAGAATCTTTCACTCAACTGTCTTAGAGTTTCCATTCTTTCTGTTCAGAGCCATGGAATGAGCAGCGGGGGAAGCATATTTCCATACGGTCCGCACGACAGCTAGTTGTCTGGGGAAACTCAACATCAACAACCAAAAGGTCCTTCCTACAGTTTGGATTTTCTGGAGGGCTAGGGTGATGACATCTATGACTTACCATGTGGTCGAGCACAGGCCGGGAGCCCGACGGGCCCCTGGAACGTGGCTACAGGACCAAATGAGCTATGAGGAACCTTAACTGGGCTACAGGATTATGGTTGCTCCAGATGCCTGTTCCCGTGACCTACCCCTGGGCATGACAGAGCCTCCCCCACCCTGCAGCTTTGAACTTGCCTTCCTATCTGTCCTCACTCTGACATTCTGAGCATCCGGAGCCTTACTCATCCTTTCACCCCCAGGACCAAGAACACACAGGCCTACAAGAGCCCAGGGCAAGTATAAGCTCTTCTTTCCGCCTCACCTCCAACTGTAAGCAAGTCGCAGCTGTCGTCACTGTTGTTTTTGGCCAGCAGTTAGCCTCACTCTCTGAGGCTCTGCATCTGGCTGCGGTTTGGGGCTGAGGATGAGAGCCCGTGGGGTGGGATGACTCCAGTTTCACTTAACTTCCAACCTCAAGTCTACCACAGACATCGCTCAAGAGAAGATGGCGGCCTGCCCTGACACGCAGGAGGCTGCCAACCTCACCTTCTGGGTCTGTTCCTTCCACGGCTCTTTCTGCAGCAGGAGAGACATGCTACTGGGAAGGAGAGTGAGGGCCTCCTGCAGAGTGACCCTGTGCATTGGACTCCGGCCAAGGAAGCTTGAAGCTGACCCAGCTGTGCCATTTTCCCGATGCCATGGGAACCAGCTGGCACTGAGGCCAAGGAGGAGAGGGCCGGCGTGGTCTGCCCATGTCACTACTGCGGCGGCAAAGAGCAGCAACAAGAAGTCCAAAGCCTACAAAGGAAATGGAAGCCAAGTTAGGTCACATGTTTCAACAAGTCAGAGTAACACATGTTCACACACCCAGCCTCTGTCAGGATGATGCAACGTTATCTTCCCCCTCACCCCAGAAGAGGAATCGGACTGAACAGAAAACTCCATTTCCATGCTCAATGAAGAGACATTTCAGGGCTCCAGAAGGTTTTAGGGATCCTCTTTTGTAAGACAGAAGGCCCAACAGTCATTATTATTGCTCTAATAATGCAGGAGAAACCTTATTTCATTCCTAAGCATACCGAGATCCAGGCACTCCTCTGTTTTGGTGTTTCCAATGAGATTAAAGAATTCATTAGGGGTGATATGGAAAGGGATATTTAGAGTTATTGTTATGTGGCCAAAATGGATTTTTTAAAAAGAGGTGCAGTCTGATTCTACTTTTGAACAGTAACAAATGACTCCCCAGGCATTTTCTTTTTCTGATCTCATTATTTCATCTAAATATTTGGGTGGCAAACACCTGATTCTGTTCCATTACTGCTGAAACGTTAAACATGGAGACAAACTACAAACAAGCCTTCTGGGAATAAGGGAGTCAGTCACAACAAGTCATCTGGCCTTTTTTTAAAAACGATTTTCTCAGTCTGTTCCGCTGTGAATGGAAAGAGACTCCCCAGTGTCTAGCTCCTGACCTACAGCTAGAATTCCAAAGATTTGTTTAAATTTTAATTCCAGTGTATTACTAGTTTCGGGTGTATAACACAGTGATTCAAGAATCCCATAAATTACTCAGCTGCTCATCAAGTGTAGCCTTAATTCCCTTCACCTATCTCACCCATCCCCCCAACCTCCCCTCTGCTAACCATCTGTTTGCTGTCCACAGTCAAGAGTCTGGTTTTTTTGTTTTGTTTTGGTTTGGTTTGTCTCCTTCACACCCCTCCTCCGCCCTTGGTTTTGTTTCTTAAATTCCACATGAGTGAAATCATATGGTATTTGTCTTTCTCTGACTGACTTATCTCGCTTAGCATAATACCCTCTAGCTCCATCCATGTCATTGCAAATGGCAAGATTTCATTTTTTTATGGCTGAATAGCGTGTGTGTGTGTGTGTGTGTGTGTGTGTGTGTGTGTGTGTGATCTCTTTTTTTCATTCACCTATCAATGGACACCCACGTTGCTTCCATACTTTGGCTATTGTTGATAATGCTGCTATGAACACAGGAGTGCATACAACCCTTTGAATTAGTGTTTTTGTACATCTTTGGGTAAATACCCAATGATGTGATTAGTAGATCACAGGGTGGTTCGAGTTTTAATTTTTTGAGGACACTCCATACTGTCTTCCACAGTAGCTACACCAGTTTGCATTCCCACCAACAGTACACAAGCGTTCCTTTTTCTTCACATCCTCCTCAACATTTGTTGCTTCTTGAGGTTTTGATTGTAGCCATTCTCACAGGTGTGGGGTGATATCACTGTGGGTTTGATCTGCATTTCCCTGATGAGGAGTGCCGTTGAGAATGTCTTCGTGTGTCTGTTGGCCATCCGTATGTCTTCTTTGGAGAAATGCTGGTTCATGTCTTCTGCCCATTTTTTAGTTGGATAGTTTGGGGTTTTTCTGATGTTGAGTTGTAGAAGCTCTTCAAATATTTTGGACACCAACCTTTTATCAGATATGTCATTTGCAAATATGTTCTCTCATTCGGTAAGTTGTTCATTAGTTTTGTTGATTGTTTTCCTTTGCTGGGCAGAAGCTCGCTATTTTGCCATAGTCCCAATAGTTTATTTTTGCTTTTGTTTCCCTTGCCTCAGGAGACATATCTAGAAAGATGATGCTATGGTTGATGTGTGAGAAATTACTGCCTGTGCTCTCTTCCAGGATTTTAATGGTTTCAGGTCTCACATTTAGGTCCTTAATCCATTTTTGAGTTTATTTTTGTGTTTGGTGTAAGAAAGTAGACAATTTTCATTCTTTTGTGTGTTGCTGTCCAGTTTTCCCAACATCATTTGTTGAAGAGACTTTTTCCTATTGCTTATTCTTGCCTCCTTTGCTGCAGATTAATTGACCATATGATAGTGAAGTTTATTTCTGGGCTTTCTATTCTGTTCCACTGATCTATTTGTCTATTTTCAGCCAGTACCATAACTGTTTTGTAATTACAGCTTCGTAATATACCTTGAAGTCTGAAATTGTGATGCCTCCAGTTTTGTTTTTCTTTTCCAAGGCTGCTTTGGATATTCACGATCTTTTGTGGTTCCAAACAAATTTTAGGATTGTTTGTTCTAGTTCTGTAGATACTGCTGTTGGTTTTAAAACAGGGATTGCATTAAATCTGTAGACTGCTTTCAGTAGTATAGGCATTTTAACATTATTTGTCCTTCCAATCCATGAGCAGGGACTGTCTTTCCATTCCTTTGTGTCTTTATTTTCTTTCATCAGTGCTTTATGGTTTTTTGCATATAAGTCTTTCACCTCCTTGGTTAAGTTTATTCCTAGGTATTTTATTATCTTTGGTGCAACTGCAAATGGGATTCTTAATTTCTCTTCCTGCTGTTTCATTACTGGTGTATAGAAATGCAACTGATTTCTGTACACTGATTTTTTTATCCTGCAACCGTAGTGAATTCACTGATCAGTTCTAGCAGTTTCTTTGGCAGAGTCTTTTAAGTTTTCTATACACAGTATCATGTCATCTGCAAAGAGTGTAGGTTTTACTTCTTCCTTACCAATTTGGATGCCTTTTATGTCTTTTTATTGTCTGACTGCCGGGGCTAGCACTTCCAGTACTATGTTGAATAAAAGTAGTAAGGTTGGACATCCTTGTCTTGTTTCTGACCTTAGTGGAAAAGCTCTGTTTTCCCCCACTGAGTATGACATTAGCTGTGGGTTTTGTACATATGGCTTTATTATATCGAAGTGTGTTCCCTCTAAACCCATTTTGTTGAGAGTTTAATCATGAATGGGTGTTGTATTCTGTCAAATGCTTTCTCTGCATCTATTGGAAGGATCATATGGTTTTCATCCTTTCTCTTACTGATGTGATGTATCACGTTGTTTGATTAGCAAATACTGAACCTCCCTTATATCCCAAGTAATAAATCCCACTTGATTGCGGTGAATGATTTTTTTAGAGTATTTTGGATTTGGTTTGCTAATATTTTTGTTTAGGTTCTTTAAATCCATGTTCATCAGAGAGATTGGCCTGTAGTCTCTTCTTGTGGTGTCTCTTGTCTGGTTTTGGTATCAAGATAATGCTGGTCTCACAGAATGAATTTGGAAGTTTTCCTTCCTCTTCTGTTTTTTAAAAAAGTTTGAGAAGAACAGGTATTAACTCTTCTTTAAATGTTTGGAAGAATTCACCTGTGAAGCTGTCTGGTCCTGGGCTTTTGTCTGTTGGGAATTTTTTGATTACTGATTCAATTTCATTGCTGGTAATCAGTCTGGTATGACTTAATTTTTTTTTTTTTTTTTTTTTTTTGCATTTATTGAGACTCATTTTGTGGCCTTCTTTTGAGATCTGTTCGGGGGAATGTTCCATGTGCACTTGAAAAGAATGTGTATTCTGCTATTTTAGGGTGGAATGTTCTAAATATGTCTGTTAAATCCATCTGGTCCACCGTGTCATTCAAAGCCTTAGTTTCCTTGTTGATTTTCTATTTGGATGATCTGCCCATCGATGTTAAGTGGGGTGACGTAAAAGTCCTCTACTATCATTGTATTACTATCCATTACTTCATGTTTATTGTTAACTGCTTTATGTACTTGAGTGCTCCCATGTTGGATGCATAGTTACAATTGTATCTTCTTGTTGGATTGTACCCTTTATGATTATACAGTGTCCTTCTTTGTCTCATCAGTCTTTCTTTTAAAGTCTATTTGTTCTATATAAGTATCGTTACCCCAGTTTTTACCTCCATTTGCGTGATAAATTCTTCTCCATCCCCTCCCTTTCAATCTGCAGGTGTCTTTAGGTCTGAAATGAGTCTCTTGTAGGCAGCATATAGATGGGTCTTTTTTTTTTTTTTAATCTATTCTGTTATCCCATCTCTTTTGATTGGAGCACTTAGTCCAGTCACATTCAAAATAATTACCGATAGGTACATATTTATTGCCATTTACTTGTTTTATGGTTGTTTTTGTAGTTCTTCTCTGTTCCTTTCTTCCCTTACTCTCTTCTCTCACCATAAGTTGGCCTTCTTTAGTGTTATATTTGGAATCCTTTCTCTTTACTTTTTGCATATCTATTACTGGTTTTTGATTGGTGGTTATCATTAGGGTTGTAAAGAACACCTTCTGCATACACCAGTCTCTATTAAGTTAATGGTCACTTAAGTTGGAAACCATTCTTTACTCCTTCCCTGCCACATTTTAGGTATATGGCGTCATACTTCTACATCCGTTTATTTTGTGAATCCCTTGCTTAATTTTTATGGATATATTTATTTTTACTGCTTTTATGCTTCCTGGTTTTCTTACTCTTATTTATGATCTTTCCTTTTCACTCAAAGAGTCCCCTTTAACATTTCTTATGGGGCTGGCTTAGTGGTCATGAATTCCTTTAACTTTTGTTTGTCTGGAAAACTTTCTCTTTTTCTATTCTGAATTATAGCCTTGCTGGATAGAGTATTCTTGGGTGCAGATTTTTCCCTTTTAGCACTTTGAATATCATGCCACTCTCTTCTGGTCTGTAAAGTTTCTGCTGAAAAATCTGCTGATAACCTTGTGGGGTTTTCCTTGTGTGGTCTTCTTTTCTCTTGACGTTTTTTAAAATTCTCTATCACTACTTTTTGCCATTTTGATTAGTTCGTGTCTTGGTGTGGACCTTGTTGGACTGATTTTGTTGGGAGATCTTTGTCCCTCCTGTATCTGAATTTGTTTCCTTCTCCACATGCGGGAAGTTTTCTATTATTTCTTCAAATAAAGTTTCTTCTCACTTTTATCTCTCTTCTTTTTCTGGGATCCCTATAATGCAAATGTTATTATGCTTGGTCGAGTGGTTGAGTTCCCTAAGTCCATTTTCATTTTGCATACCTTTTTTTCTCTTTCCTGCTCAGCTTTATTACTTTCTATTACTCTATCCTCCAGATTGCTGATTTATTCTTCTGCTTCCTTACTCTATTTATTCCATCTAGTGTATTTTTAATTTAATTTATTGTGTTTTTCAGCTGTGATTGATTCTACTTTATCTCTTTGTTAAGGGTGTCACTGATGTCCTCCACTCTTTTCTCAAGTCCAGTATTTTTATAATCATTACTTCAGGCATATTATTTAACTCCATTGTGCTTAGGACTCTTGCTGTGGTTTTTGTCTTGTTCATTAGGGACATATTCCCCTGTCTCTTCATTTTGTCTAACTCTCTGCAGCTGTTTCTGTGTGTTAGGAAAGTCAGCTATGTCTCCTGCTCTTCAAAGTAGTGGCTTTATGAAGAAGAGGGCCTGAAGTGCTCTTCAGGGCACTTTCCCCTGTTTACCAGAACCTGGGGTTCCAGGGCAGGGAAGTCTCTCATGTTGTTAGTGGGCCAGTTTGGTGCTGCCTTGTGCTTGAGTTGAGTCAGACCAGGTGTTTGGCAGACATGCAATGGCACTAAACTGCAGAGCACCTTCTCTGTGTTGTCCCCTGAGAAGCCTTCATTGGTGGGCATGGCCAGCGATCAGACGAATTGTCTGTCCCCAGCCCATTTTGGGGGCCACAGCATGACCAATGGGGTGCTTATCTTTCTCTCTCCCCAGGATAGGAATCACTTTGGAGTAGTGCTGGTCCCTGTCCAGGCTGCTAGTACACTTTTCCAGGCTTGTGGCTTCGGTTTGAATGGGCTTTGGCCAAGAGCATACAGGAGGAGGCGGATTAGCAACATGCTTGGGAGTGAGGTGTACAGAGCCCACAATGTTTGTGCACCCGGGAGAGCAAACGTGCCACTACCTCTGGGACCACAGTGACTGGGGCAATCCACAAAGCATACAGGGGTAGGGCGTGCACTTTTACCAAGGTGCACTCAGGTTTGCTGTGAAAGGATACCTACCACCACCATAGGGCCAGCCCCTATGGATCCACAAAGAGTGAGTGGGCAGGCACGCAGCTTAACCAGGCACGTGCCTGTCTTCCACAAGAGGGTATTTGCTGCCACCACCACTGCCGAGGCCCCACAAAGTGCATGGCTGGCAAAATCTGAGGTCTTCTGAGGGAGGAGATCGACAGCACTGGGACTGAGGCAAGCCCAGCTGGAGTGGGCAAATCCCCAGAGCTGGGGTGGAGTGGGAGGTAGGGAGTAGTGTAAGCAAGTTAGGTTGCAAATGTGGGTGCTAAACTGGTTCCTACGGGTGGCTGCCGGAGGCCGTGTGTTTATGCTGGGGGGGCAGGGGAAGGAAATGGCACCTACTAGCTCTTTGTTCCTAGAGGAGATTCCCTGTGCATACTACCCCTCCGGGACAGGCTCTGAGATGCGTAAATAACTCTTCCTCCCTATGCCTCAGACATTGTTCAAATTGCTCCTTCTGTGTTTCTTATTTCCACAGGCTGTTTCTTGCGCTGTGTCTTTAAGGGCAGGGACTCAGTTTCCTCTGAGTGGCCAGGTTCTTGGAAAACCCAACCTACTGATTTTTAACATTGCAGGCTTTAACACCTGCTGGTTATAAGAACTCACTAAACTTCACCCCCTCTAGTTCTCAAAGCCAAATATTATAGGGATTCATCTTCCCCACATGGGTTCCCCAGTATGACAGCCTTCTTCTTTCCCTTCTCCACACCCGTGGTCCATTTAGTTCCCTAGCAAGTCTCCACCCTTCCTACCCTCTTCAATGTGGCTTCTTCTATACATTTAGTTGAGTTTGTTCTGCCAGTCTTTGGGTCATTTCTGGTGTTATTTACACTGACGAGAGTGTTATCTAGTTTTATCTGTGGGATGAGGTGAGCTTAGGGCCATCCTATGCTGCCATCTTCTCAGCCTATATTATCTCCATATGCTTTTTTTTTTTTTTAAGATTTTATTTATTTATTTGAGAGGGGGGGAGAGAGAGAGAGAGAGAGAACATGAGAGGGGGGAGTCAAAGGGAGAAGCAGACTCCCCGCTGAGGGGGGAGCTGGATGCGGGACTTGATCCTGGGACTCCAGGATCATGACCTGAGCGGAAGGCAGTCGCTGAACCAAATAAGCCACCCAGGTGCCCTCCACATGCACTTTAAATACTCTGTCTAGGATCCATCCATTTGGAGTTTAGACTAATCTACACTCTTATAGAAATGGCAGTAAAAAGGGGCCCCTCTGGGGCGCCTGGGTAGCTCAGTGGGTTAAAGCCTCTGCCTTCAGCTCAGGTCATGGTCTCAAGGTCCAGGGATCGAGCCCTGCATTGGGCTCTCTGCTCAAGCAGGGAGCCTGCTTTCCCCTCTACCTCTGCCTGCCTCTCTGCCTACTTGTGATCTCTCTCTCTCTCTGTCAAATAAATAAAATCTTTA
>CM053615.1:36890065-36926867 GCA_028646535.1 Procyon lotor | reverse complement strand
CAGAAAGGAGAAGCACAAAAGGAGAAGCGGTGGTAGAAGAGGCCGCACGATCAGCAGGGACAGAACAAAGGGGAAGCTGAGGTGGGGACCTCAGGGAAAGGGAAAGGGAACAACAGCCCCAGAAAGGAGAAGCACAGGAAAAGGAGAAGCTAAGGCAGCACGATCAGCGGGGACAGAACAAGGGAAAAGCTGAGATGGGGACAGAAAATGTAAAGGGAACAGCAGCTGCAGAAAGGAGAAGCACAGGAAAGGGAGAAGCTGTAGTAGAAGAGGCAACACGATCGGCAGGCACTGAACAAGGAGGAAGCAGAGGCAGGGCAAGAGTCAGTGAAAGGAACAACAGCTGCAAAAAGGAGAAGCACAGGAAAAGGGAGAAGCCGAAGCAGAAGAGGCAACGTGATCAGGAGGGACCGAACAAGGGGGAAGCTGAGCTGGGGACAGAACAGAATGTGTAAAAGGAGCAACAGCTGTACAAAGGAAAAGCACAAGAAAAGGGAGAAGCTGAGGCAGAAGAGGCAGCAAAATGAGCAGGCACTGAACAAAGGGGAAGCTGAGGTGGGCTGAATGAGCAAAAGGACAAACAATGCAGAAAGGAGAAGCACAGGAGAAGCAGCAGCAGACACTGAAAAGCCAGCAGAATCAACAGACCCTGAAAAGAGGGGAAGCAGAAGTTGGGGCAAAGTCTGCAAAAGGATAAATGGCTGAAGAAAGGGAAACATAGGGAAAGAAGAGAAGCAGAAGTTAAATCAGCAAAAGAGTAGCAGAATCAGCAGATGCTGCGAATGGGGAAGGAGAAGCAGGAGTCGAGTTTTTCTAGAGATGATACACAAAAGACCAATATAATTTGAAAAGATGGTCAACATCACTAATCAGCGGAGAAATGCAAATCAAACCACAATGAGGAAATATCTCACATCCATTAGGACAGCTACTATTTTTTTTTAAAAAGGAAAGAAAAAGAAACTAAATAACATGTTGGTAAAGATGCGAAGAAACTGGAACCCCTGTGTGCTGGTGGTGGGATTATAAAATGGTAGATAGAACTCCTATGGAAAACGGTATGATGGCTCCTCAAAAAACTAAAAAGAGAACTGCCATATGATCCCGAAATCCCATTTCTGAGCATATATTCAAAAGAATTTCAAGCAGAATTTTGAGGAGATGTTTGTACCCCAGGGCTCACAGCAGTACTACTCACAATGGCCAAGAAGTAGAAGCAACCCAAACAACCGTCAGTGGATAAATGGAGAAACAAAATGTGATTGACACACGTATGAAATAGTAGTCAGCATTAAAAAGAAAGCAGATCCTGCCATATGCTACGGCGTAAATGAATCCCGAAGACACTACGCTGAGTGAAATAACACAGTCACAACTGCTGTACGATTCTCTTTATATCAGGTATTTAAGTGGTCAAATTAATAGAAACAGAAAACAGAATGATGGCTGCCGGGGGTAATGAATGAGGCAAGAGAAGGGGGAGGCACTATTTAATGGGGACAGAGTTTCAGTTTTGCATGATGAAAAACATCTGGAGATTGGTTTTACAACAACGTGAATATATGTTACACTACTGAACCATATACTTAAAAATGGTTAAGATGGTAAATTTCATATTGTGGTTTTTTTTTTTACAATTAAAAAAAGTTAAAAAAAAAGAAAAAAAGGAATGAGTTCCAGCTTCCAGTTCTGCATGTAAGCAGCTTGAAAGTCCCCCCTCTGTCCTGATAACAAGTAAAAAGCTGAACAGACCTAAAAAAAAAAATCAACAATTCTTGGTTCTGCAACAGAGGGAGGAACACATGGCAAGTTGGGGACCGGGTGACTGGAGAAACAGCCAGACGGCCAGAGGGTGTAATGAATGGTTTATCAGAGCAGAGACTCGTGAGCGAAAAACACCACAGGAATCAGCGTTGAGATAGGAAAACCTAAACTGCACAGAGGCTCCGTGTAACCAACTTCTAGGCCCACAAATCCGACAACATAAATGAAATGGGCTAATTTTTTGAAAGACACAATCTGCCAAAACTCAAGAAGAAAAAGACAATCTGTAGAGGAGAGTACATCTACTTAAAAACTGAATTAATGGGGCACCTGGGTAGCTCGGTCAGTTAGGTGTCTGACTTGATTTTGGAGCATGCCAGTATCTCACGGTCATGAGATCGAGCCCCCTGTCAGGCTCCATGCTGAGTGTGGAGCATGAGCATGCTTAAATCCTCTTTCTCCCCTTCTCTTGGCCCCTCTCCCCCCGATCATGCTCTCTCTCTCTCTCAAAAAAAAAGTCCTACGCAATAGGACTTACTGCTTAAGCAAAAAGATAAGAAAAGGAAATAAAAGTCATAGTGATTGGGAAGAAAGATGGAAATAACTAAAATCAGAAATAAAAGTGACGATGTTGCTACCAACCTTACAGATATGAAAAGGATTCTAACAGAAAACTATGAGAAACCGTGTACCAAAAAATTAGATAATCTAGATGAGATGAACAGAATCTCAGAAACACACAAGTTACTAAAACTGACTCAAGAATAAACAGAAAATACACAGTCCTATGACAAGGAAAGAGATTGAAACAAAAACCTCCCAACAAAGAAAAGTCCAGGACCAGATGAATTCACTGGTGAATTCTATCAAAAGGTTAAAGAAGAATTAACATCAATCCTCAATTTCTTCCCAAAAAAAACAGAAGAGAAGGGAATATAGTTAATTCTTGAAAACAGGGTTAGAGATGCTGACCCACTTTGCAGTAAAAACTGCACGTTACATTGGACACGCCCCCAAAATTTAACTACGAATAGCCAACTATGGACTGAAAGCCTTCCCAATAACACAAACAGCTGATTAATACATATTTTGTATGTTAAGCTGGAGAAAAGAAAACAATGGAAAAGAGGAAATACACTTACAGCACTGTACTGTAATTAATGAAAAACTTCGGCATTTAAGCGGACACGTGAACTTCAAACCCATGTTGTTCAAAGGTACAACTTAAATCAACCTATGAGACCAGCATTAACCTGATGCCAAAAGCAAAGACACCACAATTCAAAACAAAACAAAACAAAAATACTGTGTTTTCAAAATACTGTTGAATACTGTTCATTTCAAAAATATAGACCAATATTTGTTATGAATATAGATGTAAAAACTCTCAACAAAACACCAGTAAACTGAATCCAACATCATATTAAAAGGATTATTTATGATGACCACACAAGTTTTATCCTAGGAATCCAAGTGTCATTCAACATAAGAAATAAGTCAATGTAATTTACTACATTATTAAAACAAAGGGGGAAAAAACACAGGATTATTTCAATTGACACATAAGGCTTTTGATAAAATCCAACACCCTTTCATGATAAAAATACTCAGTAAATTAGGAATAGAATGGAATTAGCTTAACATGATAAAGGGCATTTGTAAAAAATCCACAGTGAACACTATATTCTATGGTCAAAGACTAAAATCTTTTCCTTTACAATAAAAGCAAGACAAGAATGCCCACTTTCACCCTTTTGTATTGCACATTCTAGCCAGAGCCATTAGGCAAGAAAAAGAAATAAAAGAAATACTACCTCTATTTGCAGATGACATGATTCTAGCTATAGAAAAACAGTTCAGTAAAGTTGTAGGGTATAAGATGAACATAGAAAATTTAGATGTGTTTTTATATCCCAGCAATGCCTAATCTGAAAAGGAAATTAAGAAACAATTCCTGTGGTAGTCAAAAGAATAAAATACTTGGAAATAAATTTAACTCAGATGAAAGAGACATATATGGAAAAGGACAAACATTGCTGAAAGAAATTAAAGATCTAAGTAAATGGAAAGACATCTTATGTTTATGGATTGGAATA
The DNA here is from genome assembly GCA_028646535.1 of Procyon lotor. Lineage (NCBI taxonomy): Eukaryota > Metazoa > Chordata > Mammalia > Carnivora > Procyonidae > Procyon > Procyon lotor. The sequence goes on along the minus strand of CM053615.1, from coordinate 36,923,007 downwards.
CTTATGTAAAGATGACAACACTTTTCAAAGCTATAGATTCGGCATAATTCCTACCAAAATTTCAATGGCCATCCCCGCCCCCACTCTCCCCGCCACCAGAAATGGAAAAGCTGGTTCTCAAATTCATATGGAATTGTAAGGGGCTCCAAATAGCCACAACAATCTTAGAAAAGAAAAATCTGAAGAACTCGTCTATACCAATTTCAAAAATTACTACACAGCTACAGTAATCAAAACAGTATGGTATTGGTAAATTTAAGGATAGACGTATTAAACAAATGAAATAAAATTGAGAGGCCAAAAATAAACCCATACATTTATAGTCAATTGAGTTTTTTTTTCTTTAAGAGATGGAGAGAGAGAGAGAGTGCACACGGTGGGTGTTAGGTGGAGGACAGAGGGAGAGAGAGAATCTCAGGTAGACTCAGCCCTAAGCACAAAGCCCAATGTGGGGCTATACCTCATGACCACAAGATCATGACCCGAGTCCAAATCAAGAGTCGGATGCTCAACCAACTGAACCACCCAGGTGCCCCTGGTCACCTGATTTTTGACACGAGTACTAAGACCATTCAATGGAAAAAGAATATTCTCCTCAGCAAATGGTCCCAGGACAACTGGATATCCACATGTGAATAAGGAAGTAGGACCCCAAACTAATACCATATACAAAAATTAACTCAAAATAGACCTAGGACCTAACTATAAGAATTAAACCATAAAGCTCTTAGAAGAAAACATAGGGGTCAATCTTCATGACCTCTGATTTGGTAATGGATTCTTAGATATGATGCCAAAAACACGAGCAACAAAAGAAAAAAACAGACATACTGGAGTTGTCGAAGTTAAAAACTTCTGTGCATCAAAGGTATTATTGACAAAGTGAAAAGACAGACTAAGAATATAAAAAAATACTTCCAAATTGTGTCTCTAATAATGGTCTGCTTATCCAGAATACACAAAGAACTCTTATGACTCAAAACAAAAAGACAATCTAATTTTTGAAATGGTCCAAGAACTTGAACAGATAATTTTCCCAAGAAGAGATACTACAAATGGCCAACAAGTACTTGAAAAGATGCTCAACACCGTTATTAGGGAAAGTCAAATCAAAACCAAATTATAGCGCTTCACACTCAGTAGGATTAAACAACAGTAATAAATTAATACCAACAGTAATAATAATGGGGGGAAAAAACGAGTGTTAGAAAAGATGTAGAGAAACTGGAACCCTCATATATTGCTGGTAGGAATATAAAATGGTATGGCCACTATGGAAAAAGTTTGGCAGTTTCTTGAAAAATTACACAGGATTACTATATGACCCAGCAATCCACTCATACATGTCCAAAATAATTGAAAATAGATGTTTAAACAAAGACCTGTACACAAAGCTTCACAGCAGCACCACTCATAATAACCAAAAGGCAGAAACAACCCAAATGTCCATCAACTGATGAATAAATAAGTAAAGTGTATATTCACCCAATGGAATATTACTCAGCTATAAAGAGGAACGCAATTCTGATGCTCACTAGAACATGGGTGAACCTGTGACCCAAAGAAGCAGTCACAAAATGCCATACAGCGTATAATTTCGCTTAAATAAAGCATAGAGAACAGGCATATCCACAGAGACAGAAGGCAGACTAGTGGTTTCTAGGGGCTGGGGAAATGGGTAGCCAGCTGCTCAACGGGCATAAGGTTTCCTTTTGGGATGCTGAAGATATTCAGAAACTACATAGTGGTGAGGGTTGCACAACCCTGAATCCACTAAATGCCACTGAATTGAACACTTGAAAATGGTTAAAACGAGGGGCAGACATACGGACAAGGAAAAATCAGGTGTGATAAAAATTAAGATACTGTGCTAGGAATTAACAGGTTGGCTATTCACAGATGTCCACCCTGATTACACACATGCGGCGACTGTACCTATACCACGTGGGCAGCAAAGTAGAGTCTCCGATTTCACACACAGAAAATTAAGCTGCATTTTGGGCCTCATTTTCGCGTGTGATTCTCAGAAATGGCCTGATGAACTGGCAGACAGTATACGAAAATCTGTGCATAGAACTGCTTTTCTCTCCTATTAAGGGCACGAGTCCAGTTTTATATTGGAAATCATTAATTCATAATCAGATGCCTTTAAACTTTTTTTCTCAGATCAAGTGTTTTCAAAATTAATTTACATTTTATTAACAAAATTACATTTTACTTACAAAATCTGTTAATTTTATTAACAAAATTACGTTTTATTTATAAAATTACAACATTTTATTCCAGGTCCTTCTGTAGAATTTACTACAGAAATTTTGCAGTTTCCAGAGGATCTAGGGAATCATGAAGGACAGTCACTCTGTCCTCTAACACCGGGACCCAGTGTAAAATATGACTGTTTCACACACATGCCCACAAAACCGCACACTTTTTTACTGCTTACACAACAAGCTCTTGCGCCAATAACTCGCACTATTCGTAACTATACATAACCGCACTTTACTATATACTTTGCACCTTGCTTCTCAACTCTTTAGAACTGACCTGCTATACAAGCCAGGGTCAGAAACAAGACCTTGCAACCAGGGAACAGAGGACTGAAAATCAACTAAGTGCTATGACACGATAAATCTTCTCCTTTTAAAAAAAAGGGGGGGGGCAGAACTTTGGTACTGAGAGGCGTAACTAGAATTACACAAAATTTTCCGCTGTATTTGTGGGGAACTAATTCTGACACGAACTGGAATGAAAGGAATTATAGTAACTGTTAGGAACGGAGAAAATACTTGGCAGTTCCACGCACGTGGTGGTTGGGTGGGGGAGTGCGGGGGGAGCATGGAAAGAGAGGGAGTCCCCAAACAGGAGAATGGAGTCACGTGGTTTGCTCCCCAGAGATCTTCGGGGCTGGACACCGGAATCCAAGTCTATGCAATTGGGAATGATTAGCTCCCTCCTTAGCCGTGCTTTGTCTTTCAAGCGAGCGCCTTGGATAAAAAGAAATACTGGAATGCTTTAGAGACAATGGCTTTGGAACTGAGAATGCCTAACAGTCCTTGTTAACAGGATCCAGATGTTTTAAAATCCAGATACAAAGTTGCTTTAAATCTCTCATCCAGTTGACAGCCTCAAAGAACCTTGATATAAATGGCATATCCGAACATAATGCATTACAACAGGACCCATTATCACACATACTTTAGCTACACAGAGGATCACATCTCAATGCCACAACGCACATGTGTAACCCCTCCAGTAAAAGCCTGGTAACAAGCAGCTGGCTGACAGCCGGTGGCCGGTCTATTCCCCGTCACAGCGTGTTGGTGTGGACATGTCTTTATTTTCTCCATCTTCGGCGTTGTTTAGAAGCAACTTAGCTTAGAATTATCTAATATGATAATTTGATAATTATCTAATATGATAAACACACACACACACACATGCAGGCACACACACGGAGGTGTCGATCAACCAATATTTGAAAACTATTAAATGCCAAGTACTCTGTTCTCAAAGCAATGAGGATGAAACACCCATGTTCTTCCTGCCCTAACAGTCTAATGGGAAAGACAGACTTTAAACGAAGAGCCAGAAATAATTAAGAAAATAACCACTCCTGTGTCAGGTACTATGAAAAAAATATCGGAAAATGTAACATAAGAAATCCGAACTAGTTTGGAAACACTGAATGAGGAAAGGATGTTCAAACCAAGATGGAAAGGGTCCCTGGGAATTTTCTAGACCAAGTCCTTAAAACACACCGGTAGAGACAATGACACCATGGCTTTGTTGTGGAGATGAGGAGATGCTTCGCCCCCTGCCAGAAACTTCTAATCCAGACAGATGGTAGTTAGAAACAGCTGAAGATCCTGAGGGGTCAGATCCTAAGACCTGGTAGGATGTTCTGTAGAAGTACTTCAACAACATTCAGAATTATCGGAACGACATCCCCGGGCCCCTTCGCACCAGGAAGGCTGCCGAGCTGGGTGGCTGCCCCTCGGGGATCAGGACCCGAGAGGGGAAGGCAGCTTCCGCGGGGCTGTGGCCAGTGGGGACAGCAGAATGTTCGCACACAAGGCGACTCCACAAATGAGCAGATATATGGAGAAAAATGGAGCCGGGTTTCTCCCTCTCGGGGAAGAAAGTTACAAATATGAAAAGAGGGGAAAACTACAACGAACCCTGTGGTGTTGGAGTGGAATTGGAGATATTGGTATAAACTTGTGGCTTTCAATATATATAGCGAGATATAGAAATGAATATAGGTATGAGAGCGAGGGAGAGAGAGGGGATGTGTGTGTCTACTTCCTAACAACTGTTCACTGAGAGTGCCTCGGAGCAGTGGTCACCTCAGGAACAAGGAGAATTTGTACCCAGATTTTTGCTTCTGAGTGTCATTCTCGAATGAAAGGAAGCTGAGCCGCCTGGCTGTTAGAGCTGAGGAAAATACGAGACGAGCCTAGACCATCTTCTTGGGCCACAACCAAACGGCGTACTCACGGAATGACGGGGTCATGTCAAAAGGACACAAAGCCAATTTAAAGAGGAAAGAGGTTCTCGCTGATCAAATATGGAACAATATGAAGGCTGAAATAATGAATAACTGAATAACAAATAATGACACGAAATACAATTTTTGTGTGAGATCAAGACCTATGTCCGGCCATAGGTCAGCCATAGGTCCATAGGGAGACCAGACTCCCTAAGTAGGGAGTCTGCTTGAGGATTCTCTCTAAAATAAAAAATAAATCTTAAAAACAAAACAAAACACAACAACCAAAAAATCCAAAAACACACAAGAAAGCATGTTCAAGTCTCACAAGGTCAAGAATGACTGAGGAACTGTTCCAGATTGAAGGAGACTGAAGAGATAGGACAGGTAAGTGCAGCGAGACATTCTAGATTAAATTTGTTCTTTGCTAAAGACAGCACTTGGACAGTCAGTGCAGCTTGAACAGGGCTCTCTGGCTGTTTTCACTTTTTCATACATTTGGGATTATTTCAAAACAAAAAGTAAGAGAAAAAAGGTACAAGTTTTGGAGGTGACGGGCTGGCTCAGTCCGTAGAGCGTGCGACTCTCGATCTCAAGGCTGTGAGTTCAAGCCCCACAGCCCCACTTTGGGTGCAGAGCTTACTTCAAAACAAAGGGGGAGGGGATTGTATTAAAAAAAAAAAGTGGTCTAAAATTTAATTTAAGAATAGACTTCTCCCCTGGGGCAAATAATACATTATATGTTAATAAAAATTAAAAAAAAAAAAAAAAGAATAAACTTCTCGAACAGTAAATACATGCAAAAGTCTTCATTCCTTCTGGCAATGAAATGTAAATTAAAGTGGTGTTAAGGTATCATTTTATACCTGACGGATTTTTATTGTAATCATCTGTTTATCTATATGTTGGTTTGCTCTGTAATATGATAGCTAGAAAGGGTTTCTGACTTGGTTATCTAAGCGCTGTGACATAAAGTGACTCATAATCTTTACAAAAACTCTGTAAAGAAGATTCAATTATTTTCTCCACTTTACAGAAGCACTTGGGGCGTCGGGACTTAAGCAGCTAGTCTGAAATTATATCCCCCTGCCTGTGGTGGGAGTGGAGCTCGAACCCTAGCTGCCTGACTCCCACGCCCTTTACCTCAATGACATACTGCTTTGTATATACGTCCAGGGTTGAGGTACCCAAAGCTGTACAATCCTTTCAAAGAACAATAAGGCCAAGCCATCCCCAGAGTCATCAAATCCTCTTGCCCACTAATAAGTTGCTGAAAATGTACCTTAAGGAAACCTATGTGCAAAAAAGCAAAAGCTACGTGCATAGAGATGTTCCCCATAATGGAAACTTTTTAAATGACCAATAGAAAAATGGCTAAATTATGATCCATCAACTTGATGGAATACTCTACAGTCATTAAAAAATGGTAACTATGGAGATATAGTGAAAGGTAGGGAAATGTTAATAAGTTCAAAGATTCAAAGTATATGTATATTTGGAACTATGTAAGAACAGCATGTGCATAAAAGCAACTAATTAAAAAGAAAACTTTAAAAAATGACGATAGCAGTTAGAAAGCCATGGGATAATTGGTGACCTTTTCTTTTCAAATATTTTTCATGGCATTTACAACTAAAAATAGCCATCAAACACACCCAAAACGTATCCCATTAACAAATATCTAGGAGGCGATGCAAGGATTGTTTGTACTTTCCCCAAACCTCCTTTGGGAGAAGATAAGTGGTGACTATGTCCATTTACGTGAAAAGTTGTTAAATTTTTAAAAACCAGGCCACAAAATAAAATAAATTTTACGATTCAATATCTTCTAACACCCATACATCTATGTTGGAATGTCTATGTGGCTATCTCTGGGTGGTGAAATTATAGGAGACTGATGAAGCCATTTTTGAACTTATTACACAAGTGTTATACACAAGTGTTCCTTTCCAGGAATACCTGTCAAAAGCTTTGTATAGATAAACTATTACTAAAATACTTTAACACAATCTCGGCAACCGACTCCATAATTTCATCAGAAAAACAGGACAGCTTTCCCGTATCATTTATTCGACACTCAGACTTTACTAATCCTGCTCCTTTGACCAGACTCACCAATAAATACATCTCATGCTAATAGTCCAAAACGACCAATGAAGAATACAGCTGCCTATAGTTAATACAAGAGTCTGGCACTTACACACACATATCAATGACCAATGAATTCAGATCAAGAAGGAAATGCTATTCATAAAGATTTTATTACAAGGATTTAAATATGCTTTCCTCAAATAATACTTCTTACTGTGAACTTTAAAGCTTAACAGAAAAACATGAGCTTAGAAAGCTAGTCACATTCCCCAGCAATAGACTGATAAGAAAAAATAATCCTCAGTCATTAGGTAGAAACACCTGGGGTTAGCACCAAAAATGAACCATTGCTTTTACTAAGTGCTTCTGATCCACTTTAAATGTTTTATGAAAGAAACAGATATAATCTTTTTTTTTTTTTTTTAAGATTTTATGTATTTATTTGACAGACAGAAAGAGATCACAAGTAGGCAGAGAGGCAGGCAGAGAGAGAGGGGGAAACAGGCTCCCCGCTGAGCAGAGAGCCTGATGCGGGGCTCGATCCCAGGATCCCACGATCTCGACCCTGAGATCATGACCTAAGCTGAAGGCAGAGGCTTAATCTACTGAGCCACCCAGGTGCCCCTGAAATAGACATAATCTTGATGAAATATGAGTATGGCTATGAGTATGAAGAAAAACAAAGATCAGAAAAAAGAATAAATGAATAGAAAAGAAGCAAAAATAAGGGTCAAAATTGAGAGTCCCTTAAGGGGAAAAAAAAAATAATTCCATGCTAGGAAGAAATGGATTTAGAGCATATTTTAAACCTAGCATCGAGAAAAAATGTCCACAAGAGTAAATGATTATGATGATGACATCTGCTATTAGAGATCACGGTTATCAGGAAAGAAAGGAGAATATCAGGGGCAGAACAAAAAACCAGTTATATTCAAAAGTATTAACCGAAGTCTTTAGAAACAAGAAAGATTTTTCAACTGCCGGGTTTTCAGACATAGGCCTGTGTGAAGGAATGGATGTCGTGAACGACTTGTGTGTTCTATCATCCGAATATTAAAATGAGGATCCAAGAGGGAGAAAAGCCCTATAAGCCCTAGACACCAGAGCCGTGTACCCGCTATCTCAAACCTGATTGGCTAACCGTGACGATGCCCTAGCTCGTCCCAGCGTTAAGTGTGCATCCGGGATAACTCATCACATTTTTCTTCCTCTCATGAGTTAGGAAACAGCACACAGAGGCAGGGAAGCCACACCACGCCTAGAGTCTCTCTCCTGCCTGGGCCACGCATGATCCTTATTCTCTAAAGCCATTTCTTCCTCAAAAGAGCTCACCAACGTCGTCATCCTTCCTATCGGCAGCCCCACTGGGCTCTAGTGAGTGACATCCAGACATTTAAACTCAAAAGCTGCTTCAGAAGGGAGTTATTAAAATTCAAATGAGCTGGGCATATTGAAGAAGAAAACACTCGTTTGCATGCACACCTCCGCGTTAGGCCATCCCATTTAGACCCACAGAGCCGGGTCTGGTTTTGTTTTTGTAAATGGGCTTGGGAGGCGGAGGTCAGCCTCCCACGGCCCCCACTCCTCTGGGGTCATCATTAGTAATGTGTAAGGCTGAATAGATTTTCCTCTGAATCTAGTCAGCAAACCTGACAAGAAGGCAGCCCTCTCCCACAACCTGAAAATGCCAAAAATCTGATTGGTAATATGGCATTTTTAATACTTCATTTATCTGTCTTAAAATAGCTTTCAGGAAGATTGCAAGTAATGTCACTGAGGCCAGTTCCACCTGATTTTTCAATTTTAGAGCAGAACATTTCCTGTTGTGCCATGACTATGTAATCATAAAAATGTGATGTTTAACCAAGAATTTCCCACAGGATTCAGAGAAAATTCATGTCTGCCAAGACATAGAGATCTGGGGAGTCCACATTACATTTTATTCACTGGAAAAGAAAAAATATCTTTCATTTTGTCTGAAGAATTTTTATTTTATTTCTCATGGAAATAGTTCACGTTATCATCATTTAAAATTTTGTAAGGTATCAATGAGCAAACTAAAAAAAAAAAGGGAGCAAAACATATATTCCTAAAATTATCCTAGCTATGGAAATTTTAGATGCTCCTTTGGCAAAAATTCAATTTCTTATTAATGAGGACATCTCTACTATGATACTACTATAAACAGACTTAATTTATGACAATATAAACAATTAACTCTATATTACATGTAATATGTTACATGTTTATATATATATTATGCACAACAATGACAGAACTATATGTCCATGTAAAAGCAGTCACGTTATGACCCTAAAATAATACTACAGTTTTGAGAACTCTAGGAACTAAAGGAATTCATCTCCAAATTCTGAAACTAGTTTATAACCTGGAAGCTGCAGGGATTACTGTATCCAATGGGAAATCAGATGACATGACCTTTAACATCCAAGATTAAGACCTTACTCTTTCATGACCTTTATTAATTAAACTGAGTTCTCCAGATTTCTTCAGTTTAATTTGTTTAAAAACTCCCCCCACCCCAAAACTGGGATGGTCTTATAATACAGGCACTGGATTTGCCCAGACTGACCTAACCAGGCCAGGCAAGAAAGAAACTAGCAAATATCAACGAAAGAATATTGTATGAATGAAACTATTTGCTGAGCTATGAAATTCTCAAGGGGGATACATTCTGCCCTCCCATCGCCGAACTGTCAGTGTGTATCAGTAGAGAGCATTTATTTAAAAACTTCTATGGCATTATTCGGACTCCAGTTAAAAACAAAAGGTGAATCAATCTGTCTTCAGGTCGCTTGTGCTCTAATGTGGGTGGCAGCAACAAAGAATCCCACAGGGATAAACGTTTGCCGAGAAAAAGAACACAAGCTAAAATTAAGAACTAGAGCCAGTGATTCCAACAACAGAGAGCGATCATTTGAGGTTCCGGGAGGAGACTTACTTCCAAGTCAGGTCTGAGCCATGTTGCCTCTTTCATGGTCAATACCCACTCAACATTAATAAGAAAAGATCCCCCTGATCTCCCGCCCCGCCCCACGCCCCCGCCCCTCCCAAGGTCAGATACAATGATTCCAGGACACGACGTAGTGTGTTGCCTCGTGGTCATTTCTACCGCAAAGATGGTCTAGCAGATGGAAATATTCACTCCTTCGGGTTGATTATGGTTTAATCCTACAGAAGAAAGCTTGGGGCACCCAAACCTAATGCGTAGGAAGAATAACATTCAAGAAATGCGCTCACTTGCCTTTTTTTCCTCCTGTGACGAAGAAGCCAATGGCCACTCTAATAAAACTGCTCTCAGGCAAATAGCTATAGTCAGTAGGAACTGTGGAGACAGAAAATGATCAAATTAACCAGTGAACTTGGCGGGACTAATGAAGGAAAGATAATGATCTCCTGCTGCCATATCAACCGAGAGACAAAGCGGGGATGTTTATGCGATTAATCTAGCACAATACTCTATGGCGGCCACTAATTCTATTAGATTAAGTGACTGGTCTTGAAGGAATCCCTTAAGCTATGCTAGCAAAGCTAAAATGGTGGTAAACCTAGCAGATTCTGCAACATCACAGGGGATGGAAACTTTACTGAAGTGGTTAAAAACAAAAAAACAAAAAAACAAAAAAACAAACAAACAAAAAAAAACAGCAACAAGTCCCTTCCGCACTGTCACATCAATACGCCCCAGTCCAGTGACCTTCAGTGTCTGTAAGGAGTCCGCTGGCCTCTAGGCTGAGACCACCATTCTAGGGGCGACTTGAGGACATCACGAGCCAGATCCGTGAAACAGGGAAATGCAACAACCATCAGTAATAACAGCAGCCGGCCTGTTACTTCAGAAGGCGGGGACCTCTCAGTGACCAGCATGTCCAAATCACCAGGACTGGCTGCTGACCTGGAACACTGAGGCAGCGACATGGAGGTGAGGTGAGGCGAGGCAAGGCGAGGCGAGTCTGGGGAGTTTCCTAGATTCTTTTCCTACCCAGGCCCCCAGAGTTGCTTCATGAGATGCTTTTTGCCACAACAAATGGCTCAACTGGAAAATTCCAATAGAAACGAGGAGCTGTACTTTTCCAGACATAACAAGCATTATGTTCCAACCAACTTGGGTGTGAGACGGTTCATGATCATCTGACTTGAATGCACGTGGGCCTGACCGTGTAACTCAGAGCATAATGATCAAAAATCTATGTAAAAAAGCAAAAGCCTGACATCGACTTGCAATTTTACCAGGACCTTACACTCAAGCCCACGGCCCTTTCAAACTAGCATTACTTAAATTTTCCTCTGGGACTAAGTTTGGTGGGTTTTTTGTGTTTTTTTTTTCTTTTTTCTTTTTTCCCATTTTAACATGACAGCTTCCAGCTGTCTCAAGTTCATTATGTTGGGAATGCTGTGGAACAATGTCCTATTTCTCTAGCTACAGAGTGATTGAAAGTGAAGGGAACAGTAATTACGTTGCTACGTGTTCACGGTGATGCTGTCTGTGGACTACCAGTCGGGGGATATGTGAAACTAGGTTTTAATGAGAAAGCTTTGGTACCTAAACCTCTCTGGCCTGGGTCCACCAGAGCCAGTGGGTCAAAATTCTATAAAGAGCAAGGAGCAGACTCGGGTCTCCGTGTATTACAGGGATGCCTTCTGCAGAAAATCTCCAAGTACAAACTTAAATTAAGCATGTGGGAATTGCAAATATTTTTTTTATTGCTTTTTACCAAAAATGTGGAAATGGAAAAGGCCTTGTGATGGTAAGACCTAGGATTTTAATTTCAACACCAAGTATGTGCATATCTTTAAACGTACGTATCCCATTCTTTTCTTAAAAGCAGGGGCCCGAAGAAATTCAGTCATATAGGAAGAGACTTTTAGTGAAATATGAGTATTATACAAACTATAACGTCATCTAGGAAAACAAAAAGAACTCTCTTCCAAGCATCAAGCACCGGTTCCTACTTTTGGGATTTGTCACTAAACTAACTGCACATGTAAGTCATGTCATCTTTCTAAGCCTCAATGTCTTCATTTATGAAATGTGGGGTTAGAACGCCTAATCTGTCCTCTGAGGGAGGCAGGGAGGAAGAATGAAAAGAGCATGGGCTTTGGGGGCTGACAGAGGTGTTTTCACTCTGTGTCCACCACCTCCTGCCATGTGACCTTGGGCAAGTCAGAAAGCTCTCCGCAGCCACTCCTTCTTTTGACGTAAAAGAGGGACTGTAACACCCACCACCTAAAGTGCTTGCAAAGATAAATGCTCTTCACCAAATACATGGCCCAAGTAGCAATCCCTTCTTCCAGTCCCAGTGTTCTGAGTTTCTGATCTTACCAGAGGTTCTGCTCTGACTTGAGGACAGAGTAGACAGATGAAGATGTCCTAGAAGCCAGAGAGCATTTGATTGAAGACCAATCACCCCAGACACACTGATGACCTATGGATGAAAGCGTTAACAGTTCAATGATTGGGCAGAATCCAAATTCCATTTAATATAAGGTCACTCAGGGGAAATCATTTATCTTTTATGAGGTGGTGGCTTGTCTGGTAATGACAAGGTCTCTGACAAGACATAATATCGCGTATCTAGTAGAGTAAACCCTGGACACACAGGTGATCAACGATTGTCGCTGAAGAAATCAATGGATGACTTGATTAATCAATCAGGGGAGAAGGTAGTACTCATTGTCTCAGGTTTCAATGAGTCCCACTGGTCTCAAAGGAATTAAAAAAAAAAAAAGCGTAAAAAAAAAAGGGTATTAATTATTTAAGAATAAAATACCTCTAAAAATGCAAGGAGATATTATTTTGTTCTCTTCTTTAAGTAATTTTCTATTATTGCTTTATCACTCATAATGTGGATTTTCTCAAATAAGTTTTCATTTACTGATTTTTCTCCTAAGTTATAGCCACTTAAGTTTTAGTATTCCTTTTTCTGAGAATCACATTCCTACATGCAAAAGAGACTTTCTTCTGTTCAGAGATTTACGTTTGCTTTTCTAAGCATGAATTACTAAAACTTGTTTATGTGGTAGGTATAATAATCAGCTGTATTTACATGAAGAAAAAAGTATGCTAGATGAAAAGACTAAGTGAAAAGACTATCTACAAAGTTTTAGATATAGTAAGAACACCAATGGTGCAAAGAAAATAAGAATTATTTGAAAAGAAATAGGACCAGTTATTACGAACACTTGCTTCAAGTTGCGAGGACCATCAATGGTATTTTTTTCAACTTCCTTCATTCTGTGCTTTCGTGTTTGATGCAATAAAACTAGTAAATTTTTAAAAATAAAAATCTTAAAACATAAAATCATTTCTCAGCAGATGAACATACTTATTCTCTAGCCAAGAATGCTGGTAATAATTTACCCTAGTATCACTGATGTCTGAAATAGTGTTTCTCAACTGTTCTTAGATATCTATCCTGCCCTCTGATCACCTTCCATTTTCCTTTGTCCCGAGGGCCTACCATCCCTTCCAGGATCAGATTTTCATTTTTAAAGGAAACCGAGCCAACTTCAATTAACTCAAAAATGCCAGCTTTTTTCCCAGAGGCAGTGCGTTTTTATAGGTGAACGTGAGGCCATAAGCCACTCTCAAGTGCTGCTTGGACTGAACATGAGTAACCAGAGGTCTCCTCATTTTCCAAGTAAAACAGTTTGAACCATGAAAGAGAAAGGCAGTAAAAGGAAGTAGCTGAGGGGTGCCCAGGTGGCTCAGTCAGTTAAGTGTCCAACTCTTGGTTTCAGCCCCGGTCATGATCAAGATCATGAGATTGAGCCCTACATCAGGCTCCGCACTGGGCGTGGAGCCTGCCTAAGATTTTCTCTCTTCCTCTCCCACTGCCCCTCTACCTGCTCTCACACACACACACACACACACACACACACACACACACACGCTCTCTCTCTCAAAAAAAAAGAGAGGGGGAGGAATTATCTGTTTTCCCATCCAAGGATTTTAAATTCCTTTTCTCACCTGAGTTACGGTCTTAATGACTTCATTGAGTCTGGCTTGAAAATGAGAGGACTGGATGGCTTCTGACTTTAGCTGAAAGAAAAAAGAAGAAATATCTACCCCAACATCCCCAAAAAGTAAATAATGATATTCCCAGTGGATGAGCTATCATCTTCTAAGATATGGTATCATTTACCGTTCTATCCTTACATTTCAGAAACAAAAGCTGTGGGCTCCTTGAGGGCAGGGCCTGTGCCGTATTTATCACTGATTTCCTAACATGGGTTCAGTGCAGCGAGCAGCGCTTACTGAAGACACCTTCACTGTGTGAACATAGGCGCTCCTTAGCATTACTTGTTAACTGGAACATACATATGTCCACCATGGGAAACATTTAAAAGTGAAAGAACTCGGGGCGCCTGGGTGGCTCAGTGGGTGAAGCCTCTGCCTTCAACTTAGGTCATGATCTCAGGGTCCTGGGATCAAGCCCCGCATCGGGCTCTCTGCTCAGCGGAGACCCTGCTTCTCCCTCACCCTCTGCCTGCCTCTCTGCCTACTTGTGATCTCTCTCTCTCTCTGTCAAATAAATAAATAAAATCTTGAAAAAAAAATAATAAAAAAAAGTGAAAGAACTACCCAGATATAAACTCATATGTGACTGATACAAAATGGAGGTTCTCACAGATAACTTTTGAAATTTCTTACGATTCAGTCACTTTTCTCGGGCAGGGAACTTTGTGGAAAGTACATTGACCGACTAGGTCTAATCCTTCCAAACTAAATAAAAGAAGGAACAAATCTCTAAAAATGAATGCTCCACCAAGAGCAATTTTCTATATATCAAGGCACAGAAAAGCCCAGTATAACCATTACTCCGAGCATGTACTCTGTCTTTAGCATACTGAGATACCGGTGTTCTCCTCTTGCTGTGGCTATGCACACATACAGACTTCTCTATCGGTGCTTTGTTTGTCTTTGTTTTTTTTTTTTTTACCTGCATTACATCCCCTTCAGAGCCCACCAAGGCCACCATGCCGTGAAGCGCCGCCAAACAAAGCATTGTGGGAGTGCCCTGAAAACAAAGCACCCGGTATGTCAAGAGGCAAACAGTCCTGGGGTTTGAATCCTATAAAACTTATTATATCCTAGAGAAACAATGGTCAAAATGGAACTACATTTGTAGGGTCAACGTAACCTGCATCACTGAACCAAAAATGGCTGCCAACTTGAATACAGTAATAGGTCGAAGTCATTTGATCAGAGGTGGCTTCTTGTTCTGTATTTTTCAAAACCACAATGCTGTCTCAAAATTAAAACACTGAGAAAGTAGCCTGCTTAAAAAAAAACCAAAAAGCTATCATGGTTGACAGGATGCATCATTTATAAGGGATTTAAAGTTCCTGCATCTCTTTCGTTTGAAATAGCCTGTTCTTTTATTGTTAGGCTGTATATCTTAGCAGCACCTATAAATGGTCCAAGAAAGTTGCTCTTTTTTCCTTGATAAAAATATAAGATCACATGCTAGGACGTGACCTCCTACCTGTGCTAGAACAATTCTGATCCAGGCAGGGAGCAGTCTGTGGCCCAAGTCCTCAGCTTTTCCATGTCCACACACAGACAAACCATGAACTAGGTTTCCCAACGCCAGGGCAAAACCTGAAGTCTGTTATAAACAAATAAAAACAAAGAGTAAAGAGAAAGAAGAAGAGTGCAGGTGGCAGGGAATTTTATAGGGAGCCTCTAAGCACTTCGAGGGACTCCCTTTCCTACTAACAGGTTCTTCTGCCATCTGAAAATCAGTGATTTGCAGATTTTTTTTTTTTAAATCAAGACTTTGGGGATGCCTGGGTGGCTCAGTGGGTTAAAGCCTCTGCCTTCAGTTCAGGTCATGATCTCAGGGTCCTGGGATCGAGCCCCACATTAGGCTCTTTGCTCAGTGGGGAGCCTGCTTCCCCCTCTCTCTCTGCCTGCTTGTGATCTCTCTTTGTCAAATAAATAAATAAAATCTTTAAAAAAAAATCCAGATGGGGCAAATTTATAACATGTGTAATCAGAGCAAACATATTTTTCATATTTTTATGAAATATATTTTATTCATATTCATATATTTTACTAAAATATACATAACATATATATTTGCCATCTTCCCCAATTCTCAGCAGCATTAAATACATTCACACTCTTTTGTGCAACCATCACCCATCTCCAGAGCTCTTTCATCTTGCAAACGCAAACCTTATACCCCTTAAACAATAACTCCCCATCCTTCCTCTCCAAGCCCCTGGCAACCACCTTTCTACTTTGTCTCTAAGCTTTTGCCTACTCCAAGTACCCCCTATCAATAGAATCATGCGGTATTCATCTGTTCGTGATCGGTCTGTTTCACTTAGCATCATGTCCTCAAGATTCATCCATGTTGTAGCATGTGTTTGAATTTCCTTCCTTTTTAAGGCTGAATAATATTTCAGAGGGAACATTTTAAAGGTCTTTAAATTAATTTATAGGTATTTAAATTGTACCATGCATATTCAGTCATGAGCAGACATTCTCTGCTTTGAATTTGCTGAGGTTTTATCTCATCAGAGTCCATCAAGTATTCATATCTTTACAAATTGTTATCACTAGCCTTACGTTCCCTAGCCACATGTTTCAAGGTTTTATAAATATAGGTGGAGAGAGAGAAAAGCCTTTCGTGCTCCCTCTGGCAAAGAAAAAGAAGTACCTACAAAAGATAAAGTATAAGGAGAGAAAAAAAGACATCTGTGACCGTTAGGTACAGTAGTGAGAAAAGTTAGAAGTTCCCCAGTTCTGAGGGTACCTGAGTGGCTCAGTTGGTTAAGCGTCTGCCTTCAGATCAGGTCATGATCCCAGGCTCCTGGGATCAAGCCCCACATTAGGCTCCCTGTTCAGCAATGAGTCTGCTTTTCCCTCTCCTTCTGTCCCTTCCCCTGACTTGTGCTCTCTCTCTCAAGTAAAACTTTTTTTTTAAATCTTAAAGAAAAGGGGCGCCTACGTGGCTCAGTCATTAGGTGTCTGCCTTCGGCTCGGGTTGTGGTCCCAGGGTCCTGGGATTAAGGCCCGCACCGGGTTCCCTGCTTGGCAGGAAGCCTGCTTCTCCCTCTCCTACTCCCCCTGCCTGTGTTCCTTTATGTCTCTGTCAAATAAATAAATAAAATTATTAAAAAAAAAAAAATAGTAAATCTTAAAGAAAAAAAAAAGTTCCTCAGTTCTGTGCATGAAAACATTCTGAAAATAGTCTAATCTGAGTGAGTCAAGATTAGGACTCAGCAGCAAAGGTAAGAGTAATCAGGGCATGCATTCTAACCTGTTGGTTGTTTTCTACCAACATCCGAAGCTTGTTCATGATATCTTCAGCCTCAGCAGCCTCAACGATCCCAGTACTGAACGCGGAGGTACATACACAGCTGAGGGTATAGGCCAGGACCTAGAAGAAGAGATGGCAGGAGATGTTTCTTCGAGAAGGAAAACAAAAAAAACACGATTTAGTGGACACCAGCATTCTGTCCAACTTCTCCCGGGGATAAGGACTGGATCCCAGCATGCCTATCACAGACTGGGCACTGCTTCGTTACATTGACATGTCCTTGCGATGGTATGAGATGCAGGTCAGAATTCCCACTTTACAGATAGGGATGTTGAGGTTTAACTACATCCAGCTTGCCAGTGACAGAGGCAAGATTTAAGCCCACATCTTTAGATTCAAAATCAGAAAGTTCCCTCTCATATCAGAACACTGGATCCATTGACGGCAGAGACTAGATTTTCATCACCGGTGAATGCTACTAATAGCCATGTGTTCCAATCCAAGGCCAAGCCGGAGAGGAAATTCAAAGACGTGACCCACGGCTGCATTAAGATTCCCTCTTTGAAGGAGTGGGGCATAGCGGCCAGGCATATAGGTTTAGAATTACATAAATTGTATAAAATAGAGGTAATATTCCTTACCCTAGAGCACTGGTGTGCTAATAAATGAATAGATGAATAAATGAGTAAATTATAAATAAAAGAGAATGCTGGGAGTCAAGATGGCCCACGCAGGTGTATGTCCCACACTGACCACTGACGGGCTAAGAAACTTCGGGCAAGTCGCTCAATCTACTTGAGCCTCAATTTCTGCAAATCCTGGCTAGTCGTCCCCTCCCCACCACCCCACATTTTCCTCCTGAAGCCCTCCTTCACAAAGATACTGGTATGGCAAAGTGGAAATGTTCAACTCCCAACCCTGGTCGATGCAGCATGAAAAAAGGAAGCTGTTTCTAAGGTAGAGATTGAATAATAAAACATCAGAGGGGAGGAAAAAATCCAAACCGAGTGCTCGAGGCCTCGTAAATCAAAACATCAAGGCAGACCGAGGCATCAGGGCTAAAATTAACCCGACTCTCGTTTATTAATCGAACTGCCCCTCGGTGGCAAAATTTTCTCCCTTTGCCTAAAAAGATATGTGCTTTTCAACTGTGTTCTGCACAACTGCTTTAAAAATGGAAATGTGGTGTGCGTAATAGAACAAAACTTCAGCCCTCGGTGCCCCAGAGAAATTCCCCAATTCAACAAGTACTATTGCTGAAAGCAGAGGAGCCGAGCGCGTGAACACAGCGGCCATTATGTGCCCATCAATAGCTCGTGGGCAGGCGCGGAGAAAACAGAATCTTCTCTAATGAGACAGAGAATCTGGCCAGGCCGAAAGGTCATCCCCGGGTCCTCCCAAAGACAGAGCCCGGGCCCGTCCAGCTTCACCTGGGCAGGGACACACACCTCAGACGTTCACTCTGAACGCGGTCGACGCACGGGAGCTGTGTCCCACCAACCGCCATCCTGCGAATTTTTGCACCGTAACAGAAAAATCTTTTCATTAAGTGTGGTAAAGGGAATTTCCTCAATGATTTTTCATGCTAGCTGACATTAAGAAAACAGAGGGGGAAAAAAAAAATCAAATGCCTTTTTCGATCTGCAGTTTCTTAAGCTTATTCCTGGCCCTCTTTTAAAGTCACATTTGGCTTGAGCGTAATTCTAAAAAATCTCCAGTGAACCTTCCTCCAGAAATCGCAGCTCTTCTTAGAAAGTGCCTTCTAGCGCTGCTGACTTCGATTTTTGCATTCACTAAAGGCTCTTATCTTAAAGGCCACATTTAAGTCTGAGTTGATTTAAACAGCTGCACAGTTTGAAAACCCTAGGATCTAATAGAGGTTGTTTGCCACTCAGATTTTTCTCCTTATCCCAGTTGAAACTGAGGAAGAATGTAATTTCAGTGTTACCAAAATGTGAGAAGTAGAGAATCAGTGGCCACGGGAACACAAAAGGCAACAAAGGGAAGAAAACTGTAACTTCCCGCTCCTACCTCCTGAAATGTTCTGCTTTGGCTCCCACTGTCATCTAGGTACGTCGAGAGCTTCCGAAGCGATGCTGCCACGTGAACGCGGGACTCCGTCTGGCTGCTGTGGCTCATGAGAGACAGAACAAGTCCAACTCCCAATATACATCCCGTGCTTCAAGGCAAAAAAAAAAAAAAAAAAGACTGAGGATTCACAGATCTATACCTCTGAATAATACAGTATATGTTAATTAAAAAAAAAAAAAATCACCAGAAATCCACGTGACCGCTGTTCACTCGTCACGGGAGTTTATACTGCTCTTGGACCTGAGACGAGAAGGCTGGATTCTCAGTCCACACTGCCTGGTAGATAAGTGTGTCCCATGAACTACCACAAGCACATCCACTGCCCCACACCCCACCTTAAATGGAAAACTTTCTATCAGAACAGGTATCTCTGGCCCATGTTAGTGCTGTGGACCCACTGGGGGAGAACAGACGGAAATATGAAACAGATTTGACTTAAAACTTTACGGTGACGTAGGAGGATGAATAAAAAGGTCAAACCAGCTCAATCCCTGCACTGGGAGAAGCTCTGTGGTCCTCCAGCCCATGCCTGCAGGTGGGCGGCGCTATGATGAACTGCCCGAGAGAAAAGACTCCTTTTCAGAATATGAGATGAGCTGAGGACGTCTGACTAATGACAGGGGGAAGAGGGGACCACATGTCGCAAGCCATGATGATGAGGTACTGCTAAATGCTTCGTGTTTCCTAGTCAACTTCCTCAAGTGGAATTTCTTAAAGAAACTGTGTATTTGTCTGTGCACAATGACATTAATCCTCTTCTCCCCTCTGATCCCTCAGAGCACCACTGGGTCAGAAGAGAAAATGGACAAATGACAGGCTTGTCAAAAGTTACCCCATGTGACAATTCAATTGGAATCTCAGGCTTTGTGCCCCAGTTCTCGGGAAAGAATACATAGCCATTTAAGGCAAAAAAAAAGGGGGGGTCTCCCAGAAAACTTCTAGTTAGGACGATAAGATAATGTAGCTGTAGGGCGATTTTCTACTTTAAAAAAAAAGTTTTTGTCGTCGTTGTGTTTTGAATTGAGGAAACGCTGAGTTATTTTTCTGAAATCATGCCGACTGGTTTGGCTAGCCTGGCATGTTATCCGGCACTGAAGAGGCCGTTCCAGGGCATTTCTCCAATAACGTTATTTCAATGCCCGTGAGTTATGATGTTTTGTATATCTACAGTATCTCTCTCCACAGCTGGCGTCAAGAATCTTCACATCGTTTCCTGAATATGTTAGTTCCTTCCCTCAAACACCTCTTGCAAACGAAGCATCCACAACGGATAAGAGACACCCAAAAGGACAGAGAGGCTATAAGATTTGTTCAAGGTCATATGGAGCGTTTCCAGCCGAGCCCGGCCAGGAGACGGAGGCTGCTGATTCCCAGCCTTCTGCTCCATCTGCCCAGCCCCAGGCCCCTCTCAGGGACCTGTAGGGATGCCCCGATGAAATGCCTATGAGAAGGCACCATATCCCGAGCATGTTTTTCTAGGTTCTATTGCATAACCGTCTGGTATTAGGAAATCCTTTGTAAAGAAGCTACTGCAGTAATAATCCATCATTAGCCAGGCAGAACTGCTGTTCCAGCTTACAGGAACTTAACAACAAGCTCGACTAGCATAATGCATTTCCAACCAGTTAAATCAACATCTACCATCTGAACACGGCATGCTTTTGAGACCAATCATGTTTCTGAAAGAGGAAAGGCGCTCTTCATTACTATGAGATTTAAAGTCTTTGCTTCCATTTATAATTTACAGGGAAGGTTTTTTGGTTTTTTTTGCTCTTTCTATACTGGTGCATATAAAAATTTGACAAAATTAGAACCAAAGATGTAGTCAGACAAAATGTGATTAATACTTTGAAACATTTGACTTTTGCTCCCTCTTGACTATTTAACTGCTACTTTCGATTAAGATTTCAAATGTTACTTCCTCAGGGACACCTTCCCTGGCCCAGTAGGGAAACTCTCCAGGACTCTCCCATAACACTCGTACTAATTTAATCAGACAATTTTAATTATAAATTCCTTTTTAAAAAAAAAAAGATTTTATTTATCTATTTGAGAGAGAGAGAGAGAGAGTATGAGCGAGGTGGGGAGGAGCAGAGGGAGAAGGAGAAGTAGACTCCCCGCTGAGCAGGAAGTCAGACTGGGCTCCATCCCAGGGCCCTGAGACCATGACCTGAGCTGAAGGCAGATGCTTAACCAACTGAGCCACCCAGGTGTCCCTTAATTATAAATTCTGATGAGGATTATTTGTGGGGTTTTTGTTTGTTTGTTTGTTTGTTTGTTTGGGTTTTTGTTTTGTTTTGTTTTGTTTTTAAAGATTTTATTTATTTATTTGACTGGGAGAGAGATCACAAGTAAGCAGAGAGGCAGACAGAGAGAGGAAGAAGCAGGCTCCCGGCTGAGCAGAGAGCTGGGATGCGGGGCTCCATCCCAGGACCCTGAGATCATGACCTGAGCCGAAAGCAGAGGCTTTAACCTACTGAGCCACCCAGGCGCCCCTAATGATGAGGATTATTTGAAGGACTGTTTGATTTCTGCCCATGTCCTTCACTAGTCTGCAAGCTCCACAGGGCTGGGTACGTTTTCTGATTTTCCCTCACTGCATATGCTGCTTTGACAGGGACAGAGTTCAATCAATACTGAATGCTGAAGAACTGACCCAATGCAGGGTCTCAAGTGAGTCTAAAGTAGAGAGAAGACCTATAAGAAAAACAACAACAAACACAAGACTGGATTCTTCTATTCAGGTGGAGGCAAAATTTACCAGCACTAAAATACACTGAATATATTATCCAAGATTCAATCAAGAAAACTCAATTTCCATTTCTTGCCAGACTAATTTAAGAGAGAGGAGTGTCGGATTTCATGCAGGAAATGTAGACCTCTCACGGCTCACTTAAGTATCAGGGTTCATCTTTCTCAATAAGGAGCACATATCCTAAGTCTGGCTTTTTGGGGGCTATCCTGGGCATGCAAAAATCTTTATCTCCTGGACTAAAACTCCTCTTCTACTATCCAAAGGCATATAGGCACAAAGGCTTAGGAAAAGACATTCTGGTTTCTAGTTCACATTTACCTAGTATTATCACAGCATAATTATTCATGGGCAAGGTTACCATTCACTAGTGACTCTATTCATTGTTACAATGGTCAGTGACTGTTGTCTTATATGAATCTATAATCTATAATCTAATCTAACTATGGATATGCACATGCCAATGCAAATACACTAGGGTGTATGTGTCAATTGACCTTCTAAACTCCTACTCTATCTCATTTTTTCAGCATGTTCCAAGAAGGTAATCCTGAAATTTTCTTCTAATTTCCAAGTGGTCTATAAATTTTTTTTTTTTTTTTTTTGGGGTCCTAAGTCTTAAAGATTCTCTCAGGTGCTTAGATCAGCACTGCTATGTGTTTACCTCATCTTGGCTTACCTTTGATATGTCTGCCGGCTCTAAACCAAGAATAGCTTGGGCAGAGGTAGTTTCTACATCTTTCTCTCTGCAGAAAACAAAAAGGAGTTCCCTGGTGGTGTCTCAGAGAGATGAAATAAAACCGAATTATAATGTTTGGTATAAATTTCAGGTTTTGGAATTACTAACATGAATCTCGAAGAATACTAACAAATGACAAAGAGAATGTGAGTTTTAAAATTATATGCCCTATTTTGTCTTCACTTTTTTGAATCTCTTATCCAAGTACGTTAAAATATTACTGGCAAAAAGAAAATCTGAGACTTTAAAAGCTGTGCAATTCTTCTCTGTGTGTTGCTATATAGACTGAGATACAATGATAAATTGTTTCTAAAATTAACCACATATGAATCTTCAATTCCTGACTTTATTGTGGACAACCCTGCAGATTAAGTATAAGGCCACCTAATAATTAGTTCTAATAACAGTTAATATTTGTATAGCGCTTTGCCCTTTACAAAGTGCTATACAGATGTTATCGTATTTGTAAAAGCTCAATAGTAATTAACGCACGCTCAGGTCATCAATGGATGGCAGGACTAGTTACCACTGTGAGGACTGCAATGGCCAATAGGTACCACTAGATGGCAGCAGAATGTAAGTGATAAGGCCACACACCCCGCACCCTCCCCTCCCCCCCACCCCCCCCAGCCCAGGTGCCGGGTCCTCTCAGCAGGGACATGTCCATTAAATCAAGGAAGCGTGGTGAATTTGCTCTGGGTGAATTCTATCACTTGAGGTAGCAAGCTCCCAGGTCTATTAACTACCTCCTGGTAATGCTTCCACTATTTCACTTGAGGGTAGACTGCCCTAGACTCCCGAATCTCATTAGTCAGGGAAATACTTTATGCCTGGGCCTAGTGTGTGTGTCTTTCTGTCTTTAATAGTGAGATACACCTCCATGTCAAAAAGAGTAGTAAACACCATATTGTCAGGTGTCAAATTGCTTTCTTTCTACTGAAATGTGCTCTCCCCACCAATCTATGTAAGAGACAGAAACATGGCTTTGAAGGCAGACGACCTAGGCTTCTCCCTTAGCTGCTACTTGTGTGACCTTGAACCAGTCTCCTGTGTAAGACTCATTTTCTTAATCTGCAAACCAAAGCGATGAGTGTTCCCGTTTTAGTATCAATATTTAGATTGTCACTGGGGCTGAATGACAGGAGAAACGGATGTGAAAATGCCTAGCACAGTACATGGCCCCGTGGTATTAGTTGAACTGAAACCAGAGACAGAGCTAACTAAGCGCTTCGAGGCACAAAGCATTAGGAATGACAAAACACTAAACTTCACTAACTGTAGAAAGAACAGGAGTTTGAAGAAGATGGAGAGTTTCTTGAAGGATCTGGGCTTTAAACTGAGGTTAAAAATGAGACAGGCAAGACTTTACTAAGCAGACAGGAAATTTCTGATGACCTTATTCTACTTAATTCTGCAGGATTAGTCCCGATCTGGGTCCACCCTTTGTTCTCCCAAACACAGCTGATCATTACAGAGGTAAGAATCAAGAAAGAATAATGAAGAAATAAGAATCTTCTCAATATAAAAAGTTCATGGTAAAGTTAAATGTCATTAGACATGAGGTTTTTATATGCATAAATACCCACACTGTGGACAGTTTGGTTATCTCTATGGTTCTCCTTCATTCAAACAAACTTCCTGCAGACTAGTGGAGACAATACATGTAAGTCACTCCTAACTGTTCCAACTGGCTGAAAGCCTGCAGTAGGTTCATCCACAAATTTGTTCCCAGCTTTGTAATAGCCTATGCTGTAGTGATGGGGGAAGGCGGGGGGTGGTGGGGGAGGATTTATCTTACTCCATGGCTGTAAAATGCAACGCCACCAATCCATGGACTGGGCTCCAAGAGAGCAACTCTTCATCAGACCCAGTAACAGCTAAATGGCCCTATCCCTTCCATTTATCATTTTCTACATTCAAGAGACTTCAATCATGCCACTGAACTCTCTTTTCCCATATTCAAAACCACAGTCTTAAAACATCTCATTTCATCTCGAAAGTGTTTCATGATAAACTGGGTGGGTGTCAATGATTCTTATCTAATCTCTGCCTGCATCTCAAAGAAGATCCTCTAACTACCACCTACCAGGTAAAGATCTGACTTCATGTACTCATAATGAAATATCTGAGATATGCAGTTACTCCTACTATTTGCGCTTTTCTGGGTCTGAACGTAACAGGCTAGATGACACGAATGTCACTTTAGATCGTTAAGTTCCTAAAGGCCATGAACGTAAACAGTCACATTTGAGCAGTGCCCCTAACAGCAAAAACTAATGAGTTCATAAACTGCGGCTTAGTGCTTACAGTTGAGGTTTTCAGTACCAGTGAACAGTAGAGGACCTAAACTGGAGGTTCCAAAACACGTGCAAGTCCAAGAGGATACAACGTAAGTCCTCGTCTGCGTTAGTACTTCAGGAAGCCTAATAACACTATATTATCCAACATAAGTCACAGACTAATGAAAACATCTAGAAAACTGAATGAGCAAGCCTAACAGTTTTTTGAGGTATTCTTTTTTTCTTTTAAGATTTTATTTTTAAGGAAAATCTACACTGAACGTGGAACTCGAATTCACAATCCCCGGATTAAGAAGCCCGTGCTCTACCGAATGAGCCAGCGAGGTGCAAGGTATTCCTTTCTAATTATTCCTTTTGGTTTTGGTTACCTTTCAGGACTGGAATAGTAAGTTTTAAGATATTTAGTTTAATAGACAAAAATCTTCAAAAAGCATGAAGTCTGTGGTGGGGCGAGGAGAAATGATTAAAATTGAGTAGTTTGGGAACCCTGGACACAACCTATATTTGTTTCCATTTTGATTCTTCAGTCACTGGATCTCACAAGGGAAATCTACATCATGGGTCAAAGGTTCTCTTCGTCCAATCAAATTCAAAGAATAGTTTCAACTATTTCAAAAGGTTAAGTCATGCATATAGGTCTCCAGATACATGCCTTGTATGATGAGTACAAGACAGAACTAAGGTATTAATAACCTAATGACAGCCATGAAATGACATTCGTTACTCTGTATTGAAGCAAGCTGTCTATTGCTGAAACATGGTTTTTAGAACAGGTACCTTTAACTACAGGTTCTGATTATTACTGAAAATGCTTTGCAAAGGAATTCAAGATCCAGTCCTACGAATATATCACGATTGAATACAAAATTTATGGCACAGAAAGATTCAATCTCCAAGTATCAGAGAAGAAATGAAACCAACATACTTATATTCAAGACTAGGATCAAAGCAGCAATTTTCCAGGGCATCCAGAGACTTCATCAGAAGAAGGTTCATCTGTTGGCCAGATATGTCACTGGGCAAAGACCAAGAGGAAAAAGTCAATTACTTAAAATCATTCAAGTATCCAAAATACTATATATTATTTCCTCTTAATATTTTACTGCTCATTTCATAAAAAAATAAAAGTAACAATAATATTGATGATTCATATATACTTATTTTGCGGTGCAGAGAAACAGAGTCAGAGAGTTTATTTAATAATTGAATTCCTGAACAGTATAATCACTTGTAAACCAATAAACTCAAAAACTGTCGAGTTTTTGAGTTTTGAGTTTTTGAGGAAATTTTGTATTTTCTCACCCCATTCAGATTTTAAACCACTGAAAAACAAAAACCAAAATCAGAATTCCAGAAACATTTCTAAGAATGCTAATGGGATTTTCTTTGGAATATTTAACAACCCAGGAAGCTGGAATTAACAATAATCATTCCAAATCTCTTTCTTGCAAATGAGATTCTGATTTCATGTCTCGATTGTGAAGGCTGTTCTTGTCCTTTTTCTTACATTTGTTTTTTCAGAAGTGGGGGAGGAAACCCAGCCATGTATTTTTCTGCCTTTAGAGAGTCATTGATGTGGTTTTACAATGGTCTTGGTGAGAACTAGAACTTCTATAGTAAAAGAAAACTTAAAAGGTGGTTCTATGGCTGTTTTTTCAGGCAGAGTTGTGGGCTTTGTCACCAACCCTTGACTGTTAAGGGGCTCCTAACACCTCAACTGTGACCATGAACCCTTGGATCTTAACTACCCTAAACAAATGCTGAAGAGATCCTACTAGTATCCTCTGGGAGTTATGACAGAAGCAAGCTTGGGAATAACACACTTTTCTGAATAAATTCTAGACCACCAGAACTGAAATTCAGGTGACTTTTTCATAAGCCATGGCAAAAAAAAAATAGATTGTCACGATTCTCTTCTACAAGGTGATTTTCCATTCTTGAGCCCAACATACTGTCCTAATCCTGTAGGGGGTCATGCTGGGCCACTTACTGGATGTTGTTGACTCTTCAGAGCCAACAGCCCTCGAAATGATGACCTTAATTTTGGAAAAATGGAAACTTCCTCCAAAAATGTCATTATCTAGTGACATTATCATTATCTAGTAAAATACTCTTCAGCACCAAAAAGCAACTATTTCAGATTCCTCTGCTCCGAGAAATTAGGAAGGTGGGAACCATGAATAATTACACTCGTGGCTACCGTGCTCACACACAGGCCAAAAAAGGAAGGATACTGTCCAAACAGATCATTAGAGCAAAGTGAAAGTTTGCACTGATTCTGAGGGCATTCAGCTTTGCAAAGAGCTTCCTAGTGTCCTTCCCCAGGCTCTCCTGAAGGTGCAAAGTCAAGTAAGAGAGACAGGGGTGGAAGGTAATCTGGACTGGCATGAATCCTTCGGGTTTCTCCAGGTAGCATGATTAAATTAACCACAAGTGCAAACTTGTCAGGCCCTAAAACCAGCAGCATCTCCTCCTAAACTAATGATGAGGGGAGCCAGAGCCAAGATAGGATGAAATGAGTTGCCTTAGAATTAAACTGCAGTGGCTCATTTTTAGTTGTAGAACGTGTTGCTTGAAAGATACTGAAGAAAGAGCATGAACACAGATGGTGAAGAAACTGCCATTTGTAGCAATAGTAGCAAAGGGAAAAAAAAACACAACACTTTCAAGTTTTAAGTCTTTAAAGAACACGTTGCGTTCTGTCACACACACGAGATATGGATCAATTCCCATGCAAAGGGCAGCCTCGAGTTCATGTCCAGAATGAGGCCCATAAACACGAATGCTGGTCAACAGAACAAAATGAGCATTCTAGAAACGTTTGCATTTATGATTACAGAGACGAAGCCAATCTTCCCAATCATCTGACAGATGTTTCCAAGAGCTGAAAATGATCATCTCAAAGACAGTGTTTCCCTAGATCAATAGCAGTTCTCATAAAGGTTTCACATAATGGTGTTTGCACAAAGCTATGTAAATTACAAATGCAAACTTAACCATTGGTTTCAAACTGAAGTCTAAATATAGCATAATGCCATCCAGTTTACCCACATCAACACCGTCTCTTGGCTTTGGGCAGACCGTTAATTTCTGCCAACCAGGGAAGTTTAAGGACACCGAACGTCACATCAGGCTGCCTCTCCCAGCTATCCTATTTCCGGTGTGGGGAAAATGGGGCTGAATGCCAAGTCAGTGCACATCTAAATGTTCATGATATTTAAATTCTCATGTTGGACCACACTGCAATCAACCTGGATATATAAAATTCTAAGATTTGTTTCAAAATAAAGAATAAGTAGAACGGACAACAGAACCAAAGTAGATTCATGCCCAAGAAAACTTTCCTGTGTCGTGGAATTTTCCACCTGGGTCTTTGCCACTCGGTTAGCTCCATTCAAGGGTAGAGCTAGCAGTCCAAAACTGAGCAAACGGAATAAAGCACACAGTATAATATGCACAGATTAAGACTCTTTAAGGATTATAAAAATGTAGCCAGGGCACGGGATAAAAGCAGTCTTTAAAACTAGGTACACACAATTCTCAGGTGACCTGGGTGATTCCCTGATTCCCCCCGCCCTCAGGCAGCAGGAATCCTCCAGTCTTTTCCTCCCATTTTATAGTGACATCAATAATCAATAATTATTGTATAATAATCGATAATCAATAATTATTGCTTTTTCCCCCTTGAAAACCAGGGGAAAAAGCAGCCTTTTATTTTTAGCCCACTTTTCCTGGTATCTATTATATGGACTAGGCAGGCCTTTCAGCTAAGCATGGAATGATGTTCAAGTCACCGTCACCTTCATAAGAGAACCCCCAAAATACACCAATATCTTTGTGATAGCATTTTGGGAAGCCAGATGCACTCACAGCGGAGAAGAAAGTGTGGATGTGCCCATTTCAAAAAGTTGAGCCACCAGCAGAAGGTTTTCGAACGTATGTGCCCGCAATGCTGCCTACCTCATCACAAAGACGGAAAGGAGGAATATTTTCATTGACCGTACCTGAGTTTCTCCTCACACAAACGAGAGAGAAACATCCCCAAAGCAAGGCCCATGTGGATTTGCACGGCTTGAGACTCATCAGCTCTTGGTTTCCCAGGTAACCTGGCAGTCAGCATGTTCAGGATTTCCTCCACCTTCTCTTTGCAAGAAATAATGAAAACTGGCACGAGGAGAGACAAAGCCGTGGCGGCAGCGGAGCGGGCGATCGCGCTAGCTGTGTTTTCACCAGAATAGGATTTCTAGGACATGCCAAAGGGAGAAAACAGGGGTTGGCCTTTTGTTTAAAACATGAAGGAAGCACACCTCTCACAGGGGCGCCGCGCAACAAGATATGTGGCTCTTAGAGCCGCACCCCCCCAATCAAAAATATCATTTAAAATCACCCATTTCTGTGTTTGTCTAGGTAGTAGGTTCCCTTTTCACCCCTCCTTACTGAAACAATTTACTACCGAACAGTTGATTAGCAATATACTTTTAAATTTGGAAAAAAAATAAACAAGTGTATTCTTGGAAAGGGTGTGAATTCCCTCACTACAAAGCCTGAAAAAAATTCAGTGTTTTGAAAGCCCACGTGCATTTACTAAAAAACAAAACAGAATGAAACAAAAAAACCAAAGTGAAGTTATCCAAGCTTGGGAGAAACCACCAAGCCATATTATAAATGTCCAGAAAGCCAGTTTTCCAGGAGAGAAAGAATCTGTCTGCGCGGTGGAGGGGGAGGAGGGGTTGTTAAAGTTTAGTACGAGGGGAGAAGTGAAAGTTTAGCACAGGGATCTATTGGCAGATCTCCCAAAATTTTTGGTGGGAACGCTTCCCAGTAGATGGATTATTTCCTACAGGGGGTTAATTCCTTTTAATTAAAAAGGAAGTTGAAATCCTAAAAGCCTCTGGTTACAAAGCAATAACCAGCTATTCAAAACGAAATGGAGAGCTCTATATGCTCCTTCCTATATGTAATTATGGGAAAAGAAATGAATAACAGCCCTAATAAAATGGCAGGACAGCTGAGTATGAATGGCTCCTACAAGAATCCCATGTTAGGGAGCTCCAACAGACATTATATACATTTATAAATATGTCTCAAGTGGGGAAGAAAGCCCGTTTATCATTCCACACTATTATCCACTTCAAATTTTCAGACACACCATAAAGGCCGTTCTGTCCCTTGCAATCAAAGCACATTAAAAAGTGTATTTAATTCTGTACCCATTTGCTCTCCAAGCTTTAGTACTTCAAGGACAAAAATCAAACATGTGCTAAGGTATTCTTTAAGTTAACATAGCATTATTGTAACGACAATACTATTCAAAATCACCCAGCTGCTCCAACACTGGAAGTCAAGAAAGTGGCTTTCGAATCAGTGCTTTGAAGAAGTAGAATAATGCAAAAATCACAAAGGTAAGAGGCAGCCCTGAGCTGGCTACCAGGGAGATTATTTTTATTGGTTTGCAAGAACTAGGCAGCCTGATTAGAAATCTCATAGAATATCCTGCCTGATATTCTGGACCAGAGAGCTACTGTGAAGACCTCTACATAAACTAGTTTTAAAGGAGTAAGAACACTTCTGACAGCAAACAAATGATCATAACGCAATGACTTCTTTGAGGAAAATCCAACTTCCAATTTCATTCTCTATTATCCCCAAGTCACTTCTTTGTCCCCAAGTATAGTTAAAAATCCTAGTTCCAGACCCTAAGGCCCAAATGAATACCTACCAGGTCCTCCGAAAAGCAGGAGGACAGAGGCACGCAGGAGGCTGTAGAGAAGACAAGGCAATGGGAGTTTCGGGCTCAATGCGTGATCTTAGCAACAGTTCACGACCTGTGCTATATTTTTATTCAAATCGACTATAATCCTCTGCCACTCAGCTGACTGTCCCATGATCACGATAATTCCCTAAGCAGTGGAGAGTGGTAAGGCAGAACCAGAATAATTCTGGGCAGATACAGAAATAAAGCACGCACTACAGCCAAGGAAGGGGAAATAAAACCTAAACAAAAAAGGTGTGTTTTCAGTTTGTTTTCAAATCTTAGGATATTAGCACGAAGAAAAAGAGTGACTAAGTGACAGGTGCAACAATATTCCTTGGTATGTTTAGAGTATTTCACAGTTTTCAAAACATTTTCCTGAAAGTTAGATCATGTGATCCTTGCAAATCTTTCACAAAGTTGGCAAGGCATTCATTTTTACCTTCGTTGTACAGGTAAGGAAAATAAAACGATGGGTTAAGTATCAGGCCAACAGTCACTAAACCAATAAGGGGTGGAGCTGTGGCTACAATCGCTATAGATAACGTTGTTCAATTGCCTCATTTTACACGTAAGGACACGAAGGTCCAAAGAGACTTACGTGAACTGCCCATGGTCACATATCCTGGAATTTTAAAAAACTGAGACTAGAAACTCAGGGCTCCCAATGTTTAACCAACATTTATTTTACTACGACTAGTAGCTCTTGCCTCTGACTACACATGGGAATGCTCTAGAAACCTTTCAAAACACTGATGAGGTCCAGGGCGCATCCCTAAGCTATTAAGTCAGAGGAGAGGCCTGCAGTTCAGTGTTTCTTTTTTCTATCTGTACAGAGATTTAAAATACAGCCACGTGCATCCACACACACACATACACATCAAGTCCTCAGGAGATTCCAACGTAAGGCTAAGACTGAGAATAATCGCACCACGGTATGGCTTTCCTGTGAACGACTACTATGAGTAGCTGTAACCCTTGACTTTTCCCATCATTTTTAAAATTTTCTTTCTCAGACTTACATAATAAAATGAGGAGAAAACTTGTCCTCTGGGTTGGTAATGGCTATCCACAATGACCAGCAATGTATCGGACACCATGGAAACCCACTCCTTCATTGAAAGGAAATTAGGCTGAACCTGCAGACGAAGAAAAACATGGAGTGAGGGGCGCCTGGGTGGCTCAGTCGGTTAAGCATCCAGACTCTTGATTCTGGCTCAGATCGTGATCTCGGGGTCCTGGAATCTAGCCCTGCGTCATCAGGCTCAGCACTCAGCAGAGTCTGCTTGAGGATTCTCTCTCCCTCCTCCTCTGCCCCTTCCCTGCTTGCTTTCTCTCTCTCAAATAAATAAATACATCAAAAAAAAGGGTAGGGGAACATGATAAGGGAAAAGAGAAGAGGAGGGGAGGGGACGGGAGGGGAGGGAAGGAGAGGGGAGGAGAGGGAAAGAAAACCCAATTATTATTTCTAGATCCCGGGCACAACCCCCTTCTATATTAAAGAGTACAGTGCTATTATCAAAAAGTAACCTTCACCTGCCAGGACATTAGGAGGCAGATAGATACTTGACAAATACACATCCTCTGTCTGTGCCCCAACAGGAATAAGATTTACCTTTTGTACAAAACAAGCAGGCTTGAGAGGACAGGGATTGCAAAACAGACTGTCTGAGAGCTCTCCACAACCCGCCTGTGTTTAGTGCAGGTGACGTGGGGGGTTAAAAGGAGAGACGTGCAGAGAAAGAAACTCACAATGTCTCATTTCTCTGACTTGCCATTTCACAAAGGAGGCAATAAAGCAGCCTACAAAATTCCCATCACCATTTTTAGCATTTCTGCTTCCTATCACCACAGATGTATCATTCTGAATCATCACAACATTTGCCTAGCTAATTAGGTATGAAAGCACAAATGATCTTCAGTTGGGAAAAGAAAAGGAAAGATAATGCAAAAAACCAAAACAACAAGACCTGACTCATTAAAAAGAGACCTTGGTTTGGAAAATCATTGGTGACCGTGGATGTCAAAAGCATCCATTAACTCGCGGTGGAGCGAATGACAAAAGTCAAAGCCGTGTTAAGCATCCTTGGAATTAATGCCTTAACTCAAGGAAGGCCTTCTTCCTAGGCTCTTTGGTTGTCAGCCTCACGCAGATTTGAACAAGGTTTGAAAACCTCAACGTTAATCAAATAGTGATTGAATGTGTACTAGCAACCAAAGATAAAGTGATGAAGCGTGCACCCGAATGTTTATAGCAGCAATGTCCACAATAGCCAAACTATGGAAAGACCCTAGATGCCCATCAACAGATGAATGGATAAAGAAGATGTGGTATATATATATACAATGGAATACTATGCAGCCATCAAGAGAAACGAAATCTGGCCATTTGCAACGACGTGGATGGAACTGGAGGGTATTATGCTAAGCGAA
>CM053615.1:36825778-36889565 GCA_028646535.1 Procyon lotor | reverse complement strand
GGGGATAGGGTGGCTGGGTTGGGGACAATGGGGAGGGTATGTGCTATTAAGTGCTGTGAAATGTGTAAGCCCGAAGATTCACAGACATGTACCCTGGGGCAAATAATACATTATATGTTAATAAAAATTAAAAAAAAAAAAAAAAGATACAGTGATGAAGAATAAAAGCAGAGCCCCATCTTTGGGCTGTGTGGGTTCTAGCACAGAACGAAAAGAGTGGGGAAATAAAGAATAAGACTGGCTGGAACTCAAACTCAGAGCTAGACCCCAGCTTATCACTGGGGCAAATTATCTGCTCGACCGCCCAAAATCAGGGATCCTAGGAAGGCGCGTTAACTTTTTGGGCTGTAGATTCTACTTAGCGTGTAGTCTCTGCTAAAGTACTCCATGGCTCGTTCAAGGATATAAAACATCTTTCTCGGCATTAAAGTAAGATTCTGCACTTAAAGTTACATTTTCCTACGGTGACTACACTTTTATCCTTTATGCAATAGTTGCTTGGTCTCTTTCCCTCCCCCACAGGTAATACCCATTTGTAGCTTTTGCCACACAGCCTCCGTTCTCTGGTTTACCGGTAATGGCACCCTTTGGAGAACTCCCTCCTCCAGGACTTGAAGCTTGGTTAAATGCTCAATGAAGCTACCTATCCGACCTGCCCAGGGGGTGGGCACGAGACCCACGGGACCCTATATCTTGAGTGACGCAGGCACAGTACCTGACTAGAGCTGATCTATCCCAGGGGCTGGGATAGTCTGCTGTCATGGCTCTCATATCACTTCCTGTGCCTAATGCTCTTCCTCAAACCTAGTTTTAAGCTTTGTCTTCAATTCCATGAGCGTCCGGATGCCCTATCTTTCTGCTTTTTTACTTAGATGAGAGTTGGTTCCTTTGCTTGCAACCAAAAAACTCCACCATGAGAAAAAGAGTACAGATGGCCCATAAGACACACTGAGGGAACAGAGACAGGCTGAATGGCATTGAACAAAGCCCGGTTTTTGCAGCAAGAAGTCAAATGATGGTTAGTATTACTGAGCGCTTAGTATCTACCAGCCGTGGAGCTCTACATATATTCATTCATTTGATCCTCAGAGCAATCCTGTCCGTTGAGTACCTTTATCCCCACTTTACAGATGAGAGAATGGGCTTTGCAAGCATAAGTTAGCAATAAGAGACCACAGCTCGAGCAAGTGCAAGTACTGGGATTTAAATACAGGACTCTCCTACTCCAAAGCCTATTTTTTAACCACTTGGCTATATTGTCTCCAGATAATGATAGCTACTAGATAATGGGGCTTAAAAGAAGAATAAATCTATGCCTTTTTATTTTGACAGATATGAATTATCTGAAAAAGTACATTGGAAATGAACACTGGCCAGCTCGCCACATGTTTAATTAAGAAATAAATGCCTTGCAAAAATGAATAGACACTTTGTCACTGACATCTACAATTAAAATGCAAAGTACAATTTTTTTTCAGTCAGTAAACACTGCTTATTTATCATTTTTTGACAGCATTGCTCACTTTCAGTAAGCCTAGTTAACCTCCTAAGATTGGTTACCACTGATGTAATCACAAAGAGACAACCCCTGTTGCATAAAATTGGTACCTTCGAATGGAAATGACCACTTAACTGTGATGGAGAAAGCAAAACAGAAAAGCAGCAAGGGAAAAGTGTCTGAGGAGCCCCTCAAGCTTGTGTAAAGACCCACCAAGCATCGAGTGAGCATCGAGCAGCATAACTCGGTGCTGCCCCAGGCGCAAGCTCCAACCCCATAAATTCAGGGCCAGGCTTAAAGAGGCTTCTCCCTTTTCAAACGGTGCCCAACTGGTTCAAATCACCCTTAACTCACCTCCGGGACCCCCTCCGAGTCTGAGGAGAGGCTGGCTTCGTGTTTGGATACGACGACAGCGAGGCTGCTTAAGGCTAACAGCGCGTTGCCCTTGACCACTGGGCTCTCCCTGTTTAAAAAGAAAAAAAAATTCCAAGAGAGGATTTGGGGGCATTAAGCAGAAAAAGAGAAGGTGTTATTACAGAGAAGGCAGATGAGGTCAAAAAGCACTTCCATTCCCTCACAGAGCTGCAGCCCCACACGTCTGCTTGTGCCCTGATGTTTTTGCCACCTTCTGACGCTGGTGCGGATTTCTCAACTCTCCTCTACAGGTATGGTCATTTGGCTTTTTTTTCCTTTCTTTTTTCTTTTTTTGTGACCTACAAATCTAAGCTCACATATCTAAGTTCTTTCTCTCTAAGGTTTTTATTTCATTGTTGAATGCAGCATTTCATAAGCTGTGTGTTTCTGTGTCATCTTTGGCCAATATAAAGTTATCGATTTGTGCGGAAAACACGAGCAGAGACAGTTGGGTGACCGAGTACAGCAGAATGCAATTGGCCTCTGGTTTTTTTTCAGGCACTGGTGTTCAGACACCACCCTTTACCAGCAACCTGCCAGGCTGGTTACTATCATTATTATCATTACTATCTTCCCCCTCTTTCCCTCGAGATGCCAAAGCCAGAAACCTTAAAGGCAGTTTGTGATATAACCTAGAGACCCTAGATAAAATACCAGAAAAAAAAAAGATTTTATTTATTTGACAGAGAGAAATCACAAGTAGGCAGAGAGGCAGGTATAGAGAGAGGGGGAAGCAGGCTCCTTGCTGAGCAGAGAGGCTGATGCGGGGCTCGATCCCAGGACCCTGAGATCATGACCTGAGCTGAAGGCAGAGGCTTTAACCCACTGAGCCACCCAGGTGCCCCAAAAAGGCCTGTTCTTAAACTATTTAAATGGAGAGCTGCCCTCTCCTCTTATCCAAATGGTGGTTTTTCAATGAATAGCAACAAAATCTTTAAATTGACTTCTGGATTTAGTATCAAGAAAACTGAATCTTTTTAAATATACTTACCACCTGAAAATGAATACTTAATATTATTCCATTATTCCAATGTGATGTAATAGAGGAAATCTTCCGTGGGACACTGATGAGAGGCTCTTGGCTGGCCACCTCCATCCTAATGGAACTCAGGCAATAACCACCCAAACCCTTGGGTGTTCTGTTCCGTCCTGGTTGGGGGTCCCCATACATACAGAGACTGTTTCCCAAAGCCTGGACTTGGGACCTGAACATGAACCTGTAGGTACAGCCTAGGACTCCCGCTCACCCCAGTGCAGGTACAACAACAGGACACATGTGGGGGGGTTGGGGGGGGAGGGACTTCCAGCCCCGCTCCTTGTGCTAGCTGAGGACTTCCAGTCCCAGGCTGCCGTCATGACGGAACCTGTGAGTTACGGGTATTCGAAGGTGAGTATACATACACGTTCTTGCATTTTCGCTTCTGTTGGGTAAGAATGGGATTCACTTGCCATGATTGAGTTAGTTCCTCCATCTACCTATTCACGGAATCCACCCCTTCTTCTGCCTTCTCGCTCTCCCGCCTTGGGGTGGTTAAACTCAGTGAGGGCTTCCTTTGCCCACTTGCTCATTCTGTTCATTCCTGCTTAATTCGTTCCTTTATGAGGCCTGTCATCATTTGATAACATAACAACATTTATATTGGGGGATGGGGTGCGGGGAGAAAATCAGAGGAAGAGCTGAAGTCAGGTTAAGCAGATGCCTTCAACCTAGGTTTTGCTAGACCTCTGCAGTGAGGATCACTGGGATATAGATGATAATAAAACACCAGGAAGCAGGACAAGGTCTGGGCATTCCGAGGTCCCCGAGCCATAACGTCACTTAACAAAACCAAAATTAAATCTTCTATTTCTAATAGGATCTCTTCCCTTTAGCTGAGAATATCCTGAAGCCTGTCCTGCTACAAAATGGCCATCGATCCCTAGAATTACATTAAAAAAAAAAAAAAAAAAAAACTTCACATTCTCAGTGATCTCACATTTCTTTGATCCCTGGTTTTTATTACCCCATAGAAAAACTCAGATGGTCACCAGAGATCAGGTGTCAAATCATCCAAAACAAGGATATTAGGGGTGCCTGGGTGGCTCAGGTCATGATCCCAGGGTCCTGGGATGGAGTCCCACACCCTAGCTCCCTGCTCAGCGGGGAGCCTGCTTCTCCCTCTGCCTGCTGCTCCCCCTGCTTGCTTGCTCTCTCCCTCCATCTCACTCTCTGTCAAGTAAATAAATAAATACTTAAAAAACAACCACCAAAAACAAGGATATTAGACAAGATGACACGAAAAGTCCTTCTGTAACCCTGAAATTCCACAAGAACATTTAGCCTCCATTTCAAAACAGAGCCCCCAAATGATTTTGTTTCAGAAGTTCCACCGGTCTCGACATTTCGGAACATGTATTGTTCTTGTAAAATGGAGAAAAACGTATTTAAAGCCACTAGTAAGCAGACCTTTGCTTGCAGACTGAATGCATATTTGGACATTAATCTTTGAATAGAAAAAAGTATGTCACAGTCCATGCAGTGAATGCTCGGGCCAAGCTACACACTTCACAAAGGTGCTGTGACCAGTGCTTGGTCAACTCGGCCTTCCCTGCATGCCCAGCACCATGACTTATGGAGGGGAGACACTCGATACATATTTAGTGAAACAAATTCACGGAGGAGCTGGCCAGGTGAAAATCTACAACCCAACCGGGTTCAGCAAAAACTCATCAGCTTGTGGATCAAATAACTATCCCCTACCGGTCGGGCAGTAGTAACTAATTTGCATAATAACATGTCAGCATCAGTACAGTATTTATCTAGGAAACACCACTCACATTTTAATTAAACTGTCCTTTGGAACAAACTGATGCCATTAACCTAATTAAAAAGCACAGGGAAGGATGAGCTACAAGGATGCTTTCTTAGGGACAAAGTATTACATTATATATTAGTAAAGTGATCCCAGTCCTTTGGGGATTTTCATCTTCGGGTTCAGATCTATTTCATTAATAACAATGAAAATAAACTTACATCAATCATCAGGGTTTATCTGTGTTCTGATTCTCCCTTAACCCCTATCCTTGATGCTTTAAAACTGCTCTGAAATGAGCAAATCAGTCTAATCCTGTGACTGCTGTTTTACTTCCTGCATTTAACTTACGCCTCAGAACAAAGTGAGGCTTACAATGGTCCAAACCAGCCTGTGGCAGCCATGATCCAAGAAAGGGAAGGCTAAGCTGACAGCAGGTGGTGGTGGGATCCTCCCATGGTGGGAGGAAGCCAGTGGGGACAAAGTAAAGAGAGGGCACAAAGTAATTTTTCCCCTGCACTATCATTAATCTCTCACCCTCCAAACCTTACTTGCTGTCATATCTACTATTGTCAGCATTGCTTTAATAAGATAAGGTCTATAAAATACTTTGAAATTTTTGATGAAAAGGTTTAGCACCATGAGAACAGGAATTATTTTTATTCCCTACCACTGAGAATGTGAACACACTCTCCATAGGTATTAGTCATGAAATGATGCTTTGCAAATCTGAAGATTAAAATCTTGTTGAAATAAAATTTTAGAATGGAAAATGCAAAAGCTACTAGAGAGGCAAAAATTATAGTCTAATAGAAAGGTGCTAGATGCTTCAGTGTTCATGGTTTTTGCTGCAAATGTCAGAGCACTGTTTTTAACAGGATAGAAGTAGGCTACATAATGGAACAAACTATGAAAGCTAAAGGTCAAAGACAGCCCCAGACCCAGCACCCCCTCCCCTCCAATATGCAGCTGAGCGCTCCCCCACTGCGTCTGCAATTCACCAAACTGGATAAGCAGACACAAATGAGTCCCTAGCGAAGCCTCTCTGTACTTTAGTTTTCACTTTGTCAACAGATATGTCAACAGATATTTCCCAGTGCCTCCCACAGAACTGAGTGCAGGGGAGGATTACCACTTCTATCTTCCTTTATTCAGAAGACATGAGACTGAACAGTGATCACTTACTGTGACCAGACTGCTTAAGAAATTACTGGTAGAAAGCGAACTCTCACATAGATCGTGTTGTTTTGTTTTTTAAGGCCAAACCTATTTAGCTGCGGCAGGTTCTAGAACATGACGGGGATAAACTATACTGGAATTAAATATGTCTAGATAATGTGGACACCTGAAATCCCCTAGGTCAAAGGTCAATCCATGTTATCTGGTGGATAAGAAAAAAGGAAGTCTTACAGAAAGGGCAGCAGCTGAAGGTGATGGTGGAAAGGAGATGCAGGGCACCGTAACTGACATGTAACTTACAGCCAGAAACAATTACTCAGCTTGTTAGCAAAGGAACCTGAAGAGATTGTTCTAGCAAGTTCATTAGGCTGGAATTCTCCGTTGAGAGTTGGCTTAAGATAAATAAAAAGCTTCAAGGTGGTAATACTC
Organism: Procyon lotor; assembly: GCA_028646535.1. NCBI lineage: Eukaryota > Metazoa > Chordata > Mammalia > Carnivora > Procyonidae > Procyon > Procyon lotor. The sequence continues at coordinate 36,883,253 of CM053615.1, read as the reverse complement.
GTTATTTTTGTTAAAACAACCATAAGGTTATGATTGAAACTGCCATTTTCATGGGTCTTCATGCTCGTTTTTGGTATTTAAAAATTCAGTTTTTAGATACCCTGCACCCAGTAACACAAAGGGAATGAAAGGAAGTACTACTCTGATTTATTTCCTGGCTCACAGCTGAGATTTAATAACCTATTTGTGGAACCCACATAATTCACATTAGCAAGAATTTCTCCTTCCCGCGGCAGCCCCCACCCCTGCCCCAGACCAAATGAGAATCCTTTAAATCTAAGTCAAAGCACAGGGCACTCTGTTAGGTGTACAACAAGGGCATGACCTCAGTGACTCTCGATGTCCATGTCATGTTTGTATTGATTGCTCTGTATTCTCACAAAAAGACATTAACTTAAGAATCAACATGAGAAAGGATAATAACTGATTTTTGAAAGAAAGAAGGAAAGAGAGAGAGAGAGAGGAAGAGAGGAAGGAAGGAAGGAAGGAAGGAAGGAAGGAAGGAAGGAAGGAAGGAAGGAAGGAATCCTTTAAAATCCTTAAAGTTAGGACATATCCTAAAGGGAGAAATGGTATGCACCTGCCAGGGAAAAAACAAACAAGTTTAAATAACATTTTTGGTAAGAGAATAAATGAATCTTACTTGGCTGCCGCCTTGGTGATCTCCTCCGTCAGCATGTCTCGAACCCTGCAATGAAGATTGAAAACAGGTGCAGGAGTTTATGTTGGAATAAGAACCCAATCTTTTTGCTCACTCGTCAGTTAATAAGAGCCTCTGGCAGGTGGATCTCCAGATCCTAAAACGATGTATGTGGAACTTTAGTGTAAGGTAAAAAAAAAAAAAACTAATGGGAGCTTTCCTTCAAGGACTTTCCCCTGCCTATTCCTTAGGTCACTTACTGGAGGTAGGGAAGGAGGTGACTGCAACTGGGGGACACACAGGCAGCGTCACCATGGTGTCACCTCCTAAACTGAGCGGCGGCCAGACAGGTGTCCTTGGTGTTTTATTCTGCTGTGGGCTGAAAGTTTGTGTTCCCCGTGAAATTCGTATGTTAAAATCTCCACACCCCATGTAGAGCATTTGGAGGTAAGGCGCTGAGGGGGTCATGGGGGGGGGGGGCACTCATGAGTGGGATGAGCACCCTTGTTAAGAAGAGACACAATGTTCGCTTTCTCTCCTGTGAAGATACAGGGAGAAGGCAGCCACTCGCAGACCAGGAAGCAGGCCTTCCCCAGCACATCTCCCAGTACCTCGATCTGCATTTCCCAACCTCCAGAATCATAAGAAATAAATTTCTGTTGTTTAAGCCATCCATCCAGCCTATGGTATTTCAGTTATAGCAGCCTAAACTGAATAAGACACTCTCTCGTTTTTTGCAGCAGAGCTCACTAAAATAGCAATTTACTATGTCCAAATTGTAGCTAATGGAATCGTCACTATGTACGTACAGAAAATAAAATTAAAAGTGGTTCTAAAATCACTCTGGAGCTGAAAGAAAATAATTACACGCGTGGATTGGAAGACAGCATACTCAATCCAAATATTCACCAGATAAAATTTCTTTTCAACATAATAGCCCTGAGATCAAAAACAACCATAGGCTGCCATACTTACCTTTTTAAGAAGCAATCATAGCCATTTTCACTATATACCTTAAGTTTCGTTAAGTTCAAACTTTTTATAAATATAAAATTTTGCAAATGTTATAGCTGAATTATTTTCACTGGAAATGTTTTTAAAAATCTTACCTATCAGCAGTCTCTGAGAATGACTTGATCTGCAGAGCCAAGTTTTTCCAACAGTTGCAAACACTGTTCCTACAGACTGTAAACCTGCATTCTAATAAAACTATTGGACAATACATTTCTCTAAAATATATTGTCCTAGGGGGCGTCTGGGTGGCTCAGTTGGTTAAGCGTCTGGCTTCGGCTCAGGTCATGACCTCAGGCTCCTGGGATCGAGCCCCGTGTCCGGTCCTTGCTCAGCAGGGAGTCCGCATCTCCCTCTCCCTCCCTCTATTAATTAATTAATCAATCAATCAATCAATCTTTTTGAAAAATAAGTAAAATAAAATATGTTGTCTTCTCTCAGTCTTCCTAAATGGAGTATGCTGAATTCAGTGCGGGTTTTTTTTTTTACTGGTCAATGTGGATCAAATTGATGTGTGACCAAAAAAATCAAATGATGACCTGCCTACGTTTCTATGCTGGGCCAAACCTTCTATGGGTGGGCTATTTCCCACCTCTCGCAGCCTGCTTCTGCCTGCTGCACCACCAAGTGCTCCTTCTCTACTTGTATAACTCTCCTTAGCAGGTGAACACATTGTAATATCCACCATCTTCAAGGGAAAAAAAAATTCTCCAGCGATTGCCCCTTTTGCTGCTTCTCATACATCAGAACACATTTAAAATAGTGCATCTCCTTCCACTTTTTCTAGACTCTTCTATAATCTGGCTATTGTCCCCCAGTTCCACTAAAACAGCTTCTGTCATGGCCGCCAAGGACTTTCAAGAGGCCAAGTCTTTCCCGATTCTCAGGCTCCACCTTTTACAGCCTCATAGCAACCTTTGACACTACTGGTTTCTCCTTTCTCGAAAGTTTCTTCCCTCGGTTTCAGATTCCATTCTTGGTTTTCTTCCCACATCGCTGACCACTACTTTTCCCGGTGCTTTGTCGGTTCCTTCTTCATCTGCCCCATGTCTAAATGTTGAAGAGAGCTCTGTCCTCTGACCTTCTCTCTATCTTTCATTCCTCCTTAGGTGATCTTATCCAGCATCATGATTTTAAATCCAGTTGATATGTTGATAATTCCCAGATTTATATTCTCAGCCCTGATCTCATCCCCAAACTCTGGAGTCATTTGGGCAATGACCTACCTGATATCTACGAACTGGAGGTCTAATTAGCAAGACCAAAACCTGATTCCCACCCTACACAGACCTGTTTTTCTATTGTCTTCCTCACCTCAGTAAATGGGAAGTTCACACCTTTAGTTGTTCACAAACTCTGGGAGTTATCCTGGACGCCCATTTTCTATCCCTTTCTTCATTCCATCTCTCTCTATGTATTTTGGAGAAAACAGCCAATACACAACCCCCACCAAATGATCATTTTAGAAGATGAACCTCGAGGGGCGCCTGGGTGGCTCAGTCGTTAAGTGTCTGCCTTCGGCCCAGATCAGATCCCAGGGGCCTGGGATCGAGCCCCGCATCGGGCTCTCCGCTCTGCGGGAAGACTGCTTCTCCCGCTACCATTCCCTCTGCTTGTGTTCCCTCTCTCGCTGTGTTTCTCTCTGTCAAATAAATAAAATCTTAAAAAAAAAAAAAAAAAAAAATGAACCTCAAGCTATATGTAAAAGAGAATCACAAAGAGGAAGCAAAATCCAAATTCTCAACCTCTAATCTTAAATTCGATGTCCTAATGTTTTAAACTGTGTCGCCATTTTGAAAGTTAATCTAGAAAATGTAACTTAAACACACACACACACAAACGCACATACAGCTTCTGCTTCTCTACAAATGCCAATTCTCAGTAAACCAAAACCTAAATTCCAGTAAGGTTTGAATAGATTTTTAGTTTCAAGAAACCTGGTGGTTGCAGGTAAAGCAATTTAGATTCTAGGCACTTTACCTAGATTTAGGTTGCTGCCACATTAATCTGACAAGGTATTCTTCCTAACCCATGTAACAATTTAAATTGCTTTTAATGTGCCAGCACTTACACATTTCTAGCTAGTATAGTGGGAATTCACTTGAGGATGTCTGCCAAAGAAATTAAAACCCCGATGCCTTAAAGTTGCTCCTAATAATGAAGATGTCTTGGGGAAAGGGGATGGGGGGAGCACGGGAGCGGAAGGGTATTCCTTGATGAAATAGGAGTTGTTAGGAAGGCAATGAATTGAGTGGGAAAACAGAATTTTTCCTTTGAAAGCATATGAAATAATCAGTTACGGCGGGGGGGTGGGGGGAGAAGGGAAAATCAACTCATTTTCACACCGCTTTAGAAAAGCATTTTAAAAATAATTAAAATTTATGAATAAAGCTCTACTTGTTAGGGCTGGAAAATCCACCTATCAGATCTTCAGTTTCTTTACCTTCCAGCATATGTGTAAGTTAAAATTCCCCACATAAGCTTTTATACAGTGCCTCCCCCCACCCCGCCCCATTGTTTGTTTCCCATGAGGATCAACGAGCAGCGGGGCCTCATCGCCTTACCAGAGCCAGGCTGTGGTTTTTTTGTACTGCACCTCCTCGGGTCCTTCTTTCCCATGTTTCAACTGCAAGTCCAGCTCTCCTGTCCTGCCCTGCAGGACACATAGCATAAATCAGTGTGCAAACTCTATAGCGAAAATGACCTTAACATTTCTTTGTAAACACTGATAACCGATGTAGCCTTTCCCAATTGGCCTCCGGTGTTCCTAATAAAATGTTAGATTGTGAAAAAGGAATGTGTGAGAGAGAAGTAGATCACCACTCGGGTATTTCAAGACTCATCAAAGAAGTTTATCTTGGAGCGGCTGTAGATTTGGGGAATTTAGGGCACAGCACTTCATTTGGGGATAAGCTGATTAAAAGCAGATTTGAATTCCATAGGTCCCACTAAAACAAAACAAAAACCCTTTATCATAATGATCTGCCTCTGTCAGTAGCTGATAATTTTAATGGACACTAAACCAAGATTGGGGTCTGGGCACCAGTACGGTAACAAAATAGTAGAAAATGAGGATGCTCATACAATAACTAAGATTCATTCAGGTCATATATAACCCGAAATAAAAAAAAAAATGTCACGCTACATTTTTATTTCATGAATTTATAAAAGTTGATACCACACTTTTCAACTACTATGCACAATAACACTATGCTACTATCACCCCTTTAAGACCAAGACCTTCAGATATTTATTTTCCACTCTATTTTTTTACACTCAATATTGCTTTGATCAGCTCGTTTCCCCTCTAGTCTATCAGTAATTACATTATTTAAATGTAATTTAATACTGTAATTTAATGTCATTTAATACTTAAAATACTGGTTTGGGGCACCGGGGTGGCTCAGTCAGTTAAGTCTTCGGTTGCTGATTTCAGCTCAGGTCATGATCTCAGAGTCTTGGGATCACACCCCGCATCAGGCTCCCTGCTCAGTGGGGAGTCTGCTTCTCCCTCTCTCTCTGCCTCACCCCCCAACCCAGTCATTTGCTCTCTCTCTCTCAAATGGATAAATAAAACACAGAAAGGAAGAAAGGAAGGGAGGGAGGAAGGAAGGAATAAAAGAAGGAAGGAAGGAAGGAAAATACTGGTTTATTGATGAGCCCTATTTTGGACGAGAACTTACTGTGTATTGTGTTACTGAGTGATACCATGCCATTTTCACAAGTGGTTGTGCAGCTTACGTTCTCACTAGTAATGAAAATAAAAGTTCTAGGTACTCCACTTTCTCACCAACATTTGGAGTTATCAGGCTATGAATGTTTACTATTCTGGCAAATGCGAAACAGTGTTTATTATAGTTTTAATTTTCATTTCACTGTTTATCAATGAGATTGAAAATATTTTGAAATGTTTGACTTTCAGATTTCCTATCACGTCCATTTTTTTTTTCCTTTTTAAAGATTTATTTATTTGAGAGAGAAAGAAAGAGCCAGGAGGAGGAGCAGCAGAGGGAGAGGAACAAGAAACTCTGACTGTGCTTAGCATACGGCTTGATATAGGGCTCCATCCCATGACCTTGAGATGGAGACCTGAGCTGTAACCGAGTCCGACACTCACCCCGCTGTGCCACCCAGGGGCCCCAGTGTGTCCATTTTTCCATTGGTTGTCTTCCTTTTATTGATTTTAGAGTTCTAAGGTATGGGGGCACCTGGCTGGCTCAGTCAGTAGAGCACGCGCTCTCTATCTCAGGGTTGCGAGTTCAAGCCCCATGCTGGGTATAGAGCTTACTTAAAAAATAATAATAAAATAAAATGAAAAGTAGAGTCCCAAGTTCAGTTCCACAGAAGAAAAGTATATCTCCATATAAACTGTAGAGAGGGAAGCCACACAGCTTGCCAGGTTAAGGATGTGGGCTTTGGAATCAGAATGCCTTGATATAAGGCTACTTCCACTTACTTGCTGTGTAAATTTGGACAAGTGACTCTGTCTCTCTACACTTCAATTTCCTCATCTGTGAAATGTAGCTAACAGCTATCCCATGCCTTTAGAGGACCACACTAAATCAGGCGGGAAAATATCCATTTAGGGGCGCCTAGGTGGTTCAGTGGGTTAAAGCCTCTGCCTTCAGCTCAGGTCATGAGCTCAGGGTCCTGGGATCGAGCCCTGTGTTGGGCTCTCTGCTCAGCGGGGAACCTGCTTCCCCCTCTCTCTCTGCCTACTTGTGATCTCTCTCTCTCTCTGTCAAATAAATTAATAAAGTGTTACAAAAAGAAAGAAAGAAAAAAAAGAAAGAAAGAAAATATCCATTTAGTATGGTGGCTGGTAACACATAGCTACCATACCAACTTTACTGTTAATAACAACAAAAATCCCACCTCCCTTTATTATCTTCTTATGAAATGATCTCTCATGAATATACATAAACTCTCAGTTACCACCAGCCTGTGAGCCCACGGAGGGCAAAGACAGTTTATCAGTCTAAGGGGTCCTTGTACTTAGTGCAACTTCCAGCCCACAGGGCCCTGGGGCTGACCAGCTCACACACTGGAGAACTGATGGGCATCCTAGTCACACCCTTCGTAATACCCATTTACTTCACTCCTATCTGTCCCCATCTCCGTGTTTTCATAGAATCTTGGCCCGTTCATTCTCCCCTCTGTCTCCTGGGGCAATGTATCAGAGGCGAACAAACTGGCAAGATATTAATATTAATACTTACTAACACTGATATTGACCACCCAGGGGGAGGGTTACTGTAGCTAGAAAACAGTATTTCTTGCCTATCCCTATTAGTTAGGCTTCCTAAATTAGGCCCCATTACTCTTAGGAACATTTACTTGCGATAATGTTTTTTCCAAAAAGGATATGCAGGAGGAAATGAAAAGGTTCAAAATCTGCTCAGAAATAAACTAAAAAAACAAAAGAGCTCAATATACGTGTGCAGCCTATTGAGAAGGCCTACGTTTCTACTCTCTCCTAGAGCCATAACCCAGTACAATCATCGACGTAACTAGGTATGTTTCTTATTTCTTCTTCCAAAGTCTCTAGCTCCCCTCGATCCTCTCTTCTGGAATGTCTCTCTCTCCCTCTTTCCAGCTGGTCCGTGTGAGGCTATTTATTCAGACCCACTTTGCCTCCGGAGTCTCTGTGTGTTGGTCATGGTGGCCCCCGTCTCTAATCTTCGCTTCTGTGGTTAAGGGGTTAAAACACTCCCCAGGAGCAAAAGGCTGAAATGATCACCTGAATTGAGATTTTTTTGGATTGCCAGTAGGTTCCAATTATGTGTCCTTTTTACTTTTTTTTTAATCTCCAGTGTACAAAACCAAGAGCTTGCTGATTATAGTGAGCAGTTTCACCTAGCTCCAGATGTGTAGACAATGTTAAGAACAAACAACTTCTACCAATGGTCAGATCAGAGAGAAACATACTGGGGATTGCAATTCCTGACCCTGGTTTTGATTCCAGATTATTTTATAGCCAATTGACACACTCAGGAAGCAAATGTCCGCAGTCAACCTGATCTCTAAGTCCTCTCTCCAGGTTGAGGTCATATTCACAAGAGCCTCTTCTTCAAAGGCTAGAGACCTTAACCAGCTCGGCATCCCACATGGGCACCAAGGCAAAGATGGCTGGAGAGGTCTCCTTACCAAAATAGACACTGAACTGTCAATCAACTGCTATCTATCTGCATTTTCCACCGTAGTGGGAAGAAAGCCAAATACCTCCCCACGTCAACCACATCGATACGCTTAAAATTCAAATTCCAACGTTCTCGTGGACAAATTAGATAAGCAGATGCCCAAGCTAAAGCCACTGGTCCTGGTCAGATCTCAGACTTATTCACATCATAATCAACCTCCAGGAGATAATGGAGAGTGTATCTTTCAACATGTCTCCTAGGCTTAACTGAATAAAACATGCCTTTTCTAAATGATCCTCTAGTTTAATGCTACAAAATATGTCTTGCACCAGATGGAAGTGACTGTAACTCTTGTCTAGAAGAAGGATCCTCCAGGACAGAAATTCTTGATATAGACAAGGAGTCTGGCAGTTGCTCTAATTCTTCTAAAATACCATAAATTCGGTTTCAGTGTGTGGGCTCATTTAAAAAAAAAAAACAAACCTCAAACAATTAAAATGCATCAGTGTGCTTTCAAATAATAGTGATTCCCTAAAAAGCTTTCCTGTACTTTTAAATGATAGCAAAAATCTTAGAGTCTACATTTTGAGTTTCATTTCTATTGTCATCAATTCTCAGCGGAACTGAGAGATCCAAAGTAAAAAGGGTTTTAAATGATAAATAAGCAAAGAGGCACACTAGCACCTACAACACTAGAAAGGCAGAACAATCGACCTGCATTACTAAAAATACTCAGCCGGCTTTTTGTAAATAGATCCATCCTTTAAAAAAGTAAACCGATTTGCATAATTTGTTGTTACGTCTAATGACAGTGCCAGGGAAAAGGGCATGTCACAGTGGAAAAAGCTGAGGCTCTGGGGACAAACAAATCCAGGGGAAATCCCAGTTCCTTTCCCGGGAGCCTAACAGTTGTGACTGTTGGGTTTTTCACTGTTGTTTTATTTTCCTAGCTAACCCTGCTTTTCATCTGGGATCCCATTACACATGGGGTTAACAACACTCACTTCAAAGGGTTACTGTGAAGATTCATTGAAACAATACACGTTAAGTGTTGGGCACACACTAGTTGTTCAATAAATGGTAGCTCTTATTATGAAAAATAACTGTGGAGGGTTTTTTTTTTTTTTTTTTAAATCAATGGCAAATCATCTGCATGAGTTATACCATCATCCTGTTCGATTTAGCCTTCCTTATGCTAAGAGCTAAATAAAATTCTCAGTTCATGCTGCGGGAGGAGTTATTCCTGCCTTCTTTCTCCAAGCACCCCTCAGTACTTTGTACATCCTCCCTTTTTAAAGCCTCAAAGATGTTGCATTAAAATTGCTGGTCGACGTATCAGTCTCCCGCACTGGATCAGGAGTGTGCAGAGAGGAAGGAGTGCTTCATGCTCCTTCGTATCCCATACACCTGGCACAGACCTGGCCAGTGAAAGATGGTCAACACCTGTTTGCTGAAGGAAAGCCCTGGAAAATCACATCGAGGCAAATGGATGTGAGAAAAAGAGCATACTCTGAATCGCAGTCTCACTCATCTTGAACAAAATCCATAACTGCTTAAGGGTACGTACGAGTAATACACGTTCCTTCATTCGTGGACCTGCTCAAAACCGAGTGCCCAGAGGCCCCCTGGAACAAGAATGTAGGAAAGCTGAGCCAAAGGGAACAAGGGTTCTAAAAGGACCTCTTCAAAATGTGAATTCCTGTGCAGTTTCAGGAACCATCTAAAACGCAGTGGTGTGGTTGACAGACTACGTTAAAATGACCTTGGCCAGCTTGGTAAACACTGGAGTTCCTGGTCCCCTACTCAGTTCTAATGAGTTAGAACCTCTGAAGACGCAACGCTGCTTAAAAACCCTAGACTCAATAAAATATGCCGCAACAAAGTTTTAAGACGAGAACACCAATGCTAAGATGCTTAGTCATTTCTTCCCAACCGCACCTCCCCGCCCCCCATCTTTGAGGACAGCTATTACCTTTACCCATAACACCACACTTCCTGAGGCTCCATGAAAATCCTATTCTGGGCCATAAATTACTTAAGGACCATCAGATTTTTTTCTATCATCCTCAAAAATGAATTTTAAGCTTGGAACAAATGTTGGTTAGTCATTTCCTCATATTGTTAACTGTTCGTACATTCCCACGCCGACCCCAAAGTTTCTAATTTCAAAACTCTCAAACTACAACTTTTAGTATTATTGAACAAAATGAAGTCAAATGGAGTATAATTTATTATAGGGAGTACCTACTATGTTTTAGACACTATGCTGGGTTTTAGAGAGACACCAGGGACGAAAACACAGCTCTTGGCTTTAAGGAGCAGACCCAGCCAAAGGGTCCCAGACAAATATCTAAGGTGACAAGGGCTTCAAAATGGGAAGCACGGGGGATGCTCAACGGGCTCAGTCAGCAGAGGGCATGACTCCTGATCTCGGATTGCGGGTTCCAGCCCCATGTCGGGTGTAAAGATTACTAAATAAATAAAAATAAACAAATAAATAGAATAAAATCGTTTAAAAAGGGGGTGGGGGAAGCAGGTACTAAGAAAGGACAAAAGAGGGGCATATAATTCAGTTTTGGGGAGGTGGGCTGCACAGGTAGGTGCCTTCCCAGGTAAAATTTAAAAGCCAGCAGAAATTAGATGGGCGAAGAGAGAATGGCAGTGTCTAGAGCAGAAGGAACGGTGTGTAAAAGTCAAGAGGTTAGGGAAGACGTGCTGAGTTTGGGCAACAAAGAGATTAAGCAAGACTGAAATATACAATTCCGGAGAAGGATTAAGAGATAATAAGGCTTGAGCTATAAACAAGTACAGCCTGGGGAGGTACATGGGCAGACGGGGAGCTCAGTCTGGGACGTGCGTACATTAGGGCACTGTGGGACAGCCACGGGGGGACACCGGGGACATCTAGCAGGTCTCAGAAAGCAGCAGGGTGTAGAAGAGGAGCACCCAAGATGGGGCTCTGGACTGGCCACCAGTGGAGGACATCAAGGTTGAAAATGTAAGTGTAGTTACGTGTGTAACTCACATTCTTTTATGAGCAAAACAAGAACTGCGTTTTGTTTTTTTTTTTTAAAGATTTTCTTTAGTTCTCTGTCAGAGAGAGAGAGAGAGGAGAGAGCGCACAAGCAGGGGGAGTGGCAGGCAGAGGGAGAAGCAGGCTCCCTGCTGAGCAGGAGCCCGATGCGGAACTTGATCCCAGGACCCTGGGATCATGACCTGAGCTAAAGGCAGACACTTAACTGACTAGGCCACCCGGGCGTCCCAAGTTCTAAATTTCTGACAGTGCTATTTTCTTAAGTGCTTTTATATTAAATCCATATGCGCAGTAAAATCTGAGATCCGAAGGAGACACTCTCCTATAGCACCCGATCCTATGGTTTCGTTACCTGTAAAATGGCATGATAAGCTCGACTCATATATGCAAGCCAGGCCTGGGGCAGAAAGATCGCCCGATGCCACTCGGAAAGCTGGATTTGAACCTGTGGGGAAAACAGACCACAACGTAAGTTAGACTATGTGGTATTAAAACAGAATAAAATTCTTTCCTTCCCTTCATTTTAAATGATTCAAATTCTAAAACAAACCAAATTAGTCTAGGATCAGAACCACAAATAAGATCTTTCAGCTATTTTCAAAGGAGAAGGGTTTAGAGTCGCGTCAAGCCAAAACAAAATAAGCCTGGAATTTTCTAAAGTAAAGCCAATAGAATTCTACAGTAATCACAAGTTAAGATGTATGTGTGAGACAAATGTGTCCCTGAAAATGAGGGGACAACTCTGTTAAGCTTCTTGCCCATGTCAGGAAACTAGGTATTGTCTAGCAAATGCCCCTAGTCATTTTAAATAAAAACAAATATCACTCGCATCTTGGATTTCCACGATGACAATTTCTGAAGTAATAAACTTCAATTGCCAACAGAAATATCACATTGTGTAGAAACCATGAGGGCCAGAGATGCAAATGAGTCCTTCACTGAGCAATCGTGCACATACCACTAGATAAAGCCCTTTAATCAGTGTGGGTAAACAAGAGAAAAATGATATATGCCAACACCGAAGCCCTGTTTCTGAAGAGAGGCCCAGACAAAACATCTGGTTTTCATAGTCATTTCTGTTTCTACCTATTAGTAGGAGGCTATCTTGCAACAAATCTTCCCAAGGTCTGCTTCTGTTAAAGAAAGATCGCTCAAGAAAAACAGTCACAGTGCATCACATTTCACATTTCCTGTAACTCATCTCATCTAAACCCAAACAACTAAAACCGTAGTCTGGGTCCCACACACATGAAAACAACAACAAACAGCCAAAAAGACAAATTTCTATATAATGACCCCAGAATCATGATAACTAGAGTGTGTAAGGAGATCTTACTGTATTGTGGAAATTAATTTTCTCAAGGGTTTTGTGAGAGAGGGAGGAGAACACCCTCTCTGAATACAGCTGCTTCCCAGGGCCTCTGGAATTTTCTGGAAACCTGGTCCTCGTGCGGGAGGACCTCAGGCTATACATGAGGTAGTATGAAAGGTTATGATGATTACTGGTGTGTGTCTGCAGAGAGCCTTCTAGTGGGAGAGTCAGAAAGGAGCACAAATAGATTATCAGGCAAAATTAGGAGGAACCTATGGGAATGAAAACAATAAAGAAAATTATTCTGTCTGCTATCGATTATCACTTCTCATCCCTGCACTGCTTTTCTCAAAAAAAAAAAAAAAAAAAAAAAAAATCTGGGTTGCCTGGGTGGCTCAGTCATTAAGCGTCTGCCTTCGGCTCAGGTCATGATCCCAGAGTCCTGGGATCAAGCCCCGCATCGGGCTCCCTGCTTGGCGGGAAGCCTGCTTCTCCCGCTACCAATCCCTCTGCTTGTGTTCCCTCTCGCTGTGTTTCTCTCTGTCAAATAAATAAAAATCTTTAAAAAAAAAAAAAAAAAACTGATAGTCTGAAAAAGATACTTGCATCATGAGACAAACTTTAAAAAAACTCTAAGGACAGGTTTCCTCTTTTTCCGATTAAGTACTCATTGTATCAAGATGAGTAAAAGGAGATTTGTCAATAGGTCAATAAAAGTCCTTGAAGGAACAGGCCTACCAATTCCTGCTTCCTGTCTCCTTATCTGGGAAGCAGACGACAACCTAGGCACCAATTCCAGCTGGAGAGGCATTAATGGGTCCTTGGCCCTGCTCTCTGTTTCCAAAATGTGGGGCATTTTCCTATCAACTCTATTTCTGTTTCATAAAATACATTAACTCTCAAGTCCTATTTGGGGGCACCTGGTTGCTCAGTGGGTTAAGCATCTGACTCTTGACTTTGGCTCAGGTCACGATCTCAGGGTCATGAGATGGAGCCCCACATCAGGCTCCACACTGGGCAAGGAGTCTATTTATGATTTTCTGTCCCCCTTCCTCTTCCGTCCCCCCTTAAAAAAAAAACCCTATTGTGAGACCTGGATTTAACAGAAAGAACACCCAAGCACCACAACCAAACTTTCCTCTTTTACTTCACAACCTCAAAATATTTCATTATTTTCCTGCCAAATAATCCGTGGACATCACTGCACTACTGAGACCATCCACGGTCTCGGCGAATCGGTAAAAAGAGCACTGGATGTTTTTGCAAGAACAACAGTGACAATTACCATTTCAACCTGAGTTTTTTTAAAAAAAAAAAAAAAAAAAAGGAAGTATTATGGAAAAAATGTAAAGGCAAATGAGCAAATCAAACGTTGAGCTTCTAAGAACAAAAGCATGTGTGCCCGGAAACATATTTGAAAGGACGTTATAAACTGAAGGTTAAAGCTAATCCTCCGGCTGCCGCTCCAACCACATCTGAAGGTGAGTGCAGGGACCCTGCACAACTCTCGAGCCTACACACCAGCCTGAACGCCTCCTGGTTTATAAGATTATACCTAGTCTCCGAGTTCTCTGGAGTCAGCTGTGAATAGATCTCCTTAATAGATCTCTCTTGCTCTTTCCTTCACTGAAGAGAAACAGGGAGACAGCTCGAAGTCAGCTATGCCCGTACACTCCCCCCGTGTTACACAGCAAAAGGGACGTCCTTGACCATTTTTAACAAAAACACATTTTAGGATGCTATTCCAGTTTGATACATAGCCACCCATATAGGTTAAGGTCACTAGGCTGAAAAATACAATTAGCATTTTTAAAGCAAGGAAATTATGGATAATTTGCTATACTCTGAGAAGCCTTTGAAGGGAATCCAATCAACTAAATAATTGCAAATCATGAACTTGTAACCCTGTTACTCAGCGGATGAGGGTTCTCCTCTACTGTGCAGCAAGCTGTCAGGGATGTGGAATGCAGTTTTTCTTCATCTACATGTGCTCTCGCAATGACAGGTGTCTGACGGACCATTGACATGAGCAGGTTGTGATCTGGAGAAAAGTTAAGTGTTTCTAGGTGTAAGAGGGAGTAAGTATGATGAAACATTATGAATGTGCCTAAAAAAAGAGACCATGTTAGAGAAATATACACAAAGAGGGTATGGGGGAGGACAAGGAGGGGAGGACAGGGACAGGAACACTTTACAGGACTCAGAAGGGCGGTCAGGGCAGACATCGTCGAGAAGGTGAAGCCTGAATAAAGACGAAGGTATAGAAACCCCGAGAAGTGCTGGTGGGAATGGAAAATAGTTCGGCTACTATGGAACACGGTTTGGTCATTCCTCAAAAAGTCAAACACAGAATTACCCTATGACCCAGCAAATCCAATTCTACGTACATACCCAAAAGAATCAAGACCATATATGCAAACACTGTACACGAATGCTCAAAGCAGCATTTTCACAATAGCCAAAAGATGGAGATAGCCCATGCAAGCGATGCATGAACAAACAAAATATATCTACAATGGAATATTATTCGACCATAAAAAGGAATGACGTTCAGATGACCCTAGATGTAGATGAAACTGTGAAAATATTTATGTGAAAGAGAAAGAATCCAGACAGAAAGGTACCTATTAGATGATCCTATTTATATGAAATATCCAGAATAGGTAAACCCATGGATGTGGTTGCCAAGGGAGGGGAAGGGAGGGGGAAGGGAAGAAGGGGGGGAGAAATGGGAAGTGATTATTTAACACACACGAGGTCTCACTGGAGGTTGATGAAAATGTTCTGGAACTAGCTAAAGGTGATGGTGTGCACATTGTGAATACACTCAATACCACTGAATTGTATGCTTTAAGCTTTAAAAGGGTTAATTTTATGTTATGCGAATTTTACCTCAGTTAAAAAACACACAAACATACAGGGTAAGGCACAGGTCCTAAAGCGAGCACATGGCTAACCTGTCTGAGGAACACAAAGGCCAGTATAAGCAATTATAACGGACAAGCACAGACACGGTGAGCAAGAGAGAAGTTTGGCAAATTACCAGGGCACTCAGAGGATGCAGGGAAGTCACTTGTAGGTCACTTTTCAGGACTCACCGTTGTTTTTGTTTTTGTTTGTTTTGTTTTTTTTGAGAGAAAGAGCCCGTGTGCTCGTGCAGGCCCAGAGGGCAAGGGGCAGAAGTAGAAGGAGAAAGAATCTTAGGCAGGTTCCACACCCAGGGCAGAGCCTGACACAGGGCCCAGTCTCACAACCCTGAGATCAGACTGGAGCTGAAATCAAGAATCAGATGCTTAACTGAGTGAACCACCCGGGAGCCCCTCAGGAATTGTTCTTTTTTCTTACTAAAGGGGGAACCATTATAAGGTTTTGAGGAAAAAAGACATGATCTAGTCTAGAGCATAAAAGGATCAGGATGACTGCTATGTTGCAAACAGACTGTAGGGGGCAAAGGTCAGAGCAGGGACACCTACCCACAGGCTACTGCAATAATCCGGGTAAGAGAGAAAGGTAGCTCAGAGTTGTATCAGCAACACCACAGAGTACGATGAGGTTTTGAATGTTCAGCTATGTAATTTTCCCACCCACCCCAAATGTTAAGTAAAACACCAATATATAAAACAGAAAACAAGCAAAACTTGTCTAGATGAAGTGAGGACAAGGGCTGGGGACTTGGTGGTCAGCCCTCCTGATCATACAAACCTATTTGTGGTGCTCCCCAGGACTCTTGAAAACACGGTTTTAACTAGGAGGACATAAACTAGATCAGTGGTTTCGGAAGAAGTGGCAGAGGAAAGGGACTGACTACAAAGGAGCATGGGGGAATTTTTAGGGTGACAGAACTGTTCTTCACTGGGGTATGGGTTACATGAATGTATGCACTTAAAAAAATTCATAGAACTATGTACTAAGAGAGGAGAGATCGACTGCATGTATATTTTACCTCAATACAAATAAAATTAAAAATAGAGAGTTTAAAAGTCACTACTTCCGGGGGGGTGGTGGGGTAGGGATAGGGTGGCTGGGTTGTGGACAATGGGGAGGGTATGTGCTAAGTGCAGTGAAATGTGTAAGCCCGAAGATTCACAGACATGTACCCTGGGGCAAATAATACATTATATGTTAATAAAAATTAATTAAAAAAAAAAAAAAAAAGTCACTACTTCCAGGGGCACCTGGGTGGCTCAGTGGGTTAAAGCCTCTGCCTTCGGCTCAGGTCATGATCTCAGGGCCCTGGGACTGAGCCCCACATCGGGCTCTCTGCTCAGCGGGGAGCCTGCTTCCCCCTCTCTCTGCCTGCCTCTCTGCCTGCTTGTAATCTCTCTCTGTCAAATAAATACATAAAATCTTTTTAAAAATAAATTTAAAATTAAATAAAAGTCAATACTTTCAGACTGTCTTGCTTCTCAAATCCTCACTTCCATCTAATCCAAGTGAGGAATTCCAACTGTACACTTGCCAAAGGCATTGAAAATCCACCCTTTCTCTTATCCTTTGAGTTTCCACCAATATCACATGTCAATATCCCATTCATCCAGTTTTGAAACTTTCGATTTATCCCAGGCTTCTTTCTTGCCCCCGAGTCAACAGCCAACTCCACCTCTGAAATGCTTCTTCTATTTGTCGTACTTTCTTCCTCACTGGCTTAGTCCTAATTCCTGCCTAGAGTATTGAGGCCCCAAACTGATCTCCTAACAGCCTAAAATCTTTCCTCCTTCTAATACATCCTAAATGGTGCTGCTACTCTTCCATTAACTCAGAACTTCTCAAAAACCTTTGATGGTTCATTAAAGAATAAAGTCCAAACTCTTTTGTACTATGTTCAAAGCCTTTTAGAATCAAAAGCACACCATTTACTTTAAGAAATAATTTGTTCTCATGTAAGAACTCTGCTGGCCAAGATCCTCAACCAATTTCCCCAATGATTTCCTGCTCCTTTCTTTCATTTAACCTGCATTCTGGCTGAATTGGGTTATAAACCAATTCCCAAGTCAGTCCTATACTCTAGAGGACCTTTGCATTCACTCCTTCCACTGTCTGGAATGCCCTGTCTTCCTCACAGCTCTACTTACTGAAATAATTTCTTCCATCTCTATACTTCCAGGGTGCTATAAACCTCTCCTATAACATTCAGCCAATTCCATCTTAGATTATTTGTGTATGTACCTTAATCTCATACAATTCTAAAGGTAGAGATCCTGTCCTACTCATCTCAGAATTCCTCCCATGGATCCATGATAGGATTCTGCACATACGTGTTCAATTAGGTACCTTCTGAGTTTAATCAAATCAAATGTACAGTATTTGCTTTAAGACAAAACTTTTTCATGTGAAAACTACACAATCATAAATAAGCAATCGGAAAACTACGATGTTCAACTTTCAATCACGCGGGAAACAGTGTTAGCAAACTTTAAGTTGACACGGCTAAACTCAAACACAAGTGGCTGAGGACACAGTTATCTGAAATTTTACAAAAGCATGTCCCAAATGTTCCGGCCAGGAAATGTTTAATTCCAGCTAAAACCACAGTGAATGACAAAGCATAATTTTCAAGTGGGTATATGTCTTATATTTTGAAGTTTCTTCACTAAACTTTATTTGTATCATACAGGATTTAATCAAGTATATCTGAAAGAGTAGCTCAACATAAAATATCTCGCTTGACAACATGATTCACAAATGTAGGAAAATGTAGGCAAGAGAAAATAAAAAAGTAGATTTGGTTTCCTCACTGATACGTGTTTACTTGAAGGAACTACCTGGCCACCTATGAATTTACCGTTCAGAATATACTGCCCAGAAATCTGGTAGTGTCTTCTGTCTCTTACGCAATCTTAACAAATACAATTACCCATTTATAGGAAAACGTCCATTTTAACAGACTTCCATTAAATACTATAAATCGAGTAAAATAACCTTTGGTGAGGTTGTTAGAAGTTCGAGGCGGAATGAAATAAGGTAGGGTAGCATGTACAAATTTACAGGTAAACCAAGTGTTTGCTATTGACGTTAGAACCCCAGTTTCACAAAGGAGACATTTCCATGCTTTCCGGAGGTATTTATTATCAAAAGAATCAAAGTATTTAATGTCAGTTGCCACCAGACCCACAAACACTGAGCCACTATATTCAGTCTGTGACACAGACACACCCCTCCCGCATTCCCAGGAGAAAAACCATTTGTCCTTAGTGTTAGAGACCCCGAAGCCACTCAGTGTCCCATTGTTTACATATCAGATATAATAGCCTTCAATTTTCTGTCAATAGTAATCTTGTTGGCACAAAAATAATTTTGTTATTCCTGTCTCCTGACAAACAGTGACTGAAGGACAAGAAGGGAGGGCTTATAGAGGACACATTTTTAAAGTAAAATGACACTCATCTCTTTATGGGTGTGTTCTGGACATTTAGAAATTTCTCTCCCTGCCTCTCTCTCCCTCATCTTCTCGCTCTCTCTTCCTCAGTCTATCTCTGCCTCCTCCCCCATCAGGATAACATTAGCTTGAAAGCTGACAATTCAATCACATCTCAAACAACCATTTACTTACTCTGTTATTTAATAGGAGGGGGGAAAACCCAGTTACCATAACAACTCACATCACATGGTAATTATGGAGCCTCTAAAATACAGCAAACCATACTTTTCACAGTGTTTTCTAAGGGGAATGTGTAATAAGGACAGATACCACTTCTCCCAATTATTATTCAGACTTTCCATCTAATTGGTCCATATTGCATGAATGCTAATGCTACCCCCACGTTCTTGCTAAGGAACAGGTTTTTAAATAAAGAAAGAACTGAAAGAAAAAGCCAAATATATTCCTTGTATTTCAAATGATGAGTTATAGCCCACCTATTTCTGGGCATCTAGGGGGAAAAAATCCACAGAAGGCAGAAGAAAGGCAAAACTAATTTATGGGACAAAAAGAATCAAATGATGACCCATACGGAAGGAAGGAAGGAAGGAAGGAAGGAAGGAAGGAAGGAAGGAAGGAAGGAAGGAAGGAAGGAAGGAAGAAAAAGGCAGATTTCATTCAGAATAGTTCTGCCAATAAGTCCAGATAAGGTTGCGCTGAAATAAAAATGAAAAAAGAGCTCATTACCTAATGCAGAGGCAGAAACACTGGGCGGCAGCAGAAGGATCTGGAAAATTTGCATGTGCCCAAAGATGGAGGAATAATGAAGCAAGACTGCCATTCTCATCCAGGGACAAATCACTATCATCCAATTTAGGTGAGAGTGTCACGTCAGAGTTAGAAATGCCAAAGGATGACAAGACAGGCAGCAAATTTCAGGGAAGGAACCTGTCATTCACCTTCAGCTTCCTTATCAAGAGGAATCAAGTTAGTCTCAGGATGGGAAAGTGCAGTTATAAATCAGAGGAGAAGAGGACAGTCACCTGAGGTGGGAGAAGCCCTAGTAGGTCTGAAATGACCTCTGCCTGTCCCCTGTTCAAAGGAGCAGAGAGAGGGAGGGAACACTTCAGGTTTAGAAAAATCTGAACAGGGCAATGATGACACAGAACTTCTCCTGGTATTTCAGGTCAAAGTCAAAGAAAGCTTAGATTTTCGAGTCTTCTGAAAGTCCCAAGGGAGAGTTTCACTTTAAGAAAAGTCACTAAAAAAATTTTAAAACAAAGTTTTCTAAAAGAAGGGAATAAAATATACTCCAAAAGAATTCATCACAGATTAAATAACGAGTTCTCCAAAATGAAAATTACTTGATTAGTAAACATAGTTCTTGAGAAATACCGACATTAATGTAAAGCAAAGTACGTCAGAATACGAAGAGCAGAGCTTTTGGGACATTCAAAACAAAGTTCTTTTCCCGATTCACATACTCCCCCACCTACAGTTGTAGGCATTAAGGAGGCCACAGCATACCCTGCAAATACAGCAGATCTTCCACAGGGAGGAAAGAGAGGAGAGGCTACATCTATTCATATAAATGAATAATGACATAAAATAGTACATAAAAGCTGTTCAAATTATAATAATGTCACCTCTTAATAAGACCTCAATGATGATTAGATTCATCATCAATTTATTAACAACATTTCTGGAAAAAGGAAACCATCACACTAAATGTACATACAAAGTCTAAGGCACATCCACGTTTCAAAAGGATTCAAATCATTAACTTGACAAAGGTCTATGAAGTATCTACTATGTCCCAGGAACACCAGGCATTAGAGCTACATGTGACCAAAACAGCTCCCTGATTTTATAAAGTTTGCACTTTACAGAAGGAGACAGATACTAGCTGTCATGTCTGCCGCCACCCCTCCCCCCCAATCAGGATTAGTAGGAAGATGGATAGATTTGTGTGAACAGACTCATGAATACATTGAATTCACAGTTATAAACGTTCCCGAAGAAAACTCCACACCCAGATGGTTTCATGAGAAAATTCCGCCAAACTTTTAAGGAAAAACTATTTATTAGGATAGCATTACACAGCAATATATCAGGCAAAGACAATAAAAGGAAACTATAAAACAATATCCCTCATGAACACAGACGCAAAAATCCTTAACAAAATATTACCAGCAAAACCAATTCAGCAATATATAAATAGAATAATACATTAGGATTACGTGGAGTTTTTCCTAGAAGGAAGATTTGGTTCACTCAGACGAATCAAAATAAATCATCATATCAACAAGTTTAAGAAGTATACAATCTTCTGAATACATATAGAACAAAACATTTGACAAAACTGTGATAAAAACTCTCTGCAACTTAGGAATAAAAGGAAATTCTGCGAACCTGATAAAGGATATCTACAAAATCTTTATACTAAAATAAGTTAAACATAACCTCATATTTAATGTTAAGACACTGAATGTTTTCCTACAAGACTTAGCTTGTAGGAAATTTACAAATTTACAGACTGTGTATAAGATGAGAAATGTCTGCTCTTACCACTCGAGTACACGGTACTAGAGGGCCCTATTCAGTGTAATCAGGCAAGAAAAAAAAATGAAAGGCACAAACATCAGAAAGAAAAAAAATTAAGATCATCTCTATTCACACACATCACAATGAAAAAGCAAAAAGAAGCTACAAAAAGCAACAAGAATATGTTAAGTGGGTTTAGTAAAGTCCTAGAAAAGTATCCACTATATGTTTATACACTAGCAATGAGTGGTTGCAAATTAAGACAAAGGAAAAAACAGTTTAATTAGATGCGGTAGCATCAAAATACATAGGGACACGCAATACTCATTAAATTTAACAAAATGTGCATAAGATTTGTAATAAAACAAAACACTGACCTAAAATAATGGAAAGATATAAATACCTTGTACGTGAGTTGAAAGACGTACATTAGTGAGACGTCAATTCTCTCCCAAATTGATCTACAGATTCAATATATTTCTAACCAAAATTACATCAGGCTTTTCTGTGGTTTCTCAAAGCTGATTTAAAATTTACATGGAAAAGCCAAATGCCTAAGATAGCCAAATTTTAAAACAACAAAATTGGAGGACTCACATTACTTGATTTCAAGACTTTTTATAAAGCAACAGTAATTAAGCTGTGTGGTTTTAGTTAAAGTATACACACATAGATCAAGAGAATAGAACTGAGTGCAGAAGTAGACCCATGCAGGGGTGCCTGGGGGCTTAGTCGATTAACTGTCTGCCTTTGGCTCAGGTCATGATCCCAGGGTTCTGGGATGGAGCCCCGAGTCAGGGTCCTTGCTCGGTGGGGAGTGTGCTTTACCCTCGACCTCTCCCTCTGTTTCTTATGCTCTCTCACTCTCTCTAGCTCTCCCCCCACCAAATAAATAAGTAAAATCCTTAAAAAAAAAAAAAAAAAAAAAAAAAATTGTAGCAGACCCATACATATGGACAAAGGATTTTCTACAGAGCTGCCTCGGTGAAGAAAGGGTGGTGTATTCAATAAATATAAGTCATATCTCATGAAAAGTTAACTCTTACAGATCCTAGGCTTGCAAAACTGTAAACTATAAAACTTCTATACATAAACGCAGGAGATCGTCAAGGTATTAATGGATAAACTGTATATGGTAGATTCATATAAAGGCATATTATCCGGCCATAAAAAGGTATGAAGTCCTGACATATGCTACAACATCTATAAACTTTGAAAACATTATACTAAGTGAAAAAAGTCAGACAAGAAAGACCACATATTGTATGATTCTATTTATATGTAATGTCCAAAATATGCAAACTATGGAGACCGAAAAGTGGATTAGTGGTTGCTGGAGGCTAGGGCAAGAGGGAAATGGAGTCTCTCTGCCAACAGGTACAGAATTTCTTTTTGGTGGGATGAAAACATTCTACAGTTGATTGTGCGGATGGTTTCACACTCTGTGAATATGCTAAAACCACTGAATTGCACACATTAAATGAGTGGGTTTCACAGCACATTAATTATGCCTCAGTTTTTAAAAAAAAAAATAAAGAAAGAAGAAAACATAGGAGGAAAAAAACAAGAAAACAGAAGATCTTTGAGGCTTTGGGTTCGACAAAAAGCAAAGGGAATAAGTAGAAAACCTTAATAAATTGGAATTCTTTAAAGTTAACCATTTGCTCTTCAAAAGACATTGCCAATGAAATGAGAAGACAGGTTACAGAATTAATTTTAAAAAAAAAACTGAAAAAAACATTTCTAATAAAGAATTTGTACCAGAAAATATAAAGAACTCTCATTTGAAAAGAAAAACTGAAAAAATGGTTAAAAACATTAACCATTGGTTAAATGGTTAAAAACAATGGTGAAAAAAAAAATGGTTAAAAAAACAGGCAAAACAACAGAATACTTCATGGGAGAAAAGGTATGACTGGTCAAAAACAGAAAACAAAACAAAAAACAAAACACACACACAAAAAGATACTCAACATCAACAGCCATTAAGGAAACACAAAACCACAAAAGAGAAACCACTCTCCATGTATGAGAATGGTTAGCTCTTAAAAAAAAATGAGGAGTATGGGCAAAGAGGCAGAACAAATGGAACTCCCTCACATTGCCACTGGGCACTCAAAATGGGACACTCAGGAGGAAAAGGTTGGTAGTTTGTTACATTCACTTACCATATGACCTAGCAATCCTACTCCTACATCTTTATTTACTCAAAAAAAAAAAAAAAAAGAAAGAAAGAAAAGAAAGAAAACAGATGCCCACACATACACCTATATGAGAATCACTTACAGAATCACCTTCAGTCATAATTGTCCCCAACCAGAAACAACCCAAGGGTCCATCGATGGGTGAATGAACCAGCTGAAACTCTCATGACAGAGACTTTTAAAATAGAAAGACTGAGAAGCACCAACAGGAACCCAAAGTTTGAAGAAACATAACCTGCAACAACACCAAAAGGATCCCAACGGAAGAAAAACTAGAAACAAGGAGAAGAGTAAAGAAATACTACAGTCATCTTGGGAAGATTCAAAGGTATTTTTTAAATGCTCTCTGCTTAACCCGGGATGGCATAGGGTAATTCAAGGACCACCCTGAATCATACTGCCTGGGTTCCGTTTCCAGGCTCTGCAGTACTTATGAGCTCTGTGATCTCAGACACATGAGCAGTACCAACCTCACAGTGTTACTATAGAGATTAAATGAAAATATATATATATTCACTATTCAATAAATAAATGTTAAATAAATATTCATAAATAAATCTGAGAGAGAGAGTGATTTTTAAAATACATGAACTGGTTATTAGCTATTATTATTGCAATTATTATTCTGATGAACCAGATCTTAAAACTCATATTATTTGTTGTCCCCTAGTTTGAGAAACTGTATGATTCATTCTCTATCTCTGCCTCTTCTTTTTTTTTTAAATGAATTAAGCAAGATGAATCCAAACTAAAATCCTACCATAGATCTGACAAAATTATATCCAATACACCTTCCAAAGAGTCTTAAAATAATGATTTTTCTCATCTATTTAAAATTTTCCAGGCATTCTACAACATAAGCAGCAAGTATTTTAACCCAAATACTTTGTTCGTATCCAAGGCACACCTCATAAATTCTGATGCCATTAGATTGCCTTCTGCTACTCCTCATATTAACACTTTTTCTTGTTTCTGTTCTGATTCTGACTTTTAAAATCAGCTTTCCATTATTACTTAACACTTTGGTTAGTATTTTGGTTAAGTATCCTTCAATCTCCTAGGTGCACAGCTGAAAAACACAAAAAGGTACCAAATCTCTCCCTTGTCCACAGCAAGTAAAAAGATGTTAAGGAAAACAGATCTAGAAATCACCTGTGTTCTCTCTTTCATGAAATTAAACCTGTCTTCCTCCCAGATCTTTAGTCCCTCCTTAGTTAAGCGAAGACACTGAATTAGACAAAAAAAGCTTTGAACCAAATATTTACATAATTGCAACTCTAAATAAATATATGAAAGAGCGTGAGTGGCACAGAATAAAGACAGATCTCTAAAAACTGGATATGCTACTGGTGGCAACTGAGAGGATACAGCAAATAATCCAGCCAAATTTGTGATGCGAAGATTTGCGAATTATGCAGCAAAATGAGCTTTAGTATAAACATATTGCATTAGCTCTAATTAAGTTAACATCAAACTGTTAAAACGTTTTACAATTCCTACCTTCATTTATAAGTGGTATATAACCTACCATGTCTAAATTACATAAAATAAGCCTCTTTGCTATGATACTTTGTTATTCACTTATTTTCATTTATAGACACCGGAATGAGTAACTGTAACCAAGTGTTTAACCTTAACACCAAAGCACACATTTCCCACATGCTCTCCAGCCTCTCTCTTCCCTCTGGTGTTGCTATAATCTTTTTTTTTTTTTCCTTAAGATTTTATTTATTTATTTGACAGAGAGAGATCACAAGTAAGCAGAGAGAGGGAGGGAAGCGGGCTTCCTGCAGAGCAGCAAGCCCGATGTAGGGCTCGATCCCAGGATCCTGAGATCATGACCTGAGCCGAAGTCAGAGGCTTTAACCCACTGAGCCACCCAGGCACCCCTGGTGTTGCTATAATCTGATATGATCAGACTTTATAAAAATCATCTCATGGCATCACCTCACTTTATTTTAAAAGGTAGCCTAAAAAACAGAATAAACACTAAAACCCAAGGGTTTTTTTCCTTAAAAACTTTTACTTACTGTTAATTCCCAGCATTTACAAAATATATAAACACTGGTGTCCTACATACTTGCAAAGGATTCAAATCAAGAAACAGGCAAGATTATTTCTTTAAATAATAAGTTGGTATTTATTCTGAACGATACCAGTTAAACAATGATGAAATAAACCAGGCGCACCTGGGTGGCTCAGTGGGTTGGCTCAGTTAAAGCCTCTGCCTTTGGCTCAGGTCATGATCTCAGGGTCCTGGGATTGAGCCCCGCATCGGGCTCTCTGCTCAGCAGGGAGCCTGCTTCCTCCCACCCCCTCTTCCTGCCTCTCTGTCTACTTGTGATCTCTCTCTCTCTCTCTGTGTCAAATAAATAAACATTAAAAAAAAAAAAAAAAGGAAAGAAATAAACCAAATTCTTACATACTCCTCCCTAACAATAAGGCTGGGCAATGGAAGAAGCATGCCACTTTATTTCAGAAATACATCCAAATATTTCAGTATTCAGTTGGGTTAACTGTTTTGGTTTCCTTTCAAAGCAACTTATAGGGGTGCCTGGTTGGCTCAGTTAAGTGTCTGCCTTCGACTCAGGTCGTAATACCGGGGTCCTAGAATCCAGCCCCACATCAGGCTTCCTGCTAAGAGGGGGAGCCTGTTTCTGCTTCTCCCTGCAACCCCTCACCCTGCTCATGCTCTCTCTTACTATCCTTCTCTCGCTCTCAAATAAATGAATAAAATCTTTGAAAAAAAAAATAAACACACACTAAATTTCATGACCATAAACTGAAGGGGGGGAACCCCTAAACACAAGCAAGAAGAACCTGTTACACAGTATTGGGAGGCACTTACCTCATGTACCAAAGCGAGTGAGGTCTGCTTGAAACTTCGCCCCCTACTGGCCATCAGTCGATTCAAAGGTTTGCCATCTTTACTCTGATAGGTTGAAACATCGTAACAAAATAACATACCACCTGAGGGTTTAAAGAACAACTTATAAAAACATTTCTTACGGAAACAATTACTTAGATTCCCAGAGTCTCAGTAATGTGTATTCAATCAATCTGAACAGAGAAATTTTTATGTATGTATGTATTTTAATATTTTATTTACCTACTTGACAGAGAGAGTGTGACAGCAAGAGAGGGAACACAAGCAGGGAGAGTGGGAGAGGGAGAAGCAGGCTTCCTTCTGAGCAGGGAGCTCGAAGCTGGGCTCGATCGAGGACCCAGGGATCATGACCTGAGCCAAAGGCAGATGCTTAACCAACTGAGCCACCCAAGTGCCCCTGGATAGAAAGATTAAGAAATTAAAATAATTTTTGCTAAGCAAATTATGATTTTTGACTACTGGTGTCTCTGGAAAGAAAAAATAGATTTAAGTAATTAGCAGTTACCATATTCAAATTATCACTTATTTATGAGCCTTATTCATTTGTAAATGAACAAAATTTTTCAAAGGTTCTTTCTGCATCTACTGAGATTATCTAAAGATTGTTATGCCTTTTTCTACTAATGTAATTACACTGATTTTCAAACATTAAATTAACCTCACTTAAATGTTACGTATTATCCTCTGTATTGCTAAATTCAATTTTCTAATTTATTTTTGGGGTATTTTTACAACTATGTATAATGGAAAAGACTGCTTTATAATATTCCCTTCCTGTAGTCAGTCTAAAGATTATGTTGCTTTCATCAACTGAGCCACCCAGGTGGCTCACACCACATTAGAACACTTTTTAGAGATGCCTGGATGGCTCAGTCAGTTAAGCATCCACCTTCAGATCAGGTCATGATTCTAGCGTCCTGGGATTGAGTCCCGTGTTGGGTTTCCTGCTCAATCGGGGAGTCTGCTTCTCCCTCTACCCCTCCTCCTGCTTGTGCTTGTGCTCACTCTATCTCCCTCAAAAATAAATAAATGAAATCTTTAAAAAAATTATTTTAAAGTTTCCCACTATTATTGTAGCTTTGTCCATTTTTTAAAAATTCAAATTCCAGTTAGTTAACATAATCTAATACTAGTTTCAGGTGTACAATGATTCAAAACGTCCATACAACAGCTGGGGCTCATCACAACAGGTGTACTCCGTAATCCCCATCACCTATTATATTAACCCAGGTCCCCACCCACCTCCCTTCTGGAAGGTTTGTCCATTTTGTCTTTTAGTTTTGTGAATGGTTTTCACATATTTGAAAAATTATGCTATATTGTGTACACTGATACTGTGATATTTTTCTTAATGGAATGATTTCTTTATCTCCACAAAATGTCCCATTCATTTCAAAGCTTTTTCCTTTTTCATACATCCAATACCTTTTCATCGAATCCTGGACAGTATAGAAAGGAAAAGAAAATCCAAATTTTATATAGATAGATATAGATATAGATAGTTTTGTTTTGTTTTTTTTTTTTTTTTTTGATTCAGAGAGGAGTTTCAGCTGCCTTCTTTCAGGTAGACAGAATAAAAGAATGATCATTTAAATTGAATCAGAGATTGTACTGGGTTAGGCTTGATTATAGCTTTGGTAAATGTCAGTCTACCTCTGGTTCAACCCTGTTCCTAGGGCATGCCCCCCCTCAAGATTTTCATCTGACAGCCTAATTGGTCTCCTCAATATGGAAAGCTTATGAGAGATTCAGATGTGTCCTCCGAGGTTTTCAGTTTCTCTCTTTAACCTCCCATCCATAAACCTTCAAAATTTGACAAATATCTTGAGGGAGAAATAGGCTATGTGTCTGAGGTCCCACAAGTCCCCGGTTCCATCACTCAGACACCACATGAATGACAAGATCTCTGTGGGTTTCTCTGCCTCCTGCACCAGCCTCTTGTTAAGGTCAAGCCTGAATTTCAGGCTCTAGCTGAGGCCAGAAGAAGTAAGTGCCCCCAGGGGAAAGAAGGTACAGCTCTTCAGTATCAATTCACTATTTGTGGGCTTTGTTTTCAGGCCCACTGTCCTAGTCCTTCTTTGTTTCCTAAGCACAGAGGGGCTGGAGATTTCACTTTGCCTCTCAGAAGCTCCAGCCTAGTTCTTTGACTTCAGTGCAAACCCAAAATTCATCAGCTAGGTTCTATTCGTCAGAGTCCTCAAAGAGCCAGAAGCTCAATTTCAGTCTCTCTCCCTCAGCCTCTCCCTCTCCCCACCCCTTTCTCTCCCTCTAAATGGGGAGATTTATTATAGGAATTGACGCACATTATTATGGAGGCTAAGAAGTCCCATGATCTTGCTCTCTGCATGCTGGAGATCCAGGAAGACTGCTGGTGTAATTCAGTAATTCAATGGAATTCAGAGAAGACGGACGTCCTGGCTAAGGAAAGAGCAAATTCGCCCTTCTTCCAGCCCTCTGTTCTAGTCAGGCCATCAGTGAATTGGATGGTGCCCACCCACACTGGTGAGGGGAACCTTCTTTCCTCAGTCTTCTCATTCAAATGCTAACCTCTTCTGGAAACGCTCTCAAAGACTTCCAGAAGTAATGTTTTACCAGCTACCTGAGTATCACTTAGCCCAGTGAAGCTGACATAGAAAATGAGCCATCACGTCACTCTAGACCCATGAAACCAGGAAAAGGTCCACTGGGTAGAGCACCTGGATGGCTCAGATGGTTGCCGTCAGCCTTCGGCTCAGGTCATGATCCCAGGCTTTTGGGATGGAGCCCCCACATCGGCCTCCCTGCTCAGTGGGGAGTCTGCTTCTCCCTCTGCCTCCCTGTCTCTCATGAATAAATAAAGAAAATCTGAAAAAATAAAATAAAATAAAATAAAATAAAATAAAATAAAATAAAATAAAATAAAATAAAAGTTCCACTAGTTTCTCTCTACTCCAACAGACCTCTTCTTGGGACAAGCCCCAATCCTGGCATACAACCAAGATCAGTGACTATCTCCCATGGGGCAGTGGGGCCACAGTCCTAAAATATTCTTTCTCCCCATTCTGTAGTTTTAGTCTACCTGTCTTTGCCTCTACAGTTCTCTGATGCCTTCAGTTTTTTAAGATTTTATTTATTTATTTGACACAGAGAGATCACAAGTTGGCAGAGAGGCAGGCAGAGAAAGGAGGGGAAGCAGGCTCCCCACTGAGCAGAGAGCCCGACGCGAGGCTCGATCCCAGGACCCTGAGATCATGACCTGAGCCGAAGGCAGGGGCTTTAACCCACTAAGCCACTCAGGCGCCCTTCTCTGATGCCTTTAAAAGGTGTTTCATTTCTGTCATTTGTCCAGTTGTGTCAAAATATTAGCAGCAGGTGTGCTCTGCCATGACCTATCACATCTGGCTTGGACGTGTTAGTGCAATCCTTATGCTTAGGAACTTACACCTTGATACCACGTACTGTACTTACCAGCAAGGCCAGGTTTCAAACCTGGCTGCTTATTGGTTTCATACATCTTCAATATAAAATTGGGGATCCCTGCTACAGTTTTTCCTTGGTCGGACCGGGCACCTCCTTTTAATGCAGAGTGATACACTCCGCGGGGCATATTCACCATTTCCTGCTTCACAAGAGATGTAAAAAATTCCTCCAAGGCTGAAAGAGATGAAAGGAGATCAAAAATAGAGTAAATATAGCATGTTAGGAGACAATCAATCATTCAGTGTTAACTCATATGTGTGTGTATGTATATATACTTATATATATATAAGTATGTAATACATATGTACATGTATTTATTACATATTTATATATGGATATGCACTTACATATGTGTATGTGTGCATGTATACTTGCATGTGTATATATGTATGTGTATATGTAAGTATATACACACCTATATATATTAAGTGTAAGTGTATATTTCAGTGTAAGTACGTATGTATATATACTTATAAATATATAAGTGTAAGTATCTGTAAGGTCACACTTATATCTACACACACAGGCATAGAGCTATATTTCAAACCAAACTGCACAAAGTAAGCAGGGAACTCTTGAACCCCAAATTAAAACATGGCACTCAGTTACTGAAGCTGAAAAACTGAGATGGTCTCAATTCCTCTCCTTCTCATACTTCTCACATGTAATCGATTAGCAAATCCTTCTAGATCTACCTTCAAAAATATATCCTGGATCCACGCATTTCTCTCCATTTTCACTACTACCTGACCAGTTATTATCTTCTCTCTTCCTCATCTGGATGAATTTACATAAAACTAGCTTCTCGGTGTCTTCTCCTCACGACCATCCCTACAAACTGTCCTCTGCCCAGAAGCCAGAATCTGATGTCCTTGCCTTCCCTAACATCTTCCAGTGATTTTTCACCATATGGGGAATTACATTAACACTTCTGAAAATGCTCACGGCTTTATATGACCTAGCCCCGGACACTCCCTTTGACCTCATCTCCACCACCTACCCGCCTTGCTAGCTAAATGTTGAGGGCGCGCAGCCACGTGGCCTTTGCTCTTATTCTGCAATTAACGCAAAGCTCATATCGAAGTCTAAGCCACTGCACGTGCTATTCCTTCCACTAATGGAACTCACTAGTCTCAGATTTCCCTGCGACCAGCTCCTTCTTGTCACTATCCATCATTCTGTACCCGGATCGGGACAATCATTAAAAAAAAACCCAAAATATTAGTTTGTGATTTGTTTGTGTTCCTCCTAATTAAGCCCCAACCTTTACTGCTTGATGCTTCTACTTATTATCGATGGAAATATGGGATCAGAAGACAATAGGATACCCAAACAAAATACTTGAGAAGACCAGAGGTTCATATTCAAGTGTTATTTTTCTAAGGACCACTAGAGGTTGCCAACGCAGAAACAAAAAAAAAAAAAAAACAACAGAAACACGGAAGCTTAACAAATATACGGAAAACAAAAAAGAAAACCACTGCATGTGCCTCTCATAAGAACAAAAAGAAGCCTCCGCCTCATGAGACTGGAATTTCATTCTTAATGCACCGAAAAGTCTGCTTTAAATGACCATGATTACTTTAAAGGCAGCAAGTGTGCCCTGGAGCGTCTATTACATGCCCAGTTCTGTCATTCCTATATAGAACCTTCCCAGATGCAACCCTGCGTCTCCATTCAAAGCCCAGAGAACACCTATGTGGGATGTTTTCCATTTACCCCTCCAGACCTACCCTCCACCGTCTCGGCCCTGCTCCAGGACCCGGAAGAATAATTTTTAATAACTGTATCCACGGGCTGCCTGGTCCTTGGGCTTCCGGTTGGCCTCATCCAATGGGAGACACTTGCAGGAGGTCAGAGGGTGGAAAGAGAGTGAGGTCAGGGCACATATTCCCGGACCCCCTCCCTCGGGATTTCCTGCATCCCCCTTCTGCAGGTCTTGGCTCCCCTTCGGCAGCACTGACATGGGTGCTCTCCCTCAGTCTCCAAACTGCTCTCTCCCCTTTCTTACCTCTTCAGGTGGAGGGGAACTAACCACTCCAGGAAGCGGCACCACCGCTTGGGAATTTCCTGCAGCCCTGACCGCACGACTGTCAAAGAGTCCCCGCAGTAAACTCTCAGGGACTCCATCTGAATGTGCCTTTTCTGTCAAGACCCTGATGGATACATCATCTAAATCAAAGGAATGAGTACCATCCAACTGTATCCAATATGCATGCACCTGTGTGACCGATTCACGCTGAGTTTCAGCACAGACTTTCCAGAATGTAGCGAAGAGCCATGTTTGTGAGCACAGAGGAGCTATGGTGAGAAAAGGTAATTTCATGCCTTCTCCAAAGGGGTCCTATTTTGGCAAAAACTCACACATATCAGGGGGTAAGTATACATGTGTACATACGCTAACTCAGGAACGGAAATGTGTCTACTTGTCAAACTCTTTGGAGAACTGAGGTTTCTCAAATTGACTCCAGCCCCAAAAATAGTTTAAATGAGGGTATGATACCATGAGTGTAACTGAGTCATTCAGCACCCTCTTTCCCCAACCACTAAGCCAGCAACTAGGAATTTTTCCGATCTGTCAGAGCCTTGCCCTGTCTTTCCAGATGACCAGGTGAGAATTTAAAAGAGCGGAAAATCTGTAGAACAGAGTGTTAGATAAAAATTTTTATAACAACCCCAATGTCCTTTAACAACCGAGGGGACAAACTGTGGTACGTGCTACAGTGGAACAGTATTCAGCAATTTAAAAAAAAATTGAGATAGGCCAGTATTTGGATAAGTATCAAAGACATTGTGCTGAGTGGAAAAAAAAAAAAAAGTTAAACCAAAAAGTGTATATACTGTATGGAAAAAACAACAACAACCGGAGAAAGCCTAATAGGTCTATACTTTAGTTACCTGCTTTGCACCAATGTGAATTTCCTGGTTTGAATAAAGAACTCAGGTATGTGAGATGTTGGGCAGCTGGGTGAAAGTACAAGGGAGCCCTCTAAAGTGTATTCGCAACATCTTTTAAGTCTAAAATTATGTCAAAATAAAAAATAAATAAATACCAGTAACACCCTCCATTTAAAATAATGCAAATTACACGCTGCAGCTGCTTTTGCGTTGACTTGAAAGAAGAAAAGGGCCAGGATTCACTCACATTCAGTGCAGTTAGGTTTTCTGGCTGCTGTAACTACAGATCTTATACTATCCACCCTGTACCTTTTAAGGTACATGGTCCTAAGGCTGGTGCTTTCCCCTGGTTGTTTTTTGAGTAGTCCGGTAATTGCAGGGAAAGTGAAGCACAGAAAAGTAAAGACCTTTGCTCGCAGTGACACGGTTTGCCAGACACAGACAGCATCTACAGCACCCCCACCTGAGTCTATTAACTGAATTATCTCCAGCGGATACAGCTGCTGAATTCAAACCCTCCCCTTCTTTCTCAGGGAAAGGCACTTGGAACCATCACGAACAAACGATGTAGAAGAACAGGTTAACGCCACCATGTCCTGAGAGGAGAGGAGCAACAGCACGCCTGGACCACACTCTCTCCTTTTTCCAATACGATAAGACTGGAGAGAAGGACCCGCGTCACTAGGAATAACATCATTGAAAAAGCCCAAAAGAGGGGCGACTTTTTGGCTCAGTGGGTTAAAGCCTCTGCCTTTGGCTCAGGTCATGATCTCGGGGTCCTGAGATCAAGCCCCACATCGGGCTCTCTGCTCAGCAGGGAGCCTGCTTCCCCCTCTCTCTCTGCCTGCCTCTCTGCCTACTTGCCTGTCAAATAAATAAATAAATAAAATCTTTTAAAAAAAAAAAAAAAAAGCCCAAGAGAACTTTTACCTGTAAGGCAATTTTGGGATACAGGAGGAACGTTGGATAACAAAGTTATTTCCTTCCTAGGACTGACTATTAAAATGGCAAAGGGCCCGTAGACTCTGAAGAGCCTTCCAGAAGTGGGGAAGAATAGGAGAAGACCAGGGAACAAATCTTTAAGGCTTATTCTGGATATCAAGAGAAAAGGAAGGATGCTCTCTTTGTCTAAGTTGCATCATTTCAGTTTTCTCTAATGAAAGGAGGCAGGGATTTGGGACAGGAGCTTTGTCTAGAAATAGATAACATATATTTGCCTAAATTCCTCAGGAAATCTCTATGTGGGGTGAAACCAAGGGGAAAATATCCCCTGGTACGGGATATTGAGACTTTGATTGACCAGATGACATTTCTTGAGTGTACTGACCTTAATTTTCAGAAACTGACTTTTACGTCCATGTACATTCAAAGTAGGATTGGGACAGAACAAGGTAATAGACACATGCTCAGCAAAATGTTGGCTAAGACTGAATTAGAATAATTAGATATAATTAGAATAATTTTTTTAAATGTCAAGGTCCTGTAAGCTTTTTATCAAAATGGAATGATCACATAATTTAATCCATTTTTTAAACCATTAATTTGCAGCTCTCAAATATTGATACCATCTTTGGGATAATTCTAAAGGAAGAATAAATTCATAATGAAAGTCCCCAGTAAATCTCTGAAGATTCTAACCATCCTTTCATTTAGCTTACAGGATAAAGAAAAATTATTGGAGCCAGTGACTTGAAGTCCCATTGCAAATATGTCTGCAGATTTGAAATGTTTGAAATGAATTTTAATTTCTCACTGAAAAGGGTTGTTTAAACCAGTTCTCCGGTTCAATTTTCTTCGACTCTAACACTTTTCAGCATGTTCTGAACGCCATTACTATCTCAAGCAGTCCCTTCACAACAGATGGGTGCATGGTGCCTTTCAGATAGAAAGTAAGCCATAACTAAACTGAGCTATCATATGTACGCATCACAAAAGAACACCATTGGACAGGTAAAATCCCTGAAAAATGCTAGCTCCCTGCCACTGAATAGGAGTCACCTGGTAAAACCAAAGGAGCAGTAAGTGACAACAGTTTGAGATAGCAAGAGCCAGGAATAGAAAGATCCAGATCCTTCTCGTCGCCCTCATCATCTTCATCTAGCTCATCGGGAGTAGGGATTTCTGGTCTTATCTGAAACGAGAGAGAAGGCAGTACTACAACATTATTTAAAATCCTTTCTTTGTCCTTTTTATGTCAAAGTTTAAAAACCGAATTAGACTCATTGCATTGTAATGTCAAAAGACCATTAAAAATTAATTTTAAGTTATCTGTTCATTTTCAGATTAACTAATGGAAAACTCTAGCTTAGCAGCTACAAGCCCAGATCCATGTAAAGAACTAATGGTAATATACTAAGAAAATTACCGTAAGCCAGCATAAGCAATCATTATTATGGAACACTAATAAAATTTTACACCATTTGACTATAAAATGCAAACACTGACACATTCAATATATTGAACTTGTATGGTTTGTAATTAAATATTTGCCTTGTCGGAATCCTTCCTTTTTTAACTTGTCATTCTAGCCATATCTCTATGCCGAAGCTTAAAAATCTTCCAGTAGCATATATAGTAGAGATCAGGAAAGGACAGAATGCTTTAGTTGACTTTTGTTTAGACTCGGCAGTTTGTTGCTAGAGAATGTAAAAACACTAAAATCTCTAATTGGTAGCTAGACTTTATTGTGCCTAATTTGCAATTTGAAGATTTTGTGGTTGCTCTGTGATGAGTTAGGTTCGTTTGAACCAAAAATTTAAAAATGTAAAAAAAAGTACCACCATTGTAGTTTCTACTAGATGTAACTGTCAAGCAATTAATTAAATTTTTAATACTTTCAATGACACACCATCATAATGCCCACATGGAGATAATTAAGCATTAGGGGAGGAAATCAAAATATATAAAAGTGGTTGCTATAACCATAAAGTGCCAGAACCTAGTCATTACCATTAGCCTGTCTCCCAGAGTTATTTTTAGAAATAATTAACAATTCCTGCAGACTGCCTTCTTCATAGGTCCCCAAAGCACTGTTCCATTTAGGAACTGCACTGAGTCAGGATTCTTGCAGGGGAATAAAAGAAAACAGAGAGGAAATGCTTCTCTTAAGTATAATAACCTCAACTCCAATGAAGCCTTTCAACCATAACTAGGGTTCTCTTCACTAGTGAAGGAATAAAAGCAACCTGACCACCCGAGCACTTTCCAAGACACGATTTAATTCTGATTCCATACTGAGGACCTAATTCTCAGAGGACTGAGCCAGCCATAATTACAGAGATAACAATAATGTATGCTCCACATAGGGCGTGACAGCATTTGTGGGTATTACTGCTTCCTGGAAAAACTTGGGCACATTTGCAACCCTTTCGGTTCCCACGAGCAGGGGTTTTCCAAGGGTCTCTGGTCTGTGCCCATACTCTGAATTGGCCAGGGTTAGTTCCATCGGGAATTATCTTAGAGATCCTAACCAGTCCCAGGTACCTAAGAAGATTCATAAAAGGAGGTGGTCCTGGGTCTCTTTGCCTTGCTTCCTTTTTACACATCATAGTAAAAATTGAAAACATTTGAACAGCAGACAGGGAGGAAGAGACAAAAGTGTTTATAGCCCGAGACTACACAGGTAATGCCAGCTACCACGGCAGTGTAACAAAGTGCTGGGAAGCTCTGACGTACACCCTATGCTCAAATGGCAGGAGATTTGGGGAGCTGGAAGACAGAGGTAAACATGTAAATTACCATGAAAATTCAGAGGGATGGTGAGGATAGAGAGAAATCCGCAGCATCCTACTCTGCTGGTGGGAATATAAAATGGCACAGCCCCTTCAGGAAACAGTATGGCAGTTTCTCAAAAAGTTCAACAGAGTTTCCACATGGCCAAGCAATTCCACTCCTAGGTATATAACCGAGAGAAATGAAAATATGCAATCACACAGACACCTGCATTCGTGTGTGAGTGCATTATTCATAATAGCCCCCAAATGGAAGCAACTCAAAGGTCCATGATCTGATAAATACATCAACTATGTGTGGCATATCTACACAATGGAATATTATGCAGACAAAGATGTGCGTACAGATACGCACTACAGATGAATGTACCTTGAAACCATTACGACAAGTGAAGGAAGCCAGTCACAAAAGACCATATGCTATGTAATTTCATTAAAGGAAAGGTTTAGGTTAGGCAAAGTTAGGCACAGAAAGTAGATGAACAGTTGCTTAGGGCTGCGGGAGGGTAAAGGGGCCATGGGGATTGACTACTGACAGAATGTTCTAAAATTAGATTATGGTTGCTCTGTGATTAGTTGCACAGTTCTTCGCATTTACCAAAATTCACTGAATTGTACACTTTAAATGGGTGAATTATATGGAATGAGAATTATAGCTCAATAAAGCCGCAGAGTAAGGACAGAAGAAGGGAAGGAGGAAGGTTGGAAGGAAGACAGGTTATAAAGAGGAGGTGATAGAGGAAAGGGGAGAGCGGTGGAGGAAGCCGGAAGCTGTCACCACCTTCAGAGGGATCTTAACTGATGTAGGAACTATGGTAAATGACCAAATGCTTCCAATTCCACAATTATTTAATGTAAAAGGGACAAGATTATTTTCACACATATTTTAGCCCACCCAGTCTTTCTATTCGGTCAACCTAAATTACTTAAAATGAGTCACGGCACCCAAGCCAGCAATATTTCTTAGATACACTAAAGAAAGACCTACTAGTTTGGAAGTAAAAAATAATGATCCACTCATCTATCTTATGTTGTCTAATTTTACATTCACATAACTGGATCCCTATATTAATTTATCTGCCACGTGGTAAAGACCGTATGTCTGCATCTCACATATGCATATATTTTAACAAAGAAACCACAGATGTACTGTAATTTAAGAATAACTGATACACTCTGCTAACGTATGATAGTATGATTTGTGTCTTCAAACATGAGTTAATTCTCCTGAACGCATTAGCACTTATTGTTGGACCTTGGTTTCGTTCCCTTTCCCTCTTCCTGTGCTAACCTCTTAAAGAGATATTTGTTCCAGCTTCTCTATGCTAGCCCCAGGCTTTTCCCTTGCTTTGTGTGTAACGACTAACTAAGAGGAATGTGCGTACAACTAAGAAAAATCAAGAGAAGTCATATAAAAAATACCTGTATAATTATAACATTTTGGTAATCAGATTACATTAGCTCCTAAACCACCCAGAAAACCACATACATATTTCACACACACACACACACGTACATGCATACACACACAAATACAACCTTCCAATTATAGCTAAGCTTTGTTGAAAAAACTTAAGTGGAGAGCCAAATATAAAATGATAAATTACTTTTAGAATTGGCTTCAAATTGAATATTGGAAAGCTTATCCTACAAATGCCTCCTCTATGGGTTCTGAGCCACATAACCTTTCAACTACCTTTCCTACAGGAGTTTGAGCATAAACACAGGATTTTATTTAGAACACGTCAAGCATCTGCATATATTTATTTAAAAAGAGAAACAGCTTCTGATGAATGCAGTGACATTCACTTAAATCAAAGCCAAACAGGTTACACCATATTAATATCAAACCAGGATGCATAATGAGTTCTTTTATATTACTCACTTCTAAAATTAACTCCATAAATCAATAACACTATCTTAAAGTTTCTAGAATAAAAAGTTTAATTTTTAAACAATTAAATATATTTTTAATGAACCCAAGTCAGAAAGGACAATTAATCCTTTACCTAAAGGTTCATCCATTACTGACGGTTTTACCAGAATAACAGTTCTCTGTATTTTGTTTGTTTTTGCTTTTTCTGTTTTATTCGGGTGGGGGAACACTAAACCAGAAGAGAAGGATAAATAGCTAAGCAGAACAAAAAAAATTCAAACTAAAAAGAAATCACCTGTATCCATTTCTTAACATTGGAATCAACAAGTCCTCAAAAAGGTACCCTGAAACTTTTTGACCAACTTTAGATTTGTATGTTTCAAGTGATTAACAACGACACTTTTACCAACCAACAAAATATATGGATTCATTCAATATTCCCAGATTATAAAATGGCCTATAACTTAGTGTACGTCCAATAAATTCCTAAACTGATGCAAGCATGAAGTGCCTATCATTAATAATCCCACAGAAGTTCCTAATAACAAACCAATGACAAGAAACATGAGTTAATTAATTTGATATTCAAATTCCCTAACTCACTGAGTAAGTGGTATCTTACTCAGCTCTACTAATCACTGACATTTTCTATCCTACTGTACCTGTAATGTTTCATTCAACCCTAAATGATGTCTGCCACTCTCCTAACACCTTTTGTTCTGTCAACCTGTGAGCTTTCCACAACTTTTACAGTTTAAACTGATGCATCAGTCAACAAGAAGTCTACCTTTAGTAAATCTAAAGAGACTCAATACTTACAAAGTAGCTGAATTATCCACAAAAGTAGCAATGTTGATAAGGATACAATGTATCTTTCCAGTTTCTACTTGAAATTCACAGCACTCTCATTTAAAAGATTATTTCACAAGTTTCCAGAAACTGCGAGAATGTGGATGTACTTTTCACAGGAAAGGTCTAGAGGTAGCCTTCGGTTTTGTGAATGAGCCTTGGTGCAGAGTGAGTCATCTCTGACAACAAGGAAGAGTCTTGGTTTTTACACTGCCAAAGACTTTACCTGGCAGGGACTTTCAAATCATTGAAAATATGGTTTTAGAGAAGATGAGCCTCAGTTTCACTTCATTGCTATCAACTACCAGATGGAGGTGGGGACCTGACTCAGTTGTACCCTTAGCTTTTTTTTTTTTTTTTTAAAGATTTTATTTATTTGACAGCGGGAAAGAGATCACAAACAGGCAGAGAGGCAGGCAGAGAGAGAGGGGCAAGCAGGCTCCCTGCCGAGCAGAGAGCCCGATGCGGGGCTCCATCCCAGGACCCTGAGATCATGACCTGAGCCGAAGGCAGAGGTTTTAATACACTGAGCCACCCAAGTGCCCCTGTACCCTTAGCTTTTGGGGGCTTGTTTGGGCTATGAACACACTGACCATTTTCCGCACTTTTGAGTCCTTAGGCATTCAAACAGCCAAAGGAAAACTCAGTCATCAGTAAAAAAGAAGAATGCATCGTGCAGTCCTAGAAGCAGTAATTCTCCATGACAAGGCAGGGTGTCTATATCAGTAACTGGAGGTCAAAGCTGGACTCTTTTAAATCACTTATGTCTCCTCATCTTAAACGTAGCTGAGAATATCTACTATAGTGAACCACTGTTACTTTGGGGAATAAGCCAAATCCCAGAAGGGGGCGAGGGTAGAAAAAAAGGCGGAGAAGAGAGGCAAAAAAAAGGATAAATTTTAGAGATTTCCTTTATAGTTCTTCACACTCTAAAGGTGCTTGGATTTAAAGTCCGAGATGGAACACCAACTGGGCAAACAGTTCCTATGGGGACACAGATGTTCTGGACCAATAAGCCAGGGGCCCGGGATGCAGTCCTCTACACAGTCACCTACAGAGGCTGTGGGGGCTCCACAGGTGGTTTCCATCGGCCTCAAGGAGATTTAAATTCATTATCTGTGAGGGCTAAGACCTCTATGGTCTTTTAGAGGTTGAACAGATAATAAGTATAAATTCTTACCTTTTATTGAACACATAGTTAGAGTTACATCCATCAGGTAAAAACCTTCTAAGAGAGGAGATACGATTCAAGTTATAAAGCCCAGCAAGAAAGCAGAAAGGCCTACCTCTTCAGGCAGATGAAGAATGGTGTGCTCTCCCGCACTGAAGTGTGATAGAGATTTATACGCGGCATTTGCTACAACTGGGTCCTAGGAGGGGTACCGGTAAGACAAACAACAGAAACAACAGACATTACACCTCAACTCTGGAAGAAGGAAGACAATCTTCCTGCACCAACCTCAAAGTTCTAGAGTCAGGGCTTTGGAAATAATCCTCAAGCCTTGCTTACTGTGTCCCAACTAAAAATAGAAAAGAGCCCTGGGTAGAGAGATCAGAAGCACTCAATTTTGTTTTTTTTTTTTAAGATTTTATTTATTTATTTGACAGAGAGGAGAGAGATCACAAGTAGGCAGAGAGGCAGGCAGAGAGAGCAGGGAAAGCAGGCTCCCTGCTGAGCAGAGAGCCCAATGCGGGGCTCGATCCCAGGACCCTGGGATCAGGACCTGAGCTGAAGGCAGAGGCTTTAACCCACTGAACCACCCAGGTGCCCCCAGAAGGGCAATGTCCTAGTTTGGACATTAAACAGAACGTAACTCAAAATTGCCAGGTCCTCATGACATGGTAGGGTTGACTGGAGGGAGTATGAGGAAAAGGAGTCTGAGAGGTTGGAATTAGGTTCTGATTCTCTAGCTACTAACTGGAAAAGTCAGCCCTTGGGAATCTCAGCTCATACACTCTTGAGTCTAGTACAACATCACCGACAGACACCCTCGCTGACCGGAAATGGTATCTGAAAAAATGAACTGGACTTTCTATTTGCTTGATGTGCTCGTGGGGGCGGGGGGCAAAGTAGGAAAGGGGAGGGGCCATTAAAAAAATGAGACTAAATAAATAAATAAATCAAAATGAGACAACAACAGCAGCCTCTCTTCACATGTGTCAGCTTCATAAAGTACCGCAAAGTAATCAAGGGCACTTCATGACAAAAATATACTCATCGGCATAAGCTGAGAAGAATTTCTAAAACCTAAACTCATTAACGTCACAATTCTTTAAACATTGTGAAACCATCATTTCGAGGTAGTTCTATTTTTTATTGCAGGAGTCTTATTTCACAGTTCTTTTCTCAACTTGGTTCCATCTCACTGACGCCCTTGTGATAGTACCTTGTTTTGAGTGTGGGTCCAGAGGAAGCTGAGGACTTGAACTTTAAAATTCTGAAAAATCAATAAACATCACAATAAATTGTTAAGATGACGACAAAACTGGGACTAATCCAAAGTAGCAAACAGTGAAAGTTAACTCACTCAAAATTACATCACTATTGACTGACTTAATCTATATTTAGCCATCATTCATAACATGAAAATACTAAGAGATTCATCATGGAAACACATGGACATCTTAAACACGATATTTTAATATTGTTAAATTTAAAAACATAACCATTTTTTGGCTGACGTCCCAAGTCCCAAAATTTCACAAATTTCAAATTTCACTCCCTTCTTTTGTGCCCCTGTTCCTGATCCTCTACCCAGAAGAGAGTTCTCCCTTCACCAACTGGCCATAGGGCCCATGGCACACTCTAGCATCCAGTATGATTATATGTGTATGTGGTTAACTCCCTACTAGATTTACATACTTTGGGACAGTGACTGTCGTTTGCTTTTCAAAAGCCTGGACCATAAAGTCCAGAAAAATAAAAGCCATAAAGCCCAGTCCCTCAAATGACAAATACTTAATAAGTAATGAGCTTAAAGAGCCATTTATCTTCCAAGACCGGCTCAATGTCTTCTTCATTTCAATCACATCTAACTTCTTGC
Organism: Procyon lotor; assembly: GCA_028646535.1. NCBI lineage: Eukaryota > Metazoa > Chordata > Mammalia > Carnivora > Procyonidae > Procyon > Procyon lotor. The sequence goes on along the minus strand of CM053615.1, from coordinate 36,841,266 downwards.
CCTTCTGAGTCACAGAAGGTTCTCCTATATCTGCCTGCTTTTGTGTATTCTAATCCTTAGACTCTAGTGAGAAGCAACTTCTTTTTAAATTCTTTACGAACCTAACCTAATAGTACCAACTAAGGTTTCATTTGATTCCTTCTAGAATGCTAGTCACTTCCACCACCATAGTCTCGCAGCCCTCTGCTTAAGTGTACTCATTAAATATTATTGTAATTATTATTGCTTATGCCCAACTCCTCTGCCAACTTTTGAGCTTTTGGAAGGCAAGGACTGACAATACGGTATAATGGGAAAACAGAGGCTTGGAGCCAAATATCCTGGGCTTAGACACCAGCCTTCGTTTAGAAACCACAATAATATTCAAGCTCCTTGTCTGGCATGTAGCAGGTACTCAATAAATATTTAACGAATGGATGTACTTCTCAAAACCTCAGATTCCTCAGCTCTAAAATGAAAATAATACCTTCCTATGAGATATTAGAACGAATTGGTACAAAGTAATGAGAAGAGTGCCGAGAATACAATAGGTACTTAAAAAGAATATTATGTATTAGTATTTCTAAAGCCTAGGATAGTTTTATGAAATGTATTGAGTCAATGAATGGATGTACAACCACTTAACAAAGCATTCAGAAAATACATGAATTGAAACATGGTCTCTATTTGCCACAAGCTCATAATTTAATGGGGAAAATAATATACATGCATATACATACACCCATATTATAAAACAGAAATAGATGATCTGAGAACAGTATAGATATAAAAAAGTCAAGTCTAGGGGTGTCTGGGTGGCTCAATGGGTTAAAGCCTCTGCCTTCAGCTCAGGCCATGATCTCAGGGTCCTGGGATTGAGCCCCGCATCGGGCTCACTGCTCAGCAGGGAGCCTGCTTTGCCCTCTCTCACTCTGCCTGCCTCTCTGCCTACTTGTGGTCTGTCTCTGTCAAATAAATAAATAAAATCTTTAAAAAAATAAAATATAAAGTCTATAGTAATAGACTCCTGCTTGCACAAAAATTTGCAAAAAACGGGATGAATTAAACCAATTATTTATTCTCTAAAATAGATTTTAAAGCAATTCTGACAGAGAGAAGACCTGCACAGAGGAAAAGAAACAGCGAAGTTTGGAGGCAGAAAAAACACATTTCAAGTGGTTTAGTTTTCTTGGAGTGCAGGAGGCAGAAAGGTAGATTCTAAAAGGCCTGACTGGTTAGGTATAGAGAGGCTGGACTCACACAAGACGCTGAGGTGACCGGGAAGAACAATGACCTAAGAAATGCTTTGGGAAAATTACATCCAAGCTCTAATAGTTAATAGAGAATGCACTGTTTAAATATACACAGGGAGCAATAAAAGAGGGAGTGAGAGAGGATGAGATTGGGGGTGGGAGAGGGGGAGATGAGGGAAAGAGAAGAACAGGGAGAGACAGAGCCAGACAGACAGCGCAAGACAGATGGACAGAGGGCGCCACGTTTCATGAATTCCGCTTCCAAGTGGACTGTGCTTACTGGGAGGAAATTGATGGCCAGAAGGGGTCCACGGCTGTCTACCTGAGCCACAGAGGAGCCTTAGAATTAGCATAAGCATGAAGAGAAACTCAAATAAGACACGGGTGGAAAAGAACGTAAATCCGAAGAGGAAGAAAAAAAAAAAAAAATCAAGTGTCCCCTCCACACACACCCCCCTCAAAAAAATTCTTACAGTCACTAGTAATAGAACATTAGAAAGCAACACAAAAACCAGTTCATAAATTAACCTGTGATAAAATCTGAATAACTCAAAGTACAAGCAATACGAAGGTATAGGAGTTCAGTCTTTGAAAACAGAAAATAGATCAACCCAACATGCCCTCACTTTAGCTTTTAGTCTTAGCTCTTTATCAGCAGCCCAGCAGACTTTCAGACCACGTAAGTGTATGTATCATAATAGTATCCACAAAAAAAGACTGTTGGTGAACTATATACTGTAGGAGTCTCGAGTTGACTCTTTTTTTTTTTTTAATACCCTAAAACAAAGACCCAAATCTGAGAATAAATTCATCTTCTGTTGGTTGAACCATTCATTAACTACTTATTGACTGTACGTAATGTGTCAGGCACTATGCCAGGGACTGTATCCTCAGGAAGGGCAAATTTGATTTTATTTGCTGTGCAGCATTAAGAATGATTAGAAGTATTATCTTATAATCCTGCCTTATCACGTAAGCTAAAGCATGTAAGGGACTGTTATTGGATTCTTCTGGGGGAGCTAGTTTATCAAAGTCTGTGAAGCACTAAATAAAACTAAAAGTTCACGAAGATTTCAAGTGAAAATCAATTGCTGCACTTTAATGGAAAAAGAGAAAAGGAAGGTATGAGTAGGAATGTGGCTACAAAGGGGAGACATAAATGAATTCATCACCCTCTCATTTTGTTCATTTCAGGAAGAAATAATACAGAAAATGTTAAACAGAATATAGGGATCTTACAGTGAAGCACCTTGTACCAAGTGTTTGAGTCCACTGCAATGACAAAAACCAAGGAGCCCATGAAGTTATTTTCTTCTCCCAAGGTAGTCTGATTTTACAATCATCCTCATCGTACAGATGTATATAGGAAATGTGAACTAACGTGTAAAAATCAAATCTTCATGAGAAAGCTAGAAGCGAAACACAAATGACAACATGTCTATACTATGGGAGATTCTGCCCTGCCCTATCAAAGTCTTTGTGATATTTTTTTTTTTTTTTTAGAACTAAAAGCACTAATAAAATGAATTTAAACTTTTGGCCTCAGGAATTCCATTATTTTAGAAACCCTATTTTTAACATACTGACTTTGTGTTTCATTTATTACATACTGACTTTTTAAAATCTTGGCTCTGTTCTCATAATAAAAACTTGGTATCCTTTATGTAAATAAACCCTAGAGACACAGAATTGATAAGAGTGGATATTCTCCTATTCCTAGCAGTCCATAAAGATATCACATCCTTAGAACAAAAAGTGTTACAGGATTTTTGGCAAACAAAGACCATGAAGATCTTTTTCCCGGAAGTTATTATGAAGCCCATGTCTTTCCAATGTAGAGGGAGAAAATGTGTTGGCCTCCAAATGCGTACCTCATATTCAGCCGTATTGACGGTTAAGGAAGGAACGAGAGAAAACAGCTCGCTGAGGGTCTTCAGAATGAGAGGTCTCGTGTCACAGCTGAGCTTCGGGGAGAGCGCGTTCCACGTGGAGCGAATGCAAACGACCTGCGAAGCAAATCAAAGAGTCAGTGCCTCACAAAAACCCAACTGATAGGAGGCCATTAGTACAGATACTATCCTTCATTATAAGGAAGCTGGGAAAGAACAAGAACATTCCCAGAAGTCGAGACTCGATAAGATGTCACTCCTCAAAAGAAATGATTTAAACCAATATAAACTGTGGTTGAAGAGGATCCAGCCTGACTCGCATGACTTTGCTAACTTCTTTCCTACTTTGCTAACCAAAGAAATAAAACTCTCTCACGCAGACGTGGGCACGCGTGCCCGCGTGCACACCCGCACGAGGTGGGTTAGTTACGTGTGTTGTTGAAGAACCATTCTCTGAAACAAAGGGGCTAAGATAATGTTAGAGCGTTTCTGAAGGCAAGTATCTGCAGCTTTTGTCCTTTTTTTCAACCCTGCTGAAGTTGCATCGGCGCTCATAAAATTGAGGTGTTAATATATATAAGTTGAACGTGCTCAAATCATCTTACAAACATTTAAGGAGGCAGGTGAATAGCTCTATTATTTAAAATAATAATTTGGGCCTCTGGCTGGCTCAGCCAGCAGAGTAAGAGGCTCTTGATCTGGGGGGTGTTAAGTTCAAGCCCTATGTTGGCCAGAGAGCTCACTACCTACCTACCTGCCTAGCTAACTAACCTCATACATAAAATACTTTATAACTTTGCTTTAAAAGTCACTTCAGATTTGTTAAGAAGTTAAAGGATAAGATAAAACTACAGCCCAACAAAAATGTTATTTTTAACTCAACCCAATTTTCTAAACCAAGTGTTCTTACTTCATTTCACTATTTGGTTTTCTGGAGATTCAAGTGTCTGCTCAAGTTCAATTCCAACTACAACAAATGATTTCTTTTTTTTTTTTTTTTTTTTTTAAAGATTTTATTTATTTGACAGAGAGAAACACAGCGAGAGAGGGAACACAAGCAGAGGGAATGGTAGCGGGAGAAGCAGACTTCCTGCAGAGCAGAGAGCCCGATGCGGGGCTCGATCCCAGGACTCTGGGATCTGACCTGGGCCGAAGGCAGACGCTTAACAACTGAGCCACCCAGGCGCCCCAACAAATGATTTCTTTACTTGGAGATACTGTATTAAAATTTTAAACGCCAGGCAAGAAGAGTGCCAACATAGATCAGTTAGATAGAGTTTAACAAGGATCAATCTTTCTAAAATATTCCAATCTCTTCCTTTAAGCTTCAATTAACACACACAATTTATCTCTATCTACAAACATAAATTATTTAGGAAAAACTACATGAGGTAGTAAGTGAAAAGATGTCAAAGATAAATGAGTAATATATACTTAAGGACACAGATTAAGGAGAGGCTTAAAGAAGAGACCGAAGAAGGAGTAGCTCAGAACACTTGGATTTGATGCTTTTGCTCTTACTTTCTCCTTTCCGTGAAACAGCAGAAAAATGTTCTTTGGCTCGGGACCCCCTACAAATTTGGATTGAATTCACATTTACTAAGGGGAATACTGTGTGACAGGCACGTCAATAGGCACATGTATACAAAGGAGCCCTAATATTACAAATCATCAGTATTTGCAATCAAAAGACAAACTACTTCTTTCACAGCTATCCATTCAACATCGAATATCTTCCCCGGGTAGCATAAAGTACTAAGAGGAACAATGGAATTTATAAAACATAATCTAACATCTCAAAGAATTTAGCACCTACGGAAAAGGAAGAGAATGTACCTAAATCTAAATCATCAAGAAACAAAGGTATGTAATTAGATTTTAAATGGTCTTCAACAGAAAAGAATTCCAGGAGGATGAAGGGTATAAAGCGTTGTCTGGGGGTCTGAGAGGACATCAAGAGCCAGGAAGCCTTGAGATGGGCCTGGAAGAAGGAACCGACAGAAATCCAGCAGACATTCTCTGAACAAGTGGAAAGTGTCAGTCGAAACACAAAGAAAATGTGTTTGCAGGCACAAAACTGATACACAAAGCACCAATGAGGGAAGGCTGACCATCCTCTCTGATTGGTCCAGAGAGGACCTAGGATACCAAAAGGAGTCTGAATCAGAAGCAAAAAAGAAGGGGCGCCTGGGTGGCTCAGTTGGTTAAAGCCTCTGTCTTTGGCTCAGGTCATGATCCCAGGGTCCTGGGATCGAGTCTCACATTGGGCTCCTTGCTCAGCAGGGAGCCTGCTTCTCCCTCTGCCTCTGCCTGCTTGTGCTCTCTCTCTCTGACAAATAAATAAATAAAATCTTTGGGAAAAATAAAAAAGAAGGAAGCAAAAAAGAAAGGGAAGCTTCTGGCAGTTTCTGAGCTGGGGAACAATCAAAATTAAAAGGCTACTTTTTGAAAGAATCTCCTGGTGGTCTTGGAGCCAAAGTCAAAGCAGTCACCCAGCCTCGCTAATTCCTATTTCTCACTGGTCCCCAACACATACGGAGCCTCAAACGTTTTCCCCCCAAATCTCAGGTTCAGTGTGCTAACTGTCCGTGCTTTCTCTTCACTTTAAACGCCCATCTGATTCCAACTGAGGGGGTTTTAAGACCTAGTTCAAGCCCCAATTCCACAATTAGGCTTTCTCTTACAATTCAAGCCCTCTTTTTATCCCTTTCTTTCTAACACGTAAAAACTCGCACCACCCAATTTAGCATTTAATTATATACTGTCGAGTACTATTCACTATTTTCGCGAACCTAAGTTGTCTCCTCAAGTAGATATTAAGTTCTTTGAAGATAATGATCATGTCTTATAGCTCTCATTCCCCACTCACCTAGCCTGGTAATAAGTACATAACTAATTATCAGTATTTATCAACTACCCCTGGTATTGGAACCTGAGGAATGCTAAATCTGAGATGGAGAATAAAAGAATTAAAAGAACCTGGAGAACGAATCAGAAAGAGAAAGATTCTGCAACTAAAGACCTAGATGAATAAAAAGTAACATTAAAAAAAGGAGGGAGGGGCGCCTGGGTAGCTGAGTCAGTTAAAAGTCTGCCTTTGGCTCAGGTCACGATCTCAGTCAGGGTTCTGGGATCAAGACCCACATCGGGCTCTCTGCTCAGTGGGGAGTCTGCTTCTCCCTCTCCCTTTGCTGCTCCCCCTGCTTGTGCGCTCTGTCAAATAAATAATAAAATTAAAAAAAAAAAAAAGGAGGGAAAACTAGACGAAGAAGCACATTTGTAGGAGACAGAGCTAGAGATGAGTTTCATTTGAGATATGTCTAATGGGAGTTGGTAGAAAGACATTCAGAGAGAAATACCCTGCAAGGAAAAGACAAGACTCTGAGGTTGGCCAACAACAGCTTTGTGGTTCGAATATTTCTAGAAATCAAAATACAGTGAGGAGGTACGGCCTCACAGATGCTCTGATGTACTCTGTGGATCAATGAAGAGGATGTCTGGCCACCAGTGACAGAAGTCCAAAAAGGGCCTTGCCCTTTCTGTGGGGATGGGTGGGCAGGAAGGCTACAGTCTCCGAGTTTATTCGAGGGTTCACAGGAACTTTTTGTAAAAAGTCTTCTTTCTAGAAAGTTTGAAAGCAAAGGCCTGAAATGGTACTGTGCACATGGACTATGAGAAGATATTTCAGAACTGCAGCCAGGAAGCATGGCCTTACACGGAAGCAAGGTACACCTGCAGGGAATACTCGTAAACCCTGGCTTGTCCCCATAATCAGAAGCAGGAAAGCCACTAGTAAAGAAGGCTGGCTGCTTTCCCTGACCTTCCCAACCCTGGGCTACTCTTGACACTACACTGCAGAGATCTCCTGGCCCTGAGGGCTCCTTGAGTTCAATCTATTACCACCTTGCCACATCCATCTCCTAGAACCCTGTGGATCTGACCCATACCCTTGTGACCTGTAAAATCTATTGAATTATATCAGATTAGTCAGGCTCATGGTCCTGGCCTTTACTGGCTTGTTCTGCCTCTAGTATTCATTACCCAATCACTTGTCTGTTTCCAAAAAACAAACTGACACCTAGCTCTGTGATGGACCAAATGTGATGGACTATCCCTGAAGTGACTGATAAAGAAGGAAATTCTGCTCTATACAGCTGACCTGAAAAGGAAAAAAGGTAGGGGAGGGAGCATGGGGAAAGGGTGGTGGTGTTAATTACCCAGTGCCAGAAACAAAGAGACAAATAACCACACTGAGCAACTGTAAGAAAGTTGTCAGTTTCCATAACCTAATAGCTTGTGTTTCGATGTCCACAGGGAAAGATGAGATACTGGTTTTAGCCCTATATGAGGCAGGGAGTTGGAACTGAGACCCAAACATAAAACCAGCACCCTTGGGTGCACAGTTTGTTAAGCGTCCAACTCTTGCTTTCAGCTCAGGTACTGAGCTCAGGATCATGATCTCAGGGTCATGAGATCTAGCCCCCCAAGGGGCTCTGTGCTCAGTGGGGAGTCTGCTTAAGACTCTCTCTCCCTCTCCCTCTGCTCCCCCCACTTGTGTGTGCTCTCTCTAAAATAAAATAAAAATTTTAAAACAACAACAACAAAAAAAAACACACAAACACAAAAAATAGGACCCTCGAAAGAGCTGAATCCTTAGTGTAATGGTTGGACTAAAAACCACTGAGCTGAGACACTAAAATAAAAAGCAGAGAACTAGGGGGCATCTGGATCACTCTCAAAGGATACTCCTATACACATAAACTCAAGTGGTTTGCAGAGAAAAATGAAATAAAATAAGCTCCTCTAAAAAGGAGTTCATGATAAAAAAATTTTCAAAAACTATGATACAATCCAACATGAAAGAATCAACAAAAACAAAAAACATTAAGACTAAACACCTACGACCTTTAGATAATAGAACAGCAATACAAAAGTACTTGTAAGAATTAAAGATTTCAGACAAGGCACTTAATTACCAGTAAAAGAATATGGCACGATGGAAAAGAAGAAGCAAATAAGATCTCCAGAAATGAAGAATATAATCACTGAAATTATTGTTTTTTAAAGATTTATTTATTCAGAGACAAGTCTGACTTTTGTCAGATATATCTATTTTGAATATTTTGATCTGTGACTAATATAACACAATTTAAAAAAAAAAAACAAAAACTGAAATCATTAACCCAACAGATAGGAAGTTATCCTAACTATAGACCAGAGAGATTAGAGTTATAAAACATAAAAAGAAATCAAAAGTTCAGGTAGTATCAAAAAAGGTGGTCTTGGGGCACCTGGGTGGCTCAGTCATTAAGCCTCTGCCTTCGGCCCAGGTCATGATCCCAGCGTCCTGGGATCGAGCCCCGCATCGGGCTCTCTGCTCAGCAGGAAGCCTGCTTCTCCCGCTACCATTCCCTCTGCTTGTGTTCCCTCTCTCACTGTGTTTCTCTCTGTCAAATAAATAAAATCTTTAAAAAAAAAAAAAAGGTGGTCTTTCGGGGAGCCTGGGTGGCTCAGTCATCAGGCGTCTGCCTTTGGCTCAGGTCATAATCCCAGGGTCCTGGGATCGAGCCCCACAACAGGCTCCCTGATCAGTGGAGAGCCTGATTCTCCCACTCCCCCTGTTGTGTTCCCTCCCTAGCTGTCTCTCTCTCAGTGTCAAATAAATAAATCTTAAAAAAAAAAAAGTGGTCTTTCTTATGTTTATCAAGAGTTCCTAAAGGAAAAACAATAAACAAACAAACAGAGTTCCTAAAGGAGATTTATTTGAGAAGGGCCCTTAAGAGAAGTGGTTGATTCCAGGACTGGAGTAAGAAAAATATAAGTGAAGTCTGGAGCATCTTATGGTGCCAGAAGTAAAGAAGTGTTCAAAAAAGGATATGGACTTATTGAAAGGACACAGGAACCAATCTCAAAGTGTTCCCAATGAACAAATAAAAACCCCTAAGTCCACAGAAGCAAAATAGACAGATAAATAAGCAAATAAGAAAGAAGGAACAGCACTTCCTTACAGAAAAAAATCCTATTGATAAATATAGAAGCAACGAAAGAAAGAAAAAAAAAAAAACACCATTAGACAAACACCACAGGAATAATTGTCATAGGCAAGATCTGTTGGTGGATGTTAAATTAATGGGCAAAAGTATGAGGACAAACAGGACAACTAGATAGTTGTCTCAAGGTAACTCCTCTAAGAAATGCGTTAATTACAGAAGAAAGAACAGTAATGGGATGTGGAGAAACCCATTAACCAAGTGACTGAGGTTAATATCACCAGTAATAAAACATATCAACACTATGTACTCCTGATATGATACACTGAGAAACACTACTTCTGAAGTAGTCTTGTCAAAAAACACATAAGCTCAACCTAATCATGAGGAAAAACCATATCCACCAAATCGAAAGACATTTTACCAAATACCCAACTAGGACTCTTCAAAAGGGTCAGCATCATGAAAATAGAGGAAACTGAGGAAGTGGCACAGATGGAAGAACTAGGTAACATGACAATTCAGTGCAACATGAGACCTCAGACTGGACCCTAGAACGGAAAAAGGACTTTAGTGGGAAAACTATGAGGCCTGAATAAAGTTTCTAATTCAGTTCATAGCGTTATACCAATGCTAATTTCTTTTTTTCTAATATTTTATTTATTTGACAGAGAGAAAGAGATCACAAATAGGAAGAGAGGGAGAAGCAGGTTCCCCGCTAAGCAGAGAGCCCAATGTAGGGCTCGATCCCAGGACCCTGAGATCATGACCTGAGCAGAAGGCAGAGGCTTAACCCACTGAGCCACCCTGGTGCCCCACCAATGTTAATTTCTTAGATTTGATGGCTGTGCTACAGTAATGAAAGTAAGATGTTACATTAGGGAAAGCAGAGTGAAAAACACATGAGAACTCTCTATACCATCTTTTTTTCTTTTTCTTTTTACAGCTGCTTCATAGAGATATAATTCACATACAATTCACCTAAAGTACACAATTCGATGGTTTTCAATGATACAAAGTTGCAGAACCATCATCACAATCAATTTGATCATTCATTACTCATATCACCCAGCCTACCCAATCCAAGGCAACCATAAATCTACTTTCTGTCTCTATAAATTTGCTTTTTCTAGACTGTTTCTATAAAGGAAATCATACAATATATGGTCTTCTATTATTGGCCTCTTTCAATTAACATATTGCTTTTAAGGTTCATTCATGCCGTAATATGTATCAGTAGTCTTTTTTGTTGCTAAATAATATGCCATTCTGTGTGTATGCCACTCTAGCATATATGTTATATATAGGTTATAATGTATATTATACATTATGTATTTTTAAGTACATTATGTATACATAATGTATAATATACACTATATATTATACATATGTATAATATATATTATGTATAAATATAATATATATTCTATATTATATACATTACATGCATTATAATATACATTAACATATATAATGTATATATAGCATATATGTGTGTAATATATAGATACATATATATACAGAAAGGTTTTGTATGGTTTCCGTTGGTTTGAAGTTATTTCAAAATAAAAGGTTAAAAAATAGGAATAGAAAAAAAAGAAATGCTTAAGGAAATAGTGGCTAAGAATTTCCAAAGTCAATGAAAGACAATAATTTTCTAAGTCATCAGCAAGAGAAAAATAAGGTTACATCTATATACGTTACAAGATGGCTGTTTAGCACCAAAGGCAAAGAGATAATCTTCAAAGCTCGATGGGGAAAAACGAAGACTATCAAGCAGAGACTGTTGGGACGCCTGGGTGGCTCAGTCAGTTAAGCATCTGCCTTCGGCTCTGGTCATGATCCCCTTGCTCAGCAGGGAGGCTGCTTCTCTCTCTGCCTGCCACTCCGCCTGCGTTATGTTCTCTCTCTCTCTGACAAATTAGTAAATAAAATCTTTTCAAAAATTTAAAAAGAGAGAGAGAGAGAGAGGCTGTCTACAAAGGAACAATTTAGAATAACAACAGACTTCAAAATTAAGAAGGCCAGAGACCATGCAATAACATCTTAAAGGTCTGAGGAAACTATCATCCTACAATACTGAATCCATCATTCACTAGTAAGGGCAAAAGAAACAAAAATATATGAATTAAATTAAACAGACGGAACACCTAGGCATTAAAGCACATTATAGTATATGAATATTTATGTACAAATTACTCGGAACATGTTTTTCAGTTTACCTATGAGTTTTGGAGAATACATCCCATTCTAAGTGCTTACATTATGCGTATTTTATTGCCGCTTGCGATTCTCGGGGAGAAGGATACTTTAGCCCTGTCCCTGTTCTCCTAGAATCTTAGCAACACTAAAGGGCACAGATTAAGAAGACCGAGGGCAGCGTGGTACACTCGAAAGAACACATGATTGTAGTCAAAAACCCCAGGCTCTCCCATTTGGTAGCGGAGTGAGTCAGGCAAAGTCATTAATCTCCTTCAATCTGTTTCCCCAGCTGCAAAACAGAAATAACAGTAGCAACACCTGCTCTGTATAGCACGAGGTTAATAGTAAAGGCAATGTTGAGACGACTGTATACAAACGTGTTTCGTACACTGTAAAACATGGTTACTGCTGTTATAACCAACGGGGAAAAACCTCGAATCCCCAAAGAACCAAAGCCTTTGCTTCTAATTCTTGTGCTGTAAGAATGACTTTGTTCCTTCACAGAGGAACAGAGAACTATCTTCTAATTTTACTTCCAAAAGCTATTTCTAGAAATTCCTGGGAACAGCCTATTCCTTTTGTCCTGATGCTTTACTCCAACAGAGGGAAAGCTTTATTTAAAAAACCTCTAGGCCATGAAAACTGCCTTATTTGCCCTTTTTATAATGCAGGTAAAAGAAACTGCCTTCACAATTAAAGGACTCAAATCATCATCGTGCAGTGAAGTCCTCTTAAGCTAATTCAACACACACAATTCTTAAAAACAGGATGCTTCTGTTACACAAATACAAGAATGGGGGATAAGAGGGAGTTTCAGCAGACACAATCAATGGGGCAGAAACAATGAGAAAAATAACACTCTTTCTTACCCTAATAATATGGGGTTAAAGGTTATAAGTATACAAAAAATGACTAGCACAGGTTTATTGAAGTAATTTTACAGTCCTTTCATGTCTGAGACTAGGATCAAGGCAGTGTCAGAGAAAAACAACAGAACTAAATACCGAGTTGCCTCTTTAAGAGTCCTTTATAATCAAAAGGACAGTCATTCCCATGACTTTCCATTACGGTTGCTCAGTTTCGGTCCTGTTCGTGGCAAGTAACGTAGAAGCCCGTATCTCAATTCCCCAATGTGGCTCAGTCAGTCAGAAATATTGGCACTTGACGTGGGAAGGCTGCCCTCTTAACAGCAATCTCATCCTCTCTATGCCATCTCGAAAGAGGCACCACAGAGACCTTTCAAATTATTCTGCATTTCTGGAAAACTGGCAGTTTGTACTGCGGACTGAGAATTCCAGTATCTGAATCGAGGGGGCTTGGGACTGTGTAAGTGACACAAGCAACAACAGAGAAGCATTTTTTTTAACAGACTGATCTAGATCATCAAGCGTCCCAAGGGACTCGCTACTCAGTGGCCAGGGATTTTAAGTTTCTCTTTTATTCCCCCATGTGAGAAGTTGCAGCTTCCCTAGCTACCTCCCCATAGGGAACAATATCTTCCGAAGCAAACTCCATTGATTTCTTGGCAGGAGCAGAAAGAAGGACACAAAGAGCTCCCCAAAGGGACGCTCACTTTTCAGTTTTGCTAGATTCTGCCCGGATTAATTATCTACTTCATGTTGGACATTCTTCTGGCCTGAACTAGTAAACGCACAGTAAGAATGTGTCAGAAACATCCTTTGATAACAAAATGATTAGAGCTTTATCCGTCTCCCCCCCCCCCCCGCCTCAATAACCAGAGGGAATCTTTTTTTTTTTTTTTTTAAAGGTCAGTCCTTCCACTGTTCAGAGAAACAGAGGTTTCAATTCCAGGTAGTAAAGCAAAATAATAGAAATTCAATCAAAATAGCTTAATTTTTTTTTTAATTGTTAAAAAAGTTGCTCAGCAGATACAGAACTGAAAGCCAAGCAAACTCAATATCTACCGGCAACAAGAGTAAAATATTCCCCCCATCTAAATTTTAAAAAGGGTGAAAGGGAGTGCACAGTAGAAAGAGCTTGAGAAATAGTTTAGTGTTATTACATATTGAAAAATGAACATGCTAGGCATCAAAAATAATTGATGAATTACGCAGTCACTCCAGAGGCTCTAAAAACACTTTACTGAACAATTCTAAGCGGCACACATGAAGCTTTTAGAAATACCTACTGAGTTTAGTCCCCTTTACAATGATGGAGTTCCGTGAAAACATTTCTGAATAACTAATGTTGCCATTACTGAAATGTAATCTGATTCCACGTTCACTGAAAATGACCCTTCCATCCTCCTCCACCCACTCTAGCTATGCACAGATTTGAAGATGACCCAAATGATGAATTCCTCGTGGATAACAACAGTGAACATCAGTCTTACTTCCCTGAGGACTCAAAAGGTTCATCTACAACTTCCTGATAACAAGGAAGACAGTACCTGGGACCCCTTCTCAAAGAAACAAACGAGCTCCTGTTTAATGACAACTAAAGACAAAAGCCTGTAACCTACAAGTGAAGAGAAAGTCAGGGTGCATTTTGGCAGGCCTCCTTTAAGAATTATTTGTTCTTTCATGCAAAAAAAGTAACTGGATTACAACGAAAATGCTTCCCCTTCATGAGGTTTTAACAAGTATAAACCGTTTTTCCTTCCTGAAAAGGCAGTAGTTAGCACAGTGCTTGGCATATAAAGGCACTCCCCTCAAAAAAAAAAAGTGTTGAATGAATGAATGATGGGAATTGGCCCACCACCAGCTAGAACAGGGCTTGGAGACCTTTCTGTCGAGCACCAGAGAGTGAATGTTTTGGGCTGTGAGGGCCACACATCCTGTCATTAACCACCAAGCTCTGCCGCTGTTGTGATTAGATTAGATGAGCCATTGATTAGAATATATATGTATATACACACACACACACACACACACACTGCAAACAGGGATAATCGGTACACCTAAGAAGAAAGAAAACCAAAAAACACCCAAACATCAGAAATGGCATGACTTGTGTAGAAGACAGCAATGGCGACTTAATTAAGACATGCTTCCTTAAAATCAATAGTTGGAGCCGTGCCTTTGTTTCATGCCCTTGAGGTCTTACACCTCAGAAAATGACCAAAGAAATATTTACAGTAAGTAGAAATACGCTATCCATTTGTACCACAGAGAGGGGAGCCATTCTGCAGAGTTGGAAAAGGAAACACAGCATGATCTCAGGCAGAGAAATGCTAGGGAAGAGTGGACAGTGAAGGTGAAGATCTGGCAATGTCCTCTCCCTTAAAGTGTTGCCCAATTCGGGGTGCCTGGAAGCCTCTGCCTTCAGCACAGGTCATGATCTCAGGGTCATGGGATCGATCCCCACATCGGGCTCTCTGCTCAGCAGGGAGCCTGCTTCCCCCTCTCTCTGCGTGCCTCTCTGCCTACTTGTGATCTCTCTCTCTCTGTCAAACAAATAAAAATAAAATCTTGGGGCTCCTGGGTGGCTCAGTCGTTAAGAGTCTGCCTTTGGCTCGGGTCATGATCCCAGGGTCCTGGGATCGAGCCCCGCATCGGGCTCCCTCCCTGCTCGGCAGGAAGCCTGCTTCTCCCGCTACCATTCCCTCTGCTTGTGTTCCCTCTCTCGCTGTGTTTCTCTCTGTCAAATAAATAAAATCTTTAAAAAAAAAAAAAAATCTTTAAAAAAAAAAATGTCATCCAATTCCAGTCTGTGCACTGCAGCTTTAATGAATTCTTCGTTGCAAACTGTAGATGCTCCTCCCTGGACCCAAGTCTCCAGAGAGAGAGCAAATGGAAACTGCTCCTCCCCAAACACCGATGAGTTCAAAAATTGAAATTAGGCACAGCAGTGGGAATGGCAGAGGGAGAAACAGACTCCCAGCTGAGCTGGGAGCCTAACACAGGGGCTTGATCCCAGGACCCTGGGGTCATGACCAGAGCTGAAGGCAGACTCTTAACCATCTGTACCACCCAGGTGCCCCACCAAGAGTTATCTAATATATTTTAGAAATATTGGGGTTGGGGAGAAATAAAAAGCTGTAGAATGATGGACAAAGATCATGAATAGACAGTTCGCATTACAAGAAATGCAAACAGTCTTTGAATTCATAAAAATTCAACCTCATGCAAAAATTTAAAATTTTTGGACCAAGACCAGATGGCGGAGGTGTAGGAGGCACGGAGAGCACTGGGATCCAGAAAGAGGCTGAAAAC